>NJPT01000005.1:0-660468 GCA_002946425.1 Rutstroemia sp. NJR-2017a BBW
ATCTCTTAATACCAGATCAACTTCTACCAATAATACTTTTTTATTAGTCATCCGATGAGACTAAAAATAGCATCACTGAATCCGATTTCTCGTCCCGATTCCCAAAATAATATTTATATGAGCGAATTCGCGGATCTTCCCGGGCGAAAGCGTTAATACCAGGTGGCGGGGGTTAATACCGGTGGCAAGGGAGTTAGAGTAATGAATCGTTAACGAATTGATATAATATTAAATTGCTAGCAAATTGCTAGAAGATTAAATAGCTAGCAAATCGACTATAGAATTGAAATGGGAAAAAATAAATAAATCGCTAACGAATTATCTATTTATATAAAGGAGGTTGATCGAATTACTAATAATAATAGATCGAATTGAAAGAATAGTAACTAGATAGCAAATAGTTATATATCTGGAGTTATTTTATTATATAGAAAGGAGAAAGTCAAAATATAAAAGATTTAATTATAAATCTAACGAAATAAGGTTTAGGATAAATTAAGCGATAAATAATTTATTATATTTATTATTTAAATTATAATTAGTTATATAGTAAGTTAAAAATTATTATTAGATATAAGCTAGTAAGTTATCAACTATTTCAGGGCTTTTCGATTATATCTTGCTGAGATAAAAGTAAAATATTTATTCCAACTTCATAACTATATATTAGCTAGTTGAAAGCGAATAGTTATATAGAAAGAACTTTTCCAAAGAAACTTAGTCTTCAATCTACTAATAATTTAATCTCTATACCCTATCAAGTATTACTATAATTTCTTCTAACTCGATATCTACTTTCTTTTAATATTATCTTAACTTAAAAGATATATAGTATAAAATAGATTCTTTATAATTCTTATATAATTGCTAATCCGGTATCTATTTACTATCTTCCAAATTATTAATCGGATCTTAATTATTATCTTCTAATAGATATATATCTAGCTTTTCTATAATTAGTTTCTAAAGTAAATAATTATTAAAACTATTCTTTAGATTGTTATTAACTAGCGATCTAATAAATTATATATAGTAAATCTCTATTATAATATAATATTTACTATTGTTTTTCTAGAAGAATTTCCTTACTTATAAATAAGATATTATCTAGTTTATTATAATAAAGTAGTATTTAAATTACTTTCGAAATATAGTTATAATATCAGCTTCCTTATATTTTTCAATCAATTTACTTATCTATTAAAAGAGGATATAAAAGAGGATATTCTCCTACTATCTATAATCTTTATTATTATTATTCGAGAAGTCCTAGATAAATAAAATAAGAGTTTTAATCGATCGAATTATTATCTATTTAGTATTAACTAGATAAAGACTTTTTATCGATTTGGTAATAAATAGATATTTTATATTAGTGAAATAGAGAGAGATTATATTTTGAGTAATTTGTTTATAATAACCTTCTCGGAATAAAGATTTATAATAACTCCAAACTTCTTTTTGAAATATATAAATAATTATAAGATATATAAATTCCTCGATAATAGAGTAATAATTATTATCGGTACTATATTATTCTAGCTATTAGCTAGTAGTTTCTAATTATATATAATTGTCTTTTACTTTACTAATTTATAAGAAATTCTTCTAATAATTAGTACGAAATATATTACTACTAAATACTATTTCATCGGTAAATTCAGAGCGAAATATTATCAATTTCCAATCGATTCGAAGATAAAACTATATATATCCAAACTTTAATCTTATAGCTTCTAGCTCTATACTAAATACTTCAAACCTTCCTTTTTATTATTGAAATTATATCTTCCAGAGTTCGTTTTACTATATAATAAGTCCCGAATTGAAAGCGAATAATAGTACTTATAGTAATATAATTATTAACTTATATTATTTGTAATCTATTTAAGTTTTCACTTCTAAACTAAGTATCTACTTAAAAGCTACTAAGAACTTATTAGTATTATAAAAGAGATATTCTTCGAAATTAGAGGTATCTACTAAATATATATATTACAAATTGGTAGAGGTTATATTACAAATTTAAATCCAGTTACTAGTATTCTCTACCGAAATTTATATTCAATCTATAAAAGCGAATAAAATATAATTCTCTTCTTAAGTTCCTATCGAGATATCTATATTATTGTAAATTAAGTAGGAAACTTGTAATTTATTAGTTAAATAGCTTTTATATAATATTAAGTCGGGAACTAGCCAAGCTTGATCTTATTACTAAAGTATCTCTTTTACTTTTAAATCCTATACTAATTACCTTAAGTAAGGATTACTAAAAGACTTTGTTTAGATAATATCGAAAAGCTCTTTAAAACTATTATAGACTTAATTATAAATCTAACCTTCTTATTGATAGCGAGATAATGAAGATATATCTAATATCAAGTTGCTAATATCTTATAATATAATCGAGAGATAAATAGTAGAGATAATATATCAATCTAGTTCTTTATACTTAACCTACTATAAGTAAAACTTTAGATAGTAAATCTTTAATAGATAGCTAATAGTTATTACTTTATTATTATCTAATTTACTAGATAGTATATAATTGTTTATAACTATCTCTTTATCTAGATCTAACTAGATATCATTTCGATTGATATATATTAAATCAAATATAGTTATTAGAAGTCTTTTAAATACTTCCTAGACTTTGAATAGAATACTATAAAAGAATCGAAACTTAGTATTTTTATTGGAAAAGAATAGCTTTATATTATAATAAAAAATATATTCAAACTTAGTTAATTATTATTCAATCTCCTACTAGATAGAAGCAAGACTTTGAAAATAAAGTAAATAATAAAATAATAATATTTAATCTTCTATCTTATCTATACTTATATATATAGATCGCTCTATATAATAGGTTTATACTTTCTATTAAGTATAAATCTAAAAGTAAAGTAAATACTAATAACTAGTTAGCGATATATAGCAAAAAATACTAGGAAATAGAATTGAATTAATCTAGACTTATAAGAAATAATATAACTTACTACTATCTTTTCCGGGGAAATTTGTTGGCTTATCGGGTTTATATATCCGGAGAAAGAAGATATAGAAACTGATATCTTTATAATCTAATATTCGACTAAGATAGTAATATAGAACTTTTTATAATTTAACTTTAATTATCTTTTCGCCCTTTCTATAATTATAAAAGATTTTTGTATAAAGATAAAGATCAATATAAATATTGATATAAAAATAAGGAAAAAGGTTAATATCTATCCCTTAATAAGTAATAGTAAAACTTCGAATAAATCCTAAAAAGCTATTGATATCAAAGCGAATTACTAATAATCGGGGTTTAGCTTAACTATATTTAATATATATATATAAAGTATATTTATCTTGAATAAACTTTTTATTATTAGTAATTTCTTATCGATCTATAAACGAATTAATATTACAACTATTAAAATATTTTGACTAATCTGATATAAGAGAACTTTCTTATTTAGTTTTAGTAAAAAAGTCTAGCTAATAGATAACTATTAGAATATTAGTATTTAGATATTACTATTAATATCCTCTAAAACTAAGATATTACTTACTATTTGATACTGATTTGTTAATAGAATATATTTAAGTTAACTTATAATATTCATTTAGATAATAGTTATTAAATCGAAATAACTGATTATATAACTCTTTAGTTAAGTTCACTTCAAACTCTAGATTTACTAATATTTCTTCTTATAACTATATTTTAATCTTATCTTCCTCTTTAGTATTATTTATATATTACTGATTATTTAATAGACTTTTGTTATTATCTTTATTACTAAAAGATATAGAGTTATTATCCTTATCTTTAACTAATTTTAGAAATTTATTATCTTCTTTATTATTCCAATTTTATTAATTATCCTCTTCTTTATTCTCAGAACTAGATTTGTTTAGTATCTATTTATTAGTAAAGTAGGATCTATTATCCTCTTATTTATTAGCGGAATCGGATTTATTTACTTCTTATTTATCAGTAAGATAGAATCTATTATTCTTTTAGTTATCAATAGAATTGAATTCACTTACCCTTTATTCCTTAGTAAAGTAAAATCTATTATCTTCTTATTTACTAATAGAGCTTAATCTAATCTTCTCTTCTTTATTATTTAAATCCTTATTTTATTCTTTATCTAAATTAGTAATATCCATTTTATCTTTTATATTTTGATCTTCCTAACTTACTCTTTATTTATTAGTAAAAAGAGATCTATTATCTTCTTATTTATTAGTAAAATCGAATTCATTTACTTCTTATTTATCTATAAGATCTGATCTATCTTCTTCTTTATTATCTTCTAATTATTATATATAAAATTCTATATTATCTTAAGTAAACTATTTATTATCTATTGATCCAGATATAATATATTATATAGAAGATATCGAGTTAGATATAATATACTATTAAATAGATATCGGATTAGATTCAATATATTTTTAAGAAGATATCGACTTTTATATAATAGTTTCGTAACTAGATATCGAATTAGATATAATCTATTATTATATAGAGGCCGAATTACTAACTAAATTATAAATAGTTAATACTAAGAAATCTATTATTTCTTTATTATCTCGAATAGATTAAGGTATAGAGATAATAGATATTATTAGACTCTCTATTCTCTATAGATCATCTTCTAATACTTTAACTAGAGCTAGTTGAATATAAATAAAAAGATAAGAAGGAATTAAATTAGAAAGAGAACTAGAACTATTTGTTATTGAAATCCTATTATATTAGCAAACTAATTATTTATTATTATGATATCGATATTCCTTTGATAAGAATCTTGATCAAGGTATAATTATAAATAGTATAATAGGGAAATAGAAACGATTTGGTCTAAATATTGCTATAATATTATAGTAATATAATAATAAAGAAATAAGAAGTAAATAGAAGATTATCTCTAAGATAATAATAATTTTGTAATGATTATAGAGTAATTATATAATGAAATAATTTACCCTTTTGAGTTAAATCTATCTATTACTTACTAGAATCTATTTGAGGTAGATAAAGGTTATATAATGAAATAATTTATCTTTTTGAATAAAGTTAATATAACTTGATTGCAAGTTAATATCAATTTATATATAGTTCAGGAACTAATTAATAGTAATTAGAAAGTAACTAGATAGTAATTAAGTTGCTAGTTAATAATAATTACGATATCTAGTATAGTTATATTATATTTTGAATAAGTTTACCCGAAATCTTAATCTGCTTTTTACTTACTAGAATCTATCTAAGGTAGGTAGGGGTTATATAATAAAACGGTTTACCTTTTTGGATAAGATTAATATAACTTGATTACAAGTTAGTACCAATTTATATATAGTTCAGGAATTAATTGATAGTAATTAGAAAGTAGTTAGATAGTAATTAAATTGTTAGTTAATAATAATTATGATATCTAGTATAGTTATATTATATTTTGAATAAGTTTGTCCGAAATCTTAATCTGCTTTTTACTTACTAGAATCTATCTAAAGTAGATAGAGGTTATATAATAAAACGGTTTACCCTTTTGAATAAAGTTAATATAACTCGATTGCAAATCAATACCAATTTATATATAGTTCAGGAACTAATTGATAGTAATTAGAAAGTAACTAGATAGTAATTAAGTTGCTAGTTAATAATAATTGCGATATCTAGTATAGTTGTATTATATTTTGAATAAGCCTACTCGAAATCTTAACCTGCTTTTTATTTATTAGAATCTATCTAAGGTAGATAGAAGTTATATAATAAAACGATTTACCTTTTTGGATAAGGTTAATATAACTTAATTACAAGTTAGTACCAACTTATATATAGTTTAGGAACTAATTGATAGTAATTAGAAGGTAGCTAGATAGTAATTAAGTTACTAGTTAATAATAATTATGATATCTAGTATAGTTATATTATATTTTGAATAAGTCTATCCGAAATCTTAATCTGCTTTTTGCTTATTAGAATCTATCTAAAGTAGGTAGAGATTATATAATAAAACGGTTTACTTTTTTAGATAAAGTTAATATAATTTGATCGCAAGTTAATACCAATTTATATATAGTTTAGGAACTAATTGATAGTAATTAGAAGGTAACTAGATAGTAATTAAATTGTTAGTTAATAATAATTGTAATATCTAATATAGTTATATTATATTTTGAATAAGCCCGCTCGAAATCTTAATCTGCTTTTTACTTATTAGAATATTCTATATTTCTTTACTCGAACTAGTATTAGATAAAATACCAAATACTCTATATATCGAAGCTAAATTAATAAACCTAAATACTATATATAAAGTCGAGAAGATACTAGATTATAAATATATTAGAGGAATATTTTATTACTTGATTAAATAGAAAGGATATTTAAACTCGGAAAATATATAGGAACTAATTAGAAATTTGAATTATTTATAAGATCTAAAGGAATTCTACTAGAGAAATCCTTAGTTACTAGCTAGATAGATAGCTTAGAATCGCTTATTAGAGGGAGCTCGAAGATTAAAAGATCAATCTCAGAAAGATTAACTTCTAAAGAAGCTTATTTAGTTTATTCCTTCTCTAATCTCTCTTTCTTCTTAATAATATCCAATTCGTTAAGGGAATCTAGTTCAATCTTTATTATTTCCGGTTTATATATCTTAAGGAAAGTCTTTTCTTTTTACAAATAAAGGATTTTCGTTATAATCTCTTAAGAGATAATTATAATTTATTCCTTCTCCTTATCCAACTTTACTAACTACCAATCTAATAAAGTCTAGTTAGATATAGATAATATCTAATTCCGCTTTATATAATTATAAGAAGAGCGATTCTGGCGAATATATTCGGTATAATACTTGGAAGCTAAATTACTATCAATAGAGAATAGTATAATATAACAATACTTTATTCTTTTATAGTAAGAATAGAAAGCTATTTCAATATTGTTTCTTTTAATTTTATTTCCTAGGAGAATTTGTTTAGAATATCTTTTCGAATTATAAGTTATTATATTGAAGGAAGAACTAAATAGATAGAATATTTAGAACTTAATAAGACTGGTTACTATTTATATATAATCGAGAACAATACTTATTTAGAAGGGGGATAGTATTATAAACTATAAGATCTAAAGATTTTAAACTTAGTTATATTAGGTAATAATAGAATCTTAGATAGAAATTAAATAGTATCGGATAGTATATTATTTAATATTAAGAGATAGTATATCGTAATATACTATTTAGTATTATCTAAATAAAGTGAAAGTTTATATAAATAAATAGTTTCTTTAGTATATAGAGCTTTATACTCAATTTAAATAGTAATTCCATTACTTAGTTATAATTATTTAGAGTTTTTTTATTAGTTAATCTTCTACTTACAAGTTTTAATATATAATACTATATTCTAGTATCACTTCTATATAATACTAGTTAAACTATAATATAATAGTAAAGTTGAAATCGAGATTTAATTAGTTGGAATTAAAATAATAATTGAAAAGATAGAAAATCAAACTAAATAAAATAAAGTTAAAATTGAAAAAGAAATTGAAATAGAAAAAGAAATAGAAAAATGAAAGAAAAGTTCTAAAGATTTAAAAAAAAGATAATAAATATAATTAAATAAAACTATTAATTCTTTAATTTTAATTAATAATTAGATAATAATAAAATAAATCAAATAGATTAAATAAAAGGAATAATAGATAAAGAATTAGTTAGAATTCTATAAAGATAAATTAAAAGTAAAAAAGATAATTATTTCAAAGATAATAGATAAAAGATAAATTATAATTAATCAAGCTAATTATTATTATAATTAGATTAGAGATTAGAAAATCGAAATAAATTCGAAAAAGATAGATTTCAATCCGAAAGTTTGAAATTAGAGATTTTAATTAAAAATTAAGAAAGAGGATTTTCTTAAAAAAAAGAAGAAGAAAAAAGAAAAAAGAGAATAAATAGAATTCTTTTTCTAAACTTTCCTTTCTTTTAACTTTTTTTCTTTTCCTCTTTCTTCTCTCTTTTTATAAAAGAATATCTATTCTAAAAGATCTTTATATTAATTTTAAACTAGATAATTATAATATAAATCTGAAAGATTTAGAGATAAAGATAGAAATTAAAATAGAAAAAAGGAATAGATAAATAAAAAGATCTAGATTAGTAATTAGAATAATAATTAGTATTAAAACTTATTAACTAATAATAATATTTTATTATTAGCAAACTTAAATAATAATTCTAACTATCTAATATAAACTAGATAAATACTTTTATCAAAATATATTTAGAGAGAAAGGGAAAGAAGGAAGAGAAAAAAGAAAAAGAAGAAAAAGAAAAAAAATAAAGATAAGAATTAAATAAAGTAATTAATTAGTTAAAAGAATAAAATTTATAAAGTACTTAATAATTTTTTTTATTTCTTTATTATCTAGAGAATATATTTAAAAAGAATAAAGTTGGATAAAGAAAAATAAATAGAAAAATAAAATAAATAGAATAGATAAAGTAAATAGAGAATAAGAATTCTAGAATTTAGATATTTAACAGAGAAAAGATTTGATATCCTTCTAAATTTTATCTAGAAACTAAAGAATTAACTAATTTAAAAATAGAGAGATTAATTAATATAAATAGTTATATTTTTAGATTTAATTGATTAGATTAACTAATATAGATAATTATATTTTTAGATTTAGTTAGTTTGATTAATTAATATAGATAATTATATTTTTAAAATTAGAGAAATATTTAAATTTGATTAATTCTAACAAATCCAAATAAAAACTAAATAAAGATAGGAAAATAAACGAAATATAACCGAATTAATTTATAGAGAAGATAAAAAGAATTAAAGAAAGATAAAGAATATAGAGAATAATTAGTATTAATAAAGTATTAGAGATTTTCTATAAAACTAAATATAGATAAATCGATAAAGTATTGAAAGAAGATATAAAGAAAATACTTTTTTTTTCATTAAATTCTATATATCATTATATCGATTTCCTAAATATCCTTATATTATAAATAGTTTTATATTAAGTAGATTTATATAATTCGGTATAATTAATATTTTATATAATGATTAACTAATATAAATATATTAATATATTAGTTAATATTATCTTATAATCAATATTTTTATAATTATTATTATTTATATTACTTTCGTTTTTATATTTATATATAATAGATAAATAATTATTATCTAACTTCTATTAAATATAATAAATATACTTTTATTATTTTTTAATATATATAATATTAGTTTTTATCTATCTATTAATCTTACTAATTCTTTATTTACTTTAGAAATCTCTATTATTTAATAACTTTAATTCTTAACTTTTATATTAACTCTAATTCTAAGTTTGGAGTTATTATATAATATATCTCTTTATTCAATTTTATATAATATCTTTTAATATATATATAATTTTCTTTCTATCTTCTTTTAATTTTCTTTCTATTTATATTCTATCTTCTTTTTATTTCCTTTATTTATATTTGAAAATCCTTATAGATAAATATAATATAAATAAAATAAAATATATTTATCTATTATTTTCTTCTAATTATTTATCGGGGTAATCTATATTATATAATAAATAAACTCTTCGAAATATTTATTATACTTTGTAATAATTTGGATATTCTATAATAATTCAAATAATTATTAACTAGTTACTTTATTCTTTAATAATATCTACTATTTCAATATATTTCGATAATTAATTCTATCTAATATATCTAAATACTAATATAAAATCTCTTTCTATATCTATAATAATTAGATTAATTAGAACTTCTCAAGATTTAATATTTAGATAAAATGAAATATATCTACCAAATTATATTATAATTAATTCAATATAATATTTTACTAGATATATTTAAACTCTAGATTAATCTCGGATATAGAGATCTTTTCTAATAATTCTAATTATTATATCTAAATATCGATTTATTATTATTCAATCTTCTATATAATTTTATTATTATCTATTTTATTTATTATATTATTATAAATCTTATTATTATCTATAATATTCTAAAAATAGAGATTATTATCTTTATTATTAGAAATCTCTTCTTTTATATTCTAAATTTACTTTTGATAGATTTAATATATTTATTATTATTTTTTAACTTTATTTATTATCTAATATTAAGTTTTCTTCTTATTAAACTATAATTATAATCTAACTACTTGAAATAATTCTTAATTAGTTATTTGTTTTTTTTTATATTTCTTATTTCTATATTATTTAATCTTTTTATAATTCTAACTTTTAAATATATATTTATAATATTGGAATCTATCTATTATCAGAATAATAGATTATAAAGCCGAATTCTCTTGAGATAATTTAATAAATATATAATTATATATAAATAGAAATCTAATAATAAACTCTTTTATCTATTTATATTTTTCATAATTAGTTTAATATTGATTTTATAAATATCGGATAATAATATTCAAGATAATAGCAAATTGATATAAGATATAAATAATTATACTAAATATAGTATTTATTATAATCAAATAACTTAATACTTCGAGAATAGATTAAATTATAATAATAATAAGTAAATAGAGAATAGAGAATAAAAAATAAGGAATTTTGAAATATATAATATAGAAATAAATAAAATAGTAATATATTTAATAGATAATAATATAAATTAAATAGAATATTATTTAGTAAGTAAATTTACTTTTATATAAAGATAAATAGAGGTTAATAATATATATATATCCTATATTAATAATACTTTATATTTTGATATATAATTTTATCAAAATATAATAATCTTTAATTATAAAATAAACTTTATATAATCTATATTATAATATTTATTTAGAATTGGGGATTCGGAATATATTAATTATATAATTATCCGATATATAATATATAGAGAAAACTTTAATTCTAATAGTTAAAGTTAATAGAATTATATTATAATTCCATTTCATTTCTAAATAGATTATATTTTAAATTTTATATATAAAAAAAACGGAATTATAATATAGTTCTAGAAGAATAATATTAAAGAGATTAGATTAGATATTTATATTATATTATTTTTATAGATATTAATTTATATATAATATAACTTTATTTTTGATTTTAGTTTTAATTCTTTTTCTCTTTTTTTTTCTCTTTCTTTTCTTTTTTCTTATTTAATAAATAAATATAATATATATATAGTTAAATAATAAATAATATATCTCTTTTCTATATAAAAAGTAGAATTATATTAAATAGAAGAATATTATAATATATATATTAATATATATATTTATATTTAGTATAATAAATATATATAAATTATTTATATTCTTTTAAATTAAAGAATAATAATAATATTAAATTTCTCTTTATAATCTAATATTATTTTTATTATTTAATTATTATTAATAAATAAAAAATATAATTAAAAAATAGAAATATAAAGAGATCAATATATATATAATATATTATCTTTTATTTTTATAATATAATATAGAACTATTATAGAAATTAGAATAAATAAAGATTATAATTAGAATAATTAATAATTAATTTTCGCTTTATTTAAGAAATTCAATTAATTTATATATTGGATTTCGACCGAATAATAACTATTTATTATAGAATAATAAATTAGAATTTTTATTTTATTCTTTATTTAAATTAGTAATATTTATTTTATTTTTTATATTTTCATTTTTCTAATTTATTTTTTATTTATTAATAAAATCGAATTTATTTACTTTTTATTTATTTATAAAATATAATTTATTCTCTTTTTTATTATCTTTTAATTATTATATATAAATTCTACATTATTTTAAATAAGTTATTTATTATTTATTAACCTAAATATAATATATTATATAGAAAGTATTAAATTAAATATAATATATTATTAATTAGATATCAAATTAAATTTAATATATTTTTAAGAAAATATTAACTTTTATATAATAATTTTATAATTAAATATTAAATTGAATATAATTTATTATTATATAAAGACCGAATTATTAATTAAATTATAAATAATTAATATTAAAAAATCTATTATTTCTTTATTATTTTAAATAGATTAAAATATAGAAATAATAAATATTATTAAATTTTCTATTCTTTATAAATTATCTTTTAATATTTTAGTTAAAACTAATTAAATATAAATAAAAAAATAAAAAGAAATTAAATTAAAAAGAGAATTAAAACTATTTATTATTATAATTTTATTATATTAGCAAATTAATTATTTATTATTATAATATCAATATTTTTTTAATAAGAATTTTAATCAAAATATAATTATAAATAATATAATAAAGAAATAGAAATAATTTATTCTAAATTTTATTATAATAATATAATAATATAATAATAAAGAAATAAAAAGTAAATAGAAAATTATCTTTAAAATAAGAATAATTTTTTAATAATTATAAAATAATTATATAATAAAATAATTTACTTTTTTAAATTAAATCTATTTATTGTTTATTAAAATCTATTTAAGATAAATAAAGATTATATAATAAAATAATTTACATTTTTAAATAAAATTAATATAACTTAATAATAAATTAATATAAAATTATAAATAATTAGAAAACTAATTAAAATTGATTAGAAAATAATTAAATAATAATTTATTTATTAATTAATGAAAATAATAAAGTTTAATATAATTATATTATATTTAAAATAAATTTACTCAAAATCTTAATTTATTTTTTATTTATTAAAATAAATATTTAAAATTAATCAAGAATAAAATTAATTTATAATAAATAATATTACGAAATAGAAAGAAAATATAAAAATAAATAGATAATATAATTATTAAAAATAATAAATAATAACTTTATTTAATAATTTAATTATTCTATATAATTAAATTATATCGAGAATAATTTAAATAAAAAGAAAAGTTTTAATAAAGATATTTTAAATCAAAATATTTTTTATATAATATTTTTAAAATATTTTCTAATTTTGAATTCAATTATAATATTTAATTTATTAAATTTATTTAAAAGTTATTAAAACTTTTATTCTTTTTTGTTATTTTATTTATAAAATTAATTTCTAATTTCTAATATTTATTTTATTTATATTATTTTAATTTTAAATCTAAATTATTTTTAAATTAATATTATTTTATAAAATTCTTTAATATAAATATAAGATTTAGGAAAAAATTAATATTTATATATAAAATAATATAGAAATTATAATATAATTTTATAAAAAACTTGGGATATAGTTAAAATCTTCTAACTACCAATTTATCAGATTATTCGATTATTTCTCTATAAAACTATTTATTCTCCGGGGTAATATTAACTAGATTAACTTGATAGAGGAAGTTGTAAGTATGATCGCAATATATTTCGTCCAATAGGTCGGAGGTCGGAGATGAATTGCCTCTTCGAAATATATATATATGTACATCGCATTATCACCAACAATTCGATTATATCTAGTGGGTCTGAGCGGGTCTGTTGGAAACGAATCCAACAATTGCTAATTCGAGATACCGGATGTTCAATCTGTTGACGGACCGACCAACATCTGACCAACATCTGACGAGTATACCGAAGGGAATAAACCGACAAGCATTAAATGCAGACTTATAGCGTAGGACCAAAAAATCACGGTAGATACTCAGCAGCTACCGTACTCTGCAATCCACCGCGAATTAAATTCATATCTCTCTGAAAAAGGACTTCATCTCCTAGCTTGAAGATTTCTAAGGTCGCAAGGTCAGGCATATAAAAATTCAGTTACCTTTCTTCCGGCCGCCATCCTATTCATTCATTCCTCTTGCTATGGCTCCCAACAACAACAACAACAAAATCACAACAGCGCTTGCAGCAGTGACTCTGCTTTTGATATCAGTATGGACTGCCGTGACTATGGATCTTGCAAAGGTCGTTGCACAACAGCAACCATTCGTTGAATCCGGCATCATAGTGTGGCCATCTGGTAAAGTCCCAATAATCGACCATTTCTTTCCAATTGAAATTTTGAATCAAATATGGCGGGGTACAATGGCTACGTTTAGTCCATCAACGCTTGGCTACGACGTGATCGCATCGTGGCAAATGTTTTCCTTTCTCACTGATCTCGGACCGGTGTACGCCATATTTTTGCTGGAGTCATTTCGCCCAGCAAACGCTCGGAGTCCAGCATACTTGTAAGTTCTATTCTCGCACATAAAGTAACTACTGACCTTATTAACTCTAGTCCCACAATCTTCACGTTCTTGGCTCAGTTTTCTGGTATCGGAATCGTGGCTCCTTTCTTCTGGTTCCTTTGCCTTGCCTTTGGTCCAGGTGCGCACGATCTTGCAAAACTTCCACCCTCATCTCGCACTGTCCGTCACAGCAACATCTGGACACTACTTCCAGTTGTTTTGCTGTTGCATACCACGGAGGTATTTCTCATGTTCCTTGCAACCGACCTTTCAACTAGGCACTACTGGACCTGGGCATGGCAGGCATCCCCCTTGTGGATTGGTATCGCTGTTGCTGTTGGCTCAAGTATTACGAAAGACCGGATCGCAAGTAAAAGATCGTTTGCAGGTTTGGGAAGCTTGCTTGTGATCCTTGGTGGTATCTCCGCTGGCGTATGGCTTTTTACACTCACGACTTCGCCTTTCCCAATCGCGACAGTCTTTCTTCCCAGCGTCGAAGTGCAATCGGATTATGTCTTGCATACGAGAAAGGCCTTGCAAGCAGATGAAGTGGGCACATTTCTGGCCGCGTTTGTGTGGTTGGTATTTTCTTTCTACGACCTTCATGTAGCTGGACTGCTAGATGGGAAATGGCTGGTCTACAGTGCGATGCTCCCCGTTGCGATTATATTCGCAGGACCAGGTAGTACTCTAATAGTAGGCTGGTATTTGAGAGAAACAGCTTTAATGAAAAGCTAAATACCGAAATTTTTAACCCTTTCTACTGAATCGGAACTGCTTTTGGTTATACGGGATCTAATCCACGATAGCGACTGGATCTCAGCAGGGAACAACTCTATCTTTTTTTCAAAGAGCAAAACCGCGTTGGAAATTCGCGACAGCATTGAGATGAGAGCGCCAGTTATAAGTGTCACTATAAGTGTGACTCTTGAGTATGGGACTGGTGTGGTACTTGGAGGGTCTTGAGATGTCTTCCGCGGCTTGCTTGCGATGAACGGAGGAGCGCTTGAAGATATTGCGGACACCTGGGACTTGATATTGATTCGGGGCAAAAAGAAATTATTTCTGAATGCGTGGATTTGAAGGGTCGCCATTATTAGATTTCAAGCATAGAAATGCAAGAAGACCATTTGCACCTGGTGTGATTTTGATTCAGCAATTCAGTCACTCTTGGATATGCCCGACTTATCGTTTTGAAAATTTTCGCTTCACACATGTTGACGAACCGACCAACATCTGGCCAAAATCTGACCAGCATCTGACCAACATCGGACCAACATCGGACTAACATCTGACGAACACACCAAAAGGAATAAGTCGATAAGCATTAAATACAGAATTGTGGCGTAGGACTGAAGAATTACTGCCTACGAGTAGGGGGGTGCCGGTATCGATCCGTACGGCATGAAGCAGAAGTCTCTCGAAGACAAGATCAACAAATATTTGGTGGGTGGCAGTGTCTTCTTTGCACCCGTATTCGAGGAAGACAACATCAGCAAACATTTGGTGGGTGGCAGTGTTTTCTTTGCCCCCGTATTTGAGGAAGACTAGATCAGCAAACATTTAGTGGGTGGCAGTATCTTTTTTGCACCCGTATTCGAGAAGGACCATGTGAGCCTGCGACAAGGCTTGCTGTTATGGTCCAGGAAGAACGTATGGTGGTGTCTGGCACTGGTCGCGGTACTGCTTGGAGCTTCACTTCCCGGGAGAGCTATATTATACCTATTATTTGCTACGACTCTATCTAGGAGATAGTGTACGCTAACGATAGTATGCTATAAGATTAGTTGTGGATAAATTGCTTTTCAGACACTACCAAAATTGACCCTTTTCCAAACGGTAAAAATTCTTCATTTACTAATTTCAACCTGCAGTCATTCGAGGAATGGATGTCACCTTCTACTCCTGGCAAGAATTGTTGGGTTTTTCATAGCTTGTACTATACTGTGGACAATCACTCCGGTCTCCAGTAATATAGGTAGTGCAGAAACAAGGCTTGTCGCTGCGGGAAGCGGAATGGCGAGCCAACAGCCAACAGCCGTACTGTCGATATTTTCATATATTGTTATGTCCTGGGCTTTGACTTTCGGTCCTTTCTGTTGTATGCAGTAGTATTGAAAAATGTTGGTTCCAACATGTTCCAACATGCATGCGGCATTTAATTTCTTTCGTTTGTCATTCGCTGCAGACCAAGGTCCAACAATTATCATTTTTTCTCCATAATTCGCGCGAAGAGCCATGCCCCGAGTTTCATATAGCAGGTACTTTTGAAAATAATCAACTTTCCCTTTCTATGAATCTCATCCTCTTCAAGATGGCTGACGCTGATGAGAAGCACGATCTGCACTCTCGTATCTAGGCTGCGAACCTACCCAGTGGGTAGGTTGGGTACCCGCCGGGTTGGGGCACCCATGGGTGGGTTATACTTGGTCTCCAGGATAAATAAGTGTACCCCTAGCACTTCACTTCTAGCACTTTCTGCTCCACAAATAAGGCAATCCTGACGTTTCTATAGGCTCAACGCTCTGGCTGCGGCTATCTTGCGAACGACTAGGGGTACACTTATTTATCCTTGGGACCAAATATGCCTGATCCTGATGCCTTAACGCTTGTAGACAAACCGCTTTGATGTATATATATATTGAGCTTCCTAAATTTAATTACGTTCCCACTTTCGTGCTTGGGCTTAGCTATAGTCGATAATATAACTGCTCTTCTAGATCTCGGGCTAAAAGACTTGTGGCTTAAATCTACTGATACTTAATCGCATACTGGCCATATATATTTTTCCACCCTTCCGAATGATTTCTTCAATTCGACCTCCAGCACTTGGTCCCGGTGGAACGATTGCTTTTATCTCGCCTTCTTCACGGATCAACGAGGAGTTCTCGACTGTGATATGCCGGGCTACTGAACTGCTTCAAGATCGAGGTTACCAAGTGCGAGTCTTTTTTACACCAGATGTCGACATCCAATCTTCAATTACCAACCGGCATGCTGAGATCCGTTCTGTATTTCTCGACTCGACCATCTCCGCCATCATTTGCACCATCGGCGGCATCACTTTCACTGAACTCCTACCAGCTTTGATCGCAGATAAAGAGCTTCATCGCGCAATCAAGCTCAACCCAAAGATAGTAGTCGGGAGCTCTGACAATACAGGTCTGCACTGGTTTCTTTATGCTCTCACTGGAATGCGTACCTTTTATGGACCTAGCGCTATCCCCGAGCTTGGAACAGCCGATTCTCTTGACGATGCATCGCCGCTCGCATTCTGTATCAAACATCTCTTCGGAGCTATAGCAAGCACAGATCCCATTGGAGATGTCCCTCGATCACTTACTTATGCACCTAGCGCACCGGCATTATTTCGAAACCCATCGTCAGTGGAAAGGCAAGAAGTTGTACCAGCACCAGCATGGAAATGGCTTCGGAAAGGCAAGGGGAAAGGGCGACTCTTTGGCGGGTGCCTTACCATTGTGGCACGACTAAATGGGGTTTCAACAATTAAACCGGACTGGCGGGGCAGAATTGTGTTTCTAGAAACTTCCTTGGAAGAAAGCAAACACTTGCCTCTAGTACAGAGAGCAGTTGCAGATTTGATCGCGCAAGAAGTCTTTGAGGAAGCGGCTGGCTTGGTCATCGGGCGTCCCTATGGTTATGATTCCAAGCAGCGTTTGGAGGAGTATGCTTCTGTTTTCACAGCATTGCTCTGTGAAGGGCGCCTTGCTGCCGTGAAGAACCAGTTTCCTATTCTTATGAATGTGGACATTGGTCATACGACGCCCATGGTCACTTTGCCGTATGATGCGCTAGCTGAACTGGATTCTGAACATGATCGATTCCTGATATCGGAAGCTGGAGTAGTTTAAGAGGTGAGGTCTACCATGTAAGACTTCGAACTGGTTGTAACGTTCCTGGGTTGTCTGTACCTAAGTACGTCGGGTTGGTATCGTGGATAGAAGAGAGTAGAAGCACGTGATGCGAGAATAGAATTCGCACGTTACACGCAAGAGAAATGAGATACTATTGCTATGAACGGTTGAGCACGAAGCTCCTATCTACTGGGTGACAACCCAAAGTTATATAGGACCTTCGTCCTGATTGGATCCCCGGATCCCCGGATCCATCACGTGACCTAGGATCTCCTAACCAATCGAGATGCCTCTCTTGTTGAGCCTATGGTCTACTTGTCCCGTGATTGTGACACTATCCTCATTCCTCCTAGCGCGGTCCCGTGCGCTTTAACTAGAGTAAGGAAATATCTTGTGAGGGGCATGTTTCTTATTTTCTTTCAACATGCCCCCTCTGGGCTCCAACAAAACAGTCGATCGTACTGATCCGTTAATTGAGAATAAGAAAAAGAAGGAGCGTCTCGAGCTTGCAGTCCTGATCGAGAACATGGGCGTTGTAATGAAGTCGTGTTCCTTTTGTGTCGAGAACTGTGAGACAAACGTAGGTCGTTTGCGAATACCCTCATTTTTGTTTGTAGTGTGCAAATAAGGTCATTTTGCGTTTGTTCTGCAAACGAGACCTCAGTTTCCACCGATTGCATGTAAATTTAGATTAGTCAAACGAAGCCTAAAAAAGGTCCTTAAGATCTCATAGTTAGCAGAGAATAATCATCACTTCTACATCTCACAAGAACCACCGGAAGTGCGTGGTTTACAGCGCAAAGAGTGTTCGTTGTTCTGAGTGTGTTCGAGCGAAACGTCGCAACGATGAGTGTGACGTGGAGGTTGAAGGTGAGAAGACCTGGGACTCCGAGGTCCCAAGGTCGAGGAACTGGACGCCGAGGAAGAGAGAGTTGCGCAAATAGCGGCAGAGGCGATGGCCAAAGTTGCCCGCCTAAGGAAACAAAGGACTTTCTTTCGAGAAAGGAAGAAGGAAATGCTGGGTCGTGGTCTTCGTTATCTGGACGAACTTGACGAGGTGGAAGCACAAGTTACTCGAAGCAAGGCGTAACAAAGGCTACTTGGTAACAGCGATTGCGCATCGAAGCAGAAATACGCAGTGACGGATATGAGAGACTCGGTACTGTTCACAAAAAATAATAATCCAGCAATAATAAAACAAATGGGCAACAACTGGGCAACAATCATTCTAAAGTCCACTAGGTCCTCGGCCTGATTGTATTTTCACCTAGGAGACAAACAGCTCACTCAGTTCGATGGAAGTATAATAGGGTAGGGTAAGTGGCGAAGCGTGGTATGGTGTGGGTGATGCTGATAGTGTGAAGAAAACCGGTACAGACGTTGTGAAACATTTTTGGGTGACTGGGATAGGGATGAGTGGATAGGATAAATTGGATTTATCCAGGAGCGAAAAGGGTCGGACTGCCTGGTTGATAGATTTCGCGTGGGGGTATGGTAGTGATGGTGAGGGTAATGGGATGTCTAGGTGGGCAGTAATTGGGTCAACACCTGGACTACTGATGGGCAGACTAACAGCCTCGGAGCATTCTCACCCAGAGACTCGAAAGAACACGAATCCTCAATCATGCACATAGCTTTCAAAATTCCATCACACCATCAGATCGATTAATCGACCATGCTAAAAACCTGTCAACCATCTCAGCCGCCCCAGGAAACACAAGACAATCAACAATACCTTGCCTCGTTATATAGATATATTTTGCGGCAAGATCGGGGGATCTGGTTCGGAAAGAGCTATCCTAGCCTCATGAAACAATCGTGAAGCTTGTTTGAAGAATATGTTTGCTTATACAAATGCCACTGTGTTTACAGCTACTGCGACTGATCGGGCAAAGTTGCCAACCTCGCAAATATACCAACAAATCTTTGGAAACCGTCGACTCCAATAACCAGCTTCTTGAGTGTCTTCAAGTCAGATTTCTCTTCATGATCTAAGACTTGTTGTCTTGGCGGCTGGAAACCACGTGGTTTTCCGAAGGCTGGAAGTGTACATAAATTACATTACCAACATTTGGAATGGTTGGCGCCGAGAATAATTCTGTCGCTTTTGCAGATTACAATCCAATCAGTAAGCATGCTGGTTAAATTTGGCTCCGACATGAGACCGTCTTTACTAGCATGCTTCGATTATACTTGTAGGATTGATAGACGGGGGGCGCAGATCAGGTATTCAGCCTCCACATCTCCATCACGGGTGAGAACACTCAGCTAATGAAATTTCCAAGCAATGAAATACAATTAAGCCCAGCCTGGGCGAATTCTGAGACAGAGAGTCCAAGGGGCTGAGAGTCATAACTCACAAACCTCGATATATGGATATAGGACTCTAGGATCCCGTTGATATCTCCAAGCTATCTATCTACCTAGGTAGGCGCTATGATTAGCAATTGGTGATATATCTGTAATATATCCCTATAGACTAAGGACCGCCGTCCGGTAGCTCAGGTAAATACTTCGGTTGACGAACGAGCTTAAGCCAGAGACGCCGAACGTAGTGTGCTAAGCTTTGTATTCGGTATTGCTATGCCCAACAAACTCTGATAGTCTAGACGAGGAGCGATATTATGTGCCCCGAGGTCTTGCTCAAAGTTAGAATGGATGATTTCCCAATACTTAAGCTACTTATCTATGTTCTGGCTCCCCTTGTAGACTTTATTGCGGGCGTATTCGCGCGATATTTCGATTTCGCGAACGCGTGTTGACGGCGCTAGCCGCGATTTGAGGGCGACGAGCTTCTCCTATGGGGTTGTCTTCCCTTCACTGTAGACCGTGTAGCGAGAAGAGAGTGTGGTGAAGATATGTTTGAGATCGCGAGAAGCTTGGTGTGCTTTTTCGTTATATTTGGGCAAATTGTAGCCTTTGATAAGCTGATATGCGATCTTCTATGCTTCTCTTTGAGGAGCGTTGAGCCTAGTAAATGTCGTCGCGCCTTCTTTAAAGTCGGAATACTCTGGCGGTATTGGTTGCTGAGGCTATACAGGTTGAGCCTTTACAGATGGATCGATATAATGCCAGATATCTATATCTGAGCATGCCAGGGCCTTAATGTTCTTGATCCATTCGTTCCAATCATCCGAAGCCTTGAAGTATCAAGAGTCCTAGAGTCCACAGAGAGCGCCAATGTGTCTTTCGCCCCGCCCATTTTAGTTCTTGACTATGCTGATTCGATGGATGTAAAAGAAAGAAAAATGAAGGTATTTTGGTAAGCAAAAAGTGCTAAACCCCGGGGTCATAACTGTGAAGCAAAAGTGATTAAAGGGTGATTGAATTGCCTATCTAGCTAACTATGTGGGAATGGCCTCTTTATGCTATAAAGAAGGGCCGATTAATCAGTGTAATTAGTGAAAAATCTGCACCCTAAATCAATTATCGTACGTCTGGGTAGAACCAGGACCGCCAGATAACGTATATGAGATCCTGATCCGCAATGACAATAATGACGAAGTACTACTGGTCCTTAGAGGGGGATCGATCGTTGCCGCCCTGTGTTATCTGCGTCTTCCGGACCGGCTACGTTGGATCTGAACTGATCAGTACTGTATAAACCAGGATGATCTGGTGGAGAGAAGTAAGCAGGTATAGTTTATAAATAGGATTTATCGAGATGCCGCCTATATCCTGGTCTGGCTCGGGTTAGATACGGAAAAGGAGGTAGTATCAGCTTTCAGTCTTGTTCGCGAGCTTAATAAGATCCTCAGGAGTCTTTCCGTAGATAGTATATCTTCCATTTCAAACGTAGCAAAGCTAGTTATATACATCAGAAAGAACCAGAAGGCTCTACAAGCCTTAACAGACCGCAAATAGGTAAATTTCAAAAAGATACCATCACTAGTTCAATACGGCCTAAGAGCAACCTGAATACTGAAGTACGGATAGGTCAGATGTGGATGGATCGTACAGAAAATCGGAACCAATATACCAGTAACTATACACTGGGGGGACACCATGGTTGACTGGGACACACTGGCCAGCGTTTACGAGAGACTCAAGAACTTTCACTATCTTCGCAGCGTGTTGGGCATTAGCACGTCGGACATCTCCTTCTTATATGATTCTGTATACACACCTCCATTTTCGTTACGGCCTCTGATCGTAAATCTCATATCTATAGATTATCTTCGTTAGGATATCGGCTCACTTTATATAATTGTCACTATAGCTTCCTTCGCTGCTCCAAACATATGATAGAGATCCAGCTTCTCTGGCATATTGTCACCATCAAATAAACCAACTCTTTCAAACGTTTCCGCAACCACTTTTGAACGTCGTAGAACCAATCCTCTGACCGGCCTTCTGGAGCCAATATTTTCATCCTTAATCTCTTCTCTAATTGAATCTCCAATCAAAATACAGAAAACTTTCTGCTTTAGCCCAATTTCTAAATCGATATCCCAATGAGCGTTAAGTGGCACTTTGCCGCAAAATATTTGAGACAATCTGCTTTCCCACATAACCCATGCCTCCAGACACTTACTTTGCAAAATAATATACCCAGATTTGACAGCGCCTGTAGAATCCACCCCAGCAGGCTCGCAGTAGGTATCTATCACTTTAGCACGGGTCTTTTCAAGGTACCAATAGTTGCCTTCTTGCCAGTCATTCAAGCCAGAACATCTAGGTCTGGTATTTCCTTCTCCATAATTGTTGTCCAACGAGATCCAAGACCAAGTTGGCGCTCGATATGGTGAAGCACGCTTTCGGTATGTACTCTTTAAGTTGTCATTAACATAATATGGAAACATTGGCCTCGGTAGCCATAACAGAGATTCCCAAATATCCCGCTTCCATATACCAGCGAGGTACTCTCCTGCTCCTTTCGACTGCATATGTTGTGCCATTCCAGATATTGCAGGCAAGCGATCTTTCTCGTAAGTTATATTCCTTTTCGAATAATACGCCATTAGGCTCCTCCATTCCCCAAAGCGCTTCGGCGAATTTACATCCTTTGCTCTATCCCAAAGTCTTTGTCCATCGCCATCAAATTCCTTGTCTTCTTGCATGCATTCACATTTCTGAGTGGTTTGGCATTTCCAAAGCAGCTCCTTTCCAGTAAAAAATACGCAGCGGGAGGCGAGCAATTCCTCTTGGAGTGTCCAAGCCCGCTTTGAAAGTGGTGATGGGGCCTCATACTCTAGATAGCTTTCCGGGATGTTATCTGCATGCATCAATCTATCACGAGCGATGATCTGAGAAGTACTTCCATCATCGTTGACGTAGACAAACTCTTTGATGCCATCCGACTGACCATAATCGTCCCACTCGGCGTTCCACAAGCCCCCTAGAGAATCAGCCGCATTACTAGCAATCAGAACAACATGAGCATTCTCGTAGATGGATGCCATTTTCGATGATTCGACATCCCAGTCATGCGCATCATCCTGAAGAATACATAGTGAGTCAATCCATATGTACTCAATTCCAATTGCCCTAGCCACTATTATAGCGTCCCTGAAGTTCTTTGGGAGTGTGTCAAATGCAATACCCTTCTGATGCTTCAGCAAATTACTCTTTTCGGTTTTGATGATAAGAACCTCACCCCAGCAGTGACTGAGGGCAATATAGCGGCCTTCCGCTCCTTTGGAAATACGCAGAGAGGGCTCTTTCCCATCGAAGTCTCCGACGTGAATGACCCGAGTAGGCAGCTGCTTGACAGTTGACAGACATAAGGAGTGGTTTTTTTCACATTCATCAAGCCAGTCCACAATTATTTCTCCAAATTGATCGTGTCGGCATGTCAGTGGCTTCCTATGAGGCGAAAGAGGAAGCCAGTCCGGAGGTGGGGTCTTGTTAAGATAATGAAGATAAACATCAAAATGATCATCATCCCATCCTTCATCGTTTGGTAAGTAGTCTGCAGATATCCGAACCCATCCGTCATAGGAGTTCTGGAGTTGGACGATGATACGATCTGCGGACACCTCTGATGCCTGGTACAGTTTTATATACGCTTCATAGAGCAGTCGACATTTTTGACACCCTCTATCTCCTGATATCCCAAGGTTTAAGAGGGATCTTCGGGGTTCTTTATAGTCATCGGTAGCATTGAACTCAAGATTCATCGCCTTGCAGAATACGTCGCAGAACGTTCCGCCTGAGAGAAATGATTCCCGGGCGGTAGCAATAGAGTTATTTACTTTCTCCATTACCAGAAATGATAGCTGGTGGCCTTGAAGTATCGAAGAAGATAGATATGTAAGTGTTACGGATACTTGTCTTCTGAGTTATGTAGAAGTGGTCAGGATCTTGAATACTAACGTGTTACGACCTGTACAGAACATATAACTGTGAGGACCTTAGGCTCAGAGATTGGACGGCCAATCATAGTAGAACCCCACATAGTATGATCATATGACCTCGTCGGATTCTGAATGTTCCCGAGCTCCTAGAGCAGACAAATCCTGAGGACTCCTTGGGCTCCTGAGAACGAAGGTCTATATAGCTAGATAATTTCCTTAGTATATAAAGCTTCCTACTCAGAAGACAAGCATTCGTAACAATCTGATGGGGTATATAAATAGCTAAGGCAAAAAGGCCCGTACGCTTATACTCTGTAGCCATGGCTATAAGCCGACATTCCGATATTAACAGATTTATACAATCGGCTCTCGATCTAGTCTTAGTAAGCAAGCTTCATAGTATCGCTCTCATTCTTCTATCCGGAAAGTGGTGGCTCGTTGAATCTCGAAGCAATCCACATTCGCTCTGGTGCGGTATACGGACTTTCTTGTTATCGTGATCCGACAATAATATATCCAATTATCTTCTATCTGATACAACTTGTACCTGCGATGTTACAGTAATCCCCCTTATATCTCTCTCCACGTCCTCACTCCCTACACTCCCTTCCCCATCGCGACTCTCTCCCTGAAAGTAGCTCTTGTTCGTTAGCTCGACCTCGTCCGATTCCTCAATGCGAAAGTGCGACTGTTGCTTTAGGAAGTTTGGCGTCGCGCTCAAATTGACAAGATGTGAGCCCTTCCCACTGCTGTTAGAGCCCTTGTTGCGAATACCGCGGAAAAGCGGCGCAAAGGTTGGTAGACAGGCCCCGATAATCGCGACAGAGGGCTCCAGGCTGGACCAACCGAAGGCTGGACCAAGGATGTATGTTATGTCGATTGCGGTAGTCAGCTTCGTGAGGTAGTAGATGCGTACTATACTGGCAACGCAGACGCTGGCTGGGTTAGCGGGGACAGGGAAAAAAGGCGGAGTACTTACAAACTACCGAGTAACATGATACCCGCGACGGAAACCTTCTTGCGCTTGTTCATATGCAGTTTCAAAATACGCGGGATCGGGACGAGCAAGATGATAACATCATTAACCATATTGACGATACCAAAAATAAGAAAGAACTGTAAATAATTGATGCATTTCCCTTCAGTGGCGCCGGCATATTGCGTCCAGAAGAAGTTTAGTGGGCGACAGGCGACTGCCATTACGATCCACATAATCAAGGGGTAGACGCAAGTAAAGAATGTGGCGCCCCAGTACATCATGGTAAAGATGCGATTGATGACTAGCATATCACCGTCGCCAGTGTAGAATAACCGTCGATAGAGGAGCAGGACGCTGATTTTGGTTGATGTTACAGATGCGGCGTACACCCAGGGCTCGGCGAAGACGACCTAGGTAATTGCGTCAGAATGAGAAGCAACATTTGATGATGACCGAATGCATGGTATCGCAACGTTAACGCATACCTTTAGCAAAGTCATAAGCCGCGGTAATGTCGTCGACCACACATGTTTTCCCGCATCGTATGCTCCAGCTTTTCACATAAAAAAAAATTCAGTCAGCTTCTCCAGGCCAAGATAGAACATTGCTGTGAAAATCAAGGAGTACCAACCAATAAGTGTCGTAGCAACCAGAGCACCAGTGCAGAACTATGAAATAGTTCGTTAATCTTTTGTCCAAGGAATAGAAGATATGGTGAAGGGTGTAGATGCAATCATCCATCGTAGCCATAGAACAAGCTGCACTTACGAGTCCTAAGACAACAAAGTAGTCATCGATAGCCAGGTTATTTGTTCCTCGCATAGTCCGCACATAGAATCGCAAGCATACTGATGCAGCCGCAATCCCGAGCACCACACAAGACACAACATCATATGCCACCGTCAAACTATCAGTCAAATCAATACCGGCGGGAGGTGGCCCGAAAATGAGCTGGATGGCTGGATCAGGTCCTGACATGATGTATATCGATATGATTGACAGTCAGCGTATCAGTCAATCGTCCGAAAAGCGATTGCACTGTACAAGTTGGTGCTCCCATTTAAGAGGAATTTTGCCCCGGTCATACGTAGATGGGACGGGCCCACTAATCATGTCAGAGCGTTTCGTTCTGAGTCCGGAGATCAAGGTTTTCCTCCCCGACACTCGTCGTAGGAGAAGATGCGATATAGACAAGCTTGTATTAGGTATAGCCTTGCTTATAGTGACAACATTTCGAATCCTTAACGGCAGTTGATTCAAGAGAAATCGCTAGTATCTTCGCGGGGATTCTGGATGTCGAGTAAGTAGCCGGGGCACATTGCCCTTCAGAGTATAACCTCGAGTCGCACATTCTACAACCATTCCCCCTTTTTGAAGGAATCTTCAACTCTCTTACCAAAGAGGGTTGATGATCATCGTAGGATTGACCAGAAGGGTAGATAGTACTTTTATCTGACACTGTTGCCGCTGCTCGTGCGGCCAGGCTTTCTACAAATAGACTGCCAAGTTATAGTTCGGAGTGGGGTATCAATTTGATTGCAGCCGATCACTATGAACTGGGTATCGTACGTTTTATCTATTACATATCGATACCGGCACTCAGGTACGGTTCGAAACCAAAAAAAAATTACAACACGTGGTGGCGAGCATGCAGCCCAGTCAAAAGATTAGGTGCACTGATAGGGGTTCCAAGACCGTCTCAGTCCAATGAAGACCGTGCAGCGGAAATTAGTTGTGGATAGTGGCATGTTCCTTTCGAAGGTGGGAGGTGGGTCCCTGGAAACACTAACTATCACTAACTTCAGTAACTGAGTACTGCGGTGAGTGGAGGGGTTTGATAAGAAAGTTTTTATGCAGGGTACGCGTACGTGCGGAATTTGCTCCTGGTTTGTATCCGATGGATCTAACTCATGGCATTGTTACTGTAGTTGAGAAGTTGGAACATAATAAAGAGCTATTCATAAATCAATCTAGTGCTATCACCGAAGCTTACGTACATAACAGCGAGTTCTCTCATTTCTTGATCCTCTGTCGGAAGTTTACTTTTTCAATACTTTTCTGAAAATACCTTCTCACGTAACAGCACTCCGTACCAGCATTCATTAACAATCATTTGCCAGTCATGGACGCAACAACCAAAGCACCGGCTCTTGTCGCGTCGGAACTTATAGGACCTAAAGGATGGATTCGGAATGTGATGTGTCTTGAATTGGCAGCAGACTACGATGCTGAGAATATCTCATCAATATTGCAAACAGCTTGGAGAAGCTTCAAGACACGCACACCAATGGTCGGCGTTGAGGCCGTTCCCGCAGACCCCGACACGAAGCCTGCTGGGCAGCTGAAGCTAAAACCTTATGGTGATGGCGAGATAGAGGATTTCATAGTCAAGGATCACCGTAACGACAAAACAGCAACGTCATTCGGTCAGCTGAAGGATCAGGGATTTCCTAATGCGGCTATGGAAGACGACAAATTCTGTATGCGTGGCCGGGTTGGCGAATGGCCTAACTTTGGCATCGACCGCCTACCAACCCAGATGATGCAAGCCAACTTGATCAAAGGCGGATTGCTGCTGAATCACCTGTGCTTCCACTCCTATGCTGATGGGCTCTCCATGTGGAAACTGGCCGAGCTTTTTGCTGAAGATTTACGCCGAGCACAGGGCCTGACAATCGAGAAGCCAGTTGAGATACATGTTGCGGACCGCGCCAAGATTCTGCAGAGTACCGGAGAGAACGTGTGTGCCAACTTCGCTGAGAGTCACCCCGAATACATCCATTTACCGTTTACTCCTCCAGGACTTCCCGAAGGCCTAATGAACGGACAAAGCCATGCTCATGTATATCGCTTCACCCCAGAAGCCATTCGAGCGCTCAAAGACGAGTGTTCACCAGCCAAAATTTCATCTGGTCTTAAGGGCAAGATTCCGCAAGAACAACTACCAAAATTCATCTCCACAAACGACGCACTATCTGCACTGCTCTGGAAATCCATCCAGAGCGCCGAACACCCCGATCATTCGGCCGTCGATCACAGCAAACCCTCGGTAGGAATGGTCAGCTTGGATGCACGACGCCGCCTTCACGTGCCGATACATCCACATACGCTGGGTAACATCCTCGGTTTCACAACCGCAGTTCTACCGATTCAGCAGTTGATTTCTAAGGATACCCCGCTAGCTGACGTCGCATGTCTGGTACGACAGGCTGTCAACAAGTGCGGAAGCACATACTATGACGAATTGGCGCACTACATAGAGCGCATGGATGATGTGAATAGGCTAGCAGGCACGGCCTTCCTCGATATGCCCGGTAGCAATGTGCTGATGAGCAATTGGAGCGAGTTTGACTACTACAGTATTGAGTGGGGTCCTGCATTTGGTGATCGCATCAAATCTGTACGATTCCCCGCGGGCGGTGTCTGTGCCGGCTTCCAGGTGATCTTGCCATGTCCTGCGGATGCGCCTGAGGGAACATTGGAGGTGCTTGTCTGCGCGTCGAACCAAGCGTGGCCGCGACTTCTGCGCGATGAGTTTTTCAATCGCTTTGCTTCTAATGCTACGACGGTACCGTTCCAGTGAAGCTAGCTCGGCTGGATATCTACAGAGATCTGAGTTAGCAACCTGCAGATAAGTATTAATCAGAATCGCGCTTGAATCTTACCTTGTCTCCGAAAAACCATTGAAGGATTATCCATATTGTGCAACGGGTGAAATTTCCTAAGTCTTGCTGTAGCGGCGTTTAAGGTTTGACATCTAACGGCGCCGATAAATTCTTCCGCATTGGTAGCGGCTTCCTCCGCCGCTAGGCCTTTTCGGACTAATGAACCGAGATGTCCCAATTGAGTAATCAGTACCCATCATTATCCCAGCACCCATCGGCTCAATTCCGCCGATTCCGCCGTTTCCGCCGTTTCCACATTTCAGAGGCCAGATGGAGACTGTGCAGAGTACGGTACTCCGCTGCTCCGTAAGATGGCACTGGATGCGCACAAAGAATTTGTGGAAACGACATACAAGTATCTTCCCAGATCCCAATCCATCGGGCCATACCTGAGTCAGACCCTTTCCTCAGGTCTACACTCAGGTCCACAATCAGGCCCAGACTGTATGCGTCGGATGCAAATGTCGTAAACGTTGGCAGGAACGTCCACTCTCCCTGCCCATGAAAGAAGGATTTTTTGCTGGAGTTTCTTCACCGATTCATTTTAAACTTTATTCATGCGTTGGCAGAGTCATGTTCAGAATCCCAGTTATCAAGATGGCTCTGCCACGTTTTTGCTTTCTTTCCAGAGCTCGAGAGAAGTTACAGGATCATCCCATAAAGCAAAATGGCAGAAGCGCAACGTCCATTCAAGGTACTTATTGTAGGGGGTTCAGTAGCAGGTCTCACACTGGCCAATGTTCTCGAGCGCAGTGGAATCGATTTCGAACTGTTCGAGAAACGGGAAGTAGCGCCACAACTAGGCCAGTCTATCCTGCTGCTTCCTTGCACACTCCTGGTACACGAACAATTGGGTATCGACAAGCCGACTCATGAAGTTGGAATTCCCATTGGGGATCGCGAGCACTGGGATCACAAGGGCAATTTGTTTTGCTCTTCAGATGAATTAATTCGTCTCCAGAAGGTGTAAGTTCTCGTTCGTCCCAGCTATCTTTCACAACAAGCAAGCAACAAATGCAGGTCAGCTGATCAGAATTCAAGCCAGAAACGACCGGTGTACTTCCTAGATCGCAAGGTCTACCTCGACAACTTATACAATGGCCTCAGTGAATCCTCGAAATCAAAAATCCATGTACATGAGGGTTTGGACTCGTTTAGTGAGCATGAGAATGGGGTAACTCTTAGAACCGACAAGGGCAATGTCATTGAGGGCAGCATCATAGTGGGTGCCGACGGTGTGCACAGCCGGGTGCGCCAGCAGACTGCGCAGCTACTTAAGGCCATTGATCCCAAGACTTCTGAAATCATGGCCGCCGGATTTGATAGTCGATATCGGATTCTGACGTGCACATCGCGAAACTACTTTGTTGACGACCCCAAGAAACAGTTTTTAAAGGATGGTGTTATTGCTAATTCCTATTACCCTGAGCATGGTGTTGGAGGCCTCATTGCCGCAGGAATGGACGGGAAGGTTTTCTGGGCTATTTATATTGCAAACAAGAAGAAGACGACTTATCCCAGCCCACGATATGGACAGGTTAGTCTGCATTCTCTGAACCTGAAGTGAAGATGATTTTATGATTGCTAACGATAGTTTGTACTAGGCTGATATAGATGAGGCCATCAAGCAATGGGGGCATCTTCACGTTACTCCAAACTTCACTTTTAACGATTTATGGGCGAACCTTGTCGGCAGTACAATGGTCCCAATGGAAGAAGGTGTTCTAGCCACAAAATGGCACTCGGGTGGTAGAACTGTCCTTGTAGGCGACGCTGTCCACAAGGCGACAGCGAATCTCGGCCTAGGGGGGAACCTCTGCGTCGACGACGTGTGCAGTCTAGTTAACGGACTACATACACTTCTCGAACGCAACAAGTCCCCAACTACAGCGGAAATCGTTAAAGTCTTTGAGAACTATGAGCGAATGGAGCGGCCTCGTGCTGATTTCGTTTGCAACGCTTCGGGAGTATACGCTGGCTTCGAGACTATGAGCAAGTGGTACTCGAAGCTTTTCCAATTCATCTTCCCATGGGTCTCATCGACTTTGAAGATGCGTATCTTTTCTAGCTTCGATAGTAGTGCGCCTATCTTGGACTTCTTACCAATTCCCGAGCCTCGCCTTACGAACTTGAAAGCCTAAGGATCTATTAATTCATTTACTGAACACTTGTTCACATACAACCTTTGGTGCATTTTGGTACATTGCACACGGGCTTGATTCCTTCTTTGCCACACCTAGCCACACTTGCAAAGGCCTTGGCATCGAGTGATGTAGCATTCGGAAGTAGTCCGATTCCGTCGGAAGCTCCGACGATCTATAAGTGACACAGACCCATCTAGAGACATCATTACAACTACAGTTTCGCCAAATTTTGGAGGTTATAAATCTATGGTGTTGAATATTACTAGTTCCTCAGATAGAGTCAATCGTAAACATTCTCAAGACTCCATATCCTCAAAAGTGAGAAGTTCTGTTGCGGGTTTTGTAGATAATATACGTTGAGCTGTATTCGGACAGGGGAATAGGAAATTAGGAATAGAACCAAAACCCTCTTTGAAGGCTGGTAGCTTGAGAATTAGATATTTACCCTTGATTGTTGTTTGCTTCACATAATGGGGCTGGGGGAGATAACAATAGATAGTCCATCTAACGAGGCGCTTGACGTATTTCATATCCTCTCTTGAATTACTCTCACCCAGCTCACAAACAAGTCTCCCTATATCGTCACTGAGCTTAAACACGCGATACTTTCAGGACAAGAGAACTTTCCACCAGGGCTGGGAAGGGTACTGCAATGTTGTTTTCTTCGCTATCGTATGAACATGGCCTCTCCCCTTCACGTTCTTGCCTGCCATCTTACTCGTCTGCTCAACATACCCCTCGGTGCCAGTTTCACATTCTCAAACTCCAGCCCTACGCTGTAGGAAGATGGGAGCTCCATAGTCGCACTTGCGTTGGCCGTGTTGTAATCACTGAGTAGCTGACACTGAGCCAGACGCAATTATTGCGGCTTTCAGAATTCCACTCGAGCGGAACACGGACGACGGTAGTAACGATCCTCCTAATAGAATAGAAGGATAAATAATATTGAGGCGGATTAACCAAGGAAGGTGATTGCGAATTCTATATATTGTGCAGAGATACCTATCAGAGAAACCACAGAGAAATTATACACGTAACTTGAATCAAATCGGTTGAGGGGTTGTAGAGAGGTAGCTAGTACTACTACCACATCTCTAATTGGAAATAAAGCCTATATAATTCCCTTTCTATGCTTAACTCTCGTGATCCAGAATCAGGAATTTTTGGGAAACTTATCGCTCTTGGGGTAAGATTACAATGATCACATTTTGGAGAGCCTACAGTGGTAACAAACATGTCCACTTTATTCGTTTTATCAATTTTACTCAGGACGGCGAAAACTTCCTTCACGGGAGCTCTATTTCGCGATTTGCAATTTCGCCCCGGAAGAAGTTCAACGAAATATACTCTCTATAACATCTATAGCATAAAGGCTTAAAGCCCCGACCAGAAGCTGGAACTGGCTCACGGACCACCAAGAAAGACGCTAAATGTGTCTACCTAGAATACCTCTAGTTTGTCAATCAACTCTACTCTCCCCACCCTTCCTACCTCGGTCTGTTCCATCCTCCACGAGACAAAAAATCAAGAACTTAAAGAACCATGGCACAATTCCAAACAGAGGAAAGGTTCTTCACCAAGGATTGGACCATTACTCTTCCTTCTCGTCCAGAGCCAAACCTCAAGTTCATCCGCTTGACACCCTCCGAGACCGCTGCGTTTGTACGATTCGCAGAAGCAGCAATTATCCCACCGGAACCAAAGAGCAGCGAAGCCACTCCTGAAAAACTTCAAGCTCCACCAGCCGCCATCCCCGGAGAAAGAATGGAGAAAATGTACGCAGAGTCCAGGATCCGCCACCACGCTTTGGACGTCTTCGTCTCCCTAGAGGGCGAGTTTGTTGGTTGGGGAGGGGTATTTAAAATCACTGCCCCGGATGAGAAGCCGAGTGTTGCAAATATCGGTATTAGATTGAGCCCCGAAGTCCGAGGAAAAGGACTGGGGAAAACGCTGATGCAGGTCTTATTGCGTTTGAGTAATGAAGTAAATGTGGACATCATTGAGGCTGGTACAATGAAGCATAATGCCCCGATGAGAGTACTGGCGAAGAGCGTTGGCTTAGTTGAAACAGATGAAATTAAGGAGATCCCTGGGCAAGGCGTTGTGGCCGAAGTACTTTTCAAGAACATTGAGAGGGAGAAATGGAGAGACCTTGATATGGTGGTAGAGTTTAGCGATCAGATTGCAAGCGAGTGATGGAGCATGCATTCAGCACGGTGCAGGTAGTAGATTGTAGAATTCCTTGTGCTTTTCCCTCCAGGGCTGGCTACATACTGCAGACAATAAAGTTCTGGAGCAATCACAACCAGACGAGCTCTACTACTATTATTTATCTTCATCAGAGATGCTAGTCGAGCGTGGGTGCCTCGACAAGTATTTTGTAAGCAAAAAAGTTCATCATGGCCAACGACGTTTGTTCCGGACCTCCCGGTGCATCTGCTATTTAAAAAATTAGATCACAAATCTTGGTTTCTCTATACTCCAATCGAACATCTGTGAGCTCAGCATGATCATCCTGCGTTGGCTAAAAGTGTCTGGGACTTCAGTCTCATGCTAGAATAGAAAATCAAGTCTCATTAAAGCTCAAGACATTTTTCAATGTAAGCCCTAGAGAGCCTGGGTTCCTCGGGACCCGAGCTACGCAACTTCATTGGCGATGCCAGTGTCAATCGCTAGAGCGAGAGCGACAACTATCAGTCACAATACAAGCTATAGTTAACTCTGTACACAGTAAAGCAAGCAGCATGAAATGTGAGACCTATCGACTATCTCAGTCATAAAATTTGCGAACCCGTCTTGCCACCCAACGACCCGAATGCTCAGAAGTAGACTTCAAAGCCTGCATCAAGTGGGAATATATTGGACTTCTGAGTTCGAGCTCAGTTCCGCAACACCGACGAAATATTGCAGGATGTATCCGTCGAACGCGCCAAGAGTGATAAAAGCACCCGGAATTGTCAATATTATCCAGGTTGAGCTAAGGGATATTGAATTTAATGATTCAATCATCCAATCATTCAGAGTAAGTAAATTATTGTGCATAGTATTCCAGGTGACAGTAACGACCATGCAAGTGCCAATCTTGGGTGGACTGATTGAAAATGTCTCCTACATCAGTCCTCGTGAAAATTGAAAAGGGTCGGTCCATGATAAATGTCCACATCAAGCAGTATCATGTGCAGAGTGGCGGGCACTGGCGGCTGATGCTGGTACTCACGCAATGCATCGTACATGATCCCATCGGCAATAGCCAACGTAAGATACCGTGGTAACCATATCCCTTTCACTCGAGCCACGCTCTGCAGTCCACATGTTGAGTGTTGTCTGAGGTATATAGTAGCAAGGACAAAAACTTGGGCTACAACATATTTCCCAAGAAGGATTCAACTAGTAATGTACTGTACGGTATAGGTACTTGCTGGATTGTACTGTACATAGCCGACTTTGGCCATGCATAGCCGTCCGTCCCATTGCCATTCAACTCGAATCCGGCTAAATGCGTCTTCGTACTCAAGACCGCCTAACACCAACTCCACTCACTACGTTTCGAGGCCTCTGATCCAACATTTGTATAATTATTCTTCGCTCGGTAACATCAGCCATAGCCTGCAGAGGGGTGATATCAAGACGCTGGTGTTCATTCACGGCTCCAGCGATGCTGACCAGTATATTACCAGTTGTTCCGTTCGTCTTATCCACAGTCGAACATACTGGAGCATCTGCTCTTAGTTAGCAAAGCCAGTGCTTAGGATTGCAAGGAAGTACCTACCTCAGCGATATGTATAGTATCCGCACCACTGTCATGATCCTCATACCTCGTTGCGATTTCGTGCTTGTGTTGGTAACACTCTCCATTGCTCAATTTCATCTGCGACCGAAACTGACCATGCGGATCTGCGGACAACGTAGCCCGTGAAACACGGGAATACGCTATGGAATATCTAAGGCTTCGGTGTATTGCAGCCAGAGAAATCCGCAGTTCTTGCTGGTCGTGTTGTTTTACGCATGGTCGCCTTCAGGCCCAAATCGTTGCTTATGGCAGTTGTTAGGGTAACTGATGCTTTCTTTTATTCAACGCCGGAAGATCCTGGCTGCAAGAATATTCGAAGAAATTGGTCGTAGGATACGATGGAAGGTCGTCCGGAAGCTCCAGCTAGTTCGTTCATGTCAGCCTCTCGTCGGAAGTGCACAAAAGAGAGCTTACCATGTGCATATCTTCAGTGTCGACTCCGCGATAGCACTTCCTCAGTAGCGAGAGTTCAAAGCAAGTTCTCGCAGCGGCTGCCCACTCTTAGAATCCATCTCGGAGAGTTGTTCGGGTATTAGTCACATTGGTATGTCGTTTCCGCAGCACTTGCACTCTATTCCCCTCTCACTTTGCAGGTGCAGTGTCAAACGAGCTTGTAGACTTTCATAATCGAGCTGTGGCAAAACATCGAGCAATACTTCGTATGCTTCGCGGAATTTCATCGCAGACAGGAGGATGTCGACATCGCGCCCTTCATTATTCCCTTATGTAAGATTACAAGATTGCGACCGCACGAGCTGGTGTGGGGCATTGTGGGGCAATCTGGGCAGGCGTGGCAGGCAAGCTCGGCTGGGCACTGGGGTAAGGATGGATAGCCTTTTAGTAAGGTTCTCACTAAGGAAGTAAGGAAGGTTAAGGTGCACATGGCGGGAGAGCTATGTATCTGTTGGTATTTCGAACCTTGATTTGACAGCGATTGGACAGCGATTTGACAACTACGCAGTACGACATACTTCGTCTATTCTTTACTTTCGATACTTGGGACACGCAGCTAATTTGAACAAGGAGTCTTGGACTGCATTGGGAGACTACCATATTCTCGAAGCCTTGACTTTCCAGAAAGCCGCGGTGTTTCTCACCACCTTCGCTTCGTACAGCAGCCAGTTCCATCGCCAATCAAAGCAATCCGAATACATTCGGAAGTACAGGCTCGGTCAAAAGTGGTTGACTTAAGCCTCTTCAAGGAGGTGCGAACAGTTGCCAATATTCTAGGCTTATTCCTTTGATCTTGGCATCTTGGGTCTTGGTCGTATCCCATCCTATCACTCAAGGCTAGCGCTTATCCTCCCATTCCCAGTCAACAGCAGCGGAGTTGAAGCTACGACTAACGTTTACTGTGACTTGTGAGATATTATTTTCTTGTTTACGTGAACAAATGTATGTCTTCACTCGATGTCGGTCCGTATTCGTCTGTCCGCTTCAGCTATGGAGGTCTCGTGCCAGTGTACCCTTACAACCTGCCTTCCAGACCCCAGTGCATCTCTTCGTAAGCGCGAAAATGGCAGCTGGAAGATGTATTCACGTGGCATTGAACAAAGTACTGTACGGAATATTTGATACATCAAGAAAAGCTTTCTTAAGCCTGTTCCTGTTGCTTAGCATCAAAACCCTGACGCCTTCTCTCCGCTTTTTCCTTCATAGGCGCCGCCATTGCGTCTCAAAGCCTCTTATCTTCAATGCCCCAACTCTTTTTCTTTTAATTAATCTTCGGAACTCCTTGCCACTCAATATATAAGCTCAAAGGTACCAGCGCCTCAAATGCTTCTTATGAATTTGGCAGCTAGCCTCTTGGCACATTTCCGTTATCGATTTATACGAGATAAGAAGTTTCCCAGTCTACTGGTCATTGCACTGCACCGGACCTGCATATGGCGAAGTGTTTCGACTATTCGGCTCATTCTTGCAGGGAGCATTGAAAGCGGAGATACAAATTGACAGAAGTCTACCAATGAGCTTATGATCTTTCCATTGCACCTCGGTCATATATATTGTACCAGGATCGTTATTGTACTCCTTGTTTCCATATCACGTCCTTGGCCGCCGATTGCTTTACAGTAAAACATATTTTGTGTTATCCAATTGGCTGGATAGAGCGGGTGACAATCACCATGCTTACTTTTCGGTACCAAGAATGATTTGTGGAGTAAGAAATCCCACAGTATCGTTAGTTTCCACGCGAGGTTGCTTCAGATAACATTCTGTGAAGCTGTTAGGTCTAGCGAGAAAGTGAGTTATCGAGCTTCCTCTTCCGGTACACACCCTTATCTCTGTCTGACAGCAAGTGGCTTGGCATAGGCAAGGGTTGAATAAGGTTGGTGGCTCTTTGACTTTTCCAATGCCTGCTAGACCTCGGCGATCCAAACGTTTATTCGTGCATGCTGCTCGTTATTCGGTGATTGCTTTCCTGTGCGGCACGGTTAGGCGGGCTGGCGGGCTAGTCCTGCAGCTCCTCGTGTATATAATGCTTTCGCTCACTGCCTCTCTTTCTCTCCTTCACTCATCCATCCGTCAAAATGTCCAACGTTGCGAATCTCGCCCTTGATGGCGGTGATCCGCGCATGGGGGAGAAGCACAACCCTAACCAATATGTCCTCGATCATGGCCATGAATCCGGGCTGAGGAATGGTTTCACGATCGAGGCTGCTCAAGTACACAACGACCCAGACATTCTTTTCGAGGAATATCTTCACTACGCGGAAATTACGCGTGCTGAAGAGCGGGCGTATGAGAAGAATAACATACAGACAAAGGAACCCTTTTCTCTGGTTGGAGTTATCAAGAATCGATTCTCGAACGGCCACCAGCATGAAATCAACGCTACTGTTGAGGGAAACCAGATCGTGACAACTCACAATGATTGGTAAGTCATTGTTGCATTCACATAACAACACCTGAGATATGCTAACATTCCATCTTGCGTAGGTCTACTGTAACTGATTTAGAATGGAGACAAGCCTCGCGTGCTACTAGAACCGCATCTTGGGGCTCTATCTTCTTCCTGATCACAACCGATATTCTTGGTCCTTCTGGCGCTCCGTGAGTCCATCTCTCAGTCAAGCATAACATCAACTAATCAGGTCTCAAGATGGGCTTTCTCCAACACCGGATATGGACCTGGTGTCGCCCTTTACACTGCTTTCGGTCTCATGGCTTCTGTTTCTGGCTGGTACGTCTGGGGAGTTTACATGCATAGTAAGTGATCCTTCCGTTACACAAACATCCTTGGAGTTATTCCGACGCGGCGCATCCTCTTCCTGCCAGATGGGATTTTATTTGCCCACTCCGAAAACATAACTGACGATGTAACTCATAGTGGACTCCGATCGTCACCCTCTACGCGATTTTGGCCAAGCGTTCTTCCGTGTGTTCGGCCCGGCTATGCGACACCTAATCAACGTTCTGCAGTCTCTTCAGATGATCATGTTGGTAGCCGTGCTTATTCTTAGTGAAGGAGGCAAGGTTTCACAGGTATCCATTGGCAAAAACGGAGAAAATGGCAACGGACTCTGTTTCGTCATCTGTCTTCTCATCATCGCACTTCTGGGTATGGTTCTCGGTCAAATTCGTACTCTACAGCGTTTTGGATGGCTTGCCAACTTTTCCGTCTTGACAACCGTCATCGTTTCCTTCATCGCCATTGGTGTTGCTGCCACCTCCCCACCAAATTATAAGGCTATGTTCGGCTCCTTCGGTGCCAGTACATCAGTTCCTTTTGGTGAAGTTAACTTTCCTGATGGTACAGTCGGGAGCCATATCCCAATCAGGACGTTTGCCGGAACACCCCCTTATGGATACGCTTCTGGTGGTGTAGGCTTCCTTGGCTCTTTCCAAGGTATCAACAACGTCATCTATGCCTATGGTGGAGCTATGCTCTTCTTCAACCTCCTCGCTGAGATGCGTAACCCGTGGGATTTCTGGAAAGGAATGCTTGTTGCAGACATCTTCATCTACCTCGTTTACATGTTCTTCGGTATCTTCCAATACTCTTACCAAGGCCAGTACACATTCAGTTCAGCCATTCAGAGTACTACTCCATTCAATTATCGAACCGCTGGTAACATTTTAGCCATTATCGGTAAGTCATAATCTCTGACGTCAGATCCTGATGGAAACTAATTCTGCGAATAGGCGGACTGATCGCTGCTGCCTTGTACGGTAACATTGGCATCAAGGTCATCTACAACAATGTGCTCATGGAGCTCTTCCGTAAGCCTCACGTCCTCTTCTTTTCATATAATAATAAATTGCTAACACTTCTCCAGACTTCCCTCCACTAACATCCAAGCGTGGAAAGATTATGTGGGTCTTTGTGGTGCCAGTTTACTGGGCCATCGCGTACATCATTGCCACAGCCGTTCCGAACATTGGAGATATCTCGAGTTTAGTCGGTGCCTTCTGTATCGGTAACTTCACCTACACCTTCCCAGCACTGCTCAAGCTTGGTTTCGATATCAAGAAGAATGCTATGCTCCCGGAAGAGCATTTCGACGTCGCTACAAAGAAGTACACACGCGTGGACAGCGGTATGAAGCGATGGTGGAGAGGTTACCGAAAGTCTTTCGTAATGTCCTCGTTCAACATCATTTACTTCTTGGGCTCTCTGGTTGTGTGCGGTCTTGGTTGCTACGCTGCTATTGAGGCGCTGATTAGTGCATTCGGTTCTGGTGGAACCACGGCAACCCATTTCAGTTGTGTATCTCCATTTGCCTAGATCCGCATTTGTTCTGGAACTACAATGAGACGAGTAATCGTACTGTTAGAGGCGTTTTGTCGTCCAGTGCGAGCTGTAAGGTTGAGAAATGATATTTAGGAAGACAAAATCTGCTCATTAATTGATCACTTAATACTACTTGTCCAGTTAAACTCCACTTCAGCTGCGGGCTGATTGAATATTAGCATGATGTGTCGGCTGTGTTTCCTTTCTTTTGTACTCAGAATACTGCGCCGCTGATATTACTTCTCTCTTTCGTGCTTGTGGGTGCTTGTGGGAAAGACTGCGTCACGGGGCTCCTTCGCCTGGTCGAGATCGTGATCTTTCTGACTGACTAACATTACTTCAAATGCCATGTCTAAAGTGAAAGAAAGATGGCAAGGTTACAAAGCCACATATAGAATTGCACATGTTGTTTTACATGTTCGAAATCCATTCAGACAACAACCGTTGCAATAGTGGTACATTACACTAGTAGCTTCTAGGATTATATCGCAGCCCTTTCATCTATTTATGAAGGGGATAGAACCATAAACAAACATCCTTAGGCGACGGCATCACATAGATGTACGTCGAAGATCTACGTTCATCAAGCCCGATTAGTGTTAAACCACCAAAGTACACAATCCCCAACCTTACGTATGTCTGAACTTGATAAGATCGGCTGCCTGCATTGATGATAAGCAAATGCTCGAAAGGGAAGCAAAAATCAACGGATGTTCTCTTCGGCTTACCTTCTCTGCAACTGCGTAGACTGTGGTGCAGGTATGAGCTCCTGGAATAAGTGGCATGATTGACGCATCGACAACACTCAATCCCGTAACTCCATAAACCAGTAAATCGACACCTACCACACCACCCAGCTTGCGAGGAGTCAAGGCACAGGTGCCAGATAAGTGTGCTGTGGAGCTAGCAGTTGTATTCCTTATATATGTATCCAACTCGACGTCATTCGTGACCCCAGGTACCGACTCTGTCGCATTAAATGTTTGCACCATTGTTTTCGATTCTGCATGATATCTGCGCGTAAATTTGATACTTTCCAACACATTGGATGCATCCAAAGGATTGACGAAGGAGTGATAGTTGAGAATCGGCTCAGCATATTTGTTGGACGGATCTAGCAAGATGGTGCCGCGACTCACTGGCTTGATCAAAAGTAACGGGAACGAACTTAATGCATTGAACGGGAGCTCGATTACTGCATTATCCTTTTGTCTAAATGATTCTGCTAGCAATGCTCGTTGTTTTTTGTACCCTCGGATCTGTTCCTTGGTATATGAACTTGGGAGGTAGGTGGAGACATTCTGTTTTTCGAAGGCCTTGACGGAATCTTCCCATGTTTCAGGAGTAAGTACTTTGAGAGGAATCAAGGCAGCGGTGTTTCCCACGACAGCTTGTGAGTAAGGACCTGTATATGAAGTCCTAGTAAGTACAATAAAGTCCTATAAATTTGGGGGACTACAACCTCTCCGGTGTTCCGACCATTCTTCCTCTTCCCATGCCACGAACGTCGCGTTGCTCTTCGCCCCATCGGGGTTGGGCCAAATGTTCTTCGTATCTGACAAGCAACTTTAGTGTCCAACCCGCACGTGATTTGTATTCAGTACTCACAGTTGTAGTTATTGATAGTAACTGGATGATCCTGTAGATTACTACCAACTCCTGGAAGATCAACAATGACGGATATGTTTGCCTGACGAAGTAGTGATGCTGGGCCGATACCACTTCGTTGCAGAATATGAGGGCTGTGTAATCCTCCAGCTGCAAGTACAACCTCCTTGTCAGCTTTGATCACTGTAACATTACTCCCATCTGGTGTTCCACGGGCTTGCATAGTGATTCCGTAAGCATGTTTAGATTTGTCAAATAGGACTTCGTTGACTCGGTATCCGGTTAACAAATGTAAGTTCTCGCGACCTACGATAGGATCATAATATCCACTCCTGGCATATGAACGAGTCTCTGTGGTTTGGTCGATAGCGCTCTGTTTTCATTAATCGGTTGCCACAAAGCCTGGTATATGGAATCTTACTCTGACCCAGAAGACGCCGTATGCATTTCCATTGGATCCGTCAATTTGCGGCTCACAACCCACCTCAGTCAAGCCCTTCCATTGGGGCTCTGAGTAACTGATCAGTTTACCGCTCCCACGAACAAATGATGAGAATGAACTACTCACTGATACCAGGCCACTGAAATGGTGCGAAGCTGTTGCGAATAGGGCCGTTGCCGTATGCCTTCGGATCCCATGTGATGTTGAATTCCTTCGTTAAGTCTGGTGATGGTTCTTGGAATGTGGTACTCTGAATTGAAAAAATGAGCAATTCTTCAATCCCGCGTGCTATCCACGTCCCAAACCTACCTTCACGAAGTATGGTAGGAGTCCTTTCCATGACCAAGTGTCGTCGTTGTTCAACCTGCCCCAATTATCGTAATCACGCGCGGAACCACGACCAAGGAACATTCCATTGACAGTCGAGCCACCACCTACAACGCTTGCAGAATAAACAGCTTGAACTGATCCTGCAAGACCAGGTTGTGGAGTAGATGTTAGATTATAGAGATCTTTGATAGGCCAGACATAATTTTCAGCACTTCGAGGTTGAATCTGTGCGGGATTGTTGTCAAAGTATCCATACTCAACAACGAGGACGGTGACTATCATTCGTTAGATAAGTACTTGTATTGCAAGCATTGGGCTCGTCGGCGAGATGTAGTCAGAGCGTGAGACTTGCCATTGGGATTCTCCGATAGGCGATTTGCAACAACAAGGCCGGATTGTCCTCCACCAATGATAATATAGTTGTATGACTTTTGAAGCTGCTTTGTGAATTCAATTTGTCTTTCTTCCCACCCACGATGAAATTGTGGATAGCAGGATGCCAGGGAAATGCAAAGCGAGCATATCCAGGATATGTGGACTAATCTGAATAGTGACATTGCTCTTGTTAGAAAAGATATGAAAACTGTGAACAGCACTACAGTGCTTGGAAAGCTGTGTATGAGAAATGAAACTGAAAGATCCAGCGTTGCGTGCACTGCTAGGCATTTAACTACGGATGAAGAGATTGCAATGCTACTTTGCTTTGTCAACGATCTCCAAGGGTCTCAATGAATTTGGAGAAAGATGCAGGCATTATCCTCGAAATCAGTAAGTACAGAGGCCGAATGGATCCAATCGATTACATGTAATAATGCAGGCCATTCCTCTCCGCCGCTCGTTGATGGTTGTCAGACATTTGACTTGCCCGCTATGATTGGCCCATAAAACAATTGGCCCCCCACTACCCCGCTCGGAACTCGTGCTGCAACTCCCGCTCAAACCTCCCCAGGAACCCCAATGTGTCTAGATTCATTGATAAATTCTTTATGTCAATATGTTGTACCTTGATTGGTAAGATATTGGTAACGTGGCTGCCAAACATAGATTGACGTGACCATCCACATCGCATCCATTCAGCCGTAATGGTGTGGTGGTGGACTTGGCGATATCTCCACCATGTACTCTGTAAGCAAGTAAGTCAGAGCTTACTCCCGCCATCGTATGGACCAATTCCCTTTCGCAAAACTCGGCTCAACTACCACATTACTCATCAGAGCCTCGCATTTCCGTTTCGCAGGCTCCGTCGCACTTTCACTTTCTTCCTCTCGACTCGCCGACTTTTTGTGTTTCGAGCCCTTAGGGGCCTGGGGCGGAATGGCTGTTGACGGCTGCTCAGTGGTCAAACCAAAGACCACCGCCCTTCTTGCCGCCCTCCGAACCATCTCTCTTTCCTCGGCCTGTTTTTGGCCATCCATCTTCTTCTGTACATCAGCAGCGGACTCTTCCACTCTTTCTGCTTTGCCCCTCTCTCCTCCAACACTGAAATTAACCTCTGATTGATTTTGTGGTGGACGAATCATGGGTCCCGGTTTCGATTGTTCTTTCACCTCAGCGGGGGAATCCTCGCTCTCTGATTCTTCACTACTTTCCATATCGACGCTTCTCCATTCGCGCTCTCCGTCTGGTCCTGTAATCGCTCGACTCTTTCGATTCTTTCGTCTTCCATAAACCTTCGTTGGATCAAATCGACTCCCAAAAACAACCTCTTCAATCTCATCACAGGTGACAATGATACGGTGGTCGCCCTTCACAAATCGATTCTTTGCGTCGGTCTTCTCGAATGCGCATCCATCTTCATTCGACAGAAGCGCAACGATAGCCTGCTCAATCTTCCGATCTAGCTTTCCTGGCTTGCGATTTCTGCATCTGTCCGAACAGTATTTAACCTCGTTGTTAGGCTTCTTGCTGGTTTTCTTCGAGTCTATTTAGAGATTAGAGAATTCTCATGACCAGTTTACATTCATTCTTACTCATAACTCGGCCACATGTCAAGCAGTAAGGAACATTTTCCCCAGATGTCAAATAAAGCGGTGGAGGAACAGCGGAATGCTTGGTGGGTCGTGACCATGAGTCCATCCAACTCATTGTTGCGGATTTTCTGCTTAGAACCGGCCAAATGAGAGCTTAATTGAAAATGCGTAGTTGCCCAAGTGTATGAAGATTGATACTGGAAGTTGCATGAGATGTCTGTGATGAAGGAAGTCGAGATTCATCTTTTCTAAGTTGCGACAGGAAACCGAGTTCTGTATGACATCATCATCACCAACTACCAGAAGCACCGTGAACCTTACTATATAGTCACGTGATAATACAGTATAATAGTGCTCTCACGTGGCTGTGGGGTCAGTCAAGTCCGCGCTTCACGCTATGGATAAGGCCGCCCGGTCTGTGCCTCACAGAACATCTGTACTCACATCTGCACTCCTCCCCTTTACACTCTCCTTTCCAACAGCACCTACAGTATCTTTGGAAACACTTGTAACGACGCAATCCTGGACGTGAGGTGATTATTGGCTGAGCTGATGTGATTATTTACGCGGTTTACAGCATGGCCGTTTGGCAAGGCCGACTGTCTTGGGCTTGCTGAGCCCGCAGCCAATCGGGAGTGCCTCGTGATTGACCGGTCGAGATCTTGTGAGCCACATGCGATTTCTACGCAGTACTTATGCATTCTGTTGGTAGCCAGCTACTACCCATCTCAAGTGTAAGAATGTGTTTGGCACGTTTTGGCCCCCGATGTTGGTTGTGAGTTTCGGGCGACTTTGATGCAGGTAGGCGGCACAGGTGTTTCAAAGGTTGCACAATTGTTTGGGGAAGCGCCCAACCTCAACCTCATATCTACATATATGTACAATTATCAATTATATATTTGGAAAGAGGCGTAACACACATGTCGCAGCCAAACCCAATCGCCCAATAATACTATAATTCACACACGTTCCGTATGGCGGATGACCAAGACGATAAGGCGCGGGACCTTCGAAGACTCGCCAAGCGGTACGGGATAACGATCCAGTCGCCTCCAAATGCACACCTATGGCCAGTGGTCCATCGGCGCTTGTTCGAGAGTCTCCGTAAGATTGGGGATCAGAAATTCGACAACTTCTCCGCTAGTATAGACATCCGATCTAATGATGAGCCCTGGCGGGAACAGACGAAACATCGTGCGGAGTGGTTAGCGAAACGTGCTGCTCACCTCTTCAACCAGCAGCGAAACGAGGCTGGTTGGAGGTTCGGCCTGGAGAATGACGTTCTTCGAAGATTCAGTGTGGAAGTTGCTTGGTAAGCCAGGCTACTCGTTCTCTGATCTATACTAATACACCTGAAAAGTCCGAAATGTCGGGCAAGGATCTGGCGTTCCGAGATTGAAGCCTGTGTCAACGAGCTCGACGAGGTTACTGCAAACCTGGAAGGTCGGAGGAAACGTCGAAAGGCGTGCACATGTGCACCCAACGATCGGCCAAATGATTAGTATGATCCCATCACCAGACCGCAATATGTCAACTAACTGCCACGCAGTTATGAGATCGGCACCAATCCCTTGTTTGATGACCGAACCCAGGAAGTGATCATTCATGATCCCCTATTAAGATCCCAGCTCCCAAAGCAAGAACCAGATCGAGTCTATGGCCTGCAAGAGACAGATAACTTCGAGAAGCTATTGTCATCACCCGTGCCAAGCACACCTGGTAACGATGCCGATATAACTCTTAGGGAATTGGTGAGGAGCAGTCCTTTTAAAGATGGAGTTGAGCCTTTGCTTTTCCCCTTCCTTGTCCTAGAAGCTAAATCTGGTAAAAGCTCGAGTGGCTTCTTTGAGATTCAAACGCAAACAGCTTTTCCAATCTTTGCTCTGCTTAAACTTCAGGAGGACTTGCTTGCGCGATTACGGGCAAGTGGCACCGCAGATGTCGCGGGAAGACTTCTAATATGGTTTCTTGCGAATCGAGGCGATGCTTGGAGAGTATACGGGTGCTGCATTTCGGAAAGCGAACCTACTAGATATGTGCGTTTCCTCTCCGTTTCATTTTGTCATCGAAGGTTCGACCAGCAAATACTCTTCTCACTCCGTGGAGCAGGGGCTGGTTCTACGTACATAGCTAAAGTTCAAGCATTGGATCACACATTCTTTAAAGAATCACCATATATTTAATAATTGTGCGGTAATATACTGACTTATCATATTATAGGATATTTTCCATCTCTGGGATGGCTCAATAATGTCGAAAGATAGTTCCCTACAACTTCTCCTCATCGTGGATTATATCTTTGACTGGGCTCGGGATATATACCGTCCATATATTCTGAGGCAGTTGAAGTCGCTTACAACTGGATTAACCTTTGATCAAATCAGTTTAACTGACGACAGTGACATTATGTCTATGCGAAGAAACATATCCAACTGGATCCAAGCTGCGCCAAGTACAATCGTTGGACCTGACTTTGAGCAAGACCTCGGACCACCTGATATCGCTCCTCGTTTAGACCACCAGAGTTTGTTGGGCATATCTATACCGAATACAAAGCTTGGCACACTACGTTCGGCTTCTCTGGCAGAGTCACGAATCGAAGGCCTGTTCATCACAGAGCAAAATGTGACAAAGTTTCTGCAACTGGCAGGAGTTGAAGATTCGGCCAGGCAACTGGTTAATTTCCTTGCGAAATGGAACGAACTCTTCCTACTGACCGGAGATGACCTTGACGAGTTGGAAGAGATCTGGATCGGCAGATCAAGCTTCGCCACTGGACCATCGGCTCCAACGAACTCATCTCAGTTCTATGTGCTAATGGAAGTGAAAACCTTTATTAGCATCTCATGGACTATCGTCCGACAATTAACGTATCTCGCGATATCAAAACAAGCATTTGAGATTATCTTCACCCATGCAAATTTCAAAATGAAACACCGTGCACCACAATTAATAGCGGATTCCGGACGATATTGCAGCAAGACGGTTCTCATCGATACGTTCCGGTGTCTCATCTCTGGCTCCCCAGGTCAAGTCTTTGCCACGGCTACTTCTTGTGTACTCTTTTCTTTGTATGGTCTGCCGGAGAGAAAACGAAGTGACTATGCTCCGCCCATCGAAGCGTTGGGATTTGGAAATATTCGACGGTCAAGATTACACGAATTTATACAGAAGTTCCATAAGATTGGTGAGAGGAAGGTAAAGAAGAAGCTGAATATCCCTCTATATGTGGATATATTTCCTGCTAAACAGCGTCGTATTTGGCTTGAAAAACGTCAACACTTGGACCTAATCCCTGCGCCGGAAGATTTATCCTTTATACGCAATTCGGAAGTAATGATACGTGTCTCCGAAAGAGATCTACATGATGAAAGTCATTGTGCTAGATGTATCATTGGCAGAAAATACGATATGGCACCGCATCACATCACTGCATCTGGTCCTAATGTCTTCTCGGCATACGGACTCGAAATTGTCATATCATTGAACTTGACAGGTAATGATTTGGATAGAAACGACATCTGTCTCTTCGCAGTTGCTGATATACCTGAGTTGGCGGACGACAAGGAGCTAGCGGTGATTGTAGAAGATCTCCTCCAGAGTCGATATGGATATCACACGATCCGCCATCCCTCGCAACCACTCAAACACAGCTTTATTTTATCTAGTGACATGCTCTGGAATCTCCCGCTTCGTTACCGCCCTCTCACTGGCAAAGAGCGAACCGATTTGAAGGACTGGGTCAACGAACTGAAGGGCTTACCAATATCGGCCCCCACGCAAAAACGAGAGACGGAATTCCGATGGGATGGGCTACAAATATTATTGCATTATTTTGGAAACGGCAAGACTTGGAATGAAGCGGCTAAAGAGATTAGACTCATAGATCGGGACGGAAGGGCCGGAAGGGCTAGTAATTACTGCAGAATCGCTCTTCAGGAGCAATCAGAGAAAGATAATAAACGGAGGCGCAAAGAAGCTGGTGAGATAGAAGAGACGCGGTATTTAACTGCAGGCTGGGGGCCGTTACTAGAATATACACGTGGAGATTAACTCCAAGTCCTAATCAAAACTATATTGCTCTCTATTCACCAGTTTTCAATAAAGTTAATAAGATCGATATAATTTACTACCCATTGGGTGCTGGACCTCCTCGGGAACGCGCGGCATCTACTTGAGTGTCTGAATAGATACGAAAGCTGGAAACCCCATCATACCTGTGGGTGGGTTCAACACTTGAACATACCTCCCAGGAGTACCCATTTCGCAGCCTTTGAGTCAGTACAATCGAACTGTAAGTTGCAGCAGCCAATCACCGGGCGTCCGGAATGTTACTGATGAAAACTACCAGAACGGCACAGTATCTGTCTCCATCAATTAGAAGCTAGTAACCTTCAAGCATTGAATTTACTTACCCTGCTGCCGCTCCGAAGATCTCATGACGCTTGGCCTGGGTGAACAGGGATAACACGGCCGAGAACATGAGAGTAAAGACAAGTAGAACTCCAATGCTCACGGCGTACGTGATCTCAATATTGTGTTGCTCCGTGAGTCGATAAAGAAGAAATACAGGTAGTATGAGAAGTAGGAGAAGAACCAAGACTAGAAGACTCGTCACAAAGATGTCCTTGCGGGATTTGCTATAATAATGTAAATTCGGATCAGTGGTTTTTCGTCGATCGTCCTATATCATTACATTAGAAGAGTGGTCATAGGAGGCGGATAAGGTGATGATAATACCGGAGTACAGAATAGGGACTAAATTGTTATTTAGCAACGAGAAATCAGACGGAGGATAGGGTTATATACCTGCAAGAACATGCAATGAAATGTTTGAAGAAACTTCTCGATCATCTTATCGAGGTATGCCCCTTCCCTTCCTTCTCTTAGAGTTACTAGATCGTTTTTATCATATATGAAACCTTGCTCCTCGTCAATGAGCGGCTTCTTATCAAACATATAGTTCTCAACACTACGGTAATCGGTCTCGGAAGGACGACTCATGCTATTCAATGCTCTTGCTCTTAACAACAGTTCGTCTATTTGCAAATGATTAGCGCTTAGGCAGACAGCCTGATTTGATTGGCTTACCGTAAGCTTTTAGTTTGTTTTCGATTTCCTCGAGTATCTTGGTTCTGGTACGTATTGCAGGATTAGCCTTGAGTTCTTGCTGCTCAAGTTTCACATCAAATTTCCTGGATCTTGCACGGCGCTTGTCTTCTGCACCTTCGTCTGCTTCGTCCATCCGATCAAGCTCTGCCTCTAATTCACGGATCTCGTGTTGTTTTGTAAGAAGAAGGCGTGTATGAAGATACCCGAAGCGGGGATACACTCGAAACTCCTCGTCACTGTTAAGGAAGACACTCAGGGATCGATAACTCCTCTGATCTTCCGGTACTAGTCAAAGGTAAGTTGCTTGGTTTGAAACCCGAATTTCCCGTTCATGAAACATACGGCATCTCACGTGGGGTGCTCGTGGGTCCCCGTCACCACTTTGTGGACCAATCTTCCATGGCCTCCATTGAGTCAATCTTTCGTAATATCGTGAGAATATACTTCTAATCGGAGCCGAAGTGGAGGTCGTTTCAGGAATACTAGCTTCCGACAGCTTTTCTGAAGTTGAAGTAGTTGGCGAGCTACACACTGAGTTATATAATGGTAGTGTCATTGCAGCCATTGTTGTTAATTTGTGCTAGAGATGCTTTGATAGATGATGGTGAGTTCGAATTGATGTGGAGTTTAGAACAACGGAAACAAATGCTTCACTATATATTGACAACTTTGCTTAAGAGTTCTACGCATAGGCATTACGCACTGCGGCACTTCAAACAAACGATCATTGAATTTTCAATCTAGCGGGCGACGATAGTGCCCGTTCATCATACTCGGTCGAGCGCATACATCTGCCAGAAATGGCTTTGTGCATGCATAGGATAAGAAATTATGCAGCAGGGGTGCACAGCCTATCAAGCCACAATAGCCAGTCTCCAATCAACCTCATAGTCAAACCGACGCGCTGAGCCTTTCCTGATTCACCCATTTGCCTGCCTCATACAGATTTCCGTCTCCATCTTTGAGCTGATAATGATATTTCTCATTTATTTTCTCCCTCTTAGCCACTGTGAGCTCGAAATTGCCCACCCGTACAATGTTTAACCACACAGTTTCCCCCACCTCGAATAACGGAGTGGACTGGAGGAAGGATTAGTGAAATCAGTCGTGAGTTGGGTCGTGACTCGGAGCTCTTGAGAAGTACATACACTTTTAGGATCTCCGGAGGGATCGTAAGTTGTGCGATCTTCTGGTGTCTTCGGTCTCTTCGCCGAAAGGTAAGTAAACACCCTCAATTTTCTTTGCTTCAAGCCTTTACTTACCTCTGCGTTGCTTACTGCCACATCTGACATTTTCAAGGCAGATCGGTCGATATATCTTAATGGTCAGGCGGTGTCTTATCGATATCAACTGAAAAGCTCGACTTGAACTTGATGAATGTGCCCGTGAATGTGCCTGGTGCAAAGCCTTGCGGGGAGGACTTTAAATCAACCTATCCACAAGAGGCTCTGCTCGGTATGTTATGCATATACTTACCATTTCTGTGGGTAAATGCAGGAAATCTATGCGGTTATCTCTCGGTGAGCAGGATTGGATAAGCCGATTACATCAGATGTCAGCCCTGAGTTGGCTCCGCCCAATGTCTGCCTCAACCATATTTACGCCTCGTTTGAATGAAGCGGTCCGCCAGGTCGAGCTGAATTCTATACATAAGTGGCACCAAGTGGCTCCACGGAACGATCAACTACTCGCCTGAGCTTGCCAATCCATAATATTACCATCTGTGATTTGTGTACACGGCATATACAAACACTCCAGCGAGACCTTGTATGATGGCCCCCACCAAGATTTTCTCCGAGTCTGATGTAGACAACCCACGCAATCAGCAATCTTCGGCTATCGCCCCAAGTGAGAATCACCAAGACGAACAAGCATCCAAAGATTCCAAATTCAAAGCTCTATGGGATGGGCAGATTAGCGCAAAAATCCCCGCGTTCGCCTATTCCGAAGTACATGTTCTTTTCTTATCGTGGCATCCGGACGACGATGATCTCCACGTGGAACAAGAAGTAAGGCTAAGCTCACGATGCAACTGTTTTCTCAAACTAATTGGTGATAGGTGAAAGAGCTTGACGATGTTTTCCGAAATACTTTCGGATACAAAACGACGCAGCGAATACTGAAGCAAGATCCGGATAAATCTCCCCAAAACCAAATCACGTTTTTCCTCGCCGAATTCGTCCTTAAACATGACCATCGCGACAATTTATTGATTATATACTATGCTGGCCATGGAAAGCTGGGAGATAGTGGTCGAGGACTGAATCTAACAGGGTATAAGTTGAAAAGATATAGCCAACGAGGGAATACTGCTAACTATAAGCAGAGCCAAATCGATACCCGATGCAAATAAGGATTTGCATGAGATAGTTTGGAATTCCGCAGAACATAGTATCCAGCATACATTTGGCGACGTCCTCGTCATATTCGATTGCTGCAATGCAGGAGAAATGGAACGCAATGTTCGTGGTTCTGCTTTCACAAGAAAAGCATTCGAGTACATGGCAGCAACTTCGCACAATTCTACTACCAGAAAGCCAGGCCCGAACTCATTTACAACTGCGCTAATATGGGCCTTAAAGGAAATGATTCGTCGTAAGCCTGGGAAACGGTTCAGCACACAAGAATTACTATCCCAGATCTACAAGGCGCCAAACTTCCCTGACAATCAATCTCCGAGACTGATAGAGGGAGGTCTTACTCCCTGCCTGAGAAAGATTGTCCTCGGGCCTGTGGATTTTGAGCATGGCTTGGAATATGATGAAGAAGACAGCGCACCGAGTCAAAAAGTGACACAAAATTTTCTGAATCTCCGTTTTGCTTTCGATAGAGCTATAACTACGAAGACAGTTAAAGGTCTAGCAAAGGATATATCTCATCTAATGAGTCAAAGAGACTTAGGCATATCTACGGTTCTTTGGGAGGGTATCAACTCTGCACGGGCTGATTTGACGGCCAGGGACATACAAAGAGTGAAGTCTGCGGCCAGTGTCTGGCAAGATTACACGAAAAAACGCAGGAGCCAATCGTCGTCAAGTATGGAAATACCTCGTATCTCACCTGTGTCACCACCAGTAGCATCTCCAACCGAACCAACGCCTCATGATCTCCCCATGTCACCCACAGAAACCTCGTCTAACATATCGATTCGGGACGAGTCATCTAAGAGCCCTGCCCCTGACATTGGAACGGACAGTGGCGCGACCCATGCAAAAGACGATGCTTCACAAACGTCAAAAAAGAGAAAACACGATGATGGAGAGCTTTATGGATCTGAGTCTCTCACTACTACATCCGGTAAGCTTGCGGTGCCCAGAGGAAAGAAAGCGAAGACGACCCGACATCGACGACCAAAGTCCCGCGCCTCAGTCCCGCCGAAATAAATTCTAGGCAAGCCCCGACAACTATCGCGCTCAGATATATGGTAATTTTTAGAAGAAGTTTGGCATTTAAAATTTCCTGAATATAGACTATTTTTGTTTCGGTATATTTGTTTGATTATTGGCATTGGCGGGCGAAGAGGTCTGCTTGCGTGATTGTCGTCTGTACACTGGGTCCATGAGAACAAAGAAAGACAGCAACATTCTGTTTTCGCATAAATTGCTGTTTTCGCATAAGTGCCACCTCACATTCTTGGTGAAAGGTAGAAGGCATACAGCTTCTTTGTTTGAGCATCAATAGATTTATCTTCGCGTTGATAATTTTTTGGCTTCATTCGTCCTCCCGTGGCAATTTACGTTTCGCAAAGCTCGAATGTGCCACATGTTTATACGCAGTGCGTCCCGTTTATCACATGGTACTCTTGTATTTTTCCAGCTCAGAATTACTCGATCTAACTCCTGATCCAATCCATGACAACTTGCCTTCATCCTAAAGTCTTCTACGAATCAGTTACTCAGTTCTCTCGGTGCCATTGCTGCATGGCTACCCCAAACATGACGGACTCCAATCTGTCCTCCTTTCTGATCGAAAATGTTGCTACCCTCCTCATTCGACTCGTCTCATACCTAATCTACCTCGCCCTACTTCTAACCACCGGATTAATCTGGCTCATCCGATTTATCCTCCAGCGAACCGGAATCTGGGCGATAGCCGAAGCATTCCGGGCTCGTCTCCCCGTAATACTGAAGCGGAAATGGGATGACAGACAATACAAGCGACGCGAGCGGAACAAAAAATTAGTGGAAGATCTGCTACAAGATGAATCGCTAGCTCGTGGAAGGAAAGAGAGAGCGCAGATTGAAGAGGCGATGGTGAAGGTGGGCTGGAAGAGAAGTGTAGGGAAGATGGATTTTGGGATTGATATGAGAGAGGATGAGAGGAAAAGGAGATGGGGGAAAATTGAGGAGGATGGTATTTGGATAGAGGATGAGGTTATACCGCAGGATGCGGATTTGTTACAAACTTTGGAAGATAGGGCGGATTTTGGTAAGAAGGCGGGGATTAGGGATCAAGTTCAACGCGGTCAGAGAAGGACTCCCAGACCGAATGGAGACACTGAGGAGTTTCCAATGTTTTAGGGCTGTTGGGAACATGCTTCTTAGAACTATTCAGCATACCGGCATACTCGTAAATGAGAAACTTATTCCCCAAGAGTTGTTCTGGAGAGCCTTTCCATGCATTTCGTGAGTTTCTCCACGTCCAAACCTCCAATGCAAAGTTTTCAAATCATATGACACCCCATTGTCGGAGCATTGTAAGACAGCTGTGATGCCAAGAAATACATCTCTTTGTCCTGAAAACCCTAACATCGCAAGTAGTTAGCTTGCGCTCTCGAACTCCTTTGTTCCAACATAGCTCTCAACCCAATTCCCAAATCCATAGCTCCAACCAATCCTCATATCCATAGCTCAAATTCAACCACGCGTCTCATCAAGTACTGAAACCCGAAAAACAAACACCAGAGCAGTCCAACTGCCATCCCAACCCACAACCTCAACACCCCAAATAGAATGACACCCAACCCCCCCATCCGCCAACAAACCCCCTCTCTCCCTCTCTCCCACCCCTTCCTCCCCGCACAAACCCCGCTTCCCCTTCCCACCGCAACCCTTATCTCCTCCCCTAGTATCAGCCCCTACACCCTAAGCAACCACTTCCAAAACCTCCTCGACTTCACCTCCACCCTCCTCGCCGGCTTCATCGCCGCAGTACTGGCCGTGATGTTTGTATACTGGGCCGGGATATATATTTTACGACGGATATTGGGGATTAAATCGGAGGAGCGAGTGGGGGTCTGGGCTCCAGGGAGGGGGAGGGGGAGGGAGAAGAGGGTGGGGTTTGTGGAGGAGGGGGAGGAGCAGGGGGATGGGGTGATAGGCGAGGGGGGGAAAGGGGGAGGGTTCGGGAAAGCTTCGGGGGTGGAGAAGGAAAGTGGGGGGGAGGCGAGGAGGGCTGGTGGGGTGGCGCAGTCTGGGGTTGGGGATGATGAGGCGTTGAATATTGGGACTGTTGTTGGTGGAGTTATATGATGGTTGAGTGCTGTACGTCTACTTGGTGTCGTGGTTGATGCACGACTTACAGGTACAATCCTTGGGCGGGGATCATTTACCAGTATCTGAAATCACACTGCCAATAGATCAAATACGCACAGAGTGTCTCTTAAAACTTCGTATTATCATCCTCTATATCTTTACATGTTGTATATCGTACATCGTCTGCATTATACGATAAAATCTACGCAACGTGCTTAAGCTCCTTGCAAATCTCCAGCCACTTCTATAACCACTGCCCTCAACGCCCATGACCCCAATATCAATCCTCACTCTGGCCATCACTTTCAACCAGGAACCTCCCCATAATATTCCACCACCACTCCTCTGTATCCCATCCCTCCATTCCATCTACATCCATACCTCCTAGCAACCCCGCGTAATCACATTTCTTCCAAATGCCCTTTCCCTCTCCCCACTCCACCACTTGACGAATCTCCCAAGCTTCCATACTGGGCTTGAAGACCTTTTCAATACCCTCGATGTCGATTGATGATCGTAGAGCAATTGCGCCTGTGATGCCGACCAGAACCTTTTTCCACATTCCAGTCACCAATTCACCTGTGATAGTTCTCCAGACAGGAATTTCGCCCCTTTGACCAATGTCGGGTGGGTTTTGTAGATCGGTCCAGTTTGGACTAAATATATCTTCATTGAAGACATAGTCCTGGGTAGGTTGAACATCCATTTGGAATCGATATTTGGCCTTGTCGATAGCTCGAGTTTCATATCCGCCTTCTGTGAGTCCAAACCTATTTGCCGGCACGTTTGACTTCTGGACACGAATACGTCCTTGAGCCTGCAGATTGGTGATTGCCATGACACTTCCTTGATTGACACCCCACGGGATGGTAAAGCTTGATTCCCCATTACGGATGCGATTGTCAAGATCACATTTGAATAAATATGCTTCTCGGAATTGCTGCTCGTTGATAATCTTTCCGACGCGTATGAAGACTGAATTGAAAGTATCTGGAAGATTGTAGACACGACCATTTGTCCGAAGTCGTTTGTTCTTGCTAATAATTTTGTCGGCGAGAAGCGATTCGCGGGCATTGACAATGACGTTGTTCGGAAGACTAGCAAGCAATTTGGTGGTTGCTTTACTATCCCACATATGGTCCGGTGTGACAGCTGCTGCCCTACACCATGAACGTGCAAGCATATGATCATCAATCTCCGGCAGTGTATTCTGCTCAAGAGGATAGGTGAACGGTACGGAGTTGACCAGATTCATGCGATGGTAGACGGCTGCAAGTGGGTAGAAGTATTGCTCCGACCACTGGTGGTTTGGTGCCTCGGGAGTAAGTTCGTATTGATAATCAAATCCTTCCATAGAGCCAGGGAGATCAAGCTGTTTGTTCTCATTCCTAACTTTGTGAATCTTGTCCATCGCCCAATCGATTAATGTATTCCAATCATAGTCGACAACATGATCATAATCAATCGAATCGACATGCCCTCTTCGATAGCCGATGATAAAAGCCTCCTGAAAATCCTTGGTCAATTTCTCCACCACGCTCTTCTTCTTGTTCCACAACATCTGCCAATACTTTCGAAGAAAATTGACCGAGTAGTCCTGGAAGACGGTGCCCACAATCACCCAATCGATGACCATCTCCAAGCCACCAAGAAGAGCGCGGACGACCACAATACCCATAGTCAAGCGAGCTTCTTCATCTGCTGGTAGACCTTGCTCCTTAAATCTCTGGCGTTTACGTCGTGCATTCGTATCGTAATTAGTCATTTGAATTCCGAGTTCCTCGGCGGCAAGCTTCACATCCCGATGCGTTCCGACGAGGTCATCAGGGGTAGCCGTAAGACGACGAGGATGTACCCACTTGTTCTTTTGACTCTTACGAAGACCGATCGTGGCGCGTTTTGGTGGTTTAGCTTTTTCGGCTAGCGACGGTGGCAACTCATCATCTTCGATCAACGCATCGTAAGGTAGAGTCTCCAATGTAAATGCAGTATTCTCAGGCCACTGAATCTTGACTTTCTGACGGGTCGCTGCACGAAACGGGTTTAGCATGTCCCATAGTCCGGCGGATTCATTCGAGAACAGATGCGAGAGACCAGGCGTCGCCGGAGCAGGCGGTAGGCTATTTAAACCTGGATTATACTTACGACCGATTTCAGGATCAAGGGGCTTTGGCTCAAAATGATTCAGAATATCGAGCTCGTTCACTCCGGCGACACTATAACCAATATTGTCTAACGGATCATGCGTCAATGAACCGTAGAGTCCTTCTGTTAGTCCAGTATAGCTAGATACTGTGAGATCCTTATTTTGTCGAGTATTGTATCTGTAGGTGCGATTAGACAATGGTGCTGCGTTAGCCTCGTCGTCAAATTCTCGAGATTGGCTTTCGAGGTGAGCCTGCTTGGCGTTCTTCTGTAATAGGAACTTGGATGGAACAGATGGAAGCATAACCGTCTTATTGGGATAAATGACCGGACGATGACCTTCTTCAATAGATTGAAGATAGTATTTGAGATTCGGATTCCCCACGGTTCGTTTATTCGGTCTGGCGAAAATAGGGTTGACACCATGTCCAAATGGTCTCAGTGACCAGGTACCAGTTAGAGTCTGCATGAAAGTGACAGGTTCTGGTAAACGATCTCTTCTAGTGATCGTTCGTTTTGGCTTCGAAGAGGTGTCCCAAGCACCACTCTCGGCGTTTTGTAACACAGGTGACCGACTCCAATGTTCAGCTGATGATACAGCGAGCCCATTCGCATCGCTCTGTTGTTTCATGGATCCTTTTGATTTGGAAGGAGATATTGATAAATCGACGCCGCCAATATCACGTTGGAATTGCCTGGCGTGATTTAAACTGCTTTGTGGCTGTGGTTCAAGGTAAGATGAGTCGTCACTTGCATCATCATCAGAATCAAGCATAAGACCCATTGGATCTTCAGCCTGATCTTCTCCTTCTGCAGGCACGAATTCATCGTCGGAGGACTCTTGCTGCGCATCTTCTTCTTCAGAATCTAGCATGGTGTCCAGCTGTACCTCAGATGTCTCAAGCGATGTGGGAGAAGGTTTTCCAATCGCTTCCAGTTGCACCAATATCGCTTGAGGTGGAGCAAAAGCTAGGGGTACATAGTAGCCAGGATGCTTACTTTGGATATTTTCTTTCAGGCGCGCCACGTCCTCTGCAGCAGGCTTTGGTTCAACCCCTAGCAGGATACTCCGCGAAACGTTCCTGCTTTTCTGGCCCACAAAATCGAACGTCGCTCTGGTCATTACTTTATCATCAAGCAAGTCATCCACCGCCTTGGCGTAGATTTTAAACTCTGGAAGGATATCAGTATCGCCATAATTCCTGAGCCAACATGCAACGAATGCAAACCAAAGACCACGATCTCCGGGCAGTGTGTATTGGCAGGCTTGAAGAAGACCTTTAACGATAATTTTCGCACATTCGTCCTTTTTGTTGGCTGATACAAACGCCGGGAGTGTGATGTCTTTGAATGAGTTCGTCAACTCAATCTTTGAGAGCGCCTCTTTCACCGAAGGGTCTTCTCGAAGACTATGAGCGACGGTCTGCAGCACGGGTCTTTCGCCGGGTAAGGATTTATAAACCTTGGTAGTCTTAGAAGAGACGTTGCGAGTCTTTTTAGCGGGCCCTTTCAATCCCGCAACTTGTTCAGCCCATTCGAAAATGGAATCATCAGAATCGCCACTGGCTGAATCCGAACCATCGTTGTCAACCCCGTCTACTCTTTTGGGCTTCTTTTTCTTGATTGGAGATTTCACCTTCTTCTTCCGAGCTACCCTATTTGACCGTGGTTTTACATTCTCCGGCTTGAAGTTGGGATTGCAGGTCGTTTGCGACTTGCTCAGGTGATACTTGATGCCCTCCTTGTTTTTGAATCGTGAACCACACTTTTCACATTTCCAAGGACGAGCCGCAATCTCTGCTGGATCTTCCAGTTGAGTAGTTGGATTCTGGGCATTCGACATCTGGACGAAAATTCTAGCACTGACCAACTTCGCTCTCATATCATTAGCTTCTTCTAGAGCCAGTTTTGTTTTGGCAATTTGGAATCGATGTTGAACCACGGAATCATCGTCGCTCTTTTCCTTGAGACGCAATTCCATAGGGTTGGAGCCTGGCATAGATACAATGGGATTCTCTGCCATTCTCAGGACCTGCATTGTCCATACAGGTTCATTCGCATCCTCGTCCATGGACCGAAACTCCAAATGAATCCTGTCCGAAGATAGAATCAGATTTCCAAAATTTTCCTTGTACATGGCAGACATCCGACCGGAGACTTCCCCCACATCAACAGATTCGGCTTTACTGAAATTCTCATCGTTGGCTAAAGCGGGTAGTGAGGTCTTTGCGATTGTCTCTGATGAACCAGATGAAACCCTACTTGCCTGTACAACCTTTTCTGCCGAAGGATTGGAGGCGTGGGACAGGCTTTGGATTTTGGGCTCAGATCTCTTGCGCTTCTTTGTGTTCGGATTACCTTGCGAGGAAAGTGACTCTACCAGGGACATTGGGGTCGCGTCACGTGAGCCAGTCTCCGGCTGAGATTTATCGGATACCGTGGATGGAGAACTGGATTTAGTTCCGCGTGCAAGCTGCAATGTAGTTTGTGGTTCCGCATTAGGTGTAGTAATTGGTGTAGCTTCATCATGCTTCCTTAATCCTTGGTGCGCGAACACCCTAGCATTATCCAGAGATGATGACCGAGGCCTAACATGCGAGCTAACTTGAGTGATGGAGGTTTCTGGTAAGGATGAAAGAATATCTTGTATGTTTTGACGCGGAGCAAGAGGATTGCTCTGGCCAAACATTGGAGGCCGGAGAGGACTCATTGCATTCGTGATGGGGTCCGTTGCATCAGGCGGGAGAAATCCTGCTGGCCATGAAGAGGGCTTTCTATAATGTGACTGTGGCGGGGATGGAGCATCAGGAGGAATAAATCCCGCAGGCCAAGAAGGCCCTGGTCGTGAAGCTTGTCGAGTTGGACTGACACTTGTAAGTGGGTGAGCTACATGCGCGGTTTCTTCCGGGGCATCTAGAGTCGGCTTTGCATATGGGGATCTATAACCTCCCTGAGTAGACGGCATTGAACTAGTCGTTGGAGCTCCTGACCTATATGGCGACCTATACGATCGACTATTTTCTGAGGCTGGTGAACCGTATGGGGAAGTGTATGAGCGGGAATTCTGGTCCACAGCTCCACCTGCAGGGTTGAGAATCAACGGTGGCAGCTGGGTAGGTTGCAGTGTTGGTGGATGAGTAAAGTCATGGAGAGGCACGGTAGGATTGGCTTGCGAGGGGGTGGTTTGTATGGTCCTCCTCTGTGCAGAGTGATCAGCTGGGTCGTGTGATGCCATTGGAGCATCTGCAGCTAATATCACCGGCTCCATATTGGACCCAGGTATAGCTTGGTCGGATACTGGAACATGCTTCGAACCCGAAGTGATATTATGAGCTACGGTTGTAGTGCTGGAATCTAGCAACGGAAGAGATACAGAGCTTTCAGGTTGCGCGCTGAACGACTCAAACTCAAAACTGATGGCATCCCTTTGAACATTGGACTCAGAATCTTTTACGGGAGTGCCATAATTCGCCCCACTCCCCTTAGAAGTACGGGCACGTTTCTTTGTGGATCCTTCATCCACAGTTCCGTTCCTTCTCCTCTTTTTTGGAGTTGCTTCTGATGCAATTCGAGCTGCTTCTGCTTCAATGGCTGCTTGCGCAACTTTTCTTTTTTCGTCCAAAACTTCAATCCATGTCCCCATCCGATTCTCAAGCCAACTAGGATCCCGAAGCTTATCAGATTTGAATAGCGCTACTACAGATTTCTTTGGCCGCCCATCCATGGCATCAGCAGGGTTGATGTAAACACCTGGCAAGCCCGCTTTACGCTTCTCTTCATCATGTTCCCTCTGCATTTCCTCATAAGAAGTAAAAACGGCTGTTTTGGTAGGCCTTTGCCCTGTTTCCAATCCTGTCTGATGCTCGGGTGTTGCTTCCTTTTCAATACCAAAGAATTGTCGAGGTTTAGGTTGGCGACGGGAACTGCGAATTCCATTCTGAGTTGTCTCTTCATTCAATATCTCTGGAGGAACTTCGACGTCTAGTAGCTTTGTTTTGCCTCTTGGTCGACCACGTTTTCTGGGTGTAGGAGTTTGGAATTCCGAAAGCTCTGCAACTGAGGAAACACTGTAGGTAGGTCCACCGGCAGCATCTTCAGCCCTCACCGTCCCCTTGGGGACTTTGGGCACCGTGGATCTGGGGCGGCCACGACCACGTTTCTTGACAGGCGTTTCAACCGGTAATACTTCAATAGGCTCTGTCACAGCACTGAGTCGTTCCACTTGCAATGCTGCTATCTGACCTGAACTTTCCGACAAGTCTAGGGATTCTGGTTTTCCAGTGTCGGCAGGAAATGTTCGCAGATCCGTATTTGGGTTTATATTCGTTAGAGGGTCTTCTGTGCCGCGGTCGGCTTCACTGGTAAAATGCATATCTGGTCTCAGATTCTCACCCTGAGGCCCGCCAACGGCTTGATCAATCTTTGAGACGTTCTCCGGTGGTCCATCGGCTTTCGATGCGAATGGGCTCACTCGGGATACATCCTTTGCAACTGAAGGAGTTGGCGCACTAATGGAATGTGGTTGACTGGTTGACTGGCTTGTCTCACCAACAATGTTTGCGGCGCTTGATCTTTGCCTCAAGCTATGTGACTCAGTTACCGGGTTTCTAGACGAAGCCTCATTGCTGGTGGAAGCAGTTGGAGATTGCTGCGATCTATGTTGTGTGTGAAGAGTGCGCTGTTCGGCTACACCATCAGGTTTTGATGATTCGCTCTCCGTAGACACTGCTGGTACATCAGATAAAGCACTCCCGCGAGGTCTAGCTGCCTCTCCTGGTTGTCGATTTTCATCTTCATCTCCTGCAGTTGGGCCTGAAAAGCGCGTCGCTGGCTGTTCAGGACCATCACTTACTGTGTCGGCAGTAGCAACGCGACTTGGACGTTGCACTGGAATGTCTTCTTTCGCGGAGGCGTTTGGTTTCCTTTGCGATTTCGGTTTGGGAGTAGCTGTTGGTTTGCGCTGTCGCCGAGTCGTGGTTTGGTCCACTCCGCCCTGTAATACAGAGCCAGCATCTTCCGACGTCGGTTCATACTGTTCTCCACGTGGTTTGTCAACCAAACTTTGCATGACCGAGACCTTTCTCACACCATAGCCCAGAGCAAAAGCATCGTCAAGCTCCAGATCCTTGAGGACGGCCGCCTCTGATACAGGGCACAAGACGACTACATCGTCTCGGTTCAGAAAAGTTTGCCAAACATCGTTCCTGATAGTTTCGCTCTTCGCGATCTCTTCAGTAAACCGGCCGTCAACCCTTTCAAATAGCGCCTGGATAGAAATTCCTACAGTAAATGTCGCTGTCAGTAGCTGTTCCTTCTCTCACCGTGATCCACATAAGCAGATGTGATTTGATTGGTCGATCGCACGTGAGTTCGCTTCGATGGAAAAATGAAAAAGCATAGGAAAATGCCCCGCAGCAGACGAGCTCGCTCTACCACTGCACTATCATCGCATTTTCTCTGCTCCTCCTGTACAGAATTCGTGGTGCCGTAGGCTGAATGCATACATCGGCTTGCGTATCCGGTTGGTCCCAGTCGCCAATAGGAGTACACAGAAGTCTCCGCTAAGAAGATATTTTCAAATAGAAAATGTTCGACTTCGACTCACCTTCATCGCCATAGCTTTTTACAAGTCGCCAAACCCAATCTATCATTTCATCCTTTGATTTCTGCATTGCGAAAACCTGTCAGATCTCATTGTCGAAAAGCTTCAATGCGAACGAGAGGGGAAATCTTCAATTGCAGAATGTCAAGTTAAAATGTTGAAAAGTTGTTAGAAAGTATTTTGCGATGATTAAATGCGAAGGCGGAAAGCGAGATTTCGCATTCAAACTCTTATTTTTTGGAAAGGCTCGCGCTGTTAGCGGGTACTATGCGGGGTGTTTGTGGCTGGAGACGTGAGGCTCTACGGTTAAGTGTGGCTCGGCTCGGAAAATCTCACAAGGCTACGTTCGTAGAATGTGCGGAAATGGTGCAGCAAGGAAATGGGAAGTAGTTACTATTCTTTTTATATTGGAATTATTTTAGTACAGTATGGTACTGCTAGCAATGCTGTGACTACAAATCACCACTAGCCTGTTTTCTCCCTATTCTCCTTCATCATCTGTCGATAAGACTCAACGATACTCTTTCGTACTTCGCCCAATTCTTCTCTCCTTCTCAAACTTCCACTGGCTTTCGGTACATCCTCAACTTCTACCTTTGCCCCCCGCAATTCCTTGAATTTGGCTCTGGGTACTTTTGTAAACGTAGGCGGTGCTTGTACAACGTCATTCAACCCTCCCTTCACTTCCCCTCTATTTTTCGCAATTTGAGCCCAAGGATCATCATTCCCATCATCGACTTCGCCGACCAGCTTCTTCTTCTTTTTTTGTTTCTTGCCGCTCTTAGAATCCGTCGCAGCGAGTTCAGTCTTCCATTGCATTTGTCCATTGGCGTCCATCTCCATTTCTTCCTCTTCGGCAAGCTCGGCCGCCTCGAGCTTTCGCTTCTGGATTTCCTCCTCCTCTTCCCTCCACTGCGCATATAATTTGTGCATTTTCTCTTCTTTCTTTGTCCGCCGTATTTTCAATCCCAGCGGATCTTTGCCGCCCCTAGCACTTTTATTAATCAATCCTCCAATTGGCAGCATGGCATCGACTCGTGCCGCGAACTCGGACATTCTCTCCCCAGGTTTGATCTTGGGAGTCTCTACCGCCGGCGATTTTTTGACCACTTCTTCATTTTCAGTATTCTGCTTATTGTTGGCTTTTGCTTTTTTCGCTTTTGGCTTTTGCGCGCCATCATCTAGGCCTTTGGGTAATCTCTTTCCTTCCTTGAACGCCATAAGTCGCGCAAATGCCTTGGGGGTATCATCGTTGGCATCGGCATTCCTCTTTCGTTTTTTGTTCGCACGCTTAGGGTTTATCTCTGTGGTGAAGATGCCGTTGGAGTTGGAGGATTTTGAAACGGGTAAGGGTTTTGCGATAGTCGTCGGGGGAAGATCAGTACTAAGAAAGTGTTAGAAAAGACTCCCGATGCACGATAAATTTGGCCATACGTAGATTTATCTTCCCCGGCTTTGCGAGTGTGCTTGTGAGGCATATCTGCGGCGGCGGCGTGATATGGAGGTCAACCCAAAGCGGAAACAGATTCCTTGGAGTCGATAGTTGTTGTATTGTTGATCTAGATCTGATGTCGTCTAAATTTGCATTGGGTTTCTACTTTCTTTTTTTTTGTTTCCTGCGACCGACCAGGTTCATTGTTAGCTCATGGTTAATCTTATTTCAGTAGTGCAGCACTAGTAGTAGGCTAACCACCGAATGAGGCATCTTCTCTTGGCACACTCTTGGCGGCCGTGGTTCTCAGAGGAGGGCACCAGGGCACCAGGGCACCAGGGCACGTGGAGGGGTAAGTGTTATCGGCGCCCGTTCCCGTGCCTACATTCCGCACAGGAAAGTTTAAAGACGACAAGAACCAGCCGGAATGAAGAATACGAGAACAACGTACGATAGGCGTGAACAGTTTTTCCGGCATTTTGCAGTGTTCGACAATAGATACTCCGATTTTCCTTACCTAAACTTACCAAGATCAAACATCGAACTGTCTGTGCGCGTTTCGTTGTACTATGTAATCCCAAACATTGTTCTGGCAGGTGGTCTGATCTACAGACTCCTCTGCCAGAGGATGGTGCATCTCTGGTGCATCGAGAGTAAAACTGTCTATTAAGACTCAAGACGCAAGACTAAAACTTAGCTATCACGAGTAAATAGTAAAACTAGTCTTTGTCTTATCGTTCGTGGGCGAAGGGGCGAAGATCTCAAACCCTTCAAATCTCTCGAGCCTTCCTGACGCTGGCTTTCGGCACGTGCTGCGCGTTTTCGGGTGCCCATCTCGAACACCTGACTCAACCCCCAGTGCCCCCATCCGCCCATGGCTTCGCTCCCGTCCTATCGAATTAATCCCAGCGATGGCGTGCCCAAACCATTGATTGTCCTATCGCCATCGTCGAAATGTTGCCCGCGCTTTTAACCACAACCATTGCCCCTTCTGACCCGATCCCAAATATTGCAACTCCGGTACGAGTAGGTCAGAGGAAACGAAAAGATCGGATATGCATAAGAAAGGACCCTTGGATCCCTTGAATCCCTTGAATCGACTATGGACTATGGACTATGGACTATGGACTATTAGGTCAGAGTAAATTACAAATAAAAGATTCATTCTACCAGACTGCCATTGCAGACTTGCAGTGCCACCAACTGTTATTTCTCTTCTCCGCTGCTCAGCCCTCGCCAAATTACATTACCTCCTCGTATACTCCCACGATACCTTCAAATTTCCATGGTTCACCAGGTTCACCAGGTTCTTCCAAACACCACCCAGGAGAAAAGCTTTCCTCAGGTAGCTAGCTCCCGGCCAACTAGCAGGGCAAACGGCATACAGTCTCCAGAGCTGTTCCTCTCGCCCTTTTCCCTCTCTGCGGTGCCCTTGCCGTCGCCGTCAACGTCGCACAACGCATAGTCACCATCTCGAACTCCACGGCGCAGCTACTCCAGACCCCATCTGCTTCCCCACTCCCTTACGTGAATTGAGTTCATGCAGATGCGCAATTCCAGTTTCTGTTAACCGCAACGAGCTCGCCGTTCCTTCGCTCACACGCTCACACACAGAGTGACATTCGCGAAGCAGCGCTTTTAGCCAAAGGATTCATACGAGCTGTAGGCTGGCTCCAGACCCACTGGCTCAGCGGTGACATTCTTTGCGCACACAATTCGGCCGGTCTGGAAACTAGCTTCCCCCTTGTGCCCCCTACCATCGAAACCTTTCGCTTCCTGGAATAAGCCTTTTCTTAGACTCTTAGGTCTGAGTGTGCTCTCCGACGTCCCTTACGGAACCCAATCCCATTCCGTCAATACGCCCATGCAAGTCGTCTCACAAAACAAAATACCTCACAGATCAAATATAAAACATCTCCGGATAATCGACCGACGATAAATTCGAATTACCATCGCACAACCGTTCGTGTACCAAATTTCGTTCAATATTTCATCTCGTTGTTTCATTGTTGTCTGGAGCTCGCATATCGCAAACGGCCCATCTAGATCTTTTCTGCTGCAACCGTCCGAATAAGCACCTTGAAAGGGAAGACCCTGCCGAGCCTGCCAAGACTTAAGATCTTGGGACTAATTGAGACGACCGAACAAAACTGGCCCACTTCCCTACGACCACTGACGATACCACTGACGATACCAATACCGCAAGTTGCTACACAATGGCGGAGACAACCAGCCTCTCTTCGCCGCGGCATTCCTATGCCGACACTCTCGCCGACTCCGATTATGATTTGAGCAATTCAATTGACGGCGGCTCCTCGATGGAGACGGACCCAAAGCATCTACATTCTTTCGATTATTCGAACGCAAATATATTAGAGGATGGCTATATAAATCAGCGGTCGAACACAAGGAGTGTAAGGGATTGGTGGTCCAGAATAATGACGGTTCGAAGTAGAAGGAAACAATCGCTGGAAGAGTTTAGGGGGAAGGAAGATGGCGACGCAGATGTCGGAAGAGGTCTATTGACTGGAACGTCGAATCCAAGATCACGACAGATGAAGAATGGATTGTTCAATTACTTGGTCTTCGGGGGTATCAGCGGCTTAGGGATACTGTAGGTTTATGATATTATGACATGCCGCCGACAGTGCTAACCGTTTCTTTTCAGATGTATTCTCCTTGTCATCAACCTCACGCTCGGCCTAGCGACAATGTTCTGGTATGGCGATGTTGATACTGTCCTAAGGAATTGGGGCAAACCTGGCACTGGGACGGAAGGTTTGGCGTGGTACCCTACAGATTTCACAAGAGATATCAACCCTATACCGTGTCACTCGCACAACGATTACTGGCGACGAGTCCCTCTATTCGATGCGCTACGAGCAGGATGTACAGGAGTAGAGGCAGACGTGTGGCTATACGATGACGATCTATTTGTTGGACATAACACTGCATCACTGCAACGAAACCGAACATTTCAATCGCTCTACGTCGACCCGCTGGTCCAAATCCTCAAACAGCAGAACCCTCAAACGGACTTCTACAATGGTACATCTCATGGAGTATTTGATGCGGATGATGGAAAGTCTCTGGTACTGCTTGTGGACTTGAAGACAGGCGGCGCGGAGACCTGGCCGTGGGTCCTCAAACAACTCGAGCCACTACGAGAACGTGGATGGCTATCCTTTGTTGAGAACGATGTGCTCCACACTCGACCTATCACTGTTGTCGGGACAGGAAACACGCCTTTCAATGTATTAACACAGAACTCCACCTACCGCGACGCTTTCTTCGATGCGCCTTTGGATCAAATGTGGACGCCACGTCATACTACCCCGGAGATGAAAGACTGGCCTGATATGGACGACTCCTTACCCGGTGAACGCCTAGTCGAAGACGAAGGCTCAGCCGAAGAAGTTCTCCCAAGCACTACCCCATCCAGCTCAACGAACCCAGTCTCAACAGCAACTCCCTCCAACCACGGCCAAGGCATGACCGGTGTCTCTGATAACACTACCTTCTCCCCTCTAAATTCATACTACGCATCCGTCAGTTTCGGCAAAGCAGTCGGCCGAATCTGGCGCGGTCGATTAAGCGGCCGACAAATGAAAATCATCCGAGGACAAATCCGCGGCGCGCATGAACGGGGTCTGAAAGCTAGATATTGGGATCTACCGTCGTGGCCTATCGGGCTGCGGAATCATGTTTGGGATGTTTTAGTTAAGGAGGGTGTGGATTATTTGAATGTGGATGATTTACGGGGGGCGAGTAAGCAGGTTTGGTGAGGGGGTGGAATGGGATGTATAGATGGGAGGATTTGCATGTATGGCATCATGATTTAGAGCAGATGACGGCGTTGGTGATTTTGGGTATACCTTTGGATTTTGTATAGTGAAAGAAGCAAGATGGCTTGCATTGAGATAGTCGTGGTCTTGGGGGGCTGACTGCATGTATATTTGTATATACGAGGATGGGATGACTGGCTATATTTGTCACATAGAAGAACTACAATATACGTAACATATTTGAATGATGACCTTTTCCATCTATATAGTTACATTTCATTATTGACTGGTATGTAGAGGCAGTTGACATTCAAGCAGTGATAGAGATTAAGCCCACTGCAGCAGTAACCGAGTGCCTATGCGCGTGTATCTGGTCACAATCAGAGGGTGAATGGTTCACATACTGTATTCTACAGTCTTTCGAGTACCACTCATCCCAGTATCTCCACCCATCTCCCTCATCCGTTTTTCCCTTCCGTTGGAGTATGGAAGTTTCAATCCCGAGAGCAGTATCCATTCACGGAATTTTCCTCCCACCTCCATACATGCATGCTATGCTAAGCTAAGCCATCGCCTACTCTACACGAGGGCCTCGTATTTCCTCTGAGTCTCCTCTTACTTTTCTTTCGAGTTAGAACTACTTACTTCGGTGTATTATATCCGATGATTTAGTATGATGGGAACTACCGCGCTCTGGATAGACGGGCTTAAGAGGTGCGGATATTGATATGAGGCTTGCGGCAGGAGGGCAGGTGGTCCGACTTTTCTCTGAGGTTACACAGTTGGGATTGTCACGTTCTCGAGGCTCTTAAATGCTCGCTCATAGGTCGAGCAGCCTCGCTTTCCCGCACCCTCAGATTTTCGATTCTAATACTGTCTTCAAGCCTTTTGATTGAATGATCACTCTTTCGACTTCTAGTAGTCGCAACGATTGAACGAATCATATCCCCTTTTCACACACTATTTTACACTAGATTACAAAATAATAACACGATTATTTAGGATTTTGGTCGACATGGCGACTTGTAATTGAAAGCCTTACCGGTATCATATCGAGCAGAAAAGTCGCCAACGAAAGAGACTGTGCCCACGGACGAAGAAACAGCATTCCCCGACTGATGTCTTATTTCCAAGCAGCTCGATCTTTTTAAAGAAGTTCTTTTCTCCACTCTCTTGGTCAAATACCTATGCTTCTGCACATCCTCAAAAAGCAGAGCCCGAGTATCACCGCCACCTAATCACATTCCGCCGAGGCTGCTGGTCCTCCGAATATCTAGCTAGCAATGTCCTTCCAGTATGATACACTCGACCAATCGAAACATGAGATCCGACTTATTCGTTTCCTCCGGAACAATAAACGACCCATGGAAATATCTTTGAGCAGTGTTGATATTGGTAAACACCCACGATACCACTGTCTGTCCTACGTCTGGGGCAACCCAGCGTCGGTCTATCCCATTGTGGTTGATGGCGTTGAGGTCCTCGTAAATCAAAACCTTGGTGAAGCCCTTGCACGGATTGAAGGCGAAGATGGCGTGGAGTTCTTGTGGGCAGACGCACTTTGCATCAACCAGAACAGCGTGGTTGAGAAGATGCATCAAGTACAAATGATGGACAGGATCTATGAGGAGGCAGCTGTTGTGCTTGCTTGGCTTGGTCCGGAAGCAGATTCTTCGGGAGAGGTTCTGGATGAAGTATCGAGGGTCGGTGGCATCATCATCCGAAACTTAATCAACACACCATATCCGTCCAATATGAAAGACGAGCTAGGTGCAGCAATTATGCTGAGTATACACAAGGCAACCATGTTAATACTGCAGTGGATAGATGTTCTCATGGACCCCAACGACACAGGAAGGGGGAGGGTCCCTGATTGCTGGGCCGACATTGGCTGGGAGCACTCTGAGCATCGGCTGTCCATAGAAGCCTGGACCGCATTCTTCTCACGCCCTTACTGGAGGAGAGTGTGGATTATACAAGAACTTGCAACCGCTTGTAATGCTGATCTACTTTGTGGTAGCCGAAGGGTGTCTCTAGGGTACCTATGTGCACTACGAAGATTCGCTACAGCTGCCATCGCGCTAGTCACCCTACCCGAAGCAGTAAGGAGGTGGATAAGTAGCTTTCATCAGTCAACGACACAGGCACCCATACTTGGATGGCTTGACGACGTCATCGACAAACCTAGCAATACCAAAAGCGACTTGTTAGACCTTCTAAAAAGATCCGGATCTATGGATGCGACTGTTCCCCAGGACAGAATTTTCGCCTTGTCTGCATTGACAGTCAACGACCAAAAGATAGATCTTGATTATTCGAAAACTCTCCAGGAGCACTTGGCGGACGTTACGCGGAAAAATTACCTTCGCCTTGGCTTTCAGTTTAAACCTATTAACGTCAGTAGCTGTCCTTGGGCTTCTGGCAGTCCCTCTTGGGTCGCAAATGATGCCCGGATTCAAGAACTTAATAATATTCGCGAATTCCAGAGCATGTACTACGCTTTTAAGACCCATTTGAGTCACCGACAAAGTGTTAACGCAACGCCGGACTTCCGAGCAGGGGGGCAAGCACCTTGGATCTTGTCGCAACAAAACTTTCCGCGTCCAGACATTCTGCGACTACCTTGTCAAGTGCTTGGTCGAGTAATCAACTATGGTGACCTTAGACCTACGGAAAAGGATCTGGAACGCCATCGAATTATACACGATCGAGCATCAATGCCTACAGACTCACTGGCAGACGGTAGTACCCCGAACACTTCTGGAGTCAGACACTGGCTAAAAGCCTTGTCTGCGTTACGCAAGCTGGTATCTTTTCTTGCTGGCCCCGATGATAGAAAACTTTCAGATCTGGATTTCGCCGACGGCGGTGATCAACTGGTGCGACAAATTTGCTCCCTTATTCTTTGCCCTGGCGTCGAAGTACGCGACGCGCTCCAAGAATTCATTCACGAACGAGACACTGCTTTCTATCTCGGATTGGGTGTACTGTGCTGCTCGGAATTTCTTTTCGACCGGGCAGATGAGATCGAAGATTGGACAGGTTTCAGATCAGTGTTCGAAAGGTTCGCGTACACCACAAGCTGCATACAAAATGTATGCCACAACCGATTTGTCTTTGAAACTTCTGATAACTATATTGGGCTGGGCCCAGATAACTTAGAACTGGGAGATTATATAGTTATCCTCCCAGGTACTAGCACCCCCCATCTTGCACGACCGGCTGAAGCAGGGGCTTTTGAGCTTATGGGACAGATATATATCCCTGGGGTTATGTATGGCGAGAGGTTTGATATAAAGCAAAATGATGATTGGCAGATATGGATGGAGTTCTGTTGAATGTTCTTGGTTATACTTCCAGCAACGACCCCATTTGATATTAAGTACTATTCGTGCAAACTTATTATAATCAAAGTGCTATATTGTCTGGACACGATGGTTCGGCCCTCCGAATACGAGTGGTTCCTGTGCGAGTCTGAAGCTCTTAATCACCATATAACCTGGGTCATAACACCGGCGGAATTCTTGGGGACATGAGATGAGCAAACACACTCGTTAAGTTGAAAGAAGGAGAAAGGGGTCAAAATAAGAAAAAAGAGACCCTACCTCCCACTGAAGTAACACCCACACAAACCAAACCCAAATCTCCACCCCCAAAGCATCCACTGCAAATCTTCCTCCTACAACAGCTCTACCACCACGGACGAACTCAAAAACGCACACCCCAACCCCTCCATCTCCCTAGCATGCCTTCCCCTCTCCCCACATCCACCCCCCACCAACCCATGTACCTCCCGCCCTAACAACGCCGCCCCCTCACAAGAGTAGACAACTAACCGCACAAAAGTAAAGCACCAACTTGCTTCCTCTCCCAACCACCTCCACATCACAGTTCACACAACATGAACGAAAAGACAAGACAAGACAAGACAAGAATGATAGTGAGATAAAGACCATGCTCATGCTCATGCTCAACTCCACTACACGCACCACCCACTCCCCTCTCCCCAAGAGTAGCCAAATAACTGCACAAAAGTATAGCACTCCCTAACTTCCTCTCCCGTACATCTCCCCATCACACCTCACACCTCACACCCCTCACTCACTCACCCACCACAGCAAACACCCCTCCATAATAATCAAAAAAGATTTCATTTCTTCATCTAGCTAGCTATATCCGTTTATGCACATACCTATCTGCCTTTCTTTCTTTCTTTCCTTCTTCCCGTTCGTCTATTTATCAGCCACTCGATCTAGCTATCTATCCTTCTTTCTAGACCGGATATTCTAAGATGAAGAACACCAATTGTAGATAAATGCCACCTCTACCCTACCTGATTTCGATATTTTTCTTCCTCCTTTATCTTTGCCCTCTCATCTTCCTTGGATAGAATACCTTGATATTCCATCCATCCCATCCCATTCCATCCAGTCCACCCTGTTCTTTCCCCTCCACTTTGCTTTCTCTTTTTCATGCCCTACCCCACCCCACCTACCTCCCTACCCACCCACCAACCAAGCAACCGAAATACCAGCCAATATCAACCACAACCGTGTCCAGCGCATTCCAACCCGAACACCACCCATCCACCAAATCATTCAATCATTAAAAGATCCACAAGCAATTCTCATCTTCCCTCCCCCTCCTCTCCTTTAAGAACTCGACCCCGACCCACCCACCAACCTCGGCAACGCCTGCCACTTCTCCTTCCCCGGCACCTTCACCCTCCCAAACTCCTCATCCAAATCCAGAATAATCTTCAACGCATTCCTACTCCTCAAATAACTCAACGGACCCTCCTGACCCGGCAGAACACCCTTCACAGCCTCACCCACCTCAACATGCATTTTCTCATCGCCGCCATGACCCTTACCCGGCATGGGGAGTAGACCCTGAAGGACTTCGTACGCCGCGAGCGTGAACCCGAACTGCGGACTACTTCTGAGGATTCTGGCTGGACCGCCCTTGAAGAAGGCCTTGAATCCCTCCTCTTTGAAAATGGTTTTCGCAGCATGGCCCAAACCCGTGTAACTACTTTCGCCCTTGCGCGCCTCGACCTGCAGACGCGTTTTGATGACATCGCAGGGAGTAGTGAGATACGCAGCGGGCATACCGGCGATAGCACCCGCGCTCAAGAGTTGTAGGATACCCAATTTCTTCGTCTGTGATTCGCCGAAGTAGTCGCGTTTGAGATGGTTATAGGTAGGGAAGTAGATGGCGGAGAAGGGGACGTCGCGGAGAAGACAAGCTGAGGCTCCTTTGTAGAGACCGACGAGACCGAGGTTGCGGACGATCCAGATGGCAGAACGTCTGGGTGTGCCTTCAACGGTCCTTGCGACTTCACCTTGTACTTGTAGTCGAATCTTGACGATTTCGAGAGGGTTTGTGAAGATCTGTTTGGCAGTGTTAGCAGAAGTACAAATCATCACCAAATGTAATCTGAGGCAAAACTTACAACTTGACAAGCACCCGCAGTACCACCGGCAAGAATTTCATGCCTTAAAGCAATCTTTCCATCCTTGCTTGAGAAGTGACCGCGGACGAGGTCATTGACGGTCAACTTAATGGCCTTCTCGGGAGCCACACCCACAAGTTGCGGCAAGACACCAGAGTATAGACCAGTGAAACCTTCGTTCTTGACGACCTTCTTCGCACAATCCCAAGAGTTCTTATAGAGCATCTCACCCACACGAGAAGATCGCTGATTCTGCATACGCGTCTTGACAAGATCGATAGGGTATACCATGAACGCCCCGAATGCTCCTGCTAAACTTCCCAAGGCGAAATGGTGTACAGATTCGAGGATGCTGAAGAGCAGACTGCCACCTACAGCCTTAGCTTGGCTGGCGCCGTTTCCACTGTTCTGGTAGGCATTGTAAGATGAATTGCGCCACGATGCATCTAGGACCTTTGCGAAATCGGAGAGTCCGAGTCTGCCGGAAGGGTTGTCGAGACTGGCGAAATGGAACAAGATGTCCGCTTCCATGGGTGTGAATAGGGAGAATCTTGTGATCCTTGCGGCTTCATTCAAGAAGTCTGTCCTTGTAATCTTGCCATCAGTGCTCTCCGCAGTCGCTTGTCGAATGATCATCTCAACCAAGTCCATCTCCCTAATCATATTCTGGAAAGCCCGGACATTGGCATATGAGATTTTGCTTCCAGCAGAGATGTTGCAGAGGGTATGGAGATTTTCGAGAAGGTGATCAGAGAGCTTGTGTCTGGCGGTTTCGAGAATGATGCGCTGGAAGTCTTCGGGCTCAATGTATCCATCACCATCCTTGTCGAAGTGGTGGAAAGCTTGACGTATTCTCTCTCCTTGCAGACCACGAAGCATCTGCGAGAATTGGGGATACGTCAAGTCATGTCTTCTTTTCTTTCCTCCGCTATACAATGTAGCCCATTCACAGTTCCAGTCGAAAGGTATGCTATCCGGACCCTTGTTCATTTCATACAACTTCTTCAAATCATCGTACTTGACGATACCCGTCCGGTCGACATCGAAGAGGCGGAAGGCAATCTCGTACTCGGCATCGGGCTTCGCGAGGAGGTTCTCAAAAGTGCCCCAATCCTGCATGCTGATCTTTCCAGTATTTCTTCGATCCGCTACACGGAAGAGAATCGCATATTGTTCGCGTTTGATCTTGTGCTACAAAAGGCAGAGTAACGTCAGTAATGAGGTTTGCGAACAGAGGGAAACGTGAGCGAATGTGAAATATTATGGCCACCTACATAGTCCTCGTCCCTAGGCGCGATGGCATTCACAAACTCCTCTTCGCCCATGAAGAGCTCTCCGGTCTCGGCATCTTTTTGCGCATTCTTTTCGAAAGTAGCTTTTGATTGTGCAGACAATTGGATGTCTCCCGCTACCTCCGAGCCCAACAATGACTCCTTCACAAGCTCCTTCGCCGTCGTAAGATCTGTCATTTTGAAAAGATTGAATCCGCCAGTTTCTCGAAAAGAATCAGGGTTAACAAAATCCAAAGAATGGATGAATGGAAGGTCTTCGCAGAGTCACCGAGGATAACGGGGAAGATCTGCAAGATTGCCGGAGTTTTGTTGGTCAACCGAAGGTGGAAAGGGTTTGGCTGACTGTCAAGGGTCGAAAATTAAAAATTTCTGAAGCTCTCCCGAAGTACAACAAGGTAAGACTTTATCGATCAATTGAGAACGAGCACACCTTCTATTTTAAAATTAGGGGCGACAAAGAAATAAATAAAGTAGTCAGACAACGGCCAGCTTATTTTTAGTGGTATCTGATTCACGCTGGGGAAAGGGGAACGGAAAGGGAGTAGAAACGTTCTAAAATCGTGACTTTCGTGAATTTTTTCTCGCAATTGTCTTTGCGCAGTGGAGTCGGATGGAATTATGTGGAGCTGGAGCTGACTGAGAAGAAAATTACTAAGGGAGTCAGCGGGACAGCCTCGGGAATAATTACTTGCCGAGACGTGGGACATAAGGATCGCTCGATGGGCCAATAACCGACGAGTCTTCCCCCTTCAACCGGAAAGCGACGTGGTGCTCGGATGGGGTTTGTCCTATCCCGACAAGCGCATCGATGCGGTTGGATGGGATAAAGTCTCCATTTTGAGCACAGTCTCTCTCCATCGTTAAGGTTATTTGAGCGCACCCAAGGGGCTAAGCGAACAGATTGAGGGGGAACCAAGCATTGAAGTGGGAATTAGCTTTCTTGGAGGTAGAAATGGGACGAACATCTATCTGCCAGACAGCGGGTTACAATTGAATTATTCACTTTGCTTCCATCATATAGGGTAAAAGTCATAAGCAAGGGCTAGGAAGAGGTAAAGATAGACGCTCTTCACATATATTGACGGTCATGAATGAGTTCTTAAACATGTTATATTCCTCACTGAATAGAAGTAGTAGTCCTATCACTATCAAATGATATGTATCACTCCACTTTTTGGTATCTTAAGTACAATGCACGCAAACTGCAAGAAAGAAAAAATCCCCCGAATTGATAAAGAGGAAAAAGTAAAGGAAGCGCAAAAACCAAACAATGTGTCGCCACCCTGCCATTAACTCCCCCTATCAATAAGGTATCCATAGTAGGCCGCCGCCCATCCATCCGTCCAACCATCCTGCCATTGATCCAGCCCAGCCCAGCCCCGGCCCTCCGATAACCACCGTTTTTTTGGTATCTCTATTCCATTCCACCCTTCGAGTGGCAAGTGCCCGACGCAAAAGCAAGGTCATGTATCTCATCAGATCATGAAAGTCGTAATGTCAGCGACAATGACAACCATACCAACGATACCGTTAGAATGGTTAAGATCAATGAGCAAAGTCTCTTCTACTAAGAAGAAAGCGAAAAAAGAAAGGCACGCAGCTAGAAGCGAAAAAGAAAAGTCGAAAGAGCCATCGATTAGGTGAAGGAGGGATAATGGCAGCAAAGTAGCATCCCTTTGTGCAACACCGCCAACGCCACTGTGAAGAAAGATGGTCTAATCAAGTAAAGGTTGGTGTAAAAGCGAATCCAGATAAGTCGTTTGGTCAAGATGCCAAAGGAATGGTTAATGGCCTAGATCGTCATAACTGGTCCAATAAAATACAAAGAATCGAATACGGTGTGGTGTAACAGTAAATCGTCTGCGACATAAAGCTCAACCTCGAGCCTGAATCATTCTCTGAGAGTTCTCTTCGATAGAAAGTCTGGGATCGAACCCAATTGATGAATACGCCGTGTCATTTATCGAGTTATTCACAACCGATGACCGACGGCGAGTTCCTGGAAGAGAGAATCCTTTGGTCATTTGATCTTCAACGTAGGTGGAGGCTCGCTTGTATCTGCGGTCGGAATATTTATCGAAGACAGCGGCATGATGTTTGCGAGCGTTTTCGCAGCATTCCATAATCAATGCTACCAATGGTTTCAATTGAAGCCATGTATATCCAGAATAATAAACATGAGCTGGTGACTATAGAAATTATTAGTACTCATTCCACACCACAGACAGAAGGCTACATACCCAATCACCCTTGTTGAGCATAAATCTAGCAAATGCGTGAGCAGCAGCTGCGATGAAGCTTGGTGGGCTGCCAACGAAGCGCTCATCCATGATGGTAACTTCCAAGAAGTATTTAGCCAATGTTCGAGTCTCCAAATCGTAGTCGTCAGCCTTGCTGATGCGACGGAGGAAGCTCATAGGGCCAGGCCAACCCAGCTCAAACTGTAACATGCTGAGCATGAAGCGTTCAGCCTTGAGAATCTCATCTGCCGTGTAACCGCCATCAACCATGTAGACAATTTCACCAATTGAAGGGCAATTGATCTCTTCGTACTTGGCAGCGACAAAGATGGCAGTAGCACCAACCAATTGAAGTTTGCCGAGCGACACCACCTTTTTGGAGAGGAAGCGATCGATGTAATTGACGCATAGGAAAAGAGTTTCGGGCAGGAGGGAGAATCGGTGGTGGACTTGGATCAGCCAATCCATTAGGACGGATCGCATAGACCATTGAATCTCGGCTTGCGTATCCATGTAATGAGGATCAGGAAGGAGCTTGTTCTGTGAGATGGATTCATTGGTCAGCAATGGTTGGAGGTGATAAACAAGTAGGGATGGAAGGTAAATAAAAGGTCGCCTGAATGGCCAACAACATGCGCCATGGACACGCGTCGCGTGAGCAGCAACGTGAAAAACAAAATCACTAACCTCAAGTTCCCGCATGTAGGAGAAAATCTCGTCGCCATATTCAGCGACCATGCTTGTATCCCACATCTCATCTTCGATGTCTTCTGGAGTGCGCGATGATTCAACAAGGATCTTGGCCTCATCAATTTCTTTCTTGATCTTGTTGGTGACCTTGGGTAAGATAACGGTAGTTGCACCACCAGTAGTATTTTCACCTCGCGATCGATATGAGTGTGCAGTTGTGTAGCCTTGTTCATCGTAAACTTCCGCTGAATCCTCCTCCCAATATTCTTCTGGTTCAGCGGATTGCGCTGGCAATAATCGTTGGGCCTTGAGCTGTTCGGCCAAAGCCTGTTTTGCTTCCTCCTCCTCTGCTAGACCTCGCGCATGTGCTTCATTGACAAGCTCGGTCAGGGGTAAGACCTGCTGAGATGCATCGTGATAGATAGCGTTGTCCACAGTGCTCAGCTTCGCCCCGGCGTGAGACTGTTCGTCCTTGTTCACTTGCTTGTTCTCCGTCGACCGTAGCACCGGTTTCTCGGATTTGATTTCAGGTTGACTCTTCGCTTGTCTTGGAACGTTAGCTTGGGTGGTAGATGCGCTAGATGTGCTGGGCTTTGAAGACGATGGCTGAATAGCATCTGCTGCGGCGTCCTTATAGATAGCCGGTGCCTTCTTCGTCAGAGTGCGTTTGTTTTGGACAGCCTGCGCAGGTTTCGGGATAGGAGCAGCAGGTGCTTGTTCAGTGGGATGCAGAGCCTGTTTCGATCCATTGATATTGAGAGGTCGTTGTGCCGGTCGGAGGAGAGCAGCTGATTTGTCCTGGGTTGCAACAGGCTTGACAAGTTCATGATGAATTGGCTTTCCAGGAATGGCAGAGTCATCATGAGTGGTATTCAAAGCCTTTGCGGTGTTGCTCACGTCCCCAAACGCTGTTCTCTTCGCAGCTGCTTTAAGTCCTCCCGTAGCCAACATGCTGGATAATGTACCGGTTGACTTGTGTTTGTGTAGGGTTGATTTTTGTTTGTTGGTTAAAGGAGCAATGTTCTCATCGCCTTGATTTCGATTGGATCGAAGAGGTCTTTGGGGCTATTGAAACATATAGTGTCAGGATCTTTGTTCTGCAATTGTATGAAAACTAATTTGAAACTGGAAATGAGGTTGACAGAGTGATGATGTGGAATGTAGAAGGGATTGAAATGATTTTCTTCCATGAAGTTGTAGGAACGTGGAATGGGTGAAGATTGGGACGGAGACGTGGAAGAATGCTCCTCCCTCAATCCGCGAACAGGGAGGGAAAGCGCGAACAGAAGCAGAAAAGGGAGGGAGGTGTAACAGGGAGAAAAGCAACTTACTCGGGCGTCCATGATTGAAAGGTATATATTCTTCACCAGAACAGCAAGAATTATGGTGAAGCAAAGGCAAAATTAATGAACGATGCTTGTGGCGCTGCTGTAGGCAAAAGAGCGAAAAGAGTCGTAGAAATTATCGTCTGGTGGAGTAAGCGCAAAATGAAGCTATCGCGTCGCAAATGTCATAAAGCAGTATAGAGGTGGGATGTATGCGACAGCGAGCTAGAACTGTATCTCCTTTCCAATTGGGCAAGTGATGGATGGAGAGACGGGGCTGCACTGCGGTGCTGTACTGTGAATTGTGGATAGCGAGGTGAGACTGTGGATTTCGGACTATGTCGATTCTATTTTTTTCGTACCAATTGCGGGAGAACAGGAACAAACGCAGAGATGGAAGGAATCCCCGCAGATAGGAATGGTCCACAGAGCATCAAAATATGGGTACTGGGTACGGAATGCCAAAAGGATGAAGTGAGGGGAAGGTGGAGCGCGAAGCAAGAGACAAGCGGTCGGTCGGTGAATTGCTGTGCAGTGCAGGTCGTGGTTGGGGAAGAGAATGAAAGTTGAGGTTGTTGATGCGAGATGCAATATTATTATTGTTTGGAGCTCTTTTTGCTTGAGGAGCAGGAGGGGACCAGAAAGTAGAAAGTTTCCAAATTACTCTGCTTACTGCGCTTTCATTGGCTGGGAAGCCAAAATAACAACATGGCCAGTGCGCGGGTCTTGTAGCTTTGTTTACATTTGGCCCGAATGGAGTTAGCCGTAGCTAGGACACGGTTACGCTAGTCGTCGCGTCTTTCTTCTCACGTCTCCCCGGAACACAATGAAATATCAGAATTCTATATATCTACAACCACGTAAATAAACATCGCGCAGCTTGCTTTTCGCGACGTCCCCAGATGGTCGCAGAGGAGTGCCCATCCATTGAAGAGATACTTACAGGCTCTTTTGTGCGCTTTGGCGGACATTTCGCAAAATGACGTTGATGCCCTAATGGAAATGCGCTTATCGAAGGGTAGACGCCAGATCACGTGGTGATAAACAAAGACCAAAAATAGAAAATTTCGATCGATATCAAACATCGTTCAACCACTTGAAACTGGACTTGGTTGGTCCAGAAGCAACATCGTGATACTTCTCAAGAGATGTGCGGTATCTCCATGTATATATACGCGAAACAACTGCGGGGAGATGGCTCTACCTTGGTCTGTGGCTCTGTTTCAGAAGTTCAACTGCTTTTCAGAAAGAGAGGGACACGGGGAGATGGAGAGAATGGAGAGAAGATCTCCACGCCTTCGCCTTTCCTGCGTAGTTTACGGTCATGTCAGCCAGCGACGGGCCGAACAAGTGCCACGAATTCACAGCACAGAACTTTCTGACAAAGTCAGTTAACCGTCTCCACATCAATTCATGCAAGAAAGAAAAATGACCCCATTTTGTCTTCTCGCCATTTGCGTTTTGGGTTTAACGCTGCGATATCCTAGGAATGAACTGCCGCGATTGGTGACAAAGGGTTCTTTTTCCTAACCCGCAATCGAACCTCACATCTGAAGAGGGGTTGTTCGGCCTGTGATTTGTCGGGTGCCATTTTAGGAGCGACGAGCGTATCTTCAGCCGATATTTCGTACGGAAGTCCAAGACAACTTGGAACCGTCGAAAAGCCATTTGCGCTTATGGCGCGCACCTGTTTGGAAGTACGAAGTCACCGTTCGTCCCTCTCACCAGTGTCACCACTCCTTTGGCCCTTTTGCCCTTACCGTACCATTGCGCAATCACTGCGAAGCGCATGGAAGGAAGTACCAGGTAAAGCCGTGTCGCGCAAGTTCCATGTTTTTGTTTATGATTGTGATTATGCCCAGGTGGTGAGTCGTTGCTCGTAACTTTCATGCTATCCAGGGTCAAGGTCGCAGCTTGGCCGACCAAGCAGGTTGTCGGAATGAAGGAGAGGGCAGCGGCGCTCATTGGACAATCATCCACCAGCGACAATCCTCCGGGGTCGCCTCTGAAGATTAATTGAAATGACGGCCGGCGCATGTACCGTATGTATCGCTGTATCGAAACGGTGTTGAAATGAAAAGACGAATGCGCTGCGGAGCGCGTCGCATTGCGCATCGCAAAACACCGCACCGCACAACACAGCACAGCACCGGCCCAACCCAACCACCACACATATGCGATGCGCCAACACGAGGGAAACGTGCTACGAGTCCTTTCCCGGCTTCTATCGCTCAAGGTATTTGTGAGTATGCACGAAATGTATGTGTACGTCCCTCTACGTCCCTCTACGACCATCTACGACCATCTACGACCAAATTGTACTAGAGACATCCGTACTTCTTCCCAAGCTACTCCACCTTTGCGCATTTTTGCCCCCAAGCCCCTCCATAAAATTCCTACTGGCTCGACGATGGTGATGATGAGAAAGATTGAGCCAAGATATGTCATACACGATTCAGAGCAATGCACTGCACTACGTTTAGGGAATTTGACAACTGCATCTGCATCAGCGGCTGCGTCTGCATCTGTAACTACTCAAGTACAGAGTGAGTATTCGTGCAATTGGCAATGGGCCATGCCCTGGCTGAGCGAACTTGCTTCCCGAACTGGATCGCATTTTGTCGCAATCGCAAAAAAGAGCTTTCTCCCATAGCTTTCCTCGCTCCATTCCCGCGCCCATACAAACCTCGGACTCCAGTAAACTTTCGCGCTGGTCAGTCGCAAAGAGCGTTGAGAGGTCGGACTATCCTTAGTGGCCGCAGAAACCGAAAGGTCTGGCTGATCCGGCTGGTCTGGCACGTCTGGCACGTCTGGATGCGGGCTGGTTGGTCTACTAGATGCTAGATACTTCTCACTATACTTCTTACTGTACTTCGTACGGAGGACTTGGATCGGTTGTAGCTTCTAAGTCCAAGAAGGACAAACGCATTTTCCTTTTTCTGTCTAATCTGTCTAATCTGCTAATCAACTACAAGCATCGAATGCGATTTGAAACTCGTGGCCAGCGCATACCTACTACCAACATCCTTGGTCGCAAATCCATCCGGGTTTCTTGTCGATGAAGGGGTAAAAGCGGAAGGCGGAAACGGAAACGAATCTCCATGAAAAACGTCTAACAGTAATTCTTTGCGTGATAGAGTGATGGAGTAATCGAGTCGAGTAGCCCTTCTTTTTTCCGTTTCCTTCACCGACAATATGATATGATGTCTTCCGCGAAGAAAGGGAAGAGAGGGGTGCGAATCGGCGCTTCAACTAATAGTACCAAGCAAATGATATCAACCCGCAAATTGGCCCCTCACACTCCGTAGAGTACAAAGACTACAACCCACTGCTCTCCCGTCAGAGTCGATCTGCTTTCTCCGCCCATCTAAAGTTTCAACATCCGTATGTCAATTTGTCGAACAACTGCCACAGTCCCACTCAAGAAGTCCCTGTGTCCCTCCAGTACCACTTAGCTACCTTTGTGCTTTTCTGCTGCTCCTCGCTGCTTCGTCTGCTTCGTCTGCTCAGGAAATCCAACGTCGCACCCATGATCATCCACATCCTTAACACTTATCCCTGCTATCCACTGATCCAGATGTGGGCGCATAACATCATTGGCTGGACGGGCATGCTTTTACTCAAGCACTTGGCCTTTGCGTTCTGTGTTGTCTCGACCGCACTGGTCTAGTGATGTGAGCTGCCGGTAGCTTGTAAGTATCATGTAGGAAGTATAGGAAGTATGTGTGTGAACATTGAAGTAGATGATTTTCAATGGATCTAATTGCGGTCGCATTGGATAGCATGTGCGCTTGGGGAGCTGTACGAATTTGCGCGCAAGCTGTAGCTAGAGTTTTCGCAATTGCTTTCGCTTTCGATCGTTGACAAGCTTGTTGAGGGTTTTGATATTGAGCCCACACTCATTACCGCAGCAAACCCTACCGATCCAACCCATCCAACCCATCCAACCTATCCTGTCCTATCCTATCGCAGGGTCCCGTTTCCATACATCATTGCCTTCGTTCTTAAAAAAGGATTGACAGATGTGCAGCACGAAAACGGGATGGATCGGACTGATTCGAAAATGTCTCAAAATGTCAATATCTATTCACGACCGAAACTTGTCCACTGCTGTAGGTTCATAGCTTGATAGGCTGGATTTGAGTTTGAATTCTGGCTTTGGATTCGTAGAGAATCCTACGACTACGGGGAGGGCTGCTTGTGTACGGCGAGAGGATTGGGCAAAATTCGCAACGCAATGGCATACATGCGGGCTGGGCAGGTAACATAGGTAACATATCTTAGACGGGCATGGGCACGAACATATCAGTGTCAGCTTGGTGGAGGGTTTGGAAGAGAGAGACAGCGTGAGAGAGCCATGGAGTTACGTTTGCGTATAGTATGCAATGGAACAAGTTTGTAGATATCATCTCACTCGTTAGCACATGGCTTTCAAAAGAATCCAAATCTTGCGATTCTACAAATTCTACAATTCTGGCATTGCCACAGCTCCTGGGAAAGAATGGAATTGGTCCTGTAGTCAATCAAACTCAGGAGAAACAATTTAATATGAGAATGACGATAAAATATGTAATTCCCTTAGAGTACCTTGGTTCGCATACGAGGAGCTCTCACAAATGCGAATGAGTTATGGAAGTTATTCGTGTTCAGCCAATTTTATGCATAGCACTAAACATAATTCTGAGTAACGAGAGGACCGTTGACCTTCTTCCACCACACACCGAATGCAGGAAACCAAGAAAAGGTAAAGAGAAAAGGAACATTCGACGAACAGGTTACAACCAGTATGTATCAAATTCAATCCATATCTCCCCAAATTTCGAACCATTCCTTCTCCTAGAGACCGATCCTGCTTCGAACCTCATCTAATCATTCCATCTTTCATAGGGTTGTGGCCGACAACACTTTCAACCGAACTACAACTCCCAATGCCTCGATAGGGTTCACGACAACATCCTCTCTTGTCAACTGTAAGTGTTTATCATACTTGTTTCCTATGCGATCGAGATCTAAGGGCTCGATATCGCCTTTTCCTGCTCACTCGTCCACTGCCGTCCCTCCCGATTGCGGTCTCGTCGCAGAATGAGGAGTACGACCCATTCGTGGCAGAATCAACCACAATGCCATCAGTTCGCTCATCCCTTCATCAAATATGATTTCTATGCCATATTTGACTATGCGATGATATCCACTGACAACTTTCTGTTATCCAGAACGAAGAATCATCACGACGCATTGTCCGGCACTTGTCTGCTCGATTGACTTGCGACGACAACGGCACACTCCGTTTAGCCTCCCACGCTTCTCGAACACGATTCTACATCATACAGCACTTGATCACAATCATTTGCGATTGGGTTAGGACGGGATACATACCGCAGACTGAATGGAATTGTGCAACCTGATTTCTGGGTCATTGTCCTCCAACACAGGAATTCAAAACCTTGACACTACCGCTCATCCACAGAGATCACACTCGTACCCGACCAGAGATACAATCATGTCAGGAACAGAAATGGATACTGGAGCTGACCGCATGGCCACTCCACCGGCGACTTATGGTGCTGCCCCTTCGAATATGCACACCCCACATAGCAATGGAATGTCGCCATTCGGAAGTCCCACCCCGAAGAGCGTCGCATTCGAACTTTTGTTCACAGAGTCACCTCAACATCGTGCGCGACTACCCATGCGGGTACAAATCTTCCCTCATGATACTACCGATTCAATTATTACCACTGTGAAGAACTTCTATGGCCTGTATGCGGGTCCCGGTGGTGCGAAAGGTGTCAGTTTTGAGGATGAACAGGGGAATACCCTCATCGCAAGATACGAAAACTTCAGAAACAACATGGTGGTGTATGTCAGAGTGATTCAAGAACCACCGCAAGCATCTGGTCCTTATGGCCCGTCTTCATATCACTCTGGCTCGCCTGTTCTGCAGCAAGCCTACTATCCGGGCGATGGTCAGCACCTACCACCGCCCCACCCTGCACAGGCACTCAACTATGGCCAGCCTGTCTCAAGACCTACATCAAGAACATCGCGAAAGCGTAGTCCTTCCCCAAACCAGGGACGTGGTCGTAGAAGTGCTTCCACTAGTACCAACCCACCTCTTCCCACCAAGAAGAGTCGGTCCCGTTCAGGCTTTAAAAGCCGTGGTTCCAGCACTCATGGTAGCTTCCAGGAGCTACACAGTGATGGACTAACAGGGTATAGCAGTGGTGACGGAGCAGCTGGATCTGTTACAAGCAAGGCAAAGAGTGAGCACATTGGCAATACTGAAATTAGTCTTGACAACATTGTCGAGGGGGGGCGACGGAAGAGAGCAAAGTTTGAGAGTTCTGTAAGTCTACCCGACAGCGCATCGGTTCCCCACTCGCATGCACTATGGCTAATCCCTATTTCTTCAGGAACTCCCTTTGTTTGCTCCTCCTCAAATGCCTGCTGCCACCTCGAACTCGTCCGTCTCGCCGGCCCGACGAATGGAACATCAAAGATCGAATTTCCCTTTCACGGGATTTTCGCAAAATCCTTTCTCCAACCCGCATCCTCTACAATCACCACAAAGTTATGGAAATGGATTCGGTCAGCCTGGATTGTATTCTACTCCCGCAGCACAAAATCGTCGTACTCGTGGAGACTCTTCATATCCTTCCGGTCGTCAATCCGTTAGTGGTACGCCAAACAACAGTTCAGGCATACTTCCAACACCAGACCCAACCGTCGGTAGCTGTATGTCGGAAGAAGATAAAGACGTGGCTCTACAATTGATGAGATTGGGTGACATGTCAAACATCTCTCATGGTCGCACTTCCGCTTCAACCCTTGATGATACCTTCAGCGGTCGCGCCGATGCTACTTCTTCGACTGGTGCTACCAGTGATAGTGAGAGCGAAAGCGACATTGAGCTACCCCCTCCTCGTCGCCAAAAGCGGGAGCCAAGTCCTATTCTACCACCAGGTCTTTTCAAGAAGAATCGTCCTCACTTGGACGACACCTTGCGAAGCCAAGATAGCACGGAGCCTAGCAGTGATGAGCGCGATTCTGAGGATCGTGATGAGACATTCAAGCTGGAAGAAGGGGCACTGAACGAGGCAATCAAGCCCAAGGTCGCCAAGACCAAACTTACGAGCCAAACCGCGACAAAGTCTCGCAGCTCTGCCACTGTCGTCAAGGCTGTCAAAGCACCTAAACCCACCAAGTCGCACAAGGCAGGGTCTATTGTCAAGAGCAAAAAGTCTAGTGTCGCAGTCACCAAAGGGCCAATGTCTCCCACGTCCTTACCATCTCAGTCGCGCAAAACTTCTGTCGCATCTACGTTGAACTTCCAGTATCAGCTAGGTGATGACGAAGAGGATCTCTCCTCAAAGCCTCGTTGCCAGCGATGCAGAAAGAGCAAAAAGGGCTGCGATCGCCAACGTCCTTGTGGCAGATGCAAGGATGCAGGAATTGGACATGATGGATGTGTTAGTGAAGACGAAGGCAATGGCCGAAAGGGACGTTATGGACGTCACATGGGTGTTCCAGTCAAGAAAGAGGACAACCCACAAGTTCCCATGTTCCACCCAACGCTCCTTGCTGGCGGTCAAGGGAGTCCAGAAAAAAGCAAGAAGAGAAAGAGGTAGTCGATTCTTGTCGGTAGCCACACCACTCGATCATTTCGCAGATGCTACCTGCTTCAACACCCCTTGATCGTGCCATCGATGAGGACCACGTCCTCGTTTGTCAACAGAATATTCCTGCTCAAATACATCCTGTTTTCGGATAACCTGTCAACAAATACTTGCTCACCAAAAGTCGTTTTCCTTTTGCATCCATATTGGGTCGGTTCAGCGAGCCATCTATTACAGCACTCTAGCATCAGCGGTCGGTCGGTTGCCTTTGCGGTTTTTTCGATTGTCATATTCTTTCCTGTCCAGGTTATCAGTGCCGTCTCGTCTTTTGTCTGTTCGAATCGAATTGGTTTAACTCTGGTGCAATGCATTCATACACATACACACACACACACACACACACTCCTTTGATGATTGATGCGTCGCTACGAAACATCCTTATGATTCTCTTTTGTCGTTATTTCATTTTACTCTTTTTACTTGTCCATCACGCACACCAATGCATTTTCCGCCTGCTCGGAGCGAAGTGTCTTTTTCGATATTTTGCCAGCATAGTCTCTGTTTCCTGCGATTTTTTCCCGGGTCGTGTGTCGCTGAGAGTGAGGGTTGGGGTGGTAGTGGGCTGCATCGTCTTTGTTCGAAGGGATTGAGCGTCGTGCATCGTGGGAGTGGTGTCCTCCCTGTTCGGTTGTTGTCGCACGACTTGTTTCACTTCTCTCTTGTTTTTTACACATTTGGGACGGTTCGGCTCGGCGAGGTTCCACTCTTCTACGCTCTTTATACTTATACTGTCGGACTGTCTGTTTATTAGGAGTAAGGGATGCACGGGAACGGGCTGGATTTGGGATTTTTGTGTTTTTCTGTTTGTTTTGTGTTTGATTTTTGTTTGGGAGTGACAGGGAATGGTCCTAGGATTTCGGTCATAACAAAATAGAGAATCGGATGGATGGATGGATGGATGAATGGGTGGTGGACTTTAGTGATAGGTGTCGGGTCGATTGGAGGAAAGTCGATGTCCAGATGGAATGGATTGGAATGGATTTGGTACGGTGGCTGCACGCACGCACGCACGCAAGCACAGGACTATCATGATTGAGTCGAGTCACATTACAAAAAACCTTTTTTCCTCTATTCTCTCCTTTTTTTAATAGCGGGAAGGAACTGAATTTGAGACAACGCGTATGCATGGTGAAATCAAATCAAATCAAATGGAAAGAAAAACTCATATCTAAAAATTGTTTTTTTTTTTTGGTTTTTTTTTGTCCTAATTTGTGCGCAATAAAAGCGCTACTTGGTACTCGAGTACACCAACTTAACTATATTGTGTGGTGTTTTTGTTGTGTTGCGTTTACGGAGTTGTTGTAAAAAGTCGCATCGCATCCCACCAAGTACCCCGCTTTAACCCCCTCATTGGATGGGGACTGGGACTGGGACTGGGAACCGACCGATGTCATCGGTTGTGTGCCGTGCCGTGGGAGGCGCTTTTTAGTGTAGTGGTTTGTAAGCTAGGCGGTTTGGGGGTTAGGGTGGAAGGGTGGGGGCTCGCTTATGAAGGGAGTGAGAGGGAATCACGTGGAAGGGAAGGCATGTGGAAGGGAAGGGAAGAGGTGAGGGTGGGGTCACGTGAGGGGGGTGAGGGTGAGATTGGAGGGAAGGGGGAAGGGAGGTGATGAGAGGTGATGTGATTTGGAGGTTGGGGGCGGGGGGTTTGGATGGGGGATGGGAGATGGGAGGAGGATGATGGGAGATGGGGGGGATAGGTGGTGGATGATGGGTGGATGGAGGGGTCTATTGGAGTGGTTTGGAGGTGAGGATGATTCTGGGATGGAATATAGTGACTTATACTGAATGAATACAATACTTCGTCTCAGGAGTCCGGTATGGTAATTGCGAAAAGGTAGATTGGCTACATCAATTTGCACAGTTCAGAGAGAATCCTCGAGAAGACTCAGAAGTTGACATTACCGAATAAGTATTCGGTCAACTGCAATATAATTCAAGGTTCCACATCGCCTCTAAATCTGCCGTTCTCCGCATCTGTACTGTAGAGTTATAGGATCGGTCTTGTGGAATTTTAGTTCGGGTCTTGGGTATAAAGTAAAGCTGTGTCTTCTGATGCTGTGAATTTTAGGTGCTGGTAGATATGATCATAAATGGAGTGGAAAGGACTCAGGAGAAGATTGTTATGATTCTGCGTAGGAGTCTCTGTGGTAAATGTTATACTATGGAACTGAATAGCTCGGGGATTTTCTGTACCCAGGATATTGTTATATGTTTGTGGAATTACATTGGTTAGGACTAAAGTATCACTCTACTCTCAGGATACACAGCCGCACTTCGTTATCAAATTATGATCACTGTTGCACAATTAACACGGTGATGATGGATAACAAAAACAGAAGTGTATATCGTTTGTCGTGAAATCGACTGGTAGCTGGGTGGCAGCGTGTGTCTTAATCCAATAAGGTGTTAGCTTTCAGATATAGATAGCTAGGAGTTCCGAGTTCTTCCTCAATGTCGTCAACTCGTGTCTTCGAAGCTCGAATATAGGAAGACTTGAGGTGAAATCTATCAGATATCATATGAGCTGGGGTTGTATTTCTTAGGCTGGTCGGGGAAGTCCTCAATCTTTGAGCATCTACAATTGCATCCAAGGTTCTATATTTGTAAGATATTCTATGAGGGACAATTCTTGTGTTTGAGCAGGACTGTGGGACATCAATTCCCCATTCTCACTGGTTACAACTTACGGGTTGGATAAATGATTTTCAAGGAAGGATAGTGGTATAGAAAATGTATCATAAAATGGCAGCAGAAACTCTCCAGAGGTGCAATGGTGAGACTTTCAATTGTATTACGAACTAAGTTGAGAAAGCTTATAACTTAATACTTCTCCAATGGTGGAAGGGATAAGGCAAGGTTCCAAGTACGAAGCCAAGCTATTTGATAACTTTCGAGGAATGCATATTCACATGAAGGAATGTGCCAAATTCAATCAACAAACACCCATCATCATTCCAGGGAAAATACCTGCTTAAATAGAGGTACAAATGGGTCATCAAGACCAGAAGACAGGGTCCGTGTTGATTGTATACCCAATCACGGGAATCGTCGAACCAAGATACTAAAGGTCTGTCCCAAAGAACCGATAAATTGACAGTTCCACATATCAACATGATGACATTAACACAAAAGGCCACCAACGACAGCAAGTGCTAGCACCAATCCCCATCCCGCAAGTCTATTCTCCACCGCTCCGCCAGTGAAGATTTCAGGTCCTGTATTTTCGGTCGTCTCACCACTCGTCTCTACAGCTGTGTTCAGTGGATCGTCTGAGCTAGTAGCAACGACACCTTGGTTTGTGGCTGTCTCGATGGGTGCGAGTGGTGGGTCGCTAATTGGACAGATAGTTGTGTATGGGTAGACCGAAGAAGTGATGATGGAAGAACCTTTTCCAACCGGACAATTGGTAACCTCGGGCCCGCAGCTCGTGATAGTTACAAGTGTAGTGGCGTATATGATACTTGTGGCTAAGCCATCGTTGGGCTCAGTAGCAGAAGTAGTTGCGGTGGGAGTGGTAGTAGAAGAAGACGTATACACGTCGTGGCAGCGTTTGCTGTAGCAATCAAGTTGATATTGAGGAGGATACGAGGCGCAGGAGAAGCCTGGCGGACCAGACATGGGGCATTTTTCGTGATAGCATTCGAGTTGAGATTCAGGGGGCAGAGAACCACAATCAGCACCGTCTAGGGAGTCATCGCATGTGCTGAACTGGGCTTGGAAAAGTATCGCCCAAAGGGCTTGGATTGCCAAGGTGGTTTTCATCATGAAGATTCGAGGATAAGACGTGCCGAAAGTAGTGGATAGAGAGGTAGAATAAGTTAGATGAAAGGAAGGCCAAGACTTGGCAGCAGATGAGGCGAACTTATAATTTCAAAACGCTCTCGAAATACTGACTACCTCTGAGAATGAAGGGAAGAGCACCGCGTGTAAGAATGTAGGTTCAAAGCCAAATTCTAGACAGCACGGGCTGATAAGATTGGGAATGCGCCAGGACTGATGCTCTTACAAGTTTCCATTGGTTAGTGACAAGAGATACCAATCCCATGAAACTGGCTTCTACGTGGGCGAAAAGCTTAGTTTCTACCAAAAGCTTGGTGAAGCCAAAAAGACTGAATTAGAATCTTCATTCCTGAGACTGGCACGCCTGGATGATCGCTTGACCACGCGTAGGCACTTGAGCTAGTCCCCATTCCACGTTGCGTCTCGCATCATGCCGCCATCGAACAACAGGGCGTGTTCAGGGCAGAGGATATAACGGACTGGATCTTTCTGAAGACTCGAAGGAAGAGTATCACGTAAACCCTGTCCAGCCGAAGGTTAATATGCGATAATCATCATTCAGAGAAGTAGGTAGGTCTGAGACATTTGGAAGCCCTATAGCTAGAGGTACCCTTCTAGCCGTGTAGTCACAGCTGAAGAGAAAACGAATAGTGTCCATAATCCGCGGCGGTTGGGGATTCAATACTGAGAGAAAGCATGCTATGCCATAAGAGCGAACTTGCGGCGAAGGCAGAGTGCAAAGGCGGGTAGTGAAAAACACCTTCGCGTCCTCGTCGCGTTAGTTGCGTCGTGTGGCGTTTACCCTGTCGGCGCGTGTTAACGACTAATCAAGCCTAGTGCTGGCTGAGAAAGCCTGGCCCGTGCACCAAAAAAGTTGTGCCCCACCATACCAAAGATTCTTCTGAAAGAGTTTCTGCCAAACAGGCAGACTGGCTCAACTTCAATTGTTTACGCGCATCATAATTCTTCGCACCTGTCCCCGACTTCTTGATACTATTATTTTAACTTCAACAATTCCAATGCGGTGACATTCAATTACGAGAGCTCGTTAGATTCTGTGTGCGAAATTGAGAACTATGCCACCAAAGGCGGAACGAGGAGCTGCCTCGCGCGGTCGAGGTCGAGGAAGGGGACGAGGTAGAGGTGTCGCAATTGCAGGGACCGAAACGCCAGAGGCTTCAGGAGCAAGTGCGCAGTCTGTTGCCTCATCTGCGACAAATGCGCCGGCAGAGTCTTCCAGCAATGTCAATGTCAAGATGGAGCCCAATGACTCCCACCCTTCTCCACATTCCGCTCCTGCCAGTGTTCCTCCAGAGGTACCTGCGCCAGCAGAGTCGCTTCCTCCAGTTCGATCAGAACCATCGACTATTAGAACGCGAGGGGGGGCGAGCACAAGGGGAAGAGGGGACTCAACTGCGAGGAGCAAATTCAAGCCAAAAGCCATTAGAAGAGACCAAGCAGACCGTGAAAGATTAGAACAGGAAGAGCGCGAGAGGAGAGCAGCGATAAATGCGCAGGAAGAACGGGAAGCACGACGGGCGAACAGAGGCCGAGGTATTGCTGGAAGGGGCAGAGGTGATGTGATGGGACAAAGTAGAGGTGCGGGAAGAGGTACTCCAGCCACGAGCGCGACTGGTATATTTAGTGTTGCGCCTTCGGCAATGGGTGGGTTCCTCACGATCTGTTTTTGGGAAAAGCTAATATTTTGTAGAAAAGAAAGGAGGGATAACGGGAGTGGCTGTCGCAGCTTCTAGGAGTGGTGGGGGCGGAGGAGGAGGAGGAGGAGGCGGAGGCGGAGGGGGTTCTGGTGGAGGAGGGGGAGGTGGTGGTGGAGGAGGAACATCAAGTGGTGGAAATTACGTTAACTACTTCAATTCCGGAGGAAGGAGTGCCGCAGACACTTTCGAGCCAGAGTATCCAGACGAAGGCGACGGGCCACTGAGAAAAGTTAACATAGAAGTAATCAATCTAGACTCGGGTGACGAAGATGACGACGATATCACTCCAATGTCGCACTCAAGAGGACCGGGGAAAACAGGGGCAAAGACGAAGGGACTCAAGCCTATAAGAATCAAACGGGAGGAGCATAAAGAGAGAGCTGGCATGATCACTACCGATACCGACCTTTTGGCAACAACGAAAAAGGAGCCTAAAGAAAATGAAGCTGGGTCGAGAGCAGAAAGAAAAGATGGCACACACAACGGAGATGTGGAGATGTCGATTGATACAGCCGACTCGACAAAAGTGAAGCGTGATCCAGATCTCGAATCGCCGACACTCTCTAGATTTTCTGAACTACCACAACCATCATCTCCCGAGCAAAAGAAGCGTCGGCCTTCGAAACTCGATGCAGTGAAACAAGAACCGGATTCATCGCCTAGGAAGCCAAGAACTCTCCGGCATACTCGACCAAACGATAAGAAGCCGGTTATACAAACAGAAGAAGATAAATTGGAATGGGAAAGGCATCTTGAAGATGTGGAAATTCTTGCGAAAGAACTTCGCTTTGTTCGCACAGATGACAGCACGAAGGATAAAGGCAAAGGAAAGGAGGTGGACGTTGAGGGTGATGTGAATATGGACGCAGAATCTCAACCGAAAAGCGCTGAAGACGAAACAGATGTCGTCCAAAAGGATGGTCGATTATATCTATTTCAGTTTCCGCCGATCCTACCACGTCTGTTCAACCCCGAGAAGGAAGGTCCGGACGACGTGGTGTTAACTAAGAGCTCTGAACAGATCGATCTCACCGAAGCAAGTAAAGAGCCGCCAATAAAGCAAGAAGGCGAAGAAGTCGTCGTCAAAACAGAAGGTGGCGTTGCCGATAGACCAGAACAGTTGATCAGTGAAAAAGGATGGATTGGAAAGTTAGTAGTAAGGAAGAGTGGCAAGGTTGAATTGAACTGGGGTGGAACAAGCATGGCGGTGGGGCGCGGAGCTCCAGCTGCATTCTTGAGCAATGTTCTATTAACAGAGGAGCCGAAAGGAGATGCTGAAGGTACGGCAACGGGGCTGGGTAAAGTCATGGGGAAATTCGTTGTCACTCCTGACTGGGAGAAGATATTCTAATTCGAAATGATCTGAATTGTATGACAACTGTGGTATGGGATGGGATGCATACTGTATATGTCGTCGTGGTCTGGTCGAATACCTTTTCTGCATAGCTATGGCGTTAGAGGTGGTCTTCAGGATGCATATTGGTTCCTAGCCACATGAGAATGAAATGGACTTTGAAGAATCTCCGGAGCTGTAATCATCAATAATTTAATTGGTTATATTGAAACAACCCAAAGTGACCACCCTATAACTATACATGCCGCATCATGCTTCCGCTCTTCCAATAACCTTTGCCGTTCATAGACTCCGGGGATTTAACAAGTGCCCCGCATCCCCACAATGTGGTAAAGTCCACCCCGCGAAACAGAAGGAATCCGTCCACCTCGTCCACATGGCAATGCGCGGCCGGTTTGGTGGGAGAAGGTGAGTGCTCTTTGTGTACTTGCAACTTCTCATGGACTATATATCAGAGTATATTTGCTGCAGGAACGGTAATTATTCTTTATTCCATGATCAAGTAGTAAGCAGCCACCAGAACATTGCAAAACTTGGGAACACCGTCAGCATTTGCGGGGCACTCATACTGGCATTGCGCGCACAACATTCCTATCCTACATCCGACAAATATACTATTAATTTCTTCTAAAAATCGATGCCTAGTCGATTGGACTCTGGGGACTCTACGATGCCTCTCCGTGTTGTGATAGTTGGGGCAGGACTCGCGGGGCTCGCTGCAGCCGTGTCCACCAAACTTGCAAATCCATCTCACGAGGTGACAATCCTAGAAGCGGTTCATGAGCTAGCGGAGGTTGGGGTATGTTACGGTTTTGCTTTCATTTCCATCGTTGCGCAATTGTACTGACAAATTCACCTGTAGGCAGGGTTACAAATAACCCCCAATGCGACACGATTATTCAAAGCTTGGGGGATCTACGATGCTCTTGCTCCGAAAGCTACCTTCCCCAAGTCCCTCTCAGTTTGGCGATACGATGGCACAAAACGATTAGGCTATACCGCAGACTTCCAAGAAAAGATTGACGAGGCATATGGTAATCCATTCTGGGGCATGCATCGCGTAGATCTGCAGCGAGGTCTGCGCGACAAATGCGAGGAGCTGGGCGTGTCGATTCGTTTATCCTCGCGAGTGCAGAGCGTTAATTTCGAAAACTCGGTCATAACACTAGATGGAGGGAAGACAGTGGAAGCGGATGTGATTCTCTGCACAGATGGAATATATTCTGCTACGCGATCACAATTCCTAGGCAAGAAAACTCCCCCGAATGCGACGGGGGATCTGGCATATCGTATCGTCATCAATAAGTCGGACTTGAGCGGACCGGATACTGAGAAGCTTGCTGCGTTTATCGATGGACAGACGGTCAATTTCTGGGCTGGTCCGGAGACTCACGTCGTGAGCTACACGATGCGCGCTGGGTCACTATTGAATATTGTTCTTTTGTGTCCTGATAATTTACCACCGGGTCTTTCAAAGACAGACGGAGACCTGGATGAGATGAAGCATTTGTTCGAGGGTTGGGATCCTATCCTGATAGCTCTTCTGAACCAAGTAAAGGAAGTCGCTAAGTGGAAATTGATGCATTTGGAGACCCTGGACCGGTGGATCAACGACGAGGGTACTTTCTGGATGGCAGGTGATGCGTGTCATCCGATGTTGCCGTACCTAGCGCAGGGCGCAAATTCGAGTTTAGAAGACGGTGCTGTTATGGGGTATCTGCTCGGCAAAGTCAGTGCCGAGGGGAAAAAGGAGCAGCTGAAGAAAGCAGCAAAGATGTACGAAGCGTTGAGGAAATCCAGGGGTGAAGGTATTGCTCGAGAGACATGGAAGCAGAGAGAGCAATTTCACATGGTGGACGGAGAAGAGCAGATACAAAGGGATGCTATCATGATTGAAGGGCCCACTGGTAAAGGCGGGTACCCAAGCAGATGGCAGGACTTTGGTGGTGCGCAGAAGTGGCTTTATGGGTACGATGCTTATGGTGAAGCGGAGAAGGCGTTTGCAGAGGAACCATTTTAGTTGGCAAGGCATGTCAAGTTGTATCAGTGAGTTTTTTAGACTTCATGTATTCCCGTCCAGGTCGGGAAAGAGATGAATGAATCACATCACACCCCAAGCCAAGCCTTCACTGATCGTCCTTGCATGGTCAAGCGTTCTTCCACGCCATGCCCTATGCTTCCAATTCCATACTTACTGCTTTACGTTCATCAATGAGGATGAAACATTCTGGAAGAAAGCGATATGCATGCCATTCATGGTTTCCCCATCAAAATGAGCCGGTTTAGCCTTGACTTGGATGAATTTGGATAAAGTTGTTTCACCAACAGCATGGTCTGAGCGGTGGAGAAATACCAAGCTGGTTTGGAACAATTCGCTGAAGTTTAGCACTTTTTTCGACCTGAGTAACTTTGGGATATCAAGTTGCAGATGATTTTTCCAGATTCTCCCATATACTGCACTTTGATATTCGAATTGCTTTTTTGAACTTGTCGCCGGCTCCTTGGTTCTGGCAGAACTCCCCTCACATCAGCAAAGCGCTATCTTTTCGGGAAATTTCTCAGGGGCACGTGGGGCCCCACAATCGGCAGTGACAATATTCTCCTAAACTCCTTCTATCTATCAAACCTCCGTATCGCTATACGGTATTAGGAATGGGTCCTGGTTATGCTTATAGTGCCAAGACACGGTGCAATCGCCCAATCTGGTAGCACGTCGTCAATGAATCGGGTATGGTGGTTATTCCGGGACTGTGCTACGGGAATTCGAAGCTCTTATATAAAGATTTGGCTTTCTCTGCTTTGTTTCATGCTTTTCAAACTACACTCTTTTTGTTCTATTCACCTCTATTGTTTTTATAAGCGTCTCAAGTCGAGATCGCACGTCATTCGTTCCATCGATCATCATGTTCGGTTTCCTTCGTACCCTCAGCGCCGGCCTGGTGCTTGCGGTTGGGCTTGCGCAGGCTTCTCCTAACCCTATGGCCTGCTCCGGTGTCTGTAATAATGCCCATGACCCCTCGATTCTGCAGAACAAAGCTGGTACCTACTACCGTTTTTCCACCGGTGGAGGTATCGCTATCCATACTGCGCCAGCTCTCACTGGTCCCTGGACCTACAAGGGCTATGCGTTGAAATCTTCCAAGATCGACGGCAACACCGATCTCTGGGTACGTGCCCTCCGCGCTCTCACTCGAGAGGATGAACATCGTGCTAACATCAATTAGGCCCCAGATGTGACCTTAGTCGGCAACACCTACTACATGTACTACTCGACCTCCACCTTCGGCTCCCAAAAATCCTCCATCGGCGTCGCAACCTCCTCAACCATGGACGTCGGCTCCTGGACCGACCACGGCAGCTCGGGTGTTTCGTCCAGCAGCGGCAAAGCCTATAACGCCATTGACGGCAACTTGATCTGGGATGGCTCCGCATTCTACATGAACTTTGGCTCCTTCTATGGCGATATTTACCAAGTGCCGATGAAGAACCCTCCTATCTCGTCCTCGGGTGCCGCATACAATATCGAATATAACAGCACTGGTACACGTCCCTCGGAGGGTTCGTTCGTCTTCACTTGGGGGGACTACTTCTATCTTTTCTTCTCCAGCGGGTCTTGCTGCAATCTTGATAAGAACCGTCCTGCTAAAGGCGAGGAGTACAAGATTATGGTCTGCCGCTCTAACAAGGTTACTGGTGGATTTGTAAGTGTTACTTTCTGTTCAACGAGACCATCTCCGCAAAAGCTAACAAACAACTCAGGTCGACAAGAACGGTAAAGACTGCAGAGCAAATGGCGGAACCGAGGTTCTTGCTAGCCACGACCATGTATACGCTCCGGGTGGACAAGGCCTCTACATGGACCCGAAATATGGACCGGTTATCTTCTACCACTATGTCGATACCACTGTGGGATATGCTGATGGTGATAAGAAGCTTGGTATTAACAAGGTGTCTTTCTCATCTGGATGGCCGGTGCTTTCCTAGACGGGGTCTCGCTGGGTTCGAAGGGGTCAGTGCCGCGCTGGGTGTGCGTCGGTGTCGATGAAATAGAACGATAGAGATTCATTTCTTGTAAATATTCCGATCCGGTCGGGAACCGATGATGTTTATCGCGGGCTTGCCTGTTTTATGATTAAACGTTTCTTGTATACAATCCTCCAATTGACGAAGAGTGGAGTTCTCAATGTGTTGCAACTCGATGTATGTGAACCAAATATCAAGGTAGCCATTGCGTGCATGGTTGGCATAGAACTTAGTGGTCGTCCAAAGTTTGCTGGTGAAAAGATCTGGAGAAGGCCGTGCTGCAGGCATACAAGCTGATGGGTATTTCCAACTGAGATTAACCGCAGTGCTCGCGTGTGGGTAAGCCTGCTGAAAGATGCGGCTATGGCATACTCTGGTGGCGCTCGACAATCTCATATGAAGATGGGGTCGTGGAGGATAACTTTCGCAAGCGCCATGATTATCGTGCGCTGAACGTCCTTCGCGGGCTATAATCGTGCACCAGAATTTTCTCGCAGCCTTTCGGTCCCGCTCTTCGTTCCTGTAGTTTATGGGGACGATTGTGCCGGAGATAATGGTCGACAAGCTCGCGTTCGCCGAAATCGATTCATACAACACTGATTCAGTGTTATATGAATCCTTTTTCTAACTAGACTATGGTAGTCTAAGATTCCGGGGAGTTGTTTCAATCAGTATAGGGGCTCAGAGTCGAGGGGTGAGGCTTGAGTGTTAGCTTGCCATACTTTCCAGGAGCATTAAGGTTAGTCTTAGGCGCCCGAAAAGCCAGCAAAGGCCTTTAAACCCGCAAGGAGGAATAAAAGTTTATGAGTAGACTGCCGCTAACACTTTCTGATTTCTGAATAAGTAAAGTGTATCAGATCAAGATTTAGGTGTGCAGAGGCTAGGCTCCGCTGGATGCTCGTGTAAAGGCGACTTCGCGTATACGCAGCATCTTCTTCAATTAGATTCTTTGTTGTTCTCCCCTTAGAGGCAAATAGCTAGAACGCAGCCAACGGTCGTAACCAGCGGACGTAACCAACGGACGTAAGCCGAGAACGACATCAAGAGCGATGTTGAGAAATCCGGGTTTTGAAGAGATGAATACGAAGTAGGAACGAGGATATCCAATCAGAAGAAACGGTCGCGAACAACAGATGGGCGAGACCCGATGAAGCAATGGGAATAGACGAGGGGATATCAGTGATTCGTTGAATATATGAGAGGCGCGTGAACATACTGAAAAGTATGGAGGAAATCTTTCACCTCCGCACTGCAGCGGTTAACTATTCGCTGTTCCCCAACCGACAATCATTCTTGGGGAAATCTATGTGTCCACAATACGAGACCGTATGTGATATGACAGCATCTATTGGGCAAGGAGCGGTGGAGGTGTGTCCGTTTGAGAGAATTCTTGGTCCAGTGACTTGTTCCTGCTAGATGAAGTCCAATATACGAATATACGAGGTGCTTCTTCATGCTGGTATTCCCGCCGCTAAAGGGGGACCAGAAAGGCGGGAGTATGGTGCTTGATTCGTAATCTTATCGTGCTTATTCACTATGAATAATCACAATATTTATAGCACGCTGGCCTATGGACGGGCACACCCGCTGGGGCGCCTTCGCTACTTGTTTGAACATGAGTGTAGCTCTGTTGGCACACCATATTGAAAGCATTCAGCCATGCTTCGGGCTTCAGATATTGTACGTGGTGCCCGGAATTGTCTCCGACGTGTTTCAACTTTCAACCGTAAATTTCGCGCAATCCTCCTGGAGCTTCCTTAGTTGTTGGTGGTAGGGTAGATTGAAAGTCGGTACGATTAGTAAGTAAGCTTAACTTTGATATGCATGCGGAGTGATGCAAAATAAGTTAGAAGCCGAACCCAGCCACGCTCTCATCTCGTGTAGATCCAAAATGATCCAGCGAATAACAAGCAAGGGGTTAAGAATGGTCTCGGTTAGACCCGCTGGCCAATCCCCGATGTTTTAATGTTACAATAGTGTTCTTACCCCTGAGGGCTTGCCGTAGTCTCCCGGAGAACGCTCAGAAGCGTTGAGTAGCGTCTAATTGTTTTGACAACTCAGCTTCTGTGTAAATTTTCGCGTTAAGACTCCTGATATTATTCTCAAGCTGCCTCAGAGGTCCTCTCAGTCGTCGACATCGGAACCACAGCGTCTAAGATATTCAGCCGGACTTTTTCCAGCGTGTGTAACTAATTCCCCGGATCTTCATAAGGCGGATTTATGGTAAACTTAGAGAAAGTCTTTTGATATCAAGCTTTTTGTCTGCGCACTCAGTTCGCAGTACCCACCGGATATCGATGCAATTGTCGTGAGCATGTAGTATGTTAGCGGTACAATTTTGAAGACCGCGCTTTGAAATGCTCTGTTCCATTTCCTGCTTCGCTTTTTAGGCATCCTCTCTACCATTGAAGGGGCTCGATTGTTAACTGCGGCGATGATTTGAACTGCCCGATTGACGTGAAATCAATCACTGCCACGTGAGTATTACCGCCAGCCTTCACGATGCTAATCCTTTTTCACATAATGCACCGGCTTCACCTCCGAACTGACCGGAAAGCCAAGACTTTAAAATCATGTTAAAATTAGCTAACTTCGTATTCGCTACATAAATCAGCAGTCCTTCCTGTAATCCAACTGGATTGTTCGTACACACCCATCTAAGTAAGCTTAGCTTCGCTTTGGGATTGCTACGTCAAATACCATGACCCATCCTTAAACTTTCATTCTTAATATTCGTTCTCTTTCCCCATCTCTATCAGCACTGAAGCCATAACTCTCTTTCAGTATCTTATCTCAATTTCCTCAAAAATGGTCTCGACCAAGACACTCGTTGCCCTTGCGGCACTTTCGCTCGCTTCCGTCCAGGGTCTCGACCTTGATATCAACGACAGCAGTACGTATTACAGACCAACAATGTGGAGTTGGAACTAACACGAAGAAAGAATCTATCAAGAATGCTGCCGCAACGATCGCTAAACAGCTGGTCAAAGAGTACAATGTCTCTGAACCTGGACATCCAGTTGGTGTTTTAAGCATTCCAGGCCGTCCATACTATTGGTGGGAGAGCGGTGCCATGTTTGACACATTAATTAAGTACTGGAGTCTTACTGGTGACGACCAATTCAACAAGATTGTGACCGACGGCATGATTGCCCAGCAAGGAGAGGATAATGACTTCAGGCCGGCAAATTGGACAGCCGGCGAGGGCAACGACGATCAATCGATCTGGGCCTTAGCCGCGATGTCAGCAGCGGAATCGAAACTGCCTAAACCACAAAATGGAAGCTGGATCGATCTCGCGGATGCTGTATTCAACGAACAAGTTCTTGGATGGGATGACGAAACTTGCGGTGGAGGTCTCCGCTGGCAAGTATATCCCTTCAATACTGGGTACACTTGGAAGAACAGTCTCACAAATGCAAACTTCTTCCAACTTGCAGCCCGTCTTGCCGCATACACTGGTAACAGCACATACTCCGACTGGGCTTCCAAGACATACAACTGGGCTACCTCTATCGGATTTGTCACTAGTGATGGAACTGTCTATGACGGTGCAGATGTGTCCAAGAACTGCAGCGACATCAACAAGGTTCAATCCTCTGAACAAGCTGGAAGTTTCATCGCTGGAGCGGCTTACATGTACAATATTACCAAGGGTTCTGAACAATGGAAGAATACACTTAATGGTCTCCTCCTCGCAAATATCGAGACATTCTTCAAGAATGGCGTCGCTATCGAAAGCGAATGCGAACCTCAAAACCGTTGCACCACAGATATGCTGGCTTACAAGGGATTGCTAGGACAGGCACTCGTTGAGACTCTTAAGGTCGCACCATATGTCGAAGGAATGATTATATCAAGCCTTCAATCCTCTGCCCAAGCCGCTGCAAAGGCTTGCACTGATTCTGGATGTGCATTTGTTTGGGATGGATCGGCCCAAAACTCGACAAGTGGTGTTGGAGAACAGATCAGTGCTCTCAGCTTTGTTCAAGGCTTGCTCTACAAAGACACAGCAGCACCTGCCACAAATGCAACCTCGACAAGCGGTGGATCAGCAACCAAGTCTGGCTCAAGCGCCGCGACTACTACTTCCGGCAGCGCTGCAGCAGCTAGTAAAAATGCTGCTGCTTCTACTATGATGATGGGTTCTAGCGCGGTAATGAGTCTGTTCGGAGCTGTTGCTTTTATGGTTTTGTAAATTAACGACAGCCAGATGGCGGGGTTGGGTTGAGGAGGCTGGACTTTCGTAATGCCGGCACCCATCAGTATATCAAAGACAAGCACACACTACCATACCTACCACCATTTGACCTGAAGTTTCTTTTATGTGATTCACTCATCGCCTTTCATATACTCCTTTTCGTCTGCTTGACATTCATGCACAAGGTAACATCGCACCGCACATCAGTTCAGGATAGCAGACCTGTGGGGTTTCCTCTCACAAGGTGATAATTGGGGCGAAATCGTTCAGGGTAGGCCTCTAATTGAAAAGTGAAGTGTCTGGGGGTTTGTTTCCTGTTTATAGTGAATTTCGAGACGCGCTTCCCAACAAGGCTCTCAGAATTAACCTCCAGGCTCCAAGTCCGCCTCAGGTACCAACGCTCAACCTTTCCCCTCTTGCACGATCTCAAACCGACCTGCCTTGATCTACAGTCTCTCATTGTCATATTATTTCGATCGTTTAACCGCAAAATAGAATTACTCTCTTCGCCAACAAGTGGCAACAACTGGGAGAAACCTGCTTCTCAATATGAGATGATTCTTTCACTCATCTTGTCGGACTCTTTCAGCTTCACCCTTCGTTTCGTTTTCATCTCTTCATAAATAATTCATCGCTATTACTTCCGACTTGCTCATTCATAACTCTGCTCACACACTGGTCATTGTCGCAGCTCAATCCGAGGCTCCATCTCCATCTCACACAGATCTTCACAATATGACACAAACCCAGTATGGGCTAAAATTGGAGGAAATGGAAAATTCCCTGGACATTCCAGGCACGGAAGGCAATCATCAGCAACTAAAGCCGTGCCGGCAACGTTTGTCCATATCACAGGATGATGTCGCTGATTGGACAAAAGCGGACGCATTTCGAGAGTTCTGCCAGAATTGGTAAGTTTCATAACTTGTATGGAGCATCCAGCCCAGAGGTAACACTGTCTAGGAATGATGCTATTATCAAGAAGTCTGGTGTCACTCGCGAGAAACTGACCTATGTCCATGATAATTCGAACGATGAATATAAAATCACCGTTCACGACCCCACCTCAAACAAGATGTTGGGATATCTATTCTTCTTTAAGAAGAGGGGCATGTTAGAGCTGTGCAATTTCGGCAGCGAATTACCACGGCAAGCTCTCAACATGGGCTGGACAAGCAAGAAGCAGGACGATGATCTAGCGGGGAAGCATGGAAAAGGTCTCAAGTTGGCTGCATCAGTGATGGTTCGAGAAGGTCACCAGACTAGGCTCACCGCATCCGGATTCTACTGGAATTTTCGTTGTGGAGCAAACGATGCATGTTTGTGTTGCTACCTAACCGAAGTGGAACGGAAGTTTTTGAAAAGTTGGTCACTTGGATCAAATGACCTTCTTGCTTCTAGTCCTTCGACAGATGTTTCAGTCGAACTCGGGAATGTCCATGGCTACACAGGCGAACCGATAATGGAGACAGAATTCATGGACTGGTTGAAAGTCTACCTACATTTTAACCGCCCTGACGTATACACAGAGACCAAGTGTGGCACAATTATAATGGAAAGAGGATTCGCGGACAAAATCTACTTCAAAGGGCTGCTGCGTGACGCTACTTCCACGGAAGAGTGTTTCAGATGCGGTTACGATTTCTCCAAACTTGAGGCTGATAGAGACGAGAAAGCCCGGAACAGTGTGCAAAATCGGGTTCTACTAGAACAAACTTTGGCAGATATGTGGGCATCAGCAATCCAAAGTCGCCCCGTGTGGGTGCTAGACTTCTATATTGATATTCTGAGTAGCAGCTATGAATGGAGAGATGTTTCTGGAATTATCAAGAATATGTCTCGACCTACAGCAGTGGCTATCTGGGATAGACTCCAGGAAAAAATCACTCGTCGGAAGCTGTTCTACTATAGGGGAAAAGATGAAGACAAGGTAAGAATTTTGGAGTGTTTGTCCATCTTTTACTTCCCATACACGGGTGTGCATGACTGCTACTTGCAAAGTCTGCTTCCTTTGAAGTCACTTTAGACTGATGAATAATTCAGGATGTCAGCTTCATCATAAAACTCCTGGACAGACAGCCGGAAAGGTTGCAGGATAGAATATGGCTACCGTTGAGAAAGTATGGACTCATCCAAACACCATTTGAATATCGAGAGAATAAGCTGTTCAAAGCACAGAATGCTGTCGTCGAAAAAGTAATATTCCCGGCGGCCTTCCAGGACTTTGAGGACTCTCGAGAATCTGAAATCACAACTGAGAAGCTCGTAGCACAAATTAATACTCTCAGGGACCAGAACAGAGGACTAACTCAGGAGCAAGAAACAATGCAAGCCGAATACAAAGAGCTGAAGCAAGAAAACGAGCAGTTACAACGAGGAAAAGAAGAGTCGCAAACTATCAAGGAAGAGCTGAAGCAAAAAGAACAGCAGTGGCAACGAGAAAAGGAGGAATTGCAAGCCAACAACAAAGAACTGCAGGAAGAAAAACAGCTACTGAAAACTCTAAACGAACAGCTGCAGCGTGTCAAGCACGAAGGTACAAATGACCATCACAGATCTCCTACTCTCGACGATAACACCAGCGCAATGGAAGCGATGAAACAACTAGTCACCGAAGTAAAAGCCGCCGAAAGAGCCGCGAAAGACGAAACCGCGCGGGTTTCGGATTTGCTGAGCGCTGCACGGAATGCATTGAAGACAGCGATAGAGGATAAAAAGAAAGCGGAAAATGGGGAAGAAACCATGACGAAGACTGTACGGAGGTTGTTGAATAAACGGGAACCGGGTTCGGATGATGGTGCTGAGGATAGGCGTCGAGGGAATTCGCGGGGTGGATTGGATGAGAAACAGAGAGGTGAAGTACGAGCTGCGAAGAGGGTGAAGGTTGAGGAGGTTATCGTTCTCGATTGAAGGGAGGATCGGGAAAATGCTTGGGCTTTTATATTTCATACTGCGGGCGACGTGTGGAAGGTCTTGGCTCCGCCTAACGCCCCCCCTATCGCGTTGATTATACTTAACTTATTTAGATACTTCTAGACTGCACGAAAACCCAGTTTTCCACGAGACGATCAGCGTTTCCTTTCAATGTCATTAGAGAATAAATATAAGATAACTGGAGCTAAAATAATATCATGAATTACACGACCAATTTCTGCATAGAGATATGATGAACGATCGTGTCCCAATTCGAGAGTACTTCCTCGTATTGAGAAAGTGTAGTAGAAAGATAAAACGAAATGATTGCATGAAAAGATCACAGCCCTATCTCGACCCCAACGACAACCAAGAGAACTAAAACCAATCAAAGAATTCCTTTCATCCAACATTTTCTTTGGTGACTTGCTCGACGTTCCCACCCTCCTTCTCTCCACTGATGACTTGCTCGACATCCCTACCCTCCGCCTCTCTACCTTGGCTGCTCTCAGTCTCAACTGTAAGCTTACCATTCTCATTTCTTCCTTCCTCCTCTGTTCCAAGGTCATCCTCGGTGGCGCCTTTCTTGTCGTCCTCCCACTCCCTAATCCTACTTCTCTTCAGAATGATCTCCGCCAACCCCACCATACTATCACCAGCCAAAAACTCCAAGACCTGCAGATTGGCCTGGAACTCCCTTGTGATGAAGTTACGTATCTCAATCGCGACCAGTGAATCCATTCCATAAACCACAATCGGTTTACGCGCGTCCATTTCTTCCAACGGTACCATAAGCACCGATGATACTTTGGACATCAAGGCATCGCAGACGACAGTCCGCGCTGCGTCAAAGGTAGCCGATGATTTGACCTGATCCCGCAGAGACATCTGGATCATCGTAGTAGATACAGAGGATTTCGCGGCCACAGCTGCATCGCGTAATTGCTTGAACTTGCCGTCATTGACAAAAAATAGATCATCTAGCTTATCACCGATGTGAAGACCAGTGATAGAATGACCATTGCAACTCTTTGCTAGCGTCCCGTCGATAGCTGCACCAATCAGTGCAAGCACTTCTACTTCGTTGATGGTTTCGCTTCCGAGATTCTCCAAGACTTGTGCTTTTCTTTCTGCGTTCTCGGCAAGATATCCTACATCACTAACAGCAGTAAGATCGATGCATACGGCGGAAAGCCCACGAGATAGCCGATACTGAACAAACGCATTAAGAAATGTGTTTGCTGCTGCATAAGCTGACTGGCCGCGGTTCCCGACAATACCAGCTACGGATGAGAGAGCGATGAAAAAGTCAAGAGAATGATTAGAAAGAGCGTGGTGAAAGTTCCAAGCTCCTTTGCATTTTGCGTTCACCACAGACTCCCATTGGCTGTAAGTCATGTTTTCGAAAAGTACATCCTGTGTATGATTAGCTTTGTCAGACCGAGGCACCAGGAAGTCGCTTACGTCGAGAAACATAGCAGCATGGATGACCCCGCGGATTGGAGGTATATGAGACAAGTCAGTCATCACTAAACGGTCCACCTGCTCTTTAATTGAGACGTCACAGGATCTGCTGATAACTGTTGCCTCTGAAAGCTTAGCCTGTTCAATCAATTCTCTTACCTTTCCTGAAGTGCTCGTATGACGGGAGAGGAGTACGATATTCCTTCCCCCTCTTTCGATCACCCACTTACAAATGCTCCGCCCAAGACCACCGGTACCTCCGATGATGATATAAGTGGCATCAGCTCGTAAGAGATCTTCCATTTTCTTCGCAGGAGTAGCCTATATTCGTCAATAATTGCTCAGCTACGTTGTTGCTTTACACTTACCATGATCTGATCATTGCCATTTGGCACCACTAGGATCTTCCCCATCGTCTTCCCAGCCTGCAACGTTCTGAAAGCGGTCTCCACATTCTCCATAGAGAAAATGGTGATTGGCGAGACCGGTCGGATTTTCCCTTGCTCCAGTAGCCCAAAGACATCCTCCAGCAATCTTTTCATGATTCTCGGACGCTCAGCAGTGACAACAGTAAGATCAACCGAAGCAAACATAGCGTTGTGTTCGAAAGGCGACATCTCTAATCTTGAATTGCTCATGATGTCTCGTTTTCCAATCTCGATGAATCTTCCAAAGTGAGCTAAGCATTCCCATGTTTCTCTGAGGGCATTTCCAGCTAGAGAATTTAGAACCACGTCTACTCCTTCGCCATTGGTAGCATGGTTGATTGCTTGGGCAAATGAGGTATCTCGACTGTAGAAGATGTGATCTTCGGGGATCCCATACTCTCTCATCAAATGCTCCTTCTTTGCAACGCTTCCCACAGTGGCAAAAATCTCAGCCCCTACCATTTGGGAGAGTAAGACGGCAGCTTGGCCCACGCCTCCCGCCGCAGCATGTATGAGTACTTTCTCTCCCTTACAAAGTCTTGCAAGGTCAAACAAAGAGTAATATGCAGTGCAATAAATTACTGGAATGGCTGCGGCGTCCTTAATGACATGTTATCAGGGATCTTATGTGTACTGGTCGCGAGGCACCGAGCATAAGTCGAGTAAGCCCCTTCAGTCATGGCGGTGACTCGGTCGCCAACAGCTAGATCAGTTACTTTGCTTCCAATAGCACTGATGACCCCACTACACTCAACACCAATATAAGTGCTCTGTAATTGACCCATTGAGATCATAATGTCCTTGAAGTTCATGCCTGTGGCTCTAACCTGTATCTCAACAGTCTGCTCGGGCAACGCGCTTCCAGCAATACTATCGTCAACAAAGTGTAGAGAGTCCAATGAGCCAGGTATTTGTATAGCTATTTTGAGCGGTCTTCCAGGTTGATTGAAACGTTGGAGTGTTGGAGCGACGGAATTGGCGGTATTTCGGTGTACATATTCATTCATTGTTGTATCTTCTATCACCCGCGGAACCATTAGTCTACCGCATCGTTCTTGATATTCCATATCCGGAGAATGGACATAGAAGACCTGTTTAAAGACTTCGAATACTATCTCAGCAGCCTTTTCATCAGGAGTTTCGGGTGAGATATCTACCGTAGCAAATTTGAGAAGGGTTTCAGAACGAATGCTTCGAGCCATCCCAACAACCATATGCGATTCGGGAGAATTGCAATCTGTATATGCGCCCCGGACTGCCCAAAGAACTCTGTCAGATGACATGATCATCTTTTTCAATGCATCAATCTTTGTTGCATCAAGGTGCGCGATAAATGGATTCTGCAATTCTAGAAGAACTATACAGAATTTGCCATTTATTTCCACTTGATTGGGCGGTCCCATAACGATAGATCTTGGACGGAACTCCATCAGGAGCTTCATGAGCTCCGAAGCCGGACCCCAGGTTACTGTATCGCATATGATAGCAATATCCAGCTCCTGAAGTGAAAAAGAGTGCGTATGCAGGGAACTATTAACGCTATTCGGAGGATCGTTCTCAAAGTGCACAGGTTCCCATTCCAGCTTATAGCATAGTTTCCGTGGCTTTTCAAGTGGAGTAGCTGCTCCATCGTTAATCGGAGTCATTACAAGGTCGTCGATAGTGATTAACGGTTTGCTTCCTTCTTCGACTGAGGTAGCGAAAAATGAGAACTTTGTAGGTAATGAATGTGACGGTATTGGCATTCCGCTCCCGTAGACTCGGAGACGATCTCCAGGTTTTCGCGTGATGTTAACTGACACCGACATTTTCTTGATAAATGAAGGCATTGAGAAATTCACCAGACCAGTTCGTCCAGCTCCGAATATAGGCCAAGCGAGTTGCAATAGAAGATCGAGCGAAGCTGGATGAATGATAAAATCCGTCTCATACTCCAGCGGCATGACGGAAGAAGTGTTTGGTATGATCAAATCTGCCATTGCATGATTGTTGGAGCTGGAACAGTTTTCTAATCCTTGAAATATCGGACCATAACTCGCCCCTATTTTCGAGGTATCCTCGTACATTGAAGATGCTTCAACGGCTGTGGAACATGCACTGATTATGACAGCCTTCCGCGTCTCTATATTGCTATCGAACCTAGAAAGCGTCGAAGGACCATCCACAGGGTTACTATCACTGCCATCCACGACTGTAATCAGGCCATAACAATGTTCTATCCAGCTGCGATCCGACGTCCAGGAGAAAATTCGAAACTCATCCCAAGATTCAGAAGATATGCGAGTTCCTTCAGTATAGGCTCTGAAAGTGATATTTGTCTCGATGGGTATTCCCTCTTGGATTAGCAGAGGCCTAGCAACAGTAACCTCTCGAAGCAAAAAAGAATCAAACACTAAATTTCGGAGCTGAGCGCGCTGTTTTGCAGCTTCCAATGCCATCGCAATGTATCCAGACATCGGATAGATGACCATAGATTGCATTTTATGATCCCGAACCCAAGGTATATCATCAGCACGAATGATGTTTCTCCAGGTAGGCTCGAGGTCGTTAGAATAGTCTGCCAGTGTTCCCACCAAGTCATTCCTTCCGAACTGTCGATGGCAATGCCTTTCAGAAATCCTGGAGTTGTGCCAATATCTGGTGTTATGATTCCAAGGATATGGAGATATATCTGTAAGAACCGTTGGATTTTTCGAAGAGGCGATGGGAAAATTGATAGCTTTGAAGTCAAGATGGGCTCCTCTCATGAATAAAGTAGCTGCCAATTCGAGGGTACAATCGACTGCGCTCTTATTTCTAACCAAGCTTGACGCATACGATACTTTGGTGCAACTGCCGCCTGCAGCTTTCAAAATCTGTTTTAAAGGTCCTTGCAGTGCGGGGTGGGGGCCAATTTCGATGAATACATTAATAGCTGGCATCGTGCTCTCTTTCTCAGTCGGCATAAGCATGGATTGAATAGCCTCAGAAAATTTGACAGTACCCGTGAGGTTATTGACCCAGTAAGATGAAGTGAGCTCCGTAGCCTCTGCTGCCCGTCCAAACAAGGAGGAATAGAAGAGAACTTCGGAAGCAGACCTCGGCTGTATGCCTCTGATTAATTGGTGGTACTCTTCAGCCACCGAACTCATGTGATGAGAATGGTATGCTACATCGACGTGTAATTTCCTGCTGAACAATTGCTTCCCCTCAACGAGGCTTTGGAGCTCTTCGATGGCAGTGCGGTCGCCAGAAGCGGTGATGTTCGCTGGACTGTTAATACACGCGATATCTACTCGACCTCGTTGAAGCAACTTGATGAAAGGCCGAATATCGTCAGGACTACAACCAACAGCTAGCATCCTCCCCTCCAAGTCTGGTTGCTGTGCTTTCAGATTCAGGATCGATAGTCCACGATGGTATGCAATCGCAACGCATGATTCCAGAGTTAGTATACCTGCGGCATATGCGGCAGCGATTTCTCCACTACTATGGCCCACGACAAATGAGGGTTTGATGCTCCACGATGCCAGAAGATCTACAAGAGCTATCTGTATGGCCGTGCACGAAGGCTGGCTGATGTGGGGTTCAGATATCCGCGAGTTCGATGAGTCCTTGCCGAGCTCCTCTTTATTCTTGTGAGAATATTCCTTACTTTATGGGGTTGTCTGACTTACCTAGTAATGAGAATCCAGCGTGGAGCTTATTAAGGCACTCATCTATCTTGAACATTGTGGATGAAAAAATTGGATATGACTCCATAAGCTCTCTCCCCATAGCATACCACTGTGCTCCTTGTCCTGTAAATATAAAACCAAGTTTGGGGGGGTTTACGGCTCGTAAGGGAGTCGTGGCTGAGCTGACAAGTTTTGGAATAAGCTCACAAGATGCCTGAGCCGGAATTGCAACTTTCCATGATAGATTAGAACGACGTTGAGCCAGTGTATATGCCAGATCTCTCAACAGTCCAATTTGGAATGCTTCAGGCCTTTGTTCAAGGTAGAGAACAAGCATTTTCATCTGTTTTCTTAGAGATTCCTCGTCATTTGCAGAGAGCACGAAAATCATTTTCCTCGTATGTGCAGGAATTTCTAGACTTTTTTGTGCTGTGATTGACGATGCTGATGCTGGAGGTCCTCGCTCTAACACAGCGTGGGCATTGGTTCCTCCAAATCCGAAGTTGTTGACACTCACGTAACGTTTGCCGACTGGCCAGGGTCTTATAGTAGGGGAAATCTGTGGACGTTTAGGAACAAATGTCAAATAAACTCGGGAGTGTTGCCTACCTTAATATTCCAGTCACCAAGAGGTATTTTAGGGCTGGGTGCTTGGAAGTCATGATTAGGTAGAATGAACCCCTTCTCCAGCATCAATGACGATTTGATAACCGAGACAATACCACTTGCCCCTTCCAGATGTCCGATATTCGATTTGACGGATCCCATATAAAGAGGCTTCCTAGCTGTTCGGCCTTCCTGGAAACATTCATGAAGAGCCGATGCTTCGATTGAGTCACCGATCTTCGTTCCGGTGCCATGAGCTTCAACAAAGCCGGTATCACAAGCGTCAAGGCCCGCGCGGTGATAGACTGATCGAATCAAAGATTTCTGGGCAGCCTCGCTTGGAGTGGTTATGCCATTTGTTCGACCATCTTGGTTGACTCCCGATCCTACAACCAAGGATCGAATTGAATCATTGCATTTGAGTGCCTGGTCCAGCGGTCTCAGCAGCACGCACCCAACACCCTCTCCGCGCCCGAAACCGTTCGCGCGGTAGTCGAAGGAGAACGAGCGACCCTCATTCGAAAAGAGACTGGGCATGTCAGCGTAATGTCGAAGATCATACACACGGAGAATTACCCAGCCTGTGACATGGCAACAAAATAATCAGGCAAAAGATTAAACTGGGAGCCCCCTACAATTGCGAGGCTTGACTCTCCATTGTGGAGACTCTGACAAGCTAAATGAAGTGCTACCAAAGAGGAAGAGCAAGCGGTGTCTACTGTGACACTAGGGCCTGTGAAGTTAAAGTAGTACGAAAGTCTGTTCGCAAGTAGAGAGCTTGCGCATCCAGTTGCCTGATACATAGGAGAAGTGTCTATATCTCTGATATTGTTTAGTTCATAGTTAGAAAAGGACCCTCCAATGAATACGCCCACATCCTTTCCAGCTAAAGTCTCCTTAGGGAAACCCCCATTCTCCAGACATTCATACGTGCATTCGAGTAGAAGTCGTTGCTGGGGCTCTAATGAAATAGCTTCTTTTTCTGTAATGTTAAAGAATGGGGCGTCGAACAGGGCAGGATCGTCTTCAAGGAAATGGCCTCCTTCTGAGTTATAGCAGCCCAACTTATCTGGGTTTTTATGGTAGAATGTGGTATGATTGAAACGTGTCGGGGGTATCTTTGACCAACCACTGCGGGCTCGAGAGCATAACTCCCAGAATTCCTCTACCGTTGAGATCTTGCCTGGTAATCGACATGACATGCCGACAATCGCAATTGGCGCATATTTGCCGAGACGCTCTGAAGAACTTGCTGTATTCGGAGAAAAGGCACTTCGACTATGTTGTAGCCCATTGAATATCTCGTTTGGTTTGTCTAGGGGAGGTTCGCCATTGATTTTGCAATAAGCCAGAGAAAGGCCTGCAGAACTTCCCCCGTTCATTGTATTCGTCTCGGCTTGGAGACATCCGGGACTATCCATAGAGAGGTAGAGAGTTATTTAGGACGTGCTATCTAAACGATTCGGTTTAAAACTTTGGAGGGAAATAATAAAGATGAAAAAGAACTTGGATTGGATGAAGAGTCTGTAATGATCGATGCTGAGACGCGATAATCAATCGAGGCCTAAGAGGCTCATGGAGTCGTCATAGCAATTATCGTTAAGATTCCGAGGGCTTTCTCGGACTCGAGCTGAGCCCGAAGTGCTGACATCTTCAGCTCAAGCCTTGTAGGACAGACTAATAATTTAATAAAGGACATAGTTGGACGACGCCATTGCGAGAAAAGACGACCAGAGTCTGAGACGGACATATCGATCTGCCGATGCTTGGGCGACGTGTGAAGCCAGTATCTGAATAACGAACAGTTATCCTTCTGCCTCCATACATCGACACAACGAACTGTTATCCTCTCGCCTGCCAACATCGACATCCTGTTTCTCCATTCTCAGACACTGAAACGGAATTTGTCATAATTTTCCCGATATGCTTCAGTTTGAATGGCTGAAGATCATAAAGCGATAGGGAAAGAATCACAATCAACAACGGAATTGGGAGATTGCGGATGCAATTCGATGAATAAAGACCTGTGACCCGAAAATATTAATGTGTATATGGAAGGGTGAGGCTAATTTCCAAGCCTGTAGTACCTGTAGCACAAATATATGGTTTGTGCATGTTAAGAAGGCAAAAGGGAACTTGTGTCCAAGATTGCTTAGTACAACATATATATGCCTACAGCAATTCCTGACAGTACACGTCGGGTAATAGCCATTTCTGTAACTCAGTACATATTTATAGGCTCGATACAGTACTTGGTGAGAAAGGCGCCTTGAAATGTGGAGCTAATGAGGGGGTGCTGAGTTCAGGTGATCAACACAATGTACAACCTCAGAGTATACTACCAGTCCATAGTTCATGATGCCAGAGAGAAAAATCCCTTGTTTTCTCTGTGTCGAATGTAGGTGGAATGGATTGAGTGACATTGACAGGTCTCAGATGAAAGACCATCGTGCAACCTCCATACTCTAGGACTTTTATCCCGAGTCTTGTGACCCACGGTTCACCAGCACTGAAAGGGCACAATGTGTCCTACCTAACCCAAGCGCGATGGGACTAGTGGACCTTCGTAACCACCTCGATGAGCTGCGACCACGATTACCAGACCAATATTCCTACTAAACTGCTTGGGGTCGTTCTGTTTTCAACAACCGGGTAGGATTCCTCAATCAGTGGCCATGAGGTTTCTCTGCTTCTCAGGTGCATTTATAAATGCAGAGGTGGCGTCTCCTGTCCAGGGACAGTATGATGAGTACTAAATCTACCTAGACTTTCCAAGTTCAAATGGCGCCGATCTGCAAGGAACTACAATCCCTATGTTCCGTCAGCTTCTTTTTCCTCCATGGCACAATTCCGTGCACTCCACCGCCGGGTTTTGAGGACTACTTCGGACCAGGTCCTCACTATCGCTTTATGTAAGCATCTATGGATTTTCCTTCCGGGCGTTGTTGCATGCTCAAACACGTGCGATGAGCGATGATGGTGCCGAAATACCAAATGACTTATGATTCAGTAAATCCGAAAATACTCAAAAAATCGATGCACTTGAGCTAGTGCGCGATTTTCCCGAAGGTCGAAATGCGGAGGATGCCATTCGCGAATTGATCCGGAACGGTTCTGTTGATGTGCAATCAAGCATAAGAGCGGCATTGAAAGCAGTCTATGAAGTGATCGAAGAAGAAGGACCATTCGATGGTGTCATTGCGTATTCTGAGGGATCCATCGTCGCGGGTAGTCTGATTCTGGACGAAGCAGTAAGATTTGAGCGTGAAGGAAGAAAGCCGCAGATCAAGATGGCCATTTTCTTCGGTGGTTGGCCGCCAATTTCAGCAGAGACAGAGACCGGTCAGGCGGTGTTAATGGATGAAAGCGATCTCTTCATTGATATACCTACATGTCATGTAGTGGGCTCCAAAGATCCATTCCTTCTTGGCTCCATGGCATTGTTCAATGTATGCAATGGGGATTTGGCTGAGATGTTTGATCATGGAAAGGGACATATGCTTCCAAGAGATCAGGAAACTATCGCAGAGCTTGGAGTTGTTATCCAGAAAATGATTGAGAAGTGTAGCTTAAGCTGACATGAGGAATTGGGAGAAACATTTTCATCGAGCGACATCCATCTCCTCGGTTCTTGATATAGGACGCCTCGTCTCTGTCGAGTTTGAAATAGGTAGTTCCAAGCCAGACGCGAAACTCTCGTCGCTTTAATGACTTTCGGGTTTGTTTCGTAAAACAATGCAAGCACCATACTGTTCTGCGGTGGCTTGTGCTGGGCAGGTTGAATAGTAAATAGTAGAGTAGATATACTGAGAGCACTCGATCAACAGCGATGAGTTTGTAAAAGTGGTGGTTGTGCGCCCACGGGCCCATTACCATTCTGCCGCATGCTGCTCGCTAGCGTGCGGGGCCATCTTCTTATCAATTCCTGTCCTTGCACAACCGCATTGTCACATCCTCCCTCAAGGTCAATATACACTTTGGATCGTTGAAATGGCTTCAGACTACAACCCTTTGGTGGATATCAAGACTCTCGCACCTCCAGATGGCGATCCTATTGTCTACTTGAACTTCCTTCGAAAGATATTTATCGCGGATAAACCCCCACCAGATCTACGCAGACAACTCTTGGAGAAATTCGATGAGATATTACAAAGCAATGAGCTTGCCAACATTTTAGGCTGGGAAGCGCTGCCTATCCTGCTCGAAGTCACCGATTCTGAATCCTGTTTGAGTACCATCGCCCGCCTCGGAAACCCGCGAGAATGTATACTTGGAGTTTTGGAGGAATTGCAGAAGCTAGACTTGGAAGGAATCGAGGACGACTGGCAAGAGGAAGAGACCACAGCAGATGGCCCGACGAAAACAAGGGAACCAAATGATATTGATCAATTCTGCACGCTTTTAAACCTTCTCTCTATCCTTCATCCTCGACTTAAAACGAAGCATCCTTCTCGATTCCTGGGTAGCACAATAATCGCCATCATAAACGCATACCAACCTTCACATCGAGCTACAATTGCAGTCGGAAAATTCGTCCATGCAGTCTCTGGAAAGAAGCGACCGCCATTACCTGGACGGAAATCTAGTCTTAGCATCACAAACGTTATGCGCCCAGACGTTGACACCTCTTTACCCACAGCCCCTGACCCCGAGGCGCAAGAGGAGGATAAACTCGAGTCCGCCATACAGAAGAAGCTTCTGCAGGGTCTGGTCACGGCGATGTTGGATTTCTACATTAGCGAATTTCCTTTGGAGTGGGCCGGACGATTGCTCGAATCTTTCGATCCAAAACGAGTCGTGGCAGGAAGGACTACCCTGGCCGAGGCATTTCAGACGAAGCCAGAGTTCCAAATCCGTGATACCGTCGTGGGACAGCTTGTTGTGAGTACCATATTTTACACAAGCTTTTGTGACGGGCAACTAATTTATCTAGGCTTTGTGCCGCGACTTAGGACTAGTTGACTACGACCTCATCTTCGAAGCAATATATCCGTCAGAACCTATCGCGCATGCACCAAATCCCGAAGACGACCTACCCGATTCCCCAGAACAGATACCGCTCTCGCAGAATGGTTGCTTGTACCTTCTCACATCCCTACTATTCTCCAGTATCATGTTCCAGACGAAAACACCTGAACCGACCATGACAATCTTCCCAGACCATGCAAAATTAATGACCCAGTTCTTTGAACCCGCTGCCGAGTCACCACTTTCGATCCCAGATGCAGTGTTAGCCGTTGGGCTATGGTTAGAACATACGAATAAATTTGTCTCTGGAGAGTTCAAGGACAATGATTTCTTTACACATTTACGGGCTCTATCATTATGGTCCGCCACGAATCCTTCTCCAGGACTACGGTACTGCGCACATATACTCACATCGGCTATTTTACATGCACATCCAGCAGATAATATAAGGTTGACATTTATTTCGAAAACCTTACAAGACACTCCAGATGAAGTTCCTTGCGCTGAAGCGTTGAAAGTTTCAGCTATCACCTGGTTGAAGGAGGAGTTGACCACGGCCCATGAAAGGAAGGCGGAAAATGTCTTCTCGACGACCGGAGCTCTACTTGCGACCAAGAAATCCATTTTCCCAAATCTGTCGACTCTAGAGGGGTCGTCAGATGAGGAATTAGTGGAAAATTTAATGCAGAATTTTTCCCTGCACATGGCGGCATTGAATTTCTTGTTTTTCCTCGCAGCAGAACAGTATAAAACTGTTGTACCAGATGGAATGATGAAAGAAGTACAAAGTTCATTCCTGGAACCATTACAGAGTGCCCAGGCACGAGCATTGAGCTCACTGGGGCCGGTGGAAGATGCAGAACCGGATCCACATATGAGCATCGAGTTACTAGGGGAACAGATCTCGATGTGTTTAGCAAAACTTCATGAGGAATGAGGGGATGGATGATATGATGATTTATGAGCGACGGTAGATTATTTTGCAGCTGGCTGTTACTGAAACGATGAAGACAAGACGGCGATGATTTGAGGGCTGATCAGAAAGAGAAAATCTTGTGCCGGCTTTAGCGTTGTGCTTATGTAGTTGGGCCTCGTTGTATCGACTTGTGATGTTGAGATGACGTCTGGATATACTATTGTATAGTATCATTCGAATCATGCAGTACATGATCTGACGATGCAGCTTCAAGTGATATTTTCTCAGTATCGGCATCTTGAGTCAGTCTGCAAAGTCAATCCAGTGTCTTCAACCAAGAAAGTGACGGTCGAGGTAGAATGATGGAAACAATTTACATTTGGCCCAACTCAATCATAATATATACACATCAGCATCAAAAGTATCTACAAATCGAAAAGAACCTCCTCACTCCCCCCTCCTCCCCCCTCAACCTAAATACTCCCAAAAGCAGCCAAACTCGACCTCGCCACCCCATTTGACCCAAACAACAAATTATCCGCACAACTACTCCCCAACGCCGCATTATTAATCCACGCCGGCTCCCAATAAAACAACCCCAACCCACCCTTCACCCCCGCCACCACCGCCGCCACATCCTTCAACCACGTCGTCTGCCCCGCCGCACTAAACGGCACCGCGCTCGCATCCGACGGAAACGTATACGCCGGTTTAGGGCAGGAAAACGGCCAATTCGTCTCCGCCACCACAAGACTCTTCCCCCACGTGCTCGCCATATTCGTCAATGAGGTTTTCAGATTCGCAAGTGTAGCGCTGCTGGAGTAGAATGGATAGTACGATACTCCCATTATGTCGTAGTCGGCGGAGACAAAGGTTTTGTACGATAGTACTTGCTGGTAGAAGTACTGCTGCTGCGACCAGTTCCAGCCGTTGTCGAGGTGGACCATGATTTTAGGGGCGGAACCGAGGTTGGAGTAGCGGATGCCGGAGGAGGCGGAGTGGAGGAGTTGTGCGATGTTGGCGTAGTTGGGTTGTTCACCTAGAGGCCAGAGGAGCCCGGCCCGGATCTCGTTGCCGATGGAGATTATAGAGGGGGTGATCCCTGCGGCGGCGAAGGCGTTGGAGACGTCGAGGGTGTAGTTGTATACTTCCCAGGCGAGGTTACCGATTGTGTCTGTGGGCCAGCCGGAGGGCACACTCTGGTGTTGTGTTAGTTGTTTGAGTGTGACACAGGTGGAAAAGGAATGGTAAGGTAAGTAACATACCTGATGACTTGGATCAGCCCATGTATCACTGAAGTGTAGGTCCAGATAAATGTTCAGCCCAGCAGCCTTCGCGCGCTTGGCCAATTTGAGGTTATAGTCGAGGTTATACGAACCGCCCGAAGGGTTCACCCACACTCTCTGACGAACGGTATTAACACCGCTTGCCTTCAAGATAGTCTCCAGCGGCTGAGTCGTCCCGGCCGTATTCTTGTACGAATAGCCCGAAGCTTCCTCCACCGCAACAGAAGACCAATCAACCCCTTTGTAAGTAAGAGCTGCAAACGCCGAAGGCGCCAAGGCCAGCAGAGACGTGAAGAGCTTCATAGTTTCTTTCGTCCGAAGTGTAGACTAGAAACGGATGTGGAATGGAAGGATACCCCCTTCCTGGAATGGGTTTGATCTTCTATATGTATTCCATTGTGTTTGGACGCCCGGGTTAATCAATATGATGGTCGATTAAACCGCAAGGTTGCCGCTCGGTAATGAACAGGACTGAGTTTGCTTGCTGTTAGCTAGCTAGCCTGCTGGTGATGGGTAAATCCCTTCCATGATCCATCCCACTCCTGAGTGGAGCTAGTGCGTGCAGAAGAAGGTTTGCTTCGATGGGCTTGACAGCGCTTCCCGGCAAAAGGGAAACAAACGTTCATCTGACATCATACTCAGCAAAATCTCCAAAATACAACATAATTAACATATATTAAAGAACGGATAAATCGACGTAGTATTCATCACTAGATGCTAACTGCCGTCTCAATAACGTGACTATCCTATGCATATCCATATCCAGCCCCATATCCAACTTATCCTAGCGCTCACGAAACGCCAAGTCAGCTGTTCGGACATTCCACACCAGCCGACGAGTCGACCAGTTAGTACGACATGAGGATGGTTTCCACTCCCAGAATCTGGGGATTCCGTGCATCAATAACCCGAAAATCCGTCAATTAGAAACGCTGGTTCCAATGCCGAAACATGTCTACCCCACAATATCGGCGGGGAAAACAGGCCTGCCCCTTCCTCTTTTTAATTTGATCAGGTGGTTCCTGGATTTTGGTTTTGGTAATTACCCCGGTAAGGTTACTTGCTGCTCCCGTATTCGAAAAAGCTGTTTACTAACTTGGTAGAAGATTTTCCCGTCGAATACTATACGGGTTTTGTTTATTTTCCGTGTGGTAATTCATTCGTGCGCATCAGTTGTTTTAAGAACGAGGTTCCCATTACATTAGAACGACTTGGTATTAGCGGGTGGTACTGTACTGTAAATAGTGGCTTGACGGCAAGATGTCATGGCAGTCGGTTGATCGCGTGAAGAGAAGGATTTTCTGCTGCAACGTGATGATGATTGATTTCCCACAAACGAGGACTCGCACTAAGTGCAAGCTTGACTGTAAGCAGCCCTAGCGATCTCGAATATCTTACCAATTTGCTCATTTGTTCCGTTGATTCCATCGGAGTTTGTACTGTACTGTAGCTCAGCTCATTGAAGTACAGGATCACCACCGGAGCACAACCATGTCTCTCCACAGAAATTTTAGTCGGCTCCGAGGTTGAGTTCTGTACGGATTAATCTGTATTCCCGATGGAAACTGAAAACTTCGAGGCCTTGGTTACGCAAGCTTCTAGACTCGTGTTTGTAGCAAGCCCACTTCGTGTCACTGATCCACAGCTGGGACGGAACCGAAATCAAGGTAGACTACTCATGCGCTCCGAATCGGACATCTAAGTGGATGTGCTTCGCTGCTCTTGCCTGGAAGTGTAGTGTTTTCGATAAAAGATTCTGTGGAATGCAACGGAGCACAAATAAGTGTTACAGTTTGACAATACCGTCTCCTCGTTACATGAAATTACCCAGTCAAAGCCACAGATTGCACAGTATCTCCTTTCGTTACATTTTGTTATTTGTGTTCTACATATCGTCTTGTCATTCTACCACCTATCACATTGCATCAAAGCCGGACCGTTTCCTTTCACACCCTGTACGACCAACTTGTACTCTTTCCCATCAGCCTCTGCCTTCTCAATTTGGCCCTCATTCTCTCATATCCACCCAGGCGCCATCTCTACCTCCGTCTTCAAGGCAGGATCGAAAAGTACAGTTTGAGCGTCACACCCAGCATCATCCCGCTTTCTGTACCACTCTCCTCGCACCTTCCCTCCCATCTCCACCCCTCTCTCCATCCCTCCCGCCCCCATATAACTCCACCATCGGCCTCGTCACAAAATGAATAGCCTTTCCCACTCCCTCTCCCCGCGTACCCTCCCCAACAACTCCCCTCATCAGCCCCTCCCCTCCCATAAACCCCTCTTCCCCATCCCCTCCCCTCCCATCCAACTCCCCCATTCCCCAAACCCCAACCTCCATCCTCCCCCTCCAAACCTCATACGCCAAGTCCGCCACATCCCTATAGATCCCACAATCTTCTCCCTATCCCCGCCCGCCACCCGCGAGAACAGATAGCGCGCAGGACTCCCCAGAAAACCCGCTGCATTGCGTTCCGCCGCCGTGACGATTAGACCTTGCGTGATATTGTAGATAGGAGAAGCAGGCTCGAGATCGATTTGTTTGCGTGCTGGACGGAGAAGTCTTAGAGTATCAGAGCGCCAGATCGAAGTAGCTTTTGCGTCTGCTAAAGGGGTTGTCAGTCTTGATCTTGATTAGAGAGAGGGAGGATGGATGGGCCTTACCAGATCTAGCAACTTCGTATAAATCCTTCATCTCCCTCGCGCTTGCGTCTAGGAGGAAGGAAAATGGATTCTTGAATATAGTCGTCGAGATATGATGATTAAGTAGTGCCTCCAGAAGTAGACTGCGAGAACCATATACACCATGATTATTCTTCATCCTGATCTCAGATGTATTATCTTCGATCTTCATAACCTTCTTCAATTCTTGTATCAATTCCGTTCGTTCTTCCTCCGTCTAATGGATATCCGATGCTCTGGTGTTGGCTCTCGCCCATTGATGGACCATGGTGCCTAGGCGCTTGAACTCTAGTGTGAAGTCGGTGTCGGATCGGTGCGGATATGGTTCAAGTTCTGTTCTGCGGAAAATTTCTTCCTGAAGTTGAACCTTTAAAGATACATTCTCTTCCTCCAATTCTCTCCCCCGCTCAAACAACATCTTATTATCACTCCCCAACCTCCTCAACTCATCTTCCAACTCCAACTCCTTCATATCCCTATCCCTCTCCCTCTGCCTCCTCAACCACCTAACCTCCTCCTCCATTTTCTCAACTTCCTTCTCCAAACATACAACCGCCTCCCACTGATCCCTCAGTCCCTGCACCTGTCCCCTCAACTCTCTAATCTTCTCCCCCCTCGCTGCACGCCATTCCCTTTCCTCCACTGTAAAGTCCGGATCACGAACTTTAGGTTTCGTGGCGCCGAGCTCGATGTTCAGTTCTTGGACTTTTGTTTTCTCCCTAACATGTTCGTTTTCGAGACGGGTGGTGTAAGTTTTAGCACCGTGTAGGAGATCTGTAGCTGCTTTATATTGTTCTTGCGATTTTCGTAGAGCTTCTTGGAGGGTTTTGTCGTAGCCCTTCTTGGACTCTTCCTGTAGATTTCTTAATTCCAGTTGAAGTCTCGTTATCTGAACAACCATGCATTCTTGTTCTTTCTCCAGTTCTTGTCTCCTGTTTCGTTGTTTTCGTAGCTCTGCTTTGAGGGCTAGGTGAGAGGTGTCTTTGGTGTCTTCGATTTTCACTTCAAGCTTCTCCTTTTCTTTGGATTGAATATCTGCTGTTAATTTGTCGTTCTCGTCTTTCAATATCTGACCTTGGCCTTCAAGATCTTCTATCCGGTTCTTAGTATCTTCTCTCCTTTTCTCTTCCTGCCTTTCTTGGGCTTCCATCTCCACTACCACCCTATCTCTCTCCTCCTTCAACCTCTCAATCTCCCTCTCAAGCTCTTCCACCCACCTCCTATCATCCTATCCCCCCTGCCAATACAAACATCACAACACCAACCCCAGCCTCCCCCTCCCCCTTCCCCTCCACCCCCTTTCCTTGTCTCCCCCCCAACCTCTCCAAAACCCCATCCCTCTCCCTCCCCACCGCCCTCAACCTCTCTCTCCCCTTCCCAATCACCCCCCTCAACTCCTCACACCTCCTCCCCACCTCCCCCATCTCCTTCTCACACCCCTCCCTCTTCTTCCTCTCCCTCTCTACCTGCTCCTCCAACTCTTTGATTTGTGCTTCTTTGAAAACTCTTTCTCTTTCTAGTATATCTTGTGGGATCTTGTTGCGGTGCTTTTGGGCGCTGATGTCGTATTGGAGGCGGTTTATTAGGGCTGGGGGAGGGGATGGCATGATTCGTTGGTTGGTTGGTTGGTGGCGAGATGGTTGATGGGTTGAGATGATTGGGTGGATTGAGGTGAAAGGAAGAAGAATTATTTCTTTTGTTTCGACTTTGCAGTTTGGGGGAGTAAGTGGGCGTATTTTGTAGGTTGTTGACTGCTGCAGGTTTTTGATTTCATGGGTTGTTTCGAGATAACAATATAATGCAGAAGAGGAAAACTACAGGGAAGTACTTTTTTCCAGAATGCTATATAGTAACGAGCTGTTCTGTTCATGCAGCTGTTCACTGTTCAGCCCAGTTGTAGAAGTCGGACGCGAATACAACTAAAGTGCAACAAGAGAACGAAAGCCATTGCTTAAATCATGTATGCCTACGGTTGCCGCATCGTCACTTTTGCAGGCAGTTCCGGCGGAGTGTTAATGAATGTAAAGATGAGGCGGTGGAGTAAACCAATATGGTAATGTGAAAATCCATGATATTTCCAGAGGTCTCATACCTGCCTACCTCCAAGTGCTTCCAGACTGAAAAGCCGAGGCATAATATGCGCACAGCATGGTTTCAACTGGAGAAAACTAGATCCAAACACACAATGTGAAGATAGCCAAACACGCAAATAATGAATAAAGTAATATTGCAATTGTAGTCTTACTAAGAACTCAAGAACTCCTCCAAGTCCCACCCGTAGTCCATACCACCCACAGTAGAATATCTAACGCCAAACATGCCTATATTTTCCCGGCAAATAGACCCTTTAATTCATGCCACTCAGCACCTTAAACCTATAACAAGACAAGTTTAGAAAAACACCTCATTTCGGTTTATTTTCCAAGCAACATCTTCAGAACCATAGCTACCAAGCATACCACGATTCCGGCGATGGCTCGATCAACCCATATTGGCACACCGTCGTTTGACCGAACGTGTACTTGGGCCATTTGTCCCTGGGGGTGTGGTTGAAGCTGCGGTTGTGCTTGCGCTTGCGCCTGCGGCGGAAGTGAAATCGTAGCTGTAGGTTGAGGAACCGTTTGCGCTGGTCTCGCCGGTGGATATGCCTGGGTGGCGAGTTCTGGCTCGCGCGCAGTTTCATCTTTCGTCCTGGCCGCCGGGGCTTTCCCCGCATTCTGAGCCTCCCCTTGCTTTTCCTCCCCCGCATCTTTTTTGATCGCAAATTGCATCTCAGGTGGAACTTTCTCTTCCTCTCTTGGCGCATTTCCTTCACCCTGCTGTGCCTCCATCTCCTTAGCCGCTCGTTCCGTCTCCCCCAAAATCTCCTCGCAGCTCTTCCCTCCACAGACGGAACACCTCCATCCTCTGCTCTCCCCCGCCATCCTCTTCCTTACGCTTTCGCTCGCATCTACACCTCCCAACTGTCCCGCTGGATTTGATTCCATAAATGCTCTTAGCGCGACCAGCGCTGTTCGGATTCCCCACGCCGGTTGCCATGTCTCTTCGTGATGACCACTTATACTAAGACAAATTTCGCGATTGACTTCGAAACGGCCGCTTGGAGTGAGGAAGCGGAAGGATGGAGGACGTAGTGGGTATTGAGGTGGTAAGACGATGCGACCGTGGTAGATGCCGTCGGCGAAGGGGGAAGATGGAGGACCGCGGAGAGTGAAGTGCCAATCGAAGAGATTGGTGTCGGATGCGGGGGACGCTGTGTAGTCTGGAGAGGGAGAATTCGAAAGTTCAGCTGCTTCTTTCACTGGTGAAGAGTTAGTAGTGTTGGAAGCGGAATTGGAGATGCGGTGGAGATGATGTACTTATGCGCTTCATAGTGGGGGACTTGGAATTGTAAGTAGTCGCCATGATGGGCGATTGCTACGAAAGTCGCCGTATCAGTAATGCAGATATGGTGAGATTTCAATGCGCCGGCTAATGAATGAGGCCTATAATTTGAGAGTGGAATAGAGAAAAGGAAGAAAAGCAAACACGAAGAGGAGTCAAATGTTATTTCAGGACAGTTTGACCTTGGTATGAAGCTATAGCACAAGGGAGATAACACTAGCGCCGAACGTAGCGCTACCGATAACGTGGCCTCGAGCGATGATGAACTGCACGTGACTTCTAATTCAAGTTCTAAATAAAGAGTTTCTTGGAAATGCCGTGCGGATCTGTGGATCCTAGTCAGGGGTGAAGTTGTTTGGATAGAGTGGGGAAGTCGTGATGGCAATTGGAGAAGAGTGTTAATTACAGAACAGTGCACTCTTTTCGTAGAACCGTAAAGTCATGAGACGTATATCCAACCCAAGCATGTCAACATAGCATAAATTTAATGTGATATGAAAAGGCTAAGCAACCATGGTATCTTCCTCTTTGTTTCCCAGAACCATCCAGCTAGATATTAAGTAGGTAGGTATCAACCAATAATAGAAGTACAAGTTAAAAGCCCTAACACGTCCAAATCCTGAAGCATGAAATATCTAGTCTACATCATCATTATCATGCCCGTCCCAACCTCTAGCATCATCTTTTTGTCGTGGTATCGTATTTCCAAGTAAAGTGTTCGTGACAACGCCCACCTTTTGCGGCCATCCATGAGTAGCTTTTCGATCCAGAATTCGTCTTTCCGCTTCATCTTCATCACTGCTGACCTCGTACTCATCCTCATCGCTGGTTCTTCTAGAGAATGTTTGCATGGAAACGGAGTTCCTGTCGGCGTCATCCATATCCACGTATTGACTTGGGCGCCGTCCAAGAATTCGGTCAGCCTTGGATTGTGATCGATTTACTCGACTGGGTGTCGGCGAAACGTAATGTCTAGCAGCACCTGTTGGTTGTTGTGGAGGCATGACTTGTGGTGGCAGCTCGGCACCCCATCCAGCGGCACTTTCTCTTCTTCTTTGTGCTTCTCGCTCTTCTGCCAGCCTTTCTCGAGCCTCCAGCCATTTTGGACTTGGCTCCCAACTCCATCCATCGCCAATAGTATTACAAATCGGGATCGGCCATAAGAGTGGTTTGGGTCCGAATAAGTGTCTCAGATTTCGCTTCCAGCCAAGGTCAAATGCACTAGGTAGCTTCTCTGAATCTTGCTCGTCGAGATATTCTTCATATCGCGCGCGTGCCCTAGCCCTTTCCACTTCTTCATACGACTGTTGACGTTGTTGTCCGTGATTCATTGCAACTGGTTGAATTTCACCATTCGCGTGGATATCTCGGTATTGCCCTTGGTAGTCAGGTGTACGATCCTCTGGGATATGCTGAGGTCGCATGGATTTCCGTAGTGGCGATAGGTATCTTGTCTTTTCCAAACATTCAATTGTAGTCTGACCACGAGATGCCAGTAAGATGTGCCATCCAGTGAAACCTCCCAAGACCAATCCGATGATTCCAGAAATTACAACTAGCATAACATAGTTGACCGGTAGCAGAGACTCGGTGTATTCGCCATCGCTCAAGATTTCCCTCCAGACCCAAGTTCCTGACACTCCACAACAAAGGAAACAGAAAAGCGTTGTATATATTAAAAATAGGAGGAAGGCTTTATGATTTCGTAGACCAACACAGGTAGAGAGCCATGGGCAATGATGGTCCATCTTCAAAACGCAGGTGCCGCATGTCGAGCAATGATGGGATCGGTCTGGTTTTCTGGCCTGACATTTTTTGCAATATCTGAGCTCTCCGTTCGCTTTCACGGTGAAACTTGTCGCGACAGGATTGTGTGTAGGTAAAGCGCTATATCCATTGTTCCCACTTGTTGTAGTTCCGGGGCTCGTAAATACCGCTGTCGAATATGACCAGTTAAGGAGAAGGTATAGAAGGATGCCGAGGAAAGATGTCCCTTTACCTTTGTTTCCGTCCTGTCAGCACTGCAGATCAATTTGTAACTTGAGGAGAGACCAACCTATCCATCGCGTCTTGCTGCCATCTGCAAGAAATCCAATTGTCGCCTCCACCCAAACCGCCCAAGTTGTAATACTGTACACGAATGCGAGAGGAAAATAAGTTGCAGCAACACAGCAATATCTTTCGCATTTTCTAGCCCATCTTCGAGGCATTCTGGTAGGGGATCTAGGATGACTCGAAGGTGATGACGGAGTATCCATTAGTATTCGTAGGTCATGATTTCCTGTTGACCATTATTTGGAGACGTGAAGCAATTAATTGTGGAAATAGGGAAATAGGGTGTTGTAAGGTTACAGGTTACAGTAACTAAATTGCTGTCTTTGAGGCTGAGCGATCGCTGACGAAACGACGCCAAAATCGGCTACGGAGTTTACCGCTATCCGAACCGGCCGGTTATTGGGGCAAGGGTAAAGCACGTCGTTCGTCGTCAGTTGTCAATCATCAATCAAACAATCATTCATCAGGTAAGAAGAGAGAAAATAACGAGGACGACGATGATCTCCAGGAACCATGGAACAAGCAACTAAGGGAGTGCTAGACCTGCCATTCGCATTGGATCCTTCTAGTTCGCCCGCCTCACGGCTGCCCTTCTCTCCATGCTGCAAAGCCAAGCTGCGGGACATCTAAAGCAGGCAAAAGTCAGCCAACACACACGCGCGTTGATTGGATATCCTCTGATATTTCTACCATGGAATGGCTGTTGGTCAGGTCCGCGATAGGGAACTTATCATCGGAAGAGGTAGGAATACGCCTGGCTGGACCGGACTTCTTTCTCTTCTGTATCGACACTCGCGCTAGGTGCACTGGCGATAGTCCGCTCGCGCAGCTTGGAATGGCGTTTGATCTAAAATTTGGAGCTCATTCACTATTGTTGTGATGGTCTTTCTACTTCCCGGTCATCAGGTGATCATGCAACGGTATATTTCTTCGCTGGAAGGTCAATGGTAGTAAGTCTTAACTTCTCGCTCTGAAGATATCTGCATTGAAGCAAGCGGATATTCTTCTATTCTTTGTATTAGACGCATCCTTTTCCTATGGGAACAGGCGCCCAAGTATCCTTTACTTCAAATGCTGGAGCAAACCATACTTCTGTTTAACAAGTACGGGTTCTTATTCTTCTATTCACTGCCCGCCCTGCTCCTAGTAACTCAGCTGTATACTCCTAAACTGGCTTGGTTTAAACTTTCCGCCTACGGCAGCACTAACAAACAACGACCCTCAACCTGACATCTCTTCCTTCCTATAAAATAACTTTTTTTCTCCAGCACATCTAACCGTCAATCTTCCATCCGACCTGACAGAGATTCATTTCTACTTTCTACTCTTTTTCTAAAAACAAGACAAAGGTTATCTGCCTTAGCTTGAAGATCGATCTAAGTGTCTCATACAGACCTCTATCACACTTTCTTTCATCACCATATTTCAACCGCAGGATTGTTTGCACAAAATTCAAGATGGCCACGCCAAAAGGAACAACTCCAAAGGGAGAAACTCAGAGAGTTTCTTGCAAACACTGCCGTCTTACCTTTCCTACATGGGAGGCCTGCCATCAGCACAAAATCTCAACGCCTGACCATAAATGCTGCGACATCTGCAGTCTCGATTTTGAGACCGACGAAGGCCTTAGGCGCCATCGTAGTATGGTAGGTGCAAGTTCCAGTTGGTCCCAACCTTCAGACTTAACTTTTCCCCCAGATTCACCCAGCAGCACAAGACTTGCAATGTCTTGGTTGTGGCCAAAAGTTTGTTCGTCTCGGATCTCTCGTTGGTCACCTCGAGCTAGAAACCTGTCCTGCCATCAGCAAATCGCAAAGAATGGACCAGGCTGCCAGAAAACGACAACGAAACGAATTCAACGCCAAGTTTAGTGCTGGACTGAAAGAAATCGATGGAAGTGTCGCTCCGCAGTCTGGAATTACCTTGATGGATGCTGATGACGTGCCATTGAACTTTCCTGTCGGGAGACAAATTCAAACCGTCCGTGGAACTGCGGAGCGTGAAGCCGGTCGTTGGGACTCAACTTGTAAAGGTGCCCTCTCCACTTGGATTATGATATTGTGCTAACCTACATTTAGTTCCAGATGAGATACTCGACGAAGAAAGGAGCCGCTTGGCCCGGTTAGCTGTGGAGGACACAACAACATCCAGCGCTACAAAATCGGAGGATGACCTGATGTCGTTTAACAAGGACGAAATTACAAAGGGTATGAGCAAGAACACGTGGTCTACCTCTAAGAAAGGCAGAACTTCAACGGCCAGAACGGAAAATACCCAATACGAGTATCCAGAGGACGATTTCCCTCGACCCGTTGCGCCTTCCATGAAAGAAAGCAACTTTCCTCCTTTGCCTACCAAGAACTTCAAGGATGCTGGAGTCAGTGTCCCAAATCTGATGGACGAACCAATCGTCGATATCAGCTTGGGTTCGATCTGGGACACGAAACAACTTTTTCCCAGTGCTACCAGACCCGATGTTCCCTCAAGCTCACCAGGAACCAGAAACTCTGTTCCAACTGACGGCAAAGGACCACAGGTTCGAATGCGTCAACTTATTAACCCTTTGCCGGAAAAAGTCTGGGCACCATATGATCCGAGTAATCCTTCATTCCGCGCCGAGAGATATTGGGTTACATTCACCAAAAAATACAAGTGTCCCCACAAATTATGCAAGTAAGTCTATGGACATCTCAATCTCTGAGTTATTTCCCCGCCTTGTGTTTTGTCAAATTCTCATTATTTCATTTTATAGGAAGAGTTACGATACCGAGGGAGGCTTCATCTCACATCTTCGATCCCCCGCCCACTCCGGTCAAAAACTCACTTGTTCTAACTGTTTTCGAATCTTCCACACCTGGACCGCTTTGACCCAACATTGCGAATCCCAAGGAACCCGATGCACGATCCGCGACAATGATAACTACGCTGCGGAGATATCCAAAATAACTTCGGGGGTTGGTGACGTGGAGGGAATGCACCCCGATAATACAGTCAAGTATAGAGTCAACCCGGATGAGTTCCCACGAGGAGTCAATGTGGAAAGTTTTGCTAGGACTCATAAGCAGAAAGAAGCAGAGATTGCGAAGGCAAAGGAAGAATATTGGATGAAACGTAATAAGGAAATGGAGTGGTAGATTGATGGTCATTGTACTGGAGACTGGGGTTGGTGCTTGAGTTTCGTTCTAGGTGCTAGCTGGCGTTTCATCATGATATGGTGATGCTTGATTTTGGGTGGAGTTTGGGGAGGTGGTAATTTAGGTGTTTCCATGTCGTCGAGATTCTCACTGATGTCCCCTGTGGCATCTTTTCTGCACTGGAGATGGTTCTAGTAATACCAAGTTACTGCTCATGATGTTACAATTAGAATTTGTTCATTCCTATTATTACTGAAAGGTTATCGAGTTCCATCTGATTGGTTGATTTTTTATTTGAGATACCCACCTGAACTGTCACGACTGCGTTTCCTAAACGTAAGAAGGGAGTCAGATAGGTTCTAGACTGACCTCAGGATTATCAAGAAGATAACTATTCACATGTTGGAGGAAGTAGGCCAGCCTTGAAATATTACCCAAGCGGTTGTGTGTAGTTACGTGTACGTAGAGGTGTAATTCATGATGTGTATGAACCGAATTTGGTTCCCCGCCCCTCCCCCTTTTTTGAATAGAGCTCCTCCTCAACGAATAACAAACGAATTGAGGTCAGCAAAATAGAGAAGAACAAAGAAAGAAATAATGAAAGAAAATAGCCAATCCTCCTCCAATCCCAATCCATCAAAGATGCAGTTCGTGGTACACAGAGGTGACAGGTCAAATCATCATATCCTACTAGTTCTGCAATGGGGTCCCTTCGCTAATCTGGGTGTTATTTAGACCTTCAGATCGCAATGGCAAAACATGTTACGGAGATGTAGAGGTTTCTAATCATTCAAAGAGATGAGGTAGACGTATGATTGATGGAGTCGATCTCGCAAGTGGCGTTATCTGGTGCTTGATCATGTTGAAAAGTCTGTGGAATTGACCATCTTTGACTGGGATACGACCCTTCTGGAGGACGCTGTAATGAGAACCTCTTGGGGGCGCTGAAATGAGCCTCTCTGTCATTCAACGGGCGTCTTGGATGCTTTATGGAATAGCTGTTGCTCAGTACGTGCTCTTGTTCTGGTAACGAAGTCGCAGCCCTAGGTGAGGAAGGATGAGTAGTTATGCTACCGCTACTATCTGGGCCCGAGATTGGAGGTTGAGTAGTAGCCGTATCGTGTAAGAAAGGTTTATTTTCTTGACTGTAGATAGGGGTGATTTTTGTCTGCTGGCTGGGTCTTGTCTCCCCGTTGGGTCTTGTCTCCCGGCTCAGAATACCGTGTCTGGATAGAACTCCACCTTTACCGAAAATAACTGCTCCACGTTTTTCTAGTGTTCCAGGAGAAGTAATTTGCTGCAGAGTAAACAAAGACTTATGCATTATCTGTTGAAGTCGGTCGCAGGAACATTGGCAGTTTTTGCTGTTGGGACAGGTCTCGAACAAGGCTGCACCTCGGTGCCATTGGAGATGCGTCGATGTCAGATGCTCTTTCTTATCAGCAGATCCAGCTTCCTCGTAGAGAGTGTTTAGCATAGAAACACTTGCTGTGAGATAGTCCTTATTTATGGGAACACGTTGCCACAAGTGACAGAGTTCCTGTTCTTCTGCGGGCCGAATCAAGTCCTCAAATCCGGTGCCGAAAAGAACAACGGAATTCAGGTCCCGTGCTAGATCTATCCATCCGCCGTTGCTCCCCTGGATGTCTGTCTCCTTCAGACGAATTGGTGACCTTTCTTCCACCACATCCATAAATTCCCAGCCTCTCAGTTTTGAAGTGAATAACCCATTCAAGTGGATGCCACTCGTCTGGTCCATTTTTATGTCTTTATCCATCAAAATCTCGATCAAACCCCAAATATGGTTCACGAGGTCTTTGAAAAGGTATTCTCCCTTGCCACACTCCTCCGAACTTAGCTTCACCTCGGAATTACTTACAAGCATTTGTTCAGCGCCATCACAAATGTCCAGAGAACAATCTGTAGCTGTAAATTCTACAGGATTTCCGCTTATACGAAAAGGATGACGATGTTGTCGAGTCTGGGCGATATGTGCAATGACAGCAGACGCCGGCACCAACCAGCCTCTTTTTTCGGAGGTGTCATAAAGAATGATTGGTTTTCTTGATACACGACTAATAATCGTACGATATCGACCCGTCTGCGAGATGTGTAATTTGCCGTCCTTTGGCCCAAGGGCAAAAGTGGCCTGTGCGGTACCGAAGTACGAGAAACCTACATTCATACTCTGGATTAGAACAGCCTTACTAGGCTCCTTGGTATTAGACCATTTAATACTCTTATACTTTGCATCAACCGTGCCGAGATGGGATGTTGTATTGCCCCACCATCCGAGAAATGCACGCGTTGTTGTCAGTGAGTCGAAATCAACATTTTCTAGCAAAGCTCGTCCAGGACAGTGATCGTTGACTTCCGCGTAAGGAAATCGCGTGTCGTCATCCTCCTTTCTTAGACAATGCCACTGAACAGAGTCTTCTCTCCGTTCAAGCGGAACGAGCATGCTTGAAAACCCCTTGATTACTATGCCGCCATCAAACTCAACTGCTTGGCTTGCACCGCAAAGAGCTGCCATCATATGAATGGGAATTTCCAAGCCCTTTCCGAAATGGCGCTTGTCTATAGGGAAATTATGGGCGATGACTGGATTAGCGAACAGGTCATGCCAACAACTGCTTTCGTTATCTTCAAGGGACGTAACGGAGAACTCCATTAAGAAGCCCGGCCCGTCCCCGATATCATCATGCTGCGATATGTGACACTGCGAACGACCAACCCGACCGGAAGGTGAAGTCTGAATAGCAGATCCAAGCCATGCAAGTTGCTGAGCTACTTCCACGACTTCGATTGCCGACGCACCAATGCAGGTCCACTCTAACAGTGGCTGTTCCAGTGCTTCTTCCTTGAACTGGAGCTTAGTTTTCAAGCGACCTTCCAGACATTAGCGGGAAGTCATTATTAAACCGTAGACCAGAGACAAATTTCAATTTATTTAGCATATGTAGTGCAAATTTCGCAATTTTATAGATGAAATGGCTCAGCGTGGTCAAATCTGCCAAGCTTTCTTGGAAGATTTCTCGTATGTTAAACATGAGATGATCTTGTCCTAAATCTTTTTGATATGCACATGGTAAAAGTAGAGATCAATCTAGTCGACTGACTCATTACCCTGGAAAGCACACAACACAAACGCATCGGTAGAGGGTTTACCAAATATTGAGGAAATCAGCTTACCTTCCAATATAGTTAACTTTCCATGCTCAGAAGCGTCCAGGTCTAACCACATCTGCAGAATTTCTAGAACCAGAAGTCCGGTATCCGGCCAGTGTCGCATCAAATAGTCTCGAACAGTTGTAGCTTGTGCACAAGTAGCCGATCCAGTTAAGGCGATTACAGAACCGATGAGTGTCTGGCTAGGTTCCGAAAATTGTTCTTTCATAAATTCCGCCAGGCTCCATCGGAGATTAAAGGTGGCTGTGAACTTCTGGGGTGTAGTAAGATGATCCAATTCCGTTGACATCACTGCACCATCGTTCGCATTTCTTAAGGAATACAAGATTTGCTGCTTTACCTTCTCTAGAACGTCTTCGAAGTATTCATCGGGTTGTGAAATGTATTTTCCTGAATATTCTTGAACCGCTCTATCCCAACCTGAGGACTTTATGGGTTGTCTGAATGTGCTGAGAGGGATATATGGCCCTGGCAGCGCCGCGCGTTGCGATAGAGCACGACGCCAGTTTGAAAAACGGCAGGGTGGGATGATCTGTTCACCCTGGTCGAAAGAAGAAGCAGTAGCGTCTGTAGCAGCCATGTCTTCCTCGGCGATTTTTCTCTTTCTGGGGTTGACTTCCCAATAATCATCACGAACATGCCTTCCGTTTACAACGATCCTTTTACCGAAGTGCCGGAATATAGACTTAGCCGTCACGATTGTGATTTGCAGAAAGCGGTAGTAAAAAGGAAGAATGTTCCGGTCAATCAAATCCTCCTTCTCGTTCTGGGACGCTATGATCTTGTACAGCGGTCTATTCTCATTAAACATTGAAAATGAGCTCTGATACCCCAAGACCGCCGCACAGTCGCTAGCCAGCATGAAAAGTTTGACCCCTCTATTTGGCAAAAAGAATGTCTGGCACCTGTATTCGCGCCCTCCCAGAAGCTGACCTTTGGCGTCGACTTTCTTTTCCCCCGCTTCGTCAATTTCTCGAGGGATATATTCATCTCCATCTTGGTTTAACTGTTCCGTTGCGTAGTCTCTCACAGGGGGAAGTGGTGTAGTCTCGAGGGTTGATTTCACTGGCAGGGGTGGTCCTCCTTCTTGTCCGATAAGTTTAGGGCTTGCATCCGGCGTGACAGTTGCGGAGGTTTCAGAGAGAAGCTCTGGCGCGAGATCTATTTCAGCATTAGTAACAGAATCACTCAAGAACTCAAGATCAAGAGTCAAGACAACAGCAGGCTGTCGCCACGTTCAAGGAATACTATACCTATTGAAGCCGGAGGTGCGGGGTTGAGATCTCCAGAGCTATCGGCGGCCTCACGGCCAGTCACTGCCTGGGACATTACCGCAGAATATGACCTGATCTTGCAGTATAAAGCTTTTCGTAAGCAACGAGCGCTGATCTATTTGTTTTTAGGACGATGAAGTTATTGATGTTGTATTGATAATGAGTTGTGATCTGCCACTCTACGAATATAAGTTGAAGTGTAGCTGAAGAAGTGGACATCAGGCTGAACAAGTCAGCATCAGGTAGGACAAGTGAAAATCAGCATTCCAAAATCGCGCAGTAGTTACTACTAATAGTATCAATTATTATAATCTAATGGGGAGTTAATTAAGCTGCATTTTCGATCGATTAAACTGTTTGATACTTCGTACTGTACCTCCGACTAAAACCAAACGAACAGTAAATCCGGTAGAACTGTAATGAGTGACTAAGCTCCAACAACTAGCGACTTTAGAGCTTCAGATATAGGCTATCATCAACCTTCTATCTAGCAAAAAGAGTGTGAGTTCGGCGAAGTTAGCCATTATTAGGGTGTCCAATTGCCGGCGGGGGAGGTGGCGTCACGTGTAGTAAGCTGGCTGCTGGCTTGGCTTTCGGTTTTCGCGATTTGAGGTGGTACAGAAAGGCTTGGCGACGCGGGTGGTGTTTGTTTTTCATATTCAATTTTCGAGTTTCTCCGGTGAGGTATGAGCACATGAGAGGGGTTTCGATGAAATGGAGGGCTGCATGAGGAAGTGGACGTGAAGAAGAGGGGTTGTGTGACAAAGACTTTGATATGAGGGAGGAGTATAAAGATGGTAGGATGGATCGTCGAGAAAGCAGAATTAATCCTCAAAACAACAAGAAGTAACTGTCAAAGACGAACAGCAATTGAATACACCACCTACCAGACAAAATGGCATCTACCACCGCTCAGAACACCTTCAATCCCACAACATCCTCTCAAGAGGTCCCAGACACGGCCCCCACCCTACTTCAACCTTCTATTCACTCCCCTAACCTAATTCTAACCTCTTTCCCCACTCCCAACCTTTTCAATCTTCCTCCTTCCTCACACCTAATCCGTGTCTACACCACCTCTCCTTGCGCTGGCGAACTTACCTGGGCCGCGAACTTCCCCTCCCTCGTGCCCTCCACAAAACCCCAGATCCCCTGTTACGATCTTGCAGGCATTGTTGTCTCCGCGCCTCCGGGCTCAAAATTCCCTTCTGGGACAAAAGTATGGACTCGCACGAGCGCGGAGAGATCGGGAAATGCGAGGGAGTACAGTGTAGCGTTGGAAGCAGAGTTGGCCCGCATACCGGAAGGGTTGGGGTGGGATGAGGCAGCGAGTATGCCGTTGAGTGCGTTGACTGCTTGGCAGGCTCTTTTTGATAAAGGCGGGTTGGTCGTACCTGGAGGAGAAGACGTGGATCTAAAGAAGAATGGTGAGAATAGTGTTTTGATTGATGCTGCGAGTGGAGGGGTCGGTGTGCTGCTGGTGCAAATTGCGAAGGCAGCGGGGGTTGGGAGAGTTATTGGAGTTTGCTCAACGCGAAATGTGGATTTGGTGAAAGGCTTGGGTGCGGATGACGTGATTGATTACAAGAAGATTGGGATTGAGGAGTATTTTGCTAGTGAGGGTGGACGGAAGAAAGTTGATTTGGCAATAGACCTGTTGGGGGGCAAGAGTTTGGAAAGTTGTTGGAGGGTGGTTGGGGAGCAAGGGAGAGTTGTTAGTGTGAGGGAGCCGCCCGATGGAAGGAAGCCAGAACAGGGAATTGAAGATGGGGTGCAGGGTTCCTTTTTTGTTATGGAGCCGTTGGGATGGCAGTTGGAGTTATTTGGGAGGTTGGTTGTAGAGGGAAAGATTAGAGCTGTGGTGGACAGTGTCTGGAAGTTGGAGGAGTATGAAAAGGCTTTTGAGAGAGTGGAGAGTGGGCATGCGAAGGGGAAGGTAATTATCAGAGTTGTGAGTTAGTGCTGCGAAGCTGGATGAGAGTGGGTGGGTTGCCCTTGCGTACGCTTGAGAATAGGGGAAAATTCCTTCATATTATGCTAGAAGCCTTAGTGTAATCAAAACAATCTCCCAATTACACGAAGGCGTAAACAACGAAACGATTAAGTGTTAGGCTTTAACTTCAAATGCCTTGAAATTAACGAATCACAAAGACTACTTCAACTACTACAATTAAGCCGAGAGCATGGGCAGTCGTTTAAAAGCAAAGTAGCCCCAAAACAGCCAAGAAGTATCACCACTCGGGACTCCAACCATATTCGAAGAAATACTCCCAAGCGCAAAATCACTGTATAGGGCCCCAAATATACCGACTGTGATCAGTAAAGGTGAGCGGAGAATCCCCAAAATGATAACTAGCCTTCGAAGCTGCGATTCATCTCCGAAGACTGTATCTCGCAGAGCAGACAACTCAGGGAGATTAACCCGCTCAATGCCGCCCCCGAGCTTCTTAAACGTCTCTTGCCAACGAGTCAGCTTAGCATTCGGATTCCTACCCAAGAGTTTTTCGATTGCAGAGGGTTGCTGTGGCTGCTGCCGTTGCTGGATTACTGAAGAGGATGTGTTTTCAGAGGAGGAGACGAGGGAATCTTCGCCCTGTGGAGAATCACTGGTGGTTAGGCTGCGCAAAAATAATCCGCTCCGTACGGATATCCGGATCCGCTCCGCTCCGCGGATGGGCGCCCCCTACTTTTTCGCTCCGTGGATTATCCGTTTAGGAGATAATCCGCTCCGCATAAAAACGGATTATCCGCGGATTATCCTACGGATATCCGGAAATCCGTGGATTATTAGAAATCCTGAAAATCCGTACATAAAACGCATAAAAATGTATAAATAGCTGTATAACTTTTATGATTAGTATAAGGGTTAGTATAAAACCTTAAATTTGAGGCTGAAAACTTTAAATTTTTGAGGATATACTCCACTTTTAGCTACAAATCTCCACTTATACAGATTGACGGATTATCTACGCCCATCCGTGGATTATCCGTAGTACTACCACTTAGAAATCACCAAAATCCGCTCTGCTGCGGATTAATCCGCGGATCCCCTCAAATCCGAGTGGTACTACCACGGATATCCGTTTGCGCAGCCTACTGGTGGTATCCACACTGTTGCGCGTTATGGTAATCATCGGAATTTCCAGACTGTTCACTGGATTCACCAGGATTTCTGGATTGCTTGAGATATTTCTACTATGTGAGAGAAGGGGTCTCGAATCGCTTTCAGGGGGCTTTGATGGCGCTTCAGGCCGTCTTCGCTTCAGCAAGGTAGAGTCGAACCCATACGCGGGAAGATAGCCTTCACTCTTGCGTCGAAGTCTGTCGGCATATAACCCCAAAACAATAAAGATGATGAGAGTCGCAAACGCAGAACACATCGATAGGAAGTGGATCGTGATTATTTGCAGCCAGTGGATATCCCACGATTGAAGAACGATGGAGATTAACCCTGTAAAACCAACACAGAGTCCGGGTATGTATAATCGTGGGTGCCCCACTTATGCTTTTATCATGCCAGCATGCGCTTAAAGTGGGCGAAAGCGAATGGGAACATGCAAGCGAACGAGACTTTTTTTAGACTAAAAGTACCTCTTTTTTGTATGTAACACCATATAAATGTTGAGTATATGAAATTCAAGCAGGTTTGCAAATTCCCAAGCAAATTCAAATTAATTTTCATCCTCCTCATCGTCAATATTGATTAAAATCTGGTCTCGCTGTAGCTCAAACTTATCACCCATTTGGGCTAGTATATCCATTTCCTGCGTACTATACCCCTCTGCTTGAGCTTCTAGCCAGTCTAATTCAACCTTTTTAATCTGATCTAACTGGGCCTGATCCTTAGAAGGATCGTAGACCGTAATGAGAAGTACTTCCGGAATAGGCTGTTTAGCCTTTTGTAGCTCAGTCACTTCCTTATTGTTCGCTCTCTGCTGCCGCCGGGCTACTTTCCCGTCCTCGTCGAGCTGCTTATATAGTACTCGAAGCTTAGTATCAATTGCTTTCCTAGCTTTCTTCTTTTCTAGCTCAGCCTCTTTAAGTCTTTTCTCTTTTAACTTGGCTAATGCAACTGCGGGGCTCAGTTCTCCCCTTACTTGAATCACCTTCTTACTTCGTACCTTAGAAGTCTTCTGATTGTCGACCTTTTCTCGAAGGAGGTTTAATATAGCTGTAGACAACTCCCCTTGATAAAGCATTGAAGTGATCCCATCCATTGTATTTCTATATCGTTGACATATAGGGGAGCTCAATAAAGCTAGTATCTTGCGGTTTAACTCTTCAATCTGTACAACCCTATCGATATAAGTTCGGGGTATAGATGGTAATAATGGTTCGGGTTCAATACTATCTAGCTGATTCGGTTTAGCTTCTTTAATAAACCTAGCTACATTCCCCTTAACTACTTCTACATCAGCTGGCCATATACCAGCATCTCGGAATATATATTTAATATAGTCAACCTTATTCGTTTGAGATCGGATCCAAGGGAGGTCGCGGATGAAATAGGGGATACTATATTCGATATCCAGAGTTGCTATAGACTTCCGTATAGCCATTTGTTACCAGTGCTTCCACTGGTTGAAGTACTTGATATCGCAGGGTTGTATAAGATGAGTTGCATGAGAAATATACGTCCAGATGATGATTTTATGTCGGGATACTAGCAGAATAAGCTCTTCTTGTAGATAACTTCTATGATTGTCCAATAGAACCATCTTCCAGGGTAATGCAGCTGTATCCTCTAGTTGTACTTCTCGGCCGATTTGAGCAAGGAAGTGTTTAAACCATTTCATAGTAAGCTGATCGTTTGTAAACCCTAACTCGGATAATGTATATAATTCTTCTCCTTCGTCCGGTTGTCGTAGCTCCCACCATAACTCCATATGTTGCTTGCTAGATATGATGACTATTGGATGGATTGTAGTACTATTTGTATATATAGTCTCCATTACGGTTATTGACCTACGGTTCTCAGGGATCTCTTCGTAAACCTCTGCAATCTCAACTGGAACTACAACCTCCTGGCCGACCAAGCAGGCTAGTCGTATATTCGTCTCATCCATATTATAGAGGTTCTCTGTAGTGATCTTATATCTGGCTAACCCTGATTTATAGTCGGCAAACCAACGCTCTATATAGCCCAAATCATGTGCCCCGATGTGTTTATAACTAATCGGCTTCGTACGGACTGTATGGAAGGATGTTGTCGACTTGAACCATTGTTGAAACCACCTCCAGCTAGGGGGATCCATATACGGGTTATCCTCTGCTTTTAGACATGCAATAGCAGTATAGATCTGCCTCTTAGTAGTATATTGACAGGTATTACTTTGATCCTGAATCCAGTACAAAATGGCATCCTCCTAGGCCGTCGAGAGGAATCGATTAAGGCCTCCCCGGGGTGTTCTCCCGTCTGTACCAGCCTGTATATGACGGTGTAAAGTCTTATAGTTGACCTTAAATAATCGTGCAACTACAGCTAGTTTATCGTCAGGGTGTTGCCGCGCCCAAATAAGAGCTTCGGGCAAGCGCTCTTTAGGGGCAAGCATCGAGGGTACCGGATTTTGGATGATTTTGGGTGTAAAAGTGGTTGATTTATGGTAACTTCGATAATAAAAAATCTCTTTCGCTTGCATGTTCTCATTCGCTTTCGCCCACTTAAGCGCATGCTGGCATGATAAAAGCATAAGTGGGGCACCCACGATTAGTATGAGCCAGTACAGTCCATCTTCTCGGCTAACTTTCTTCGCATCCTCTCCTTTCCTTCGGCGGATTCGAAGCGCAGCTGCCGTACTGGTTGCAGAGAGTGTGATTGACATACTCATCTTCCAAACCGCGATGCAGACAAACTGCCACCCATTCCGGCACCGAAAAATAGTGAAGATCGATGTTATTGTTGTTCCTACCAACGCAAGAAGTGCGAGAGTGAGATCGAATTTCCAGTGTTTGTTTTTGCCCCACGTCCTGCGAATGGTGAGTCAGCCAGCGTATCAAATCAGTGACGAATTTTCCTAGTAGTATGTCTTCTATCGATACCGTGCGCTTATGAGATAGTCTCGGATAGGGACCATTTTATATCTTGGAGTCTTACCAAGGACTTCTATCCAGAGAGAGCATGAATAGGGTGTAATAAGTGAGAACGTGGGACGTGAATCCAATACCGCCGTATGGAAGCCCATAACATTGAATTTCCCCGCGAAATCCTTCGCCTTTAGTGGGAAGTGTTGAATTGAGCCAACCCGGTAAGCTTGGGGCTGGAGCAGGAGTTGCACTGACTGTACTACTCAAGAGTAACACAAGACCGAAGGTCAATAGGCCGCAATTAATCACAGGATTTGGTATTATCTTCATGTCGCTACTTACTTGAACACTTCTACACGATCGAGGCCCGCTGGCAGCTGCAGCCTAATATATTTGAGGACTGGAAGGCCAAGTGCACTCAGCCTCATTGAACTAAGATTACCTCCGTGCTCAGGCCCCACAAGAGGCTCTTTCAGATCTCAAATCAAGGATAACTTCAAGCCACTGACGCCCATACCTCCCTGACGGTTCGGTGTGTTAAAAAGGAATGCCTAATTATGCGTCCACCTGGTAAAGACAGAAAACTCCCAACTTGGAGGGGAAAGCGTCAACACTACTCCTCAAGACATACCATCTGATTATGCGAGAGAAAAACGATCTATTCACCGATACATGAGTAGTGATGGAATGGTTAACAAACAGCAATGCCGAGGCCAAAGGGTTAAGAATTTGAGATGGACATACTAAAGTAGAACATCCCTGGACCTTGTCAAGGGTGGGAAAGATGGACCGGAGGAAGCTCCGTGAACTGTGGCGCTGAAGTGTGGCTGATGCCTCCTCGCCCAAACTGGAAATCTCAACTTCATCTTCTTCCCGCAGCAATCAACAAATTTCTTTCCAAGAGATCAGACTACGCATCTCAGCACAGTGAGGGAATGAGTATCGATATAGACCATACTGCTGCTTCAGCCATGCAGATGCCACTTGCACCTCTGCTCGGGTAATGCACCTCTCCCCATTGCTTGCATTTCTTGCTACTCCTCTTCATGAGCCTGGATTCGTCTCGTGATGCGAATTTGTACCGAGCAGTCTTTCTCTCACCCCGTTGACGGCGAATTGCATTCTCCTTCTGCACTGGCTCACTGATGCAGATGACACAAGCATGAGTGCTCAGTGTACATTGCCCCGCAATCATTCAAATGGAGCCTAGTGGTACTTCAAGAACCAATTGTAACATATACATTTCTATCGCTATACGTATTAGCACAATCCATTGCTGGATATAAATCACTCGCATACCTCAGATATGAAAGGTCGTTGGGTGGGAGTTATCCGACAGAACGAAGATGTCGTGCCTCAATGTGGGAAGAAGTAGCCGATGGCTATCCGTGTCAGTTAAGTCGATATATCATGACTTTTGTTAGATGCGATAGCAGGGAAATGTCGTGCTTCCGTGTGTAAGAATAAATGAATAGGCTCGGACGCTTGAGGTATCCTATGATGATGGAACTAACAATGATTACCTCATTCACTTCACCAAGTACCTGCATACGGACGAAGCTGGTGGGGTGAGATTAGCCTCAACCCAGTATTACATTTCTAAATGTAAATAGATAAATAGGGTGTTCGTCGACAGAAACCAGCACAGTGGTTCCGCGCCAGTTTATTCATTATCAGATGGGTGTTGAGTACCGCAGCTATGCAAGTCCGTGCAATTTGAGTTAACATAATGTTTCAACTGCTACAAAAGTCGCAAAACATGTTTCCACCATCGTATTGAACATACAGTAGTCACTAATAGTATATTTACAACCAGGCCCGTAGTAATCAAGAAAAGTGGTGCGACTAAGGTCTGGTCATGGAGTTAAGTGCACCATTATCCCACGAGTACTTCGTGTGCAATGCACGGCTCAGCTTGCATCGGATTTTGCGGAACATTTAGACAAGCTCCCGTAAACGAAATGACAGTAGGAGAGGAGATGAGAAGGTTTCCTGTATGATTAATCATATTATCGAGTTGAAAGTTAACCTACCAGACTTTTAGGCCTAACTCCCCCCTTTTTCATTCCAGCCTCCGTTCCAATTCATTCGCGAACCGAGGAATCACTGCATGTGCTTAATTCGCGGCAATCTCAATTCCTCCGGCATATCCACACTCACTAAGATTCCTTGGCGATGTTTAGCATTTGGTTTGGCTCCCGTCGGGTCGCATGGACTTCCCAAGTGGTCAACGTCTGTGCAATTTCCTCAAGCATCATCCCACCGAGACTTCAACAACTCAATTGCGATGCTGCACTGTTCCTTGTCACCTAAGCATTTCTTGTCCACTCGAAAGTTCCCACCTATATCTGAAGCATGAGACAGCCGCATACCATTCCTATATTGCACCAGTAGGATAGTTAAAGTTTGGCTAGAGCCTCGTGATAGTAGCATTAGTTGGACAACCCCCTCATGGTCGCTCTCATCATGGGAGATTTGACACATCAGTTCAAATTCTTACGTCACTGAGTTAGGATACTTGATTCTTCAAATCGAAGATATATCTAAAGTAGCTACCTCTTGGACAAACACCTTCCGTGCTCCTACAAATCGTGCAACTCAAAATTCGCTTCATGAACAACCATGGCCGGCGAGAAGATCTTCCGGTCCAACTCCGCCCCTAAAAGTACTCCATATCGTACGATCCGATTCTCGGCCGTACTTGCAGCTATACTCTCCCTCGTGGCATTCGTCCTCACGTTGCTAGCCGTGATATCGGGTGTGCAGAAAGATGTGCTAGAAGACACTTACTCACTACGTGTAATTTGATCCAATACCCCTGACCTCCTTCAACACGTTGCTAACTTCTGCCCAGATAAATACCACGGGTATCAGTGAAAACCTCATAAAATTCACCCCGACCACATCCAGCTCAGCTAGTTCTTCAACCAGCACCAGCGACCCGTTAGACGCACTAGGCGGTGCATTATCGGGGATCCTGAATAATATAACGTCCGGTATCGATGGCGCTATCAACGGAGCTGAAAGCGACGTGTTTGATGCAATTTCGGATACGCTGGGTGTCAGTGAGATCTACACTTTCCACCTGCAAAACATCTGTCAGGGAAAACTAGCGGATAATGCAGCTGGCTATACGATAGCGAACTGTTCGAGTTACGGAGACAAGACTGCTGGTAAGTATTTAGACACATACTTATGAGATGAACACACACTTACGGTACGCACAGCACTTGCCAAGCTCGCAAAAACCGTGCCAGAATCGACCACCATTGACACAACGACCATCTCAGTGCCACTTCTAGGCACCATCTCCGACGTAGCAGACTACCTCAATTCATTCTCCAAGTCACTGTCCACGACCACCTTCGCGTTCTTCATCATTTCTTTAGTACTCACCGGCCTCTCAATCCCGACATCTCTTGTCGCCACTTTCTTCCCTTCTTCTCGGCTCTTGATCTACGTCAATCTCGCCCTCACCCAGCTCAACGTTTTATTCCACCTATTAGGCTGCATTATCGTCTCGATATTTCTCATCGTCATAACATCCATTCTCAAAAAGCTTGGCAATGGATTAGGTTTCCAAGCAACTGCAGGGGGAAAGTTCATTGCATTTGTATGGGTAAGCGCTGGCTTGAATATACTAGTAGCAGGATACTGGTTTATGATTTGGTTTGTAGAAGTGAGAAGTTGGAGTTATCGAGGACGTAGAAGAAAGGGAGAGGGAGCGGGAGAGGAGATTGGGAACTGGAGAGGGATAAGGAAGGAAGTTTGGACTGATCTGAAAATTCCTAAGGATCGAGAAGGAGTAAGAGGGGACAGGGGATTCGGGAGTGCAGTGGGAACAGGAGGGCTTGTGGAGATCGGTGGGCAGTATAGGAGGGGAAACAGTTATTTGAGTATGGCATAGGAATTGCAATCAGCATCAACGGGCGCGTAATTTCTAGCGCTGATTTTATCCAAATCATGGTTGTTTGCCGTGAGCTGTACCGACGACTCCGTGGTTCAGCAACGAGAATTTCTTTCGCAAATGAAACAAAAGGCCTGTGCACCTTCATAGGGCAAACGAACCCATCAGACCACTGGACTGTAATGCGTCATGCACATTGACCAGCTGCGGAAAATGCGGCAGGAGGGATGTGTTCGCATAGCTTTTCGTGGGCCACAACGATGTTCGCATGCCGCACAGACACGTCAAGAACGAATATTGCGAGCTTTGGACATGTTGTTCTCCAGTTAATGCTTTGGAGACAGGGGAAATGATACAACGGAGCGTCATTGCTCCGCCTGTCCACACATGTCGTCGGATAGCGACCTGCTTCTTGTGGGAATCGTGCTTAAGTTCCACCAGCGCAGCGTGCAGAGAAGGCACTTAGTCGATTCCATGCTTAGGCGTGCTTCTAAGTGCAGACGAAATTCAGTGGCAGGAGTTGTCTCACCGCCTGCTGGGCCAACACAGACCCGATCTATTCCCAATGTTTATGAGCCTAAAGTGAGGGGGTTGGCTGGCATGCATATGTGGGGACTGGTCAGGGAGTCAGTATGCCGTACGTTCTTGCCCACGACTACACATCAGATGCAAAACCAGAAAAGGATGACCTCGGCGCGGAGAACAGCAGTTTCTTGTGATTTTGTGTGTGGTCGAGGTGTGTCGACTTACTATTTATCGTGGATATGCTTCCGGTGGATAGCATCATAATTCTATGCATTTTCCCCGTCTTTCGCCTGCGCAACATCTTCAATTGTTGATACGGTTCCTGCCACGCACGTTTTCATCGGTTCGGGACGTCAGATCTTCCCCTTTTCCGCCCGATTCCCAATCCAGCCAAACCACGTCAGAAAAGAAAATACAAGATAAGATAAGCGAAAAACCTCGGCTTCCCTGCGAGCTCACCGTTATTTTTCCCAATTGTGCTGCATCTCTCAACTCCTCCTCTAGACGACGGGAACAATCACAAATTCTTGAACGTCGCGGGGCCCCTCCGCCCTCCCCCTCGTCCCCAATGTCCTTCTCATCCTCGCCTTCTCTCACCACGTCTCTCCATCAAACCCTCCTATCCATATCTCAGAACCCATGTCCCTACGTACCGAATCCACCCAATTGTCCCAGACGTGCATCAGTCGCACTTGTTCTTCGCATTCGCGCATCCCGTGAATATCCAGCTCCTTCTACCCCTCAAGTCTTCCCATATCCCGAACCTCCCACCGCAGATCGACTCGCGGATTTCTTCAGCCAGCCCTGGGTGCAGAACGGCGACCCGGAGGTATTATTCATAAAACGCGCCGCGCGAGAAGGTGATCGCTGGACGTCGCATGTCGCATTACCGGGGGGAAAGAAAGACCCCAGTGATAGAAATGATAGAGAAGTCGCGATAAGGGAAACGAGCGAGGAGGTCGGTTTGGAGCTGAGAGGGGAGAGATGTATATCAGTAGGGAACCTACCGGAGAGGGTGGTGAGCACAAGTTGGGGAAGCGTACCGTAAGTTGCCCCAGGATACCATATTTAGAGTGGAACTAATCTTTCGTGATAGGATAATGGTATTATGTCCATTTATATTCCTCTGGATAGATCCTTCTTTCCCACCACTTCAACTACAACCTGCAGAAATCGCATCAACCCACTGGGTACCCATACGAGTCCTGCTATCCCCCTCCGTCCGCACATACGAACATGTCAATGTATCCGATCGATTCGCGAAACAGGGCGGTCCCATACTGAAATCGATATTAAAACCGGTAATAGGCAAGATGCGATTTTCAGCTATCAAACTTCGACCCAGCGAATCCTTATACTGCAGTTCGACCAAAGAATTCTTTTCCGAGGGAGGCGAGCCGAGTCCGGGCATCTTCAGCAGATTCCGCACATGGCTTAGAGGAGGCGAGAAGGCGCAACCAGATAGACCGTTATTGCTGTGGGGGTTGACGTTAGGCATGGTCGCCGATTTTCTCGACCAACTACCACCATATGACTCCGTGGACATGTGGGAATACCCGACATTTACATCACCAGATACACGAATCATCATTAATGTACTTACACGAAATATCAAGAAACGAAATGCGGAACGATTACGAGGGAAAGACGGGATTGGGAATCAAACAGCTATGGACGGCGAAACGAAAGCAGTTGCGACGGAAGGGCTGGGAAAGAACATTAAAAAGGAAGACGCCGTGGGAGTTATGCTGGATGGTTATTACGATTTGATGAAAAAGGGGGTTTGGATTAGCGCCATTATTAGGTTATTTTCAACGCTGGCGTTGATATTATGGATTGTTAGACAGTATAGGATACGGAGGCATAGATGAGAAATGAAATTATGATACCATGAGCTGAAGTGTGCAATTCTGGGTTAGAGGTCAGCGAAGGGGTCATGTGTACATAGTAGCAAGTGTCTAGACTGGCAAGTGTCATATGCTTTGGGAAGGATGGGCCGCTCTAGAATTCTGAAAGGGATTGTTTTTTGTCTGAAGAATCGTTGGCTTTCGCGGTTATCATCTCCTAGCGAACTCTGTGTTACGCTATTCCAAGATTTTGGAGGCGGCAGCACGACGCTATCCATAAAAGAGCCTATGCCGGCTATTTGGAGCATTTGTCTGGATGAGTCGGTTTCACGACACATGTTCCACGGGTCATTGCAGCTCTGTGCTACATCGGTCAGCGAATAATACGAGGAATTTCAGGGGCTCCTTAGCGAAGCTGTGTAAGTTCCTCACCTTAGTTGAATTGGGTGGATGTTGGAACGCGATGAAGCATATCCGTGTACTACCCACCAAGGTGATTGCGGGACGTTATCGTCTAGGCACATGGCGATGCTATGGTGACTTTTTGCATTTGACCGCATCGGCATGATGCTGTGCATTGTGGCAGCTCATCGCTAGAGCCTTACGGCGTGGAAAGAGATGCTATCTAGAGTATGCTCTTCTCTGGGCTTGACGTGAGAGCATCAAAGCGAGTATGGAGGTGCTTTGCTGAAAGCCTCAAAGCAGCAGTCTGAAGCTACCGCTCCTCAAAGCATCGGCCCTATCGAAGAGCCTCGTCCACAGAATCAAATCACGGAAGGAGCTATGTACGAAATGTCAAAGCCTGACCTTCGCTGCTCTGCGACGAGTCGAAGGGTTTGTCCATAACCTGCCAGAACAGATCGTTGCTGCAGCACGCGCAGGTTGTTCATTTTGCACTCTGCTCGAGGAAAATTTTGATCTTGGTCCCAAGTCTCTACCCGTCAAATTGTATGGCCTTCGTAGGAACCTTCCATCAAGCGACACACTCTTTATTGGGGAAGAGAGAGACGTTGAAGCAATACGGGTTGTGAATGGCTATGATAGAGACATCGATAACCCTTTCGCACACCGGCTAGCTCTATGGACACACCAAGGTCCGTGGTTCGAGGCGATGTGTTGAATGGATGGAGTCGCAGGAGCGCTGACATGTATAGACGATTCCGCGGCGACCTCAGTGAGGCGACGACCATTTATCAAAGACTTCGCATCCGATGAGTGCTCGAAATTGGTGAAGTCTTGGTTAGATGCTTGTATCTTCCGCCACCAAGCTTGCACAACCCCAATTGTATCGAAACTTCCAACACGAGTCATCGACGTCGGTACGAGGGATGGTGCTGAGCCTACCCTCTTTGTGTCAGCGCCAGAATTCAAGAGCAGTTATATCGCATTGAGCTACTGCTGGGGAAGTGGAGGGAAAAGATTTGTCCTCACCAAGGAGATGTCTGAAATTCCGAATTTGATATTGCCTATGGAGTCGCTGCCTAATACTCTCAGAGACGCTGTTAAAATTACACGAAGGCTCGGGTTTAGATTTCTTTGGATCGGTGCGTTGTGTATTATCCAAGAAGGCGACAATGGGGAGGACTTTCAGTGCGAGAGTGTGACTATGCACAAAGTGTACGGAGACGCAACATTGACTCTTGCTGCTGCTGCATCCGGTAATGTGAACGAAGGAATTTATCGGTGCCCTGTCCCGCCGCCGGGCCTGCCATGTAAAATACCGTACGACTTCGATGTCGGACCACCGGGTGCAGTGAATGTTATCTTCGAAGACAACCAAGAAGGTGAATCCCGCATCAACGAACCTCTCAACACACGCGGCTGGACATTCCAAGAACGGGTCCTCCCACCGAGATTCATTCTGTTTTACGAGAGTCAAGTCAGTTGGGAGTGTGACTCTATCATCATAAACTCAAACGGGTCTCTGAATCCTCTCACAAACCACAACAAAGATTCACCTGGGATGTATTCCGATTACGTTGTTCGCACTCAAGGTCCTAGTGGTGATGTCCGATTATCTGAAACAGAGACGTATATGGCGTATTGGAGGAAATCTATCAAGTTTTACTCAATGAGAATGTTTACCAATGATTCAGATAAGTTGAGGGCTATTTCGGGGTGTTCACAGTGGATTAAAGGTAAAACGAATGATGTTTATATGGCTGGGCTGTGGCAGTCGGATTTGCGAACGCAACTCTTTTGGTATTCCGATGATCGCGAATCGTCTTCCCAGTTATCATACAGAGCGCCTAGTTGGTCGTGGGCCTCATTAAATGGGCAAGTGAAGTTCTTGCGCCCAACACAATTCACTGGTGAGAGTGCTAATAAATCTTTCACCACTGAATTGAAAATTCAGATAGTGGCGATATATAAAATTCTAAGCTGAAAATATATTGATATTTATCTATTTAAAGAAGTGAAATATATGAAAAATAACTAGTTTATATTCTTATTTCAATTATCTAAATATAATAATTTAATTTATTAAATATAAATAATTAATATTCTAAATTTAAAATTCTTTAAATATTATATAATTTAATTATAATAATATATAATATAAATTTATAAAAATATTATAATAATAATCTTTATTATAAAAATAAAAAATTATTATAAAAAGTTTCTAAAAATTAAAATGAAAAATAATAATTTATAATTTGAAAAAATAATTATTCAAAATTAATATTATAATATAAAAAGATTTAAAAATTATAAAGAAATAAATTAAAATTGAAAAATAAATATATTTTCTTTTTTATATAAAAATATTAAATAATAATAAAATTATTATTCTTTTTTAAAAGGTTTTTTAATATAGAATTTTTAATTATTTATTATTTATTTTATTTTTTTAATTATTATATTTAAAGAAAATATTATATTTATATTTAATTTAATAATAATTTTTTTTTCGAATTTAATTATAATTTCTAAAATAATTACTTTATTATTATATTATATTTAAATATAAATTTAAAGATTTTAGATTTAGAAAATAATTAATTATTATTTAATAAAATCGAATTATTATATAAAGATTATATAATATAATAAGATTTTAAAATATATATTTATAATATAAAAATAAAAAAGATATTTATAATTATTAATATATTTTTATAAAAAATAATATTATAAAAATAAAATATTTAGAAATAAATAAATATTAGAATAATTTATAATATTCTTAATAAAACTTTAAATTAAAATTATATAATATTCTAATAATTTCTAATAATCTTAATAATGAAAATTATTAAAATTAATAAAATAATAAAAAATAAAAATTTATATAATTAGATAATTTTCTTTAATATATAAAATTTTATATTTAATTTATAATTACTATTTATTTATTTGTTATTATAATAATAATTGATTTTTTATATAATTATTATTAATAATAAACTTTATAATAATATTATTAATTATTATAATTAATAATATTTGAAATTTTAATTATTTCTATATAATTTAAAAAATAAATATTTATAATATTTTAAATATCTTTATTACTTTATATATCGAATTAATATTTTTATTATATTTAGATTAATATTTGATAATTAATCTATTTTTCAAATATTTATTATTTTGAATATTAAATAGAATAATAAAGATAATATTAAAATAAATAAATTATATAAAATTATTATCTCGAAGATTTTTAAAATAGTTTTATTAGATAAATATAAAGATAATTATTATAAATTCAAAATATATATTATTTTTAATTAAAATAAATTCAATTAACAAATTATAATAAATAATTAAATTATATTATATTTTAAAAAGAAAGTAATTAAATAAATTTAATTATATCTTCGAGATTTCTTTAATAATAAAAATTAATTAATAAATTATATATAATTTATTAAAATTATTTTCAACTTTTTTAAAAAATTCAAAATAAAAATCTATTAAATATTTAATATTATTAATAAAAAGAAAGTTATAAAAAAGAAACTTTATAAATTAATATAAACTAAATTAATTATAAAATATATTATCAAGTTTAAATATTATATAAATATTATAAAATAAAAAGATAAAATAATTATAAATTATTATTATAAAGAATTTAAATTAAATATTAAATTTAAATTAAAAAGATTAATTAAATATAATAATTTAAATTCTTTTATTAAAAAATCAATTCAAATTAATAATATATTATATAAATATCAATAAAATAAATAATTTAAATAATTCTAAAGAAATAAAGAATATTATAAACTAAACTAATTAAAAAAATAACAAAATATAAATATTTATAATAATTTTATAAAATTAGATATTATAAATTCTAAAAATAATCTTTTTTAAAAAGAAAAGAATTATAAATATAAAAAAATTTTTTATTTTAAATATAGATTTTTAAAATATTAAATTAAAAATTATTATAAAAAGTTCTAAATAAATAAATTTAAAAAAAAAATAAAAAAAAAAGAAATAATTTAAAAATATAATAAAATATTAAATTAATATAATAAATAATTAATAAGTTTTTAATAAATATATAATTTATAAATTAGAAAAGAATAATATAAAATAATATTTTAAAAAATTTAGAAATAAAAAATAAAAAAGAAAATTTTATTAAATAAATATAATAAATTGAAATTTTATTATTTATAAAAAATTAATTATTAAAAAGAAAATAAATTATAAATATATTTAATAATTTATATATTATAATAATATATATAAGAAATATTATAAAGAGAAATTTATAAATAATTATTTTTTAAAGAAATTATAAATATTATAAATAAATATAATATTCGAATTATTAAATATAAATAAAGAATAAATTATTAAAAAATATAATATTTAGAAAATTAAAATTTAAATTTATCTAAATTATAAAAATTAATATTATAATTATATAAAAATTTCTAAATCTAGAATAAATAAAATTTATAAATTTATATATAAAAATAATAAATATTTTGAATAAAAATAATTTGAAATAAATAAAATCTATTAAAAATTTTTAAAAGATAATTTCGAAAATAATAAATTATAAATTAGATAATTCTAAATAATATTTCGATATTTATAAATAATATAATTATAATAATAAATCGAAAAAGAAAAGAATATTTATATAAAATAACTAATTATAATAAAATATATTTATTATAAAATTATATTATAAAATATTTTATATTAATTAGAAATAATTTATTAAATTATTTAAAATATAAATTAATAAATTAAAAGTTATTTTAAAATTAGAATAAATTTTTTACAATATATATATAAATAAATATCAACTTTAAATAATAATAAATTTAAAAATAATAGAAAATTTTATAATATTAGAAATTATAATATTAATAAAATTATAAAATTTTAAAAAATTAATTTTATATAAACTTTATCTTATTAATAAATAATTAATTAAAGAAGATAAATTAATTTAATATAAAATATAAAAATTTGAAATATAATTAAATTAATATTCTAAATAAATAAAAATAGATTTAGTTTTATTAAGAAAATATTAAATAATTTTAAAAATATTATAATTAGAAAATTATAATTTATATATTAATTAAATTATAAAGATTATATAATATAATAAATATAAATATAAAAAGAAGTTTATATAAAATCTTATAAAATCAATATTTAATTAGAAATTAAAAATAATAAATTTATTAAAATTAGATATTTTAATTTAAAATTCTTTATTAAAAAATATATTAATATAATATATAAAATATATTAAGATTTTTAAAAAAAGATTTTAAAAAAATATTTTATCAAAATATTAATTTTGAAATTATAAAATAAAATTAGAAGAAAGAAAGAAATTATTATTTTTATTAATTATATTATTATTTTAGAAGAAATTCAAATTACTTTATAAATACTTTAATAAAAATTTAATAAAAAGATTTATTAAGAAATCTATTTTATTTATAAAAATATTTATTTTCTTTATATTAAAAAAAGAAAATAAAAAGAATAAATTAATTATTAATTATTATAAATTTAATATTATTATTATTAAAAATTAATATTTATTATTAATTAGTAAATTATAAAATCAAATTAGAAAAACTAAATATTTTATTAAATTAAATTAATATATAAAATTCAATTTAATTTAAATTAAGAAAGAAAATAAATAGAAAATAATATTTTATATATAATATAGATATTATAAATATTAAATTATATCTTTTAAATTTATTAATATATTAATAATATATATATAATTAATTAATAATTTATTAAAGAAATATCTTGATAATTATTATATAATATATTTAGATAATATTTTAATCTTTATTAAGATTTTTGAAAAATATATTAAATTATATAAAAAATATTATAAATTTTAATAAATATAAATATTTTATTCAAATCTTTAAAATATAAATTCTATATTATCAAAATTAAATTTTTAAAATATATTATTAAAATTTATAAATTTGAAATAAATTTAAAAAAAATAAAAGAAATTTTAAAATAAATATAATTTATTATAATTAAAAAAATATAATTATTTTAATTAAAAAATTAAAATATATATTATTTAAATATTATTATAAAGTTATTTGTTATAACTTAGGTTATATAGATATCTAAGAACTTTAAACTTAAAGAGTAGTTATCTTTATTTAGTAGAGTAAGACCGTTATATGAAGATTATATAATAAAGAGAAATCTAGATATCTTTACTCTTAGTATAGAGATAGGAAAGATATTTACAATTATCAATATATCTTCAATAGATATAATACTCTAAGATAAAAAATATCTATCAGAGAAATAGTATTTGGAGAATTATAAATACCTTTAGTAGAACCTTAGATAAGGATATAAAAAGAGAGATTAGTTTTTAATCTCTCTAAAAGTAACCTAATAGAGAATCTACTAGATTATTCTATAGAATATAAAAATCTATATAGTTAGATAGTTTTCCTTAGTATATAGAGCTTCGTACTTAACGATAATTACTACTTATTATCTACTATTATAATTATAATCGATTCCCTATATAACTATTATTAATAATAAACCTTATAATAATACTACCTATTATCGCAACCGATAGTATTCGAGATCCTAACCACTTCTATATAACTTAGAAGATAAGTATTTATAATACTTTAAATACCCTTATTATTTTATATACCAAATCGATATCTCCACTATATCCAGATCACTATCTAATAACTAATCTAGTACTTAAGTAGTAACTATTGTTCCGGAAGATAAATAAGATAGTAAAGATAATATCAATATAAACGAACTATATAAAATCACTATCTTAGAAACCCTTAAAGTAACTTTACCAGATAAGTATAAAGGTAATCGATAGGAACTCGAGATATTCCTACTTTAAGTTGAAATATATATCACCTTTAACTAGGATAAATTCAATCAATAAACTATAATAAGTAACTAGACTATATTATACCTCAGAAGGGAAATAGCTAAGTAGATTTAGTTATACCTTCGAGACTTCTTCGATAATAAGAACTAATCAATAAACTATATATAACTGATTAAAATCATCTTCGGTTCCTTCGAAGGATTCAAAATAGAAATCCACCGAATATTTAGTATTACTAATAAAAAAAGAGTAGTAGAAGAAAAACTCTATAGAATAATATAAATAGAATTAGCTATAAAGTATATCACTAAATTTAGATATTATATAAATATTACAGAATAGAAAGAAGAAATAGTTATAAATTACTATTATAAAAAGCTCAAACCTATTATTAAGCTCGAACTAGAGAGATTAGTTAAACTTAATAATCTGAACTCTCTTATTGAAGAATCAATCCGAATTAACAATATACTATATAAATATTAACAAGATAAATAATCTAAATAGTTCTAGAGAAACAAAGGATACTATAAATCAAACCAATCTAAAAAACAATAAAGTATCTATAGTAACTTTATAAAACTAGATATTATAAATTCTAAGAATAACCTTTCCCAGAAAGAAAAGAATTATAAATATAAAAAGAAGTTTTACTTCGAATATAGATTTCCAAGATATCAAGCTAAGAACTATTATAAAAAGTCCCAAATAGACAAATCCAAAAAAGGAAACTGGAAGGGAAAGAAATAGCTTAAGAATATAATAGAATATCAGATCAATATAATAAATAGTTAGCAAGTTCCTAATAAATATATAATACTATTATAGATAGTATATTATAATAACCAATATATAATTTATAGATCGAATAAAGATAGTATAAAGTAATATTCTAAGAAGTCTAGAAATAAAAGGTAGAAAAAGAGATTCTACCAAATAAATATAATAAACCAAGATCTTACTATCTATAAAGAACCAAGTACCCAGGAAAAAACGGACTATAAATATATCCGATAGTTTATATATTACAATAATATATATAAGAAATACTATAAAGAGAAATTCACAAATAACCATTTCCCGGAGAAACTATAAGTATTATAAACAAATATAATATTCGAATCACCAAATATAAATAAAGAATAGATTATTAAGGAATATAGTATCTAAGAAGTCAGGATTTGAACTTACCCAAACTATAAGAATCAATATTATAACTATATAGGAACTTCCGAACCCAAAGTAGACGAAACCTACAAACTTATATATAGAGATAATAAGTATTTTGGATGGAAGTAGTTTGAAATAGATAAGATCTATTAGGAATTCTCAAGAAGTAACTTCGAGAATAATAAACCAGGAATTAGATAATTATAGATAATATTTCGATATTTACAAATAATATAATTATAGCAATAAATCGGGAAAGAAAAGAATATTTATATAGAATAACTAATAAGATAATTTCTAGCAAAAGGCTAAATCTATTACATCAAATCAATTAAAGAAGGAATTAGGCTATAGTAAAATATACTTACTACAAAACTATATTACGAAATACTCTATACCAATTAGGAATAACTCGCCGAGTTATATAAAGTAATAGCTAGAGAGCTGAAAACCACTCTAAGATCAGAATAGATCCTTTATAATATATATATAAATAAGTAATAGCTCCGAGTAATAATAGATTCAGAAGTAACGGAAAATTTTATAATACCAGAAGTTATAATATCAACGAAATTACGAACCTTTAAGAAACCAATTCTATATAGACTTCACTTTATCAATAAACAATTAACCAAAGGGGACGGATTAGTTCAGTACGAAATATAAGAATTCGAAATATAGCTAGATTAGTATTCTGAACAGATAAAAATAGATTTAGTCTTACTAAAAGGATACCAGATAATTCTAAAAATACTATAGTTAGAAAACTATAATCCGTATATTAACTGGATTATAAGGACTATATAGTACAATAAGTATAAATATAAGAAGAAGTTTATATAGAGTCTTACAAAACCAATACCCAGTTAGGAGCTAAAGATAATAAGTTCACCGAGGTTGGATACCCTAATCCAGGATCCCTTACTAAAGGATATATCAATACAATATATAAAATATACCGAGATCTTCAAGGAAAGGCCTTAAGAAGATACTTTACCGAAATATTAGCCTTAGGATTATAAGATAAAATTGGAAGAAGGAAAGAAACTACTATTCTTATTAATTATACTATTATTAGAGGAGAAGCTCAGAATACTTCAAGAATATATTATAGAAAATTTAGTAAAAGGATTTATTAGGGAATCCTATTTATTTATAAATATACCAATCTTCTTTATATTTAAACTCTATAATATAAAGCTGAAGCTAGTTATCAACTACTGAAAGCTAAATACTATTATTATCAAGAACTAATATATATTGTTATTAGCTAGTAAGTTATAAGATCGAATCGGGAAGGCTAAATATTTTATCAAGTTAAATTAATATATAGAATTCAATTTAATCCGAATTAAGAAAAGAGATAAGTAGAAAACAGTATTTTATATATAATATAGATATTACAAATACCAAGTTATACCCTTCAGGCTTACCAATACACTAGTAATATATATATATTTAGTTAACAATTTATTAAAAAAGTACTTTAATAACTACTATATAGTATACCTAGATAATATCTTAATCTTTACCGAAACCCTCGAAAAATATATTAAGATTGTATAAGAAATACTTTAGATTTTAATAGATATAAGTATCCTATTAAAGTCTTCGAAATATGAATTCCATATTACCAAAACCAAGTTTCTAGGATATATTATCAATATAATAGAATTTAAGATAAGCCTAACCAAGATAAAAGAAATTCTAGAGTAAAAGCAACTTATTATTATAAAAGAAATATAATTATTCTTAGGATTTGCAAACTTCTATAGATAATTTATCAAAGACTATTCGAAAATCATAATACTTCTTATAAAGTTAACCAAAAAGAATATTAAGTATAAATAAAATAGTATAATATAATAGGTATTTGAAACCTTTAAATAAACCTTTATACAAATACCAGTTCTTATTATCTTCGATCCCGAACAATCAATTACTATTAAGATAGATATATTAAACTATATATTAAGTATAATCTTTAGCTAGCCGGGCAAGGATAAGAAGCTATAATTAGTAATATATTATTTAAGAAAACTACAACCAGCCAAACTAAATTATAAGATATATAATAAGGAGCTACTTATTATTATCGATACTTTTAGAGAATAGAGAGTTTATCTTGAAGGATTTAAATATATAATCCAGGTTTACTCAGACTATAAGAATTTGGTATATTTTATAACAACCAAAATTCTAAATAGATAATAAGTATAATAAGTAGAAATATTAACTATATATAATTTCAAGATATTATATATTAAAGGAAACGAAAACGCTAGAGTCGATATACTTAGTAAGAAACCAGAATACCTAGAAAATAAGATATATAAATTATATACTATATTTCGCTAAGATAGAGATTTATTAGTATTCAACTTAGTTTAACTAACTATAATAATATTATTTCATAATAACTATTTAGAGAAATAAATATAAGAGTACTATAAGAATAATTCCACTACAAAATAGATACTAGAACAACTAGATAAAGGATTTATAATCAAAGATAATATTATATATTTCCATAAGAAAATATATATCCCTTCGACTTTAGCTAAACAGTTTACTTGGGAATAGTATAAATTACTAGTTTATAGATATTAAGGAATTACAAAGATATTCATAAAAATCAAAGTAAACTTATATTTCCCATAAATAAGAAAGATAGTTAAAGAAATTATCGGAAACTATAATATTTATATATAGAACAAAACCTTATAATATACTTTATATAATTAACTCAAAACTCCAGATATATCTACTTAGTTATAGAAGTCTATTATATAGAACTTTATAATTAAACTACTACTTTCAAAGGATTTAATAATAGAAGTAATATATAATTCTATCCTAATTATTATAAATCGATTAACTAAGTTTAGATATATAATTCTATATAAAGAAAGCAGTATAGCTAAAGATCTAGTCTATATATTTCTAAGAATAGTAGCTAGTATATATAATATATCTATAGAAATTATCTTGGATAGAGATAAGCTTTTTACTTCGAAATTCTAATAGATATTTATAACCTTACTAGAAATCAAGAGAAAGCTCTTAATAATTTTCCATCTATAAATAGATAGTTAAATAGAATGGTTGAACCAAACTATAGAATAATATTTACGATATTATATCAATTATAAATAAGATAATTAGATAGAGTTATTACTATTTATATAGTTCGCTTATAATATTATAGAGGTAACTACTATAAATATAATACCAGTATATATTAATTTCGAGTTTGAACCCAAAGCCTATAATATATAGTTACTAGATATAGCAAAATTAGATATAGAAATAATAAAAGTAGAGGATCTTAGGAATCTATACAAATAATTATCACTTAATATCAAGTTTATTATATAATATATAGTATACTATTATAACCAGAAGTATAATATAGAATCAATATTTAAGAAAAAAGATAAGGTTTATCTCCTTAGACGAAATATTAATACGAAAAAACTAAATAATAAACTGGATTATAAGAAATTAGAACTTTTTAAGATTAGTAAAGTAGTCGGACTAGTTAATTACCACTTTGAGCTACCACGAACAATAAATATATACCTAGTATTTTATATTTCACTTCTAGAAATAGCATTACTAAGAATATTAAATATACTTTATACCGAAATTGAACTAGTTAATCTAAATACCAAATATAAAGTTGAAGAGATATTAGACTAAAAGTATATTAGAAGAAAACTTTATTATTTAATCAAATAGAAAGGTTATCTATATTTAGAAAATATATAGAAACTAATTAAGAATCTAAACTATCTATAAGATTTGGAGAAATTCCATTCAAGAAACCTTTAGCTTCTAACCAAATAACTAGTTTAGAATCACTTATCGAAGAGAGCTCGAAAATCGAAAAGTCGATCTTAGAAGAACTAGATATCTAAAGAACTTGTTTAATTTACTCAATCTATTCCTTTTCCAACCTCTCTCTCTCTTCCAACTTATCCAACTTATCTAACAAGTTTAGACCTGCTTAGATTATTTTCCTTTTATATTCATCTAAGAAATACTATTACTACTATAATCGAAGAATTTTGGATATTACTTTCTCCTCTTTCTACTTCAATCGTTCTTATTGAGAATTTATAGAATCCTAATTAGATAACTCTAATATCCGATTTCGAGAAACGAAATTATAAATCTTACCCTAATAAAAGTATTTAATATAATAATAATTCGGAAGGCTAATAGCCATTCTAATATAATTATCAGAATAATCAACCTTTTCATAATAAGAATAAATAACTATTTTCTATTCTAATCTTTCGATATAATTTCCTAACTTAATTTATTTTATTCTTTGAATATATAATATAAGTATAATAAAAAGAAGGAAAGAGATAGTTATTAAATAACCAAATAGACACCTTATATTATTATAGTAAATATCAGAACGATACTAAACCAGAAAGGGGATAGTATTATAACTTAGATTATATAGATATCTAAGGACCTTAAATTTAAAGGGTAGTTATCTTTATTTAATAGGATAAGACTGTTATATAAAGATTATATAATAAAGAGAAGTCTAAATATCCTTACTTCTAATATAGAGATAGGAAAGATATCTATAATTATCAATATATCTTTAATAAATATAATATTCTAAAATAAAAGATATCTATTAAAGAAATAGTATCTAGAGAATTATAAATACCCTTAGTAGAATCTTAAATAGAGATATAAAAAGAGAAACTAGCTCTCAATCTCTCTAGAAGTAACTTAGTAGAGAGTTTACTAAATTACTTTATAGAATATAAAGATCTATATAGTTAGATAGTTTTCCTTAATATATAGAGCTTTATACTCAACAATAATTACTACTTATTACTTACTATTACAATTACAATCGATTCTCTATATAATTATTATCAATAATAAACTCTATAATAATACTACTTATTATTACAATCAATAATATTCGAGATCCTAACCACTTCTATATAACTTAGAAGATAAGTATTTGTAATATTATTAGAAATATAATCGAATTATAAATTTTATAATATAATATATAATAATTAAATAATATAAAGAAAGTTATATAAAATATAAAGAAGATATTATAATTATAATTTTTTAAAATTATTTAATTTTCATTATAATAATTTAGAAAAATAAAAAAGAATTAAATTAAATAGAAATTAATATATATTTTAATAAAATATAAAATATATATTATATTTTATATTTAATATATTCTTTCCCGATTTTAAAATTAAATAAATATATAAAATATATAATAATTTTATTAATTATAAATATATTGAAATTATAATATAAATAAATTATAAATATATATAATTAAAAATAATTTTATTATAAAGATATAAATTCAAAAGTAATTTATAATAAATAAATTTAATAATTATTTCTAAAAGATTTTCTATAGAAATTTAACTAAATTAATATAAGAAATTTTTATTAAATAATAAAGTTATAATTTAAAATATTAAATTAATTTAATTAATTCAAGATAAATTATTATATTATTTTCTCTTTTAATAAAATTCGTTTTTAATATTATAATTAAAATTATATAGATATTTAAAAATCTTAAATTTAAAAAATAATTATCTTTATTTAATAGAAAAAAAACTATTATATAAAGATTATATAATAAAGTAAAATTTAGATATCTTTATCTTTAATATAAAAATAGAAAAAATATTTATAATTATTAATATACTTTTAATAAATATAATATTTTAAAATAAGAAGTATTTATTAGAAAGATAATATTTAAAGAATTATAAATACTTTTAATAGAATTTTAAATAGAAATATAAAAAGAAAAATTAGTTTTTAATCTCTTTAAAAATAGTTTGATAAAGAGTTTATTAGATTATTTTATAAAATATAAAGATTTATATAATTAAATAGTTTTCTTTAATATATAAAACTTTATATTTAATAATAATTACTATTTATTTATTTATCTTTATAAATAAATAATCGATTCTCTATATAATTATTATTAATAATAAACTTTATAATAATATTACTAATTATTATAATTAATAATATTCGAGATCTTAATTATTTTTATATAATTTAAAAGATAAATATTTATAATATTTTAAATATAACAAATTACAAACTAGATAATTCTAAATAATATTTTGATATTTATAAATAATATAATTATAGAAATAAATTAGAAAAGAAGAAAATATTTATATAAAATAATTAATAAGATAATTTCTAATAAAAAACTAAATTTACTATATTAAATCAATTAAAGAAGAAATTAGATTATAATAAAATATATTTATTATAAAACTATATTATAAAATACTTTATATTAATTAAAAATAACTAACTAAACTATTTAAAATATTAATTAAAAAGTTGAAAACTATTTTAAAGTTAAAATAGATTCTTTATAAAATATATATAAATAAATAGATATTTCAAATTATAATAAATTTAGAAATAATAGAAAATTTTATAATATTAAAAATTATAATATTAGCGAAATTATAAATTTTTAAGAAACTAATTTTATATAAACTTTACTTTATTAATAAATAATTAGTTAAAGAAAATAGATTAATTTAATATAAAATATAAAAATTTGAAATATAATTAAATTAATATTCTAAATAGATAAAAATGAATTTGATTTTATTAAAAAAATATTAGATAATTCTAGAAATATTATAATTAAAAAATTATAATTTATATATTAACTAGATTATAAAGATTATATAATATAATAAATATAAATATAAAAGAAAATTTATATAAAGTTTTACAAGATTAATATTTAATTAGAAATTAAAAATAATAAATTTATTAAAATTAGATATTCTAATTTAGAATTTTTTATTAAAGAATATATTAATATAATATATAAAATATATCGAGATCTTCAAAGAAAGATTTTTTAAAAATATTTTATTAAAATATTAACTTTGGAATTATAAAATAAAATTGAAAGAAGAAAAGAAATTACTATTTTTATTAATTATATTATTATTAAAAAAGAAGTTTAAAATATTTCAAGAATATATTATAGAAAATTTAATAAAAAGATTTATTAGAAAATTCTATTTATTTATAAATATATCGATTTTCTTTATATCCAAATTCTATAATATAAAATTGAAATTAATTATCAATTATTAGAAACTAAATATTATTATTATTAAAAACCGATATATATTATTATTAGTTAATAAATTATAAAATCGAATTGGAAAAGTTAAATATTTTATTAAGTTAGATTAATATATAGAATTTAATTTAATCTAAATTAAAAAAGAAGATAAATAGAAAATAATATTTTATATATAATATAGATATTATAAATATCAAGTTATACTCTTCGAATTTATTAATATATTAATAATATATATATATTTAGTTAATAATTTATTAAGAAAGTATTTTAATAATTATTATATAATATATTTAGATAATATTTTAATTTTTATTAAAATCTTTGAAAAATATATTAAAATTATATAAGAAATATTTTAGATTTTAATAAATATAAATATTTTATTAAAGTTTTCGAAATATAAATTCTATATTATCGAAATCAAGTTTTTAAAATATATTATTAATATAATAAAATTTAAGATAAATTTAAATAAAATGAAAAAAGTTCTAAAATAGAAATAATTTATTATTATAAAAAAAATATAATTATTTTTAAAATTTGCAAACTTCTATAAATAATTTATTAAAGATTATTCGAAAATTATAATATTTCTTATAAAGTTAACTAAAAAGAATATTAAATATAAATAAAATAATATAATATAATAGATATTTGAAATCTTTAAATAAATCTTTATATAAATACTAATTTTTATTATCTTCAATTCCAAATAATTAATTATTATTAAGATAAATATATTAAATTATATATTAAATATAATTTTAAACTAATTAAATAAAGATAAAAAGTTATAATTAATAATATATTATTTAAGAAAGTTATAATTAATTAAATTGAATTACGAAATTTATAATAAAGAATTATTTATTATTTTTAATATCTTTAAAAAATAGAAAGTTTATTTTGAAGAATTTAAATATATAATTCAGATTTATTTAGATTATAAAAATTTGATATATTTTATATTAATTAAAATTCTAAATAGATAATAGATATAATAAATAGAAATATTAACTATATATAATTTCAAGATATTATATATTAAAGAAAATAAAAATATTAAAACTAATATATTTAATAAAAAATCGGAATATCTAAAGAATAAAATATATAAATTATATATTATATTTTGTTAAAATAAAGATTTATTAATATTCAATTTAATTAAACTAATTATAATAATATCACTTTATAATAATTATTTAAAAAAGTAAATATAAAAATATTATAAAAACAATTTTATTATAAAATAAATATTAGAATAACTAAATAAAGAATTTATAATTAAAAATAATATTATATATTTTTATAAAAAGATATATATTCTTTTAATTTTAACTAAATAGTTTATTTAGAAATAATATAAATTATTAATTTATAAATATTAAAGAATTATAAAGATATTTATAAAGATTAAAATAAATTTATATTTTCTATAAATAAAAAAGATAGTTAAAGAAATTATTAAAAATTATAATATCTATATATAGAATAAAACTTTATAATATATTTTATATAGTTAATTCAAAATTCTAGATATATTTATTTAATTATAAAAGTTTATTATATAGAACTTTATAATTAAATTATTATTTTCAAAAGATCTAATAATAAAAATAATATATAACTCTATTCTAATTATTATAAATCGATTAATCAAATTTAAATATATAATTTTATATAAGAAAAATAATATAATTGAAAATCTAATTTTTATATTTCTAAGAATAATAATTAATATATATAATATATCTATAGAAATTATTTTGAATAGAGATAAACTTTTTACTTTGAAATTTTAATAAATATTTATAATTTTATTAGAAATTAAAAGAAAATTCTTAATAATATTTTATTTATAAATAAATAATTAAATAGAATAATTAAACTAAATTATAAAATAATATTTAAGATATTATATTAATTATAAATAAGATAATTAGATAGAATTATTATTATTTATATAATTTATTTATAATATTATAGAAATAATTATTATTAATATAATATTAATATATATTAATTTTGACTTCGAATCCAAAATATATAATATATAGTTACTAGATATAATAAAATCAGATATAAGAATAATAAAAATAGAATATTTTAGAAATTTATATAAATAATTATTATTAGATATCAAGTTTATTATATAATAAATAATATATTATTATAATATAAAGTATAATATAGAACTAATATTTAAAAAAAGAGATAAAATTTATCTTTTCAAATAAAATATCAATATAAAAGAATTAAATAATAAACTAGATTATAAAAAGTTAGAATTTTTCAAAGTTATTAAAATAATTAAATTAATTAACTATTATCTCGAACTATTAAAAATAATAAATATATATTGAATACTTTATATTTCGCTTTTAGAATTAATATTACTAAATATATTAAATATATTATATATCGAAATTGAATTAATTAACTTAAATATTAAATATAAAATCGAAGAAATATTAAATTAAAAATATATTAAAAGAAGTTTTTATTATCTAATTAAATAAAAAGAATATCTATATTCAGAAAATATATAGAAACTAATTAAAAATCTAAATTATTTATAAAATTTAGAGAAATTCCATTTAAAAAACTTTTAATTTCTAACTAAATAATTAGTTTAGAATTATTTATCAAAGAGAATTCGAAAATCGAAAGATCGATTTTGGAAGAATTAAATATCTAAAAAGTTTATTTAATATATTTAATTTATTTAATTTCTAGTTTCTCTTTTTTTTCCAATTTATTTAATTTATTTAATAAATTTAAATTTATTTAGATTATTTTCCTTTTATATTTATTTAAGAAATATTATTATTATTATAACTAAAGAATTTTAAATATTATTTTCTTTTTCTTCTATTTCAATTATTTTTATTAAAAATCTATAGAATTCTAATTAAATAACTTTAATATCCGATTTCGGAAAACGAAATTATAAATCTTATTTTATTAAAAATATTCAATATAATAATAATTCGGAAAACTAATAATTATCTTAATATAATTATCAGAATAAATAATTTTTTTATAATAAGAATAAATAACTATTTTCTATTTTAATTTTTTAATATAATTTCTTAATTTAATTTGTTTTATTCTTTGAATATATAATATAAATATAATAAAAAGAAGAAAAAAAGTAATTATTAAATAATTAAATAAATACTTTATATTATTATAATAAATATTGAGATAATATTAAATTAGAAAGAGAATAATATTATAATTAAAATTATATAAATATTTAAAGATTTTAAATTTAAAGAATAACTATTTTTATTTAATAGAAAAAAAAATTATTATATAAAGATTATATAATAAAGTAAAATTTAGATATCTTTATTTCTAATATAAAAATAAAAAAAGTATTTATAATTATTAATATATCTTTAATAGATATAATATCTTAAGATAAAAGATATTTATTAAAAAAATAATATTTAAAGAATTATAAATACTTTTAATAAAACTTTAAATAGAAATATAAAAAGAAAAACTAATTTTCAATCTTTCTAAAAATAATTTAATAAAGAGTTTATCAAATTATTTTATAAAATATAAAGATTTATATAATTAGATAATTTTCTTTAATATATAAAGTTTTATATTTAATAATAATTACTATTTATTTATCTATTTTTATAAATAAATAATCGATTCTTTATATAATTATTATTAATAATAAACTTTATAATAATATTATTAATTATTATAATTAATAATATTCGAGATTCTAATTATTTTATATAATTTAGAAGATAAGTATTTATAATATTCAAATATTTAAATAATAATATTTGAATTTATATATATTTTCTAATATAATTTTTAATATTTTAATTTTTCTATTAAAATAAAAATAAAATATTAACTAGTTAATAAATTTAATTAAAAAATTGATAATTAAAAGATTATTAATTAAAAATCTCGATTATAAAGATTAATTACTATATTCTCAATATTATTAATTATCTAAAAAGTATATTGGATCGGATTATTTTATAATTTTAATATTTAATTATTAAATACTTTGATTTAAATTTTAAAAACTCGAGTTTAAATTAAAAATAAAGTTTCAAAAATCTTAATTTAGATATTAAAAAGTATTTTAATTAATATTGATATTAAAAAGATTAAAGTAAAAAGTTTGAAAAATTATATAAAAATTTATTATATAAAGTAATATAGATTAATTTAGAAAGTTTCTTTTATTAAATTATAAAGTTTCTTTATAAAAATAAAAATAAAGATTAGAATTAACTAAATAAATTAATAAGTTAAAATATTAATTATCTAATTAAAGAAGTATTTGAAATTAAATAAGAATTAAAATTAATAACTTTATTATATAAACTTCAGATTTATATTATCGATTTAGTAAATAAAATATAAATTTAAGATTTTCTTTAAAATTAAATATTATTTATCGATTATTATTAATCGGAATTAGATTTTTATATTTATTATAAAAACTTTATATTTAATAAAATAGAAATTTTTGAAAAGTTATAATTATTAATAAATTGAAATTTATAAATTTATCAAAGATTTTGAGAATAAAATATTTAAAAATAATTAAGAAGATTAAAAAAAGAGTTATTAAATAAATTATATAATAGATCGAAAAATTAGAAAAGTAAGATTAAATAATTTAATAATTTTAATATAATATAACGAAAGTAATATTTCATTTTTATAATATTAAAATATTAAATCTAGAATAGATTTAACTAAACTAATATAAAAGATTTCTATTAAATAATAAAGTTAAAATCTAAAATATTAAACTAATATAACTAATTCAAAACAAATTATTATAAATTTCCTATATTAGTAAATCTTTAATTTTATATAATAATCTTATTTAATTTTAATATTTATTCGAGATTAAGATTTGTTATTAATATTGATTTTAAATATATATTCTTAAATATAAACTATATAAATTTTCAATTAGTAATATATTTTGATTAACTCAATCTTTATTATATAGTGTAATTTTTACTGCTTTTTGATATATTTTACAATACTTATACCTCCGACCTTTATATAGGTTCTGGTAATTCTCAAAATTGTGTGGAATTTTTTGTATCCAGGTTATCTTTATATATCACCCAAAATGAGCACTTATAATACTTATAATGAAGTAAGAATGTCGGAACTAAAGAATGTCTCACTTCGTTCACACTGCCAACTCTTCAAGGTTAGAACTACTGCTACGGTGACGCATTGGGAATATAGTGCAAGTACACCGCTTTCCAACCTAACTTCCCCAAGCAAACATCACGAAAGGATTCTCGTTCACAACAGACAGCAGTCTTCTATCGATGTCTTCCACTCCTGATGCAACGATGGAGCAGATACGTCCAGAAATTGGGTGCAAGGATAGTCCAGCAAAGTTACGAGAAGAAAAGAGAGCACGAATTCTCCAGGAAAAGAGGAAACATCCAATCATATTGTCTCCTGGATGTGGTGGCGTTCACTGGAGCGAGCATGTTGAGAAACTCACTATCACGGAAGGAATACTCGGCGTTGTCCAATTTAAGCTTCTTCGTGGTCTATCAGTATATGACACATCTTCGTCGACTGGGAAACTGTGGCTCGCCACACTAGAATATATCTCGACCATCCAAGGCTGCGCCGTGCGGTACTGGGGAACAGAAACCTTTGAAGGCCAAGAATCCATCTGTTTACTCGTTCAGTTTGAGAATGCGAGACGATGGGGTGAATTCCAGCATAGTCTTGGGATAGGCTTGATGGAGCTTTTACCAGATGGTCGGGTAATGAATAGGTGTTTGCGCCTTAGTTTGCCAATTCGAGTGGAACTACCGAATAGACTAAAGGTTCTGAGGCTTAAGTTTGGAAGCGAAGTTTTTACCACAAATAGCGATAAAGTCCTTGAGGTCTGGAGAAGATGGGAAAACAAATGGAGACAAGAAGGAGTGGAGGCATTTGGCAGCTGGTTGGAAGATGATGCGGCCCAGCCACGTGTGGAGCTTGCAGATCTAATATCTGCAGCAGAGAAGGGTCAAGATAAGGTGTTTCTTGTACTGGCTTTCGATTGGGACATGGAAGAAGTAAAGAGAGCAGGCACCGACGCGAGAACGTTGGAGGCTGAACTCAAAGAAGAAATAATGAGTGTAGGGGCCAAAAGGTTCACTACGAATGAGTTCCTACTTTCCACGTTAGCCCGGATGGAATCTCAAACCCGAAGAAACGATTTGTCTTCAGAAACTGATACCAAACATACCGTTGATCGCCTAGCCTCATTGCTGCAGCTTACTCCTCCACGACGTCATACCCAGACACCAAGTACGGACCTGCGTATCGACAGCATTCAAGCTGATTCGATTTACGCCGCAGCAGCAGGCAAACGTCAATTCCCTGGTCCAAGCGGAACTTACAAGAAGATGGGAAATTTCCATGAAAATATGCATATTCCTTTAAAAAGGGAATCCGCCCGATTAAAGACGTCCCCACTTACAGATTTCTTATGGTTGAAGTTCAAGCCAGGAGGGCATGATACCGATGATACTATATCTAAAAGTCTAGTGGAACTCAGACAAAACATGAAAAGAGACGTCGGTGACCGTGCTTCATTCTATTGGGGCCGTTCTGTGGATAATTTGGATGAGTGGTACTTGATGATAGGTTTGTTTGTCTCTACAAATCTTTATCCCCTTTTCAAATCCATACCAACTCACGTGTAATATAACTAGATTGGGACAGAGAGGTAGATCGTTTTGAATATAACCCTAGACCAGTCGATCTCACTACGAAGTCAAAAATCGCTCAGGATCTCCTAGAGGATTTTGTCAGAAGAACAGAGGCACTTACGAAGGAATCTGGACCTTCCAAAGTAGGATTCAATTACAGCCGATATGCCTATGCTCCACCCAGACCGGAAGGCTTTCCTATACTCGAAGTAACAACGTTCGAAGTATCGAATAATCCTCAAATACAACTACTCTTTCAGCGCCTTTACCCCTTGTATTCGGAGTAAGCTTCCTGCCCCTTCCCCACCTTGCTCACCCTACCGTTGAGTAACTGGATCTAATTCTCCAATTCCTAGATCTATAATAGGATCCGAAGTACAATGGCGGTCTTTGCTTCGTGATTTTCCCCCAGATCCTGCTTCTCTTCCACTCACAGGTTGTGTTCCTGTTCAGCAAGCCGGCCGAGGTACATCTCATTTCTTTCACAACCATCCGACGCCACCTTCTACCTCAGATACCGAAACCACCGAAGTCCAAACTCCAATTAAATCGTACTTCACCGCAATCACAGCATGGAGGTCCGTGGATGCGATGAGGGAATGGTACACGGATTTTGCAAGCCAGTGTGGGGATTATGAAAGGCTGGGTCATAAAATAGACAAAATACGTATGTTTATTGAAGATCTGGACGCAGTTGATTCACAGGTTCTTGATATAGTTGGGGATACTTATGAGGTTACGAAGCGACCTCTACCAAGGTTTTGGGCGTCAGATCAAGTTCCGCATGCTTTCAAACGTTTTTCGTAGCCTCATTAGGTTGAATTCTTATCTACGTTTTACCTTCCACGTTTCTCTATTCTGGGTACTGCTTGAACGGTTATTCATAAACGGTCTTTTCTGGCTCTGCCAGCTTGAGAGCTTCCTATACGAACGTTCAGCCAAGCTACGCTGGTAGTCAGTGTTCACGTGTTGACCAACAATAGTGTTCATAGTTAAATAATATCGAGGGAAGTAACATGTCAGTATTTAATTACTGTATTAATTTACTTCCAGCTCCAGTAATGGCTTCTATATTCAATTGAATCCAAAATACATGCAATTCAGATAAACAAGATGACTTGTATCAAGTGTTCCGGTCATATTCTAAACCTTGAGAGAAAGAAAAGGCTTTCCACACTTAGTCTGAAGTTGCACTGCCTGCATCGGAGCCGGTATCAGAGCCAGCATCAGAACTAGCTGTTTCAGCTGCATGATATGTATTGTTCCATAAAGCATATGGTAATCCTGCATACCATGTGTTCTGATCGAGATACATTGCGGTCGTGAAAAAAGCGAAGGTATCTATATTTGGGAGTCGTTAGTATTATATTTTTCTGCTACCTGTGTCAAAAAATGGGTTGTTTGTTCATATCATACCTGCGTTTGAGAGTGCAACATTAGTGCCTTGTTGCTGCGCTAGAGCCGAACAATCGCTCCATCTGTATTTTACATCGACTGCCTTAATTAGTAATTATCCAAGCAGAAGGTAGGAAGAGTATATACCCAAAATATCTGATCCGAAAAGAGCATATGCATGCGAAAGCTCATGGAGGAGCAAGAAAGTGGCAGTACTTGACGCAATAGCTTCAAGAGAATCGGATTCCATAGATGCCGCGGATGTTCCATATGCGTTGGCCTGTAAACTGGTTAAAGTGGTTGAGAAAGCGTCGTAACCCAATGCCAAGTCACATAGGGAGATGATACTGGTTAGAATTGGTTTAAGATTTTCGTCCAGTTTGTTCCCGACAAAACCTTCGAGAGGCCTGGGACCCTCACAGATCCAGGGCAGGTACATCCATTCGAGGTTGTTCCCTGAATTGTCAAAATACCAATCTTCTACTGGCTGTTAGCGATCGGGATGTCTCGGAGCAAGCCAACGCTATTCAGAAGCTTGGCATATGTAACTTTGAAAGAGTTGTAAGGCCGGTGTTGTCACTCACCTCCAGGTTCAGCATTTAGAGCTTCATAGTCGTCACCATATTCATCATTGTCCGATGCCCAGTTGCTGTTACAGAAGATGTCTATGTCTTGGTTGTCAATATTCGCTATTTGGTCTCCGAACCAAGACACAAAATCTACACAGTAATAGGTAAGTGAGTGTGACTTTCATGAAAGATTTACAGCCGCAGGACTTTACTTACTCTCCAAATATTCCAATACGCCGTCAGCAGAGTCAGATACTTGATTGTTCTCACCAAACAATGGCCCATAAAGAACTTCGAATGTGTCCAGTGTAGACCAATCAGACTCATCAAGATCTTCCTGTCTGTCGAAACCGGACGTAGCTAGCGCAGAACGAAGTTCGGCAATTCTTTCTGCTGTTCTTGCACACTGATGGTTTATTAATTAGACTTGATCTGATGTTTCCTTGAGCCGGGATACTCACAACGGCAGGAATTTCTCCCAATGCGACTCGAATAGTATTACTTGCAGCATTGCTGCAATCTTCTATTCTGAGATTTCCATTAAGTCTAGGTTCAAGGATAGTGCCATTCGTAGACTCTGAAGATAATTTGATGCGGAAAGGAGATGCTTGAACTGTCAATGGCACTATCAACTGGAAAGCAGCGGCCAATTTTATGAGAAATGAGGAAACCATGCTATAGACAGCACCTGTAGGCTGGAGTTCTGAGTGAGATGAAAGAGTGACACTCAAGTAGGGAAGAGTCGTAATCAAGAATGATAATACATGAAAAGAAAGAGGGGGGAATTGTAAGATATTATATATGACTGAGAACTTATAAGTTATCACATATCGTCGAACATTCAGATGCTATATATAATTCATTTACAATGAAAGCTACTGCACTTCTACAGACATAAACTTCCAACAGTAATCTCTTGGGACTGAGACTATGATCGATATCGTTAAAACCGTCCATATTCAGTCGTTAAGCTCCGAGGTCAAAGCCTCTCATAGAATCGATCCACTTGGACCACTTCCATGCCTATGTACTACAAGCCCGCGTGTAAATTTCTATGTTTAAGAGTATATATTTGGGGCACCGTAGAACGGCAAATCTCGCGGATGTCTAAGCGAGATTTTTGGTGGCGTCGATAGTTTTGCTGGCCACTAACTTCACCGAGACACCTCCGTTGGAGCTATATCCCAAACCGAGCCGAAAAGGGTTTGGCGTTGATCACTACGGTCCTTCTGGCTAAGCAGAGTACTGCGGCATCCAGTGCAATTGATTATTGGCTCGCTGCTCATCCTATATCAACCAGGACCTCGTCCGCCAGCCCCACGTCAACAAGTGTTTCTAACACCAATGCGAACTCCTCTCTGATATTCAACTCGGCGTTGAGTCGTTGTCCAGCAAGCTGCAGCGATGCCGGCAGCAACCCGGCCAACTGGACGGCTTATCATGACATCCGTCGTCTTGCAGTCTGCAACGAGACAATGCTTCTTGATTTCACCATTTACAACTCCCTGAACGACTCTAATACACAAGCTACCATTTATTCTTGTAAAACAGATTCCACCCAAAGCAAAAGCAACTCATTGCCGAAACGCGATGCAATTTGTCAACTGGGAAACAATCAGAGACAGACTGAACTCTCCTTGGAGCGAGGTTGGTTGGGGGCTTCTGGCCAAGATACAAGCGATGTCGTGTCTGCTGCCAAGCAATTGAAGGATTACATCGCACCAAAAGAAGATGACTGCAGTGAGATATCCGCGTTTGCATATTCAGGCACTGTGGCCATGGGGATCTATGCTGGCTCCAAGATTCAGTTTGGAAGCTCCATTCTGGATGATTTCATTGCGGAAATCAGCACTAACGGAGTTTCTGATACACTTTTTGTACAACATTGTGCTGGGAATGGGCTCAATGGCAATTACGCATTCGGCATTGTTGCAAGGTTGGATGGAAACTTGGCCGATGTTCAGGGCGCGGTGAGGACTTGGAGAGATAGCGGATGCATCACTTCGTATGATGGGGCCAGTGCTTGGAAAATTTTTACTATCAGTCTACCTGTAGAGGTTGATATGAGCAATTCCACCTCAACCAATAGCACATTGACCGCATTCAAGGACAAGCGTTCATTACGTCAGCGGGATACCTGTACGACTATTCAAGTTGCTTCGGGTGATAGTTGTGGCACCCTCGCAGCTGAGTGTGGTATATCCGCGGCTGAATTTACTACTTACAACCCAAGCTCCACACTCTGTTCGACCCTGGCGGTAGGAGAGCATGTGTGCTGCTCTGCTGGAGATCTGCCTGACTACTCTCCCCAGCCCAACGCCAATGGGACATGTGCGACTTACACTGTCGTAACGAACGATTCTTGCTCGCAGCTCGCAGCACTAAACAGTATCACAGTTGATGATATTGAATCATTCAATAAGGAGACATGGGGCTGGATGGGATGCGCTGACTTGCAAGCTGGTTACAACATTTGCCTGAGCATAGGAGATGCGCCTATGCCTGCTATTGTGGCTAACGCCATTTGCGGCCCACAGGTTCCGGGGACAATACAGTCCAAGTCAGGACTGAACATTTCATTGTATAACCAATGCAACATGGGTGCATGTTGCGATGTTTGGGGTCAGTGTGGTACGACGGCCGAGTTTTGCACTCAGACCCAATCCCCGACAGGGGCACCGGGAACAGCCGCAGCTGGAACTAATGGGTGCATCTCGAACTGTGGCACAGAGATCATTGTTGGGGACCCTCCTGCGGAGTTCAAAAAAGTGGCATACTGGGAAGGTTACAATTTTGATCGCCCCTGCTTGAACAAACCCATCACCAGCATCGATACCACAGCTGGATATACGCATGTTCATCTTGCATTTGCAACTATTACAAAAGACTTTGACGTTGATGTCAGCTCCATCCAACAAGCCTTTTCTAGCTTTCTCGACATGTCAGGACTGGGATTCAAACGCATTCTCTCTTTCGGCGGATGGGACTTCTCTACCGACCTCGCCACTTATCAGATCTTCCGTGATGCCATGGCACCTGCCAATTCGAAGACATTTGCTGCCAATGTTGCCGCATTCATAGATAAGTATGGTCTAGATGGCGTTGATTTCGACTGGGAGTATCCTGGGGAGCCCGATATTCCAGGAATCCCTGCTGGAAGCTTGGACGATGGCGTCAACTATCTGAGGTTTTTCAGCGAATTGGCTGTTGTTCTGCCAGCTGGAACTACCCAATCAGTTACAGCACCAACCTCATACTGGTATCTTGCACCGTTTTTAATCAGAGAAGTGAGCTTAACAGTTGACTACATCGTTTACATGACCTATGATCTACACGGCCAATGGGACTACGGCAGCAAATTTTCCGACACTAGTTTTCCATCTGGTAATTGCCTCCGCTCTGGGGCGAATCTGACTGAGACTCTAGAGTCGTTGTCTATGATTACAAAAGCTGGAGTGGCATCCAATAAGGTCGTTGTTGGAGTCACCAGTTATGGACGCTCTTTCCAAATGACAACTCCTGGTTGCTTTTCGGCATCTTGTACCTACACTGGGCCGACTTCCGGTGCATATGCCGGAGCTTGCACACAGACATCAGGTATGCTACTACATTCCTTCCTATGTTGATTGATGAAGAGATTGGTGTCAACTAACTTTTACGTCAGGTTATATCGCAAACGCTGAGATCGACAGCATTATCGCAGGGAATGCGACCGTTTTAAGCCCAGACGGCTCACCTGTTCAAGTTACTGGCACTCCTTTCCTTTACCTTGATGACAGTTATTCAAACATTGTTGTTTACAACGATGATCAATGGATAAGCTACGTGAACGATGCCAACAAGCTCGTCCGGACGACTTTGTTCGAGTCCTACAACTTCGGTGGAACCGCAGACTGGGCGGTCGATCTCCAGTCATACGATGGTGATAACGGAAGCGGCAGTGAAGGCAGCTCGATAGTCTATGTCGATCCATCTATTTGGACGGATGGGCTCAGTAGCACTAGTGGTGGAGCCAGCGGCAATACATCAATAACCTGCGAGCCTCCTTGCGTTATTGTTCTCCCTCCATATCCACTGGGAACCACCACGACCGTTACTTGGCCACTATTGACTACGACCTTTTTGTCATCTTCCGCTGGAGCACTCGAGACAGTGACTTCAACAATCAGCGTTCCACCTTTTGCGATATCAGAGGTCGACTTTCAGCCAATCACATTAGAAGTGACTGATAGTTCATCCTACACACTATTTCCTATACAAAGCATCATGCCCCCCTCATTCATCTACAATCTTCCTGCTTACCAAGAGACATTCTCCCCAACAGCAATTCCCACAGCGTATGGCGTGGCAGGCGGCCACGTTGGAGGCACCACTTCCGCATCTGCTACGACTTCGAAGTCAAGCTCGAGCACTGCGGTAGCTGGTGGTATTTGCTACTCGACACCACATCCTATCACAATCCAACCTATGCCAACTCAATCAATCATTCTTCCGCCATTATCGACACCCATTCCTTCCGTTACAGTATCAAAGGGAAAGCCCAAATCAACGACGTCCGCTGTTGGAGCTGGAACTCGTGACTGTTCAATTTTCGGGTGCAAACCACACTGCGGAATCTTTGGCTGTGATGGTGGATGCGGAATCTTTGGCTGTGGTGGTGGCTGCGGTCCTTTCGGCTGCATTCCAGACTGTTCCCTTGGTACATGTGGAGGTCTTGGTTGTGTTGGCGGGGGATGTGGATCTGCTGGGTCTAACAATGATGATGACAATAATTGTGATGATCCTGTTACGGCATCAGCCTGCACGCTGATTATCAGTAGTTGGAGTACCTCGCCCATGACAGAGTACTCTACTACAACGAAGGTATGTTATTTATCCGTTAAGGTGCTAGCATATAACTAACGATTATGGCAGACTCACTGCAAAGAAACTGTCGCATGCAGCGCTGAAGATACAAAAACCACTACCACCGCCACAACCAGCTATCCTGAAACAACTGCAAACATGGTTAACTTCTTCGATACGGCACCAGCGTCTGTAAACACCGACTACAATGCTATCGCTTCTTCCATCCTGCACGACAAAATGAAATACTACGGCCTCTTGAAATCAACAACGACAATAACAGTGACAGCGGCGCCCACACCCAAGATATCTACTGTCACCTCTGTGATAGTAGTAACTCCAACACCGACACCAATTGTTCCTGAAGTAGCCTGTTTCGTTTTCCTGGACGCCCTTTGGTACGATGTTCAGATCATTACGAACGGTTTCGAAACGGATTTAGGCGCAGCCATCAAGCATGAAGAAAGCGGCTGTGGTGATCTACTAAGCTGGGACGCCTCCGATGTCAATCTTTCTGAACCAGGATGGACGGGGACGAGGGAGTACAGTTTTACATTGCCGCTTACCATCAAGGCTGGGTGTGTAGAGAGGGCTATTGCCAGCGCTGGCGGCCCTAGTGGATTGTCCTGCGCCAATTTGTACGCGTATTAGTCTGGGTGAATACGGAATATAATGTGGAAAAGTTTGCGGTCTTGTATATATACAGATATAAGGTTCATATATATATTAATAAAAATAAATGTAATTCTGATTTAAGTGAGGGCACCCACGACGGAAATAATATAATTTGATAATATTATATAATTTATATAATAAGAAGATAGTTAATATAAACTATAATTAAGAAATAAAAATTAATAAAGTTAATAAAAAGAAAAATTAAAGAAATATCTATTTAAAAAACTTGAATTAATATATTACTTTAAATATAAATTTTATAATATTAAATATTTATATTATTATAATTATCAAATAATATTAAACCGAATATTTAATATTTATTTATATTTAATTTAATTATTTTAAACTTTTTATAATATTTAAAAAGAAATAGAAAGTAATTATATATTATAATTTATTTATAATATTATATAATAATATTGAATATATAAAACTATCTTTATATTTATAATTTTTAATTTTATTTTTTTATATAATATAATTAGAATTTATTACTTTTTTATTATATTATTAATTTCTTAATTATATAGAAATAATAGAAATATATAAAATTTATTATTAAAATAATTAAATAAAAGATTATTAAATAATAATTAAATAATAGAGTTATTATTTAAATTAAATATAAAATTCTATATATTATTAAAATATATTTTATTTATATAAATCTTTATTTTATTTATTTTTAATAATTCAAATTATTAAAATAAATATATTTTATTATTATAAATACTTATCTTCTAAGTTATATAGAAGTGGTTAGGATCTCGAATATTATTAATCGCGATAATTAGTAGTATTATTATAAAGTTTATTATTGATAATAATTATATAGAGAATCAATTGTTATTTATAATAATAAGTAAACAAATTATAATTAAAGTTGAGTACAAAGTTCTATATATTAAGAAAAACTATCTAATTATATAAATCTTTATATTCTATAAAGTAGTTTGATAAACTCTTTACCAAATTATCTCTAAAGAGATTAAAAACTAGTTTCTCTTTCTATATCTCTATTTAAGATTCTATTAAGAGTATTTATAATTCTCTAGATATTATTTCTCTAATAAGTACTTTTCATCTTAGAATATTATATCTACTAAAGATATATTAATAATTATAAATATCTTTTCTATCTTTATATTAGAAGTAAAGATATCTAAACTTCTCTTTATTATATAATCTTTATATAATAATCTTATCTTACTAAATAAAGGTAACTACTTTTTAAGTTTAAGATTCTTAAATATTTATATAATCTAAATTATAATATTATCCCCTTTCTAATTTAGTTTTATCTCGATATTTATTATAATAATATAAAGTACTTATTTAGTTATTCGATAATTATCTCTTTTCTTCTTTTCATTATATCTATACTATATATTCAAAAAACAAAACAAATTAAGTTAGGAAATTATATTGAAAAGTTAGAATAGAAAATAATTACTTATTCTTATTATAAAAAGATTAGTTATTCTGATAATTATATTAGAATAACTATTAGTCTTCCGAATTATTATTATACTAAATATTCTTATTAAAACAAGATTTATGATTTTATCTTTTGAAATCGGATATTAAAGTTATCTAATTGAGATTTTATAAATTCTTAATAAGAATATTTGAAATAGAAAGAGAAGAAGATAATATCCAAAATTCTTCGATTATAATAGTAATAGTATTTCTTAGATAAATATAAAAGGAAAATGATTTAAATAGATCTAAACTTACTAGATAAATTAGATAAATTGAAAGAAAGAGAGAAGTTAGAAAAGGAATAGATTAAATAAACTGAATAAATTCTTTAGATATCTAATTCTTCTAAGATTAACTTTTCGATCTTCAAACTTCCTTTAATAAATAATTCTAAACTAGCTACTTAATTAGAAGTTAAAAGTTTCTTAAATAGAATTTCTCCAAATCTTATAAGTAATTTAGATTTTTGATTAGTTTCTATATATTTTCCAAATATAAATATCCTTTCTATTTGATTAAATAATAAAGCTTTTCTCTAATATATTTTTGATTTAGTATTTCTTCAACTTTATATTCGGTATTTAGATTAACTAGTTCAATTTCGATATAAAGTATATTTAGTATTTCTAGTAATATTAATTCTAGAAGTGAAATATAGAATATTAAGTATATATTTATTATTCGTGGTAATTTAAAACGATAATTAACTAGTCTAACTACTTTGCTAATTTTAAAGAATTCTAATTTCTTATAATCTAGTTTATTATTTAGTTTTTTTATATTGATATTTTATCTAAAGAAATAAACTTTATTCCTCTTTCTAAATATTGATTTTATACTATACTTTATATTATAATAATAAGTTATATACTATATAATAAACTTAATATTAAGTAATAATTATTTATAAAGATTTCTAAGATTCTTTACTTTTGTTATTCCTATATCTGATTTTGCTATATCTAGTAATTATATATTATATATTTTAGATTCGAAGCCAAAATTAGTATATATTAATATTATATTTATAATAACTACTTCTATAATATTATAAGCGAACTATATAAATAATAATAATTCTATCTAATTATTTTATCTATAATTAATATAATATCTTAAATATTATTTTATAGTTTGGTTTAATTATTCTATTTAACTATCTATTTATAGATAGAATATTATTAAGAGTTTTCTTTTAATTTCTAGTAAAACTATAAATATCTATTAGAATTTCGAGGTAAAAAACTTATTCCTATCCAAGATAATTTCTATAAATATATTATATATACTAGTTATTATTCTTAGAAATATATAAATTAGATCTTTAGTTATATTACTTTCTTTATATAGAATTATATATCTAAACTTAGTTAATCGATCTATAATAATTAGAATGAAGTTATATATTATTTCTATTATTAGATTCTTTAAAGATGATAATTTAATTATAAAGTTCTATATAATAAACTTCTATAATTAAATAAATATATTTGGAGTTTTAAACTATTTATATAAAGTATATTATAAGGTTTTATTCTATATATAGATATTATAGTTTTTAATGATTTCCTCAACTATTTTTCTTATTTATAGGAAATATAAGTTTATTTTGATTTTTACAAATATCTTTATAATTCCTTAATATCTATAAACTAATAACTTATATTATTTCTAAATAAACTATTTAATTAAGATCGAAAGAATATATATCTTTTTATAGAAGTATATAATATTATCTTTAATTATAAATCCCTTATCTAGTTATTTCAATATTTATTTTATAATAGAATTATTTCTATAATACTTCTATACTTATTTCTTTAAATAGTTATTATAAAGTGATATTATTATAACTAATTAGACTAAATTGAATATTAATAAATCTCCATCCTGGCGAAATATAATATATAATTTATATATCTTATTTTCTAGATATTCTGGTTTTCTATTAAGTATATTAGTTTTAATATTTTCATTTCTTTTAATATATAGTATTTTGAAATTATATATAACTAATATTTCTATCTATTATACTTATTATCTATTTAGAACTTTGATTATTATAAAATATATCAAATTCTTATAGTTTGAATAAATCTAGATTATATATTTAAATCCTTTGAAATAAACTCTCTATTCTTTAAAAATATCGATAATAATAAATAGTTCTTTATTATATATCTTGTAATTCAGTTTAACTAATTATAGCTTTCTTAAATAATATATTACTAGTTATAACTTCTTATCTTTATCCGATTAATTAAGGATTATATTTAATATATAATCTGATATATTTATCTTAATAGTAATTAGTTATTCGGGATCGAAGATAATAAGAACTAATATTTATATAAAGGTTTATTTGAGGATTTCAAATATCTATTATACTATACTATTTTATTTATACTCGATATTCTTTTTGGTTAAATTTATAAAAAGTATTATAATTTTCGAATAATCTTTAATAAATCATTTATAGAAGTTCGCAAATTCTAAAAATAATTATATTTCTTTTATAATAATAAATTATTTCTATTTTAGAACTTCTTTTATTTTAGTTAAACTTATCTTAAATCTTATTATATTAATAATATATCTTAGAAACTTAGTTTCGGTAATATAGAATTTATATTTCGAAGGCTTTAATAAAATATCTATATTTATTAAAATCTGAAGTATTTCTTATATAATCTTAATATATTCTTCGAAGGTTTTAATAAAGATTAAGATATTATCTAGATATATTATATAATAATTATCGAGATACTTTCTTAATAAGTTATTAACTAAATATATATATATTACTAATATATTAGTAAGCCCAAAGAGTATAACTTGATATTTATAATATCTATATTATATATAAAATACTATTTTCTATTTATCTCTTTCCTTAATTCAGATTAAATTGAATTCTATATATTAATCCAACTTGATAAAATATTTAGTCTTCCCGATTCGATCTTATAACTTACTAATTAATAATAATATATATTAGTTCTTAATAATAATAATATTTAGTTTTCGGTAATTGATAATTAGTTTTAATTTTATATTATAAAGTTTAGATATAAAGAAGATTAATATATTTATAGATAAATAGAATTCTCTAATAAATCCTTTTACTAAATTTTCTATAATATATTCTTGAAGTATTCTGAATTTCTCTTCTAATAATAGTATAATTAGTAAGAATAATAATTCCTTTCTTTCTTCCAATTTTATTTTATAATCTCAAAACTAGTATTTTGGTAAAGTATCTTTTTAAAATCTTTCTTTGAAAATCTCGATATATTTTATATACTATATTAGTATATCTTTCAATAAAGGATCTTGAATTAAAATATCCAATCTTGATAAACTTATTATCTTCAACTTCTAATTAGATATTAATTTTATAAAACTCTATATAAACTTCTTCTTATATTTATATTTATTATATTATATAGTTCTTACAATCTAATCGATATATAGATTATAATTTTCTAATTATAATATTCCCAGAATTATTTAGTATCCTTTTAATAAAACTAAATCTATTTTTATCTATTTAGAATATTAACTTAACTATATTTCAAATTTTTATATTTCATACTAAACCAATCTGTTCTCTTTAATTAATTATCTATTAATAAGATAAAGTTTATATAGAATTAGTTTCTTAAAGATTTATAATTTCGTTAATATTATAATTTCTAATATTATAAAATTTTCTATTATTTCTAAGTTCACTATAACTCGAAGTATTCGTTTATTTATATATATTTTATAAAGAATCTATTTTAATTTTAAAGTAATTTTTAGCTTTCTAATTATCACTTTATATAACTCGGCGAGTTATTCTTAATTAGTATAAAGTATTTTATAATATAGTTCTATAATAAATATATTTTATTATAATCTAACTTCTTCCTCAATCAATTTTATATAATAGATTTAGCTTTCTATTAGAAACTATCTTACTAATTATTTTATATAAATTTTTTCTTCTTTTCCGATTTGTTTCTATAATTATATTATCTATAAATATCGGAATATTACTTAGAATTGCTCAATTTGTAGTTTGTTATTCTCGAAGTTATTTCTCGAGAATTTCTAATAAGTTTTATTTATTTCAAACTACTTCTATCTAAAGTATTTATTATCTCTATATATAAGTTTATAGATTTCACCTACTCTGGATTCAAAAGTTTCTATATAATTATAATATTAACTTTTATAGTTCGAATAAATCCAGATTCTGATTCTCTAAATATTATATTCTTTAATAATCTATTCTTTATTTATATTTAATAATTCGAATACTATACTTATTTATAATATTTATAATTTCTTCGGGAAGTAGTTATTTATAAATTTCTCTTTATAGTACTTCTTATATATATTATTATAATATATAAACTATTGGATATATTTATAATTTGTTTTTTCCTTGATAATTGATTTTCTATAAATAGTAAGATCTTGGTTTATTATATTTATTTGATAGGATCTTTTTTCCTATCTTTCATTTCTAAACTTTTTAAGATATTACTTTATATTATCTTTATCTAATCTATAAATTATATATTAATCGTTATAATATATTATCTATAATAGTATTATATATTTATTAGGAACTTACTAACTATTTATTATATTAATCTAATATTTTATTATATTCTTAAGTTATTTCTTTCTCTTTTAATTTCCTTTTTTAAGTTTATCTATTTAGAACTTTTTATAATAATCTCTAACTTGATATTCTGGAAATTTATATTTGAAGTAAAATTTCTTTTTATATCTATAATTCTTTTCCTTCTAGGAAAGATTATTTTTAGAATTTATAATATCTAGTTTTATAAGATTATTATAAGTATTTTATCATTTTCTAAATTAATTTAGTTTATAATATCTCTTATTTCCTTGGAACTATTTAGATTACTTATCTTACTAATATTTATATAATATATTATCGACTTAGATTGATTTTTCAATCAGGGAGTTTAGATTATTATATTTAATCGATCTCTCTAACTCGAGTTTAATATTTAGTTTAAATTCTCTTTAATAATAACTTATAATCACTTTATCTCCCCATTCTATAATATCTATATAGTATCTAAACTCGGTAATATATTTTATAACTAATCCGATTTATATCAATCTATAAAGTTTTTCTTCTATAACTCTTTTTTCGTTAATAATACTAAATATCTAACGAATTTCTATTTTGAATCTTTTAAAAAAACCGAAGATAATTCTAATAGATTATATATAGTTTGTTAAATAGTTCTTATTATCGAAGAAATCTTATAGATATAATTGAATCTATTTAGCTACTTCCCCTTTGAGGTATAATATAATCTAGTTATTTATTATAATTAATTGATTGAATTTATCCTAATTAAAGGTAATATATATTTCGATTTGAAGTAAGAATATTTCGAGTTCGCAATAATCTTCTTTATATTTATTTAGTAGAGTTATTTTGAGGATTTCCGAAATAATAATTTTATATAGTTTATCTATTTTTATATTATCTTCGTTATCTTGATTAATATCCAGAATAGTTACTATTTAAATATTAGATTAGTTATTAGATAGTAATCTAGATATAATGAAGATATCGATTCGGTATATAAAGTAATAATAATATTTAAAATATTACGAATATTTATCTTCTAAATTATATAAAAGTAGTTAGAATCTCGAATATTATCGGTCGCGATAACTAATAGTATTATTATAGAGTTTATTATTAATAATAGTTATATAGAGAATCGATTATTATTTATAATAATAGATAAATAAGTTATAATTGAAGTTAAATATAAAGTTCTATATATTAAAGAAAACTATTTAATTATATAGATCTTTATATTCTATAAAGTAACTTAGTAAACTTTTTACTAAACTATCTTTAAAGAAATTAAAAGTTAGTTTTTCTTTTTATATCTCTATTTAAAGTTCTATTAAAAGTATTTATAATTCTCTAAATATTATTCTTTTAATAGATATCTTTTATTTTAAAGTATTATATCTACTAAAGATATATTAATAATTATAAATATCTTTTCTATCTCTATATCAAAAATAAAAATATCTAAACTTCTCTTTATTATATAATCTTTATATAATAATTTTATTTTACTAAATAAAGATAACTACTTTTTGAATTTAAGATCTTTAAATATCTATATAATCTAAATTATAATATTTATTTATTTTATTAATTCTAATTATTAATTTAATATAGAATTTATTTAAATAATAAATTATAAATATTTTATTAAATATTAATTTATATTATTAATAAAAATATTAAATAAAAGAAAAATTAATTTATATAAATAAATATAAATTAGAATTAAAAGAAGAATTTTATATTATAATATATTAAAAATTTTAAATTTAATAATAAAAATTAATTATTATAAAATTCTAATTAGATAATTATTATATAATTAATATTATATAATAAAATTAAATAGTAATAAATAATTTTAAAAAGAATTTAAAAATTAATTATTTTATAATTAAAAATTTATTATCTTAAATAATTTTATAAAAATATATAATTATAAAATTTTGAAAATTATTTTTTATTTTATTTATATAAATTACTTTTAATTTTAAAAATTATTTATTATTTTATTTATATAAATTATTTTCAATTTTAAAATTTTAATTAAAATTTAAATCTAATTATTATAAACTAATAAATAAATAATTATAAAAAAATTTAATTTAGAGATTAGAAAAAATTAATTATAATAAAACTTTATATTAATAATTATATAATTTTAAAAAGTAAACAAGTTTTAAATATTTTTAAAATTTTTAAAATAAATAGATTCTAAATATTTTTTAGATTTCTAGAAAATAAAATTTTATATAAATAAATAGTTTCCTTAATATATAAAGTTTTATATTTAATTCAAATACTTGACCTCGGCCTCAAGATATCGACTATATATAATATACACCAGTATAGATTCTTGCTCCTTATAGGCGCGACCTTGAGGAATCTAACCTTACGGCGATCTTGTTTCATGTCGTAAATAGACGCGCTCCAAAAATCAAGCTCCTTGCCACCAACATCGGGTGCGACCGTGTTCAATAAAAGACCTGTCCCAACCACCTGGAGTTGGAGATAACACGACACCAGAAGATCACGCAGAGAACACTCAAACGATGCCGAAACAACAAGGCTGGATTGCAGATCGCCTGAAGCCCAATTGTCACGAGTTCAAGATCGGAAATGATACTTGGCTACTTCTAAGGGCCCGATTACTGAAGCAACATATGATACCTTTTCGGGAGCCGTCTACGAATGCAAGCGTGAGCGCGACGGAAAAGACGCAATTGTGAAAATCTGGATGCAGTATGTCATAACCTCTTATCTTGCTCCAAATTGGGAAAAACATACTAACAATTGTTAAAGAACCGAAGTAGAAGAGGCTGAAGATACAAGCTCTCTAACGGACGATACAAGCTCTCCAACGGATGATGCAAGCTCTCCAAAAGACGATGCAAGCTCTCCAAAGAGCGATTCAGATGTCGTTGGCCACCCACCTTGGGAAGAGGAACTGCAATGTTTGGAATTGCTGAAACAGCGCTACAATGATCTGAAAACAAAGAAGGAGATACCTACGAAACCTTTTCCAGATGCTATTGGATTGTCCAAAGTAGAACAGGAAATAAACTTCCCCGTTCCAGGAGGTAAATCAACCCTGAACTAAAATATTCATCTTCCCGCAGTAGTTCTTTGCAACCGGTCTGTTCCCGCAACGGGAAAGGAAGCGGCGCAGCGAATACCACCCCCAAACAGATAGACGGCCTCCAGTATCGTAGCTCTGGGAGAGCCAGTGGAGCCTCATTTATGTTTTACAGTACTTGATATCAGGCAGAGAAAGACGCTAACCTGACAACAGGTTATCTAGCCTATCTGGTTATGGAGAAATTGCCGGGTATATGCATTGAACCGGCAGAATTCTGGGGGCTCAACTGGGACAAAGTCAAACGCGATAAATTCCGACGCGTCTTTATGGAATCAGCAAGGTATGCTTTTCGTTCCATACAAGCACGTTGACATGTTGTACTGATGTAACCTAGATTGCTCGCGAAACTAGGTATTGTCAATAAAGACAGATCGATGAGAAATCTACTTTACCATGAGTACAAAGATGAAAATGGTGAAGAGAAGCAGAAATGGTTAGTTGACATCCGAAACCAATTTCACAGGCAGTTCGAGTTTGCTGATCATAGAATAGTTACTTCATAGACTGGGAATGGTGGGATTATCGTACAAGTAAGAAGTCTCTCCATATGGGGGAGTTGCAATTTGCCTACAGCATGATCCAAGATCTTGGGCCACGAGGGTGGAATATGGATTGAAAATGGTTGAATCTGTAGAACTTATAGACAAACAAAACATGATTTGGGACCGACGTGCCACGTGATAAGCTCAGGTTCCGCTTCCCTCACACAACTTCCAGGAAGCAGATTAAGTGGACTTATAGCTGAGCGCGGAGAGAGGAGCCGGAAAGTCCAGAGTCTTCAGCCCATGTACTGTTAACTGATCCATCCAGCGCTCATGCCGACGTCTATAAGAATTTTAAGTAAATGATGTTCTAAAGGTAGACGCTGATAGATAAGAATGCTAGTGCTAGATGGCCTACAGGGAAAGGATTGGGCTGAGCGGACGAAGTGGGGGCGGCTAGAGGAGGGGTAATTGGAGCGAGAGAGTGGACACTGGTTTCCCTTTCAGATTGAAGATTATGTGTCTTCTAACATGAAAGAGAATCAGATCAAGAACCTATCTACCACGCTTTACAAGATCAAATTTTTCCTAGAAGACTAAACTGTTTCTCTATTCATCCTATCCAATTCACCTCACACGATCATTGAGATCCTTATGCGATAAGACTGAATGGGAGTAAGTCATGGTCTAGAATGTATGGCAGCATGGCTTCGGGTCTAATAACATATTTATTAATTTGATAACATGGAATTAAGCTCGAATTATATGTGGGTTTTAAGCCGTAACACTGCTCCCACCACTAGGAGATGCAGTAACCCCTGACGCACTTGTGCATTCTCACATCCACCAACCATCCACCGAATACATATTTTCGTAACCTGACGCAGAAGTGAGGGGTCGTATTGTAACATTGAGTATGTGTCTGAATGATTTGGGTGGCAGTGAACATTATCTCTTTGGTATTAGATGCCAAATATCTTCTCGGTCGTGAGCGGTATCGTACGTTGACCCCTTGCAGAGGACTCCGACCGAACTTCCACCGCTTCGAACCCACCCCACCCCACCCCGCCCCCACTTCACATGCGCCATTCTTCCCACAAGACATCCCATTATAATCCTACATCAAACCCGGTAATCAGGATATTGACCTCTCGGATTCCTCCTTATCTCCGTCCTATCTTGCGTCATCGCCACGGGCACACGCTCAGTTGTCTTGAGATACATATCCGGCGGTGCTTCGTAAGTTGGATAATAAGCAAAGATCGAGCGCGGCTGTATCGGCGCAGATGGTTGTGGTCTCTGCATTCGCGGGGCCGGTTTCTTTTGTACGACTTCAGGTGCAGGTGCCGGCGCCGGGACCACTCGGGGCTTTTTGTTGGGTAAACAGCCAAACGCGAAAGCCGACTTGGCTTTCCGCGACGGTAGCGATTTCGATCGTTCTTCTGTTATAGAACGAGAAGGGCGCTGGAGTACTAAATAGTAGCCGACAGGTTTATCGACTGCGTGCGGAACAGGCCGATCTCTCCCCGTTTGTTCTTGCGGCCTAGGCTTCGGCAGCGGTTCGTAAGAGCCGACATCGATTGCCGCCGGCTTTCGAAGAAGCGCAAGCTTGGAAGGTGTGCTGGAAGGGCCAAATGAGCGCGGCACTACGATAGGACGTTCATAGTCTGGGTAGTAACCGCGAGCCGGGTCCCTGGGTTGGGAAAAAGCATTTCCCAGATACGGGTCACCAACTTGTGACCCCAACGACCCCATAGAAAGACAAAAGCACAGCGCGCAATGATTGCTTGTCTTGTCAGAACCAGCTGAGCATTGAGTTTACCATCGTACGACTATTGAGTTTAAAATCGTACGATTATGATGTAAAAGGCGCGGGATGGGAAAATATAGCAAAACTTAAAACCACAGAGATGCAGTCCTTCGAGAATACATGGAAGGAGACCCCTGATGGGAACTTTCCCACCAACGGGGGATCTTACTACGGGTGAGGCACGGAATCTGTACATCCAGCCCTCTGCCTCAGATATTGGATGGAGCTCTAGGGGACCGTGATTCCAGCAACCAGAGTTCTGCGGCGATGATCGACCATAATTAATGCAGATATAGGACAGTCCTCCGCGAAGAATGTGGAGTTTGGAATCAGATACGATGTAACTTCCCGTAATATATAAGCATCCCGGTTTCACCTTACATCTGAAGCCGGTATCTTATCTGCCCCTTTGTTGGATTCGGGAGTTTCATCATACCTCTTGCAACACTCCGGGTGACAGCTTGGCAAATGCTTGTTGCGCCCGACGTCACTACCCCGTGTTCCCTGGGAATATCCCGGGAGGGGCTTTGCGCCATTGTTTTATAAGATCAGATGGCGTCCTGTCACCGCTAGTTGTGCTGAAGTTGTGTTGAAAGTGAAAGTGAAAATATGGCGATGAGATTCTGCTTTGTACGGGGTGAAGTGAAGTTCATCCCAAGAGGATTGGGCTGCGCCACGGCCAACCGAGGTGTGGCTTGTGCGCCTGCCTGACCACTCACAAGCATCTTTTCCACCGTCTAAAAAGACAACGACCTTTGGCCGAAGGTCGTTGTCGACCGACCACCAACAAACATCTGCTCTTGATAAGAATCAAAACAGGCTGCTAATTACTCAATATGTTGTTCCAACTTACCATCCCGTTTTCACAGCAGATACATGCGAGATCTCACCATGGAGAACTCCATCCAGAAAGTTTTCGCAATCCCCGAGCTCCTCGAGCTCATCCTCCTACAACTCCCCTTCCTCGACCTTGTTCGCGCGCAGATGGTCAGCGGAAGCTTCTACGACGTGATAGAATCCTCGACGCAATTGCAACAAGCCTTATTCTTGCGCGCCAGCCCCGCGACATCAATCCCCATCCCGAACCCTTTGCTGCAACCATGCGCCAATGCGCAATTCCTTGATCTGCGGTCCTCGCATATAAGATGCAGATACATACACAATCCGCGCGGACGTCGCCGGAACGATTCTTTTACATGGCCTACGGTTGCCGCAAGATGCGACTCGAAGTTGAGAGTCGATTTTACGAATAAAGCTGTGAGGAGGAGCGAAGCTAGTTGGAGGAGAATGCTGATCGTACAGCCACCCGTTGCACAGCTGGAGATAAATGGACCGCAAGCGAGGAAGATTGAAGACGACCTGGGGATTACTATGCATGAGCTCGGAAGTCCACTGAACAAGCTTAGGTGTGTGGATTTTGAGATCTTTACAAGTGGTCTGTCACGAATGGTTGTGGAGAAGCAAAGGGCTTGCATGGTCCGGTGACAAATGAGACTTCACGTAGGTTGGTTCACTTCATATTCTTCGGGTAGCAGATGTTTATATCTGCTATCACCTTGCTGGATTCATTGCGAAGGAATGTTGAAAGTTTCACTGCTTGTGTCTGGTTTTGTTGCTGCTGTCAAGCAGTGTTGGTTCTATTCAGCAACCTCATTCGTGTCTTGATCATCACGATCCGATTCAGACGGTTCCTTGGAAATGCTAGCCAGCTCTCCTCTCCTTTCCAGCACCTGCAAAGCAATACAGAATTGTCCAAATTTGTGATCTCTATCCGGAACTCATTTGCGAAACATAAAGATAGTTTGCTTGTCAGCATTTTTTCACCCCCTCTCACGGGGCTCTCGCGGGTGGCCTTATCTGCTTTTCTGTGGCCGGATTGGCTACACTGTATATACATAGTACTTAGATAACCTGAATACAAACTAGAAGTATAATATTCAGGTCGTTAAATAGCCTCTTGAGTTGTGTATATAGACAGACCCTAGCAACTCCGTGACTCAGTCCCTTATTCCGAGATTCGTCAGAGCCTTTCGAACGTATTACTCGACTAGCAGTGCAGGGGATTTGTCTGTTTGCACCAAGCAAGATTCTGACCTAAAGCTCTGTTGTTTACGCTCTTTGTGGTAGAGGAAGGTTTTGACTAAAAAAGTAAACTCTAAACAGCTCTAGGATAACGAGAGTACCCGAAGATTCGGGTTTGGGACTAACAGCCCCACAGATGTAAGCTACGGTAAGGGTCAGTGAGACCGCGCAGGTTTTCTCTATTTCTCCTCATTTCTTCTTTCCAGTTATTTGGTTTGGCCTCCCCTGTTCCTGTGCTCCTTTTTCTCTCTCTTTCTCTCATAATATCACTTATCTAGCACAACTGTCTCTGCTCCAGTCCAATCTTAGACACACCTGACTAATTTACTCTTATATTCTATTAACTCGGTTTCACTTTCGGAGTGCACTGTAAGTAAGCCCGAGACGCCGAATAGAAACTCTGAGAAGTGATGTGCAATTACATTATCATTTTTTAATTACGATACTATCATCCTCTCCCTCATGGAGAAATTCCAGCCCATCGAATTACCACCCATTACATCTCATCTCATTTCAGCTCATGCTCTGCTCCACGAAATATCGTGCGTCTAGCTTCATCCATCATCAATCATTATCCGCATCTCAGAAAAGACCACACAAATACATGCATACCCATCCGAAGCTCATGCAGACTCATACAATATCTACAAAACCAACATAGCAACTAAACCCAACCCCGCCAACCCCATAACCGAACCTCCAACTTTGATCCCCACTACTGCACCGCCAGAAGCCGTACTAGCAGTCGCTGAAGCCGCCGCCGCGGTCCCGCTTCCCGATCCGGTAGCTTTGGTTGTAGTGGTAGAACTAGCTGGAGTTGTAGAACTAGCCACTTCCCCAGTTGTTGATGCGCTTGCTGTTGATTCTCCGGAGTTCAAAGTTGCAGCACTAGCATAGGAAGTCTTCGTCTTACTTGCACTTCTACTCCCACTTGCCGTCGCACTAGCACTGGCACTCACGTCCTCATCATCATTAGCCTCAAAGTCCAACCCACAGTCCAGCGCATTTTTCCACCCCTCCGCATAATACTCCTCCCACCAATCACTCTGTGCCACCAACCAGTAACCGTGAAAGCGGTATTCGCTACCGGCGTAGCTGTGCGCGAGCGCGAAAAGGGAAGCATCACAGGTAGCAGGGCAGTCGGACGATGAGATGGCGCTGACGCTTGGGGAAGAGATGTAACAGTAGCCACCGTCGCTATTTAGCGATTTGATTATTAGTTTGGTTTCGCAGAAGTATTTGATAGATACAAAGGGGAGGAGGAGGTACTTACTCATCCCCGCGACAACTCTGTGCGAGGGTATACTGAAATACTTCGCCTACCACTTCGACTGGTACTAATCCCATCGGAGAATCATAATCTGGACCGATATACTCCTGCGCGGCATCACCGTCTGCACTACAGGCTTTCTGCACACCGTCTACATAAGCATCGAGGGAATTGAAACAGGTAGATGTACAGGTGTTGTCGAGATCGTCAGAGGTAGGATCAAAGGCTGGACGCATAGATGCGACTAGGCCGAGAAGTGTAGCATCGCAGTCGATGGGCGCACTGTAGGCGGCGATACAAGCGGCGGAGGTCGTGTTCGCGAGGTCCTTGGCGACGTAATCCCAGTCGGGGCCGGAGACATTGAGGGAGAAGGATGCATGAGCGATGGGGGCAAGGGCCAAGGTGAGGAAAACAAGGGTGCTGGTATGCATGGCTGCGTCGCTGGTGGATTGATTGGATGTGAATTAAGTTGTTTATTCTGGTAGAGAGAAAGCGCGCACACGAAGATGGGGCAGAAAAATTAAAACGACAGGATGCCGGGCAGGCTGGTGAAGATCAATCGGTGAAAATCAATCGGCAAGTAAAGACTGTATTTGTATTGTATGTACGTGTTATGTGTACAAGCAAAGAAGGAGAGAAAGGGAAAGTGTGATGAGAAAGAAGGACAATCGAAGGAAATTGTGAGGATATAAGAACCCCAGAAGCAGGCTTGGCAACTTTGCTAGGCCGCTTTTTTTATGTCAATGCATCTTGGAACTTACTGTAATAGGGCCTTAGGGCCTGCTGCCTACATTTGGCGAGACACTATTGAGAGAGTGAATTCTGGAAGGAAATTTAGAAAGAGAGAACCAGATGACTCTGTAGTGAATTAGAGAAGAAGACTTGTGGATATGAGAGGTTGATCTGAGGATATTATTCAGGGTTAAGGTTAAGGTTAAGCGTAACCTTTAATGATTGGCTGTCCCTTGTCCTCTGCGACGTTGGGGATTGCATTCCTTGCCGGACTGCTGACTCGGCTCCGCTTTTCGGATCGACCATGTTCCTTGTTAAAGCCATTGCTGAGGCTCAAACGCAACCTTAGATATTGATTGTATTGTCGGCTTCATCAGAAACATTTTTTGATGATTTTGATTCTCGCTCACTCAGTGCAGACTCCTGCTTGTTCTCAGAATCTTAGTTCTCATAATGTATTTCGGTTGCTTTCGCTTTCGCAAATCGATTCACCACATTTGGCCGGAAATACAGCCGAACGGCCCGAACCCATCCTAATATAATAAGGGAAGTTGATCGAATTAGGAGGGTCCTTATTAAAACCTTTGAGGGTTGTCGATTCCTATATCTAGAGGAGGCAGAGAAGTTTTCGGAGATTAATCTCAGGCACCGCTATTAACTAATATTTTGTAGCGGCTACACTGTTCGGCACAAAGCTCCATCATCTCTCACCGACCAAGAATCGCTTCCCACCGCCGTCAAAGCATAAAACAAGTCGTCCGGATCATATCTCCGCTTGATAGCTCTCAGTCGATCATAGTTATCGCCATAAAACACATGTTGCCAATTCGGTTCCCGAAAGTCTCCTTCACTCAGATAAGCTCCACCGCCGGGTGCAAGCCTCTCAAACTGAGGGATTACATCATATGTTACCAGATCCTGGTTCTGGATATTCAGTTCTGCGTCGGTGTTGCTCCAGTACGTGCCAACTACTGCATCGAAGAGAATACCCCGCCATCCTGGGTGTGCTGCATTGGCGATATGGCCCTGTTTTTCGGACGCGTTCAAGGCTATACCGGATATAGCTCCTACTTTGTTCGATATATCTCTCAGAGCGCTCATCAATCCCTTGGTACCATTACTTGATTCGATGAGGGAGCGCGGGATGAACCTGCCCCCGATTTGTATGCCGTTGACTGGAGTTGGTGGACTCATGACTTCAAACGCGTCCAAAAAACTCGGCCATTCATCTACGAAGTAAGCTTTTATATCGTTAGCCTGGACTTGCTCGCAATTTGATGGGATTTAAAGTTAACCTGGGGAACAAACGTACAGTAGTTGAAGTGCATTTCATCGAGCTTCGCTATGGTTGGTTGCATGAGTCTGTCAAGTTCCAACTTACTCATACCCATACACGAGGCAGGAGTCATGGCAAAAGTTGAATTCGTAATCAGCCACACGCTCACCGCACCTGCATCTACCATGGCCGGGAGACTTTGGATGAACGTTTCAATCACGTCAAAAAACGTGTCTTGCGATACTCCGACATTAGAAAAGGTGAGATTTGCAGCCGCAGTTGGCTCGTCCTGGTATGCCCTGGTGGTCATCGATAGAACCACTGCATAAGTACCTCCACCTCCTCCGGACAACGCCCAGTACAGATCTTTATTCTTGACTGGAGTCGCTACAATATGCTCTCCATTTGCAGTGACGACTTCCCACTCAAGGACTTGATCTGCTGCCAAACCGAACCGAGACACCAATTGTCCGTGGCCGCCACCTTGAGTATAACCACCAGCAATGCCAACAGTCTTATCATTACCTCCTACGACGACTAGACCGTGAGTGTGTGCGGCAGACCAGGCTTCCCAGGTACTTACACCTGCACCAAGCTTCATGGCTTTGCCAGAATAATATGATGAATTGTAATCGAGCACTTTGATTTCCTTCAGGTGCGTAGTCCATATCGCAACTGCTCCTGCTCCAGTGGCTTTCCCATAATAGTCATGACCGGTGTTCCGTATCGTCAATCTCAAATTATGTTTCCTTACGAACTCGATGGTTTTCCGATAATCCGATGCGCCACTTGCATTGACCGCATACTGAACATAAGTTCCAACCACACAGGCTGATGTCGTTGGAGCGAAAGGATCGCAGCTGTAGTTTGCGAAGAAAGGCGCCATGATCGATGATGATGATTTTATGTGAGTCTCGGCTAATGTCCATACAGACTGCAGCTCTGCGCACTGCGTCGCATTATAGCTCTCGAATTTGTCAGAATGACAGGGGCTACCGATGGGGACTGTAGCGACGAGTTTTCCTCCCAGAGTGAGATTAAAACGTGACCAGTCTGAAGCTGATGGCCAGCAGCTTTGAGAGGGAAGGCAGCGGCATTGCGTTCGATTCGAGTAGAGACTCTCTGGTTGTGATCCACGCACTACTAGAGCCGTTACGCACGGCAACTGGAAAAGCAACGTGATCAATATCGGTAGGCTCAGTTGGGTCAACATTATAATTAATTATGTGATAAGACTTGATGTGGAGAGACGGGAGAATGACAGATACATAATCTTATGGGATTTCTTGGGGGCTTATACACTATCCAGGCATACTAGTAAGATAAAAGTAACCAGGAATCATTCTCCTCAGGGGAACACCCAAAAAGAGATACCGAAATTAAGTGCATCCGCCAAGTTGAACTAACGTTCAACGACATTGGGGACGTACCGACGCCCCTGCATAGGTGAGGCACAACTCCACAGAAATCTGCCGGTATCACGTTGGATTTCTGCAAGTGGCGATGGTGGATGTGCGGCACATTCACACCTATATTTGGGTCAACGATAAAAATCAGGTTGGAGTATAGCTATTTTGAAGCTGAAATATCAACCTGCTACAGGCTGCCAGATTACTAATGGACAACATTGCAGCTGGAGAGCCAAGATTCCTTGGAATGATTACGAGGAAAGTTACTAGGGAAACACCACTGCCCATCGCAGTAAATCAGGCTTCTACGTACAGAGACTGCTCTACCAGAAACGTAAATATCTAGAAACCATTCAGATCAGATCAGCTCATGCCGTGCGCTGAAGGCATTACTCAAAGCTCCTTGACCAGACCTTGACCAAACTTCTCTACCTCGCTCACAAACCCATCAACCCAAGTTAAATGTGGCGAGTGCCCGCTCGGACATTTCACAACAGCTATATCTACACCAGGTCGCGTGTTTTGCAACGCAATCATTCCTTCCTGATACGCTGCCGGCAGAGCAAGATCGTCATCCGTCACTAGATACACACAAGGGAGTGTATATGCGTCGTTTTCCAACACCGTCGTAAACACAGCCGATGCCGTCAACGTAGACTCGTAATGCTTCGCCTCTTTTTCCGGCAGGCCGTTGAAAAAGAACTTTGCGCCTTCACTTGTAGATGCAACTCCGTTCATGCCATGTTTCTAAAGGTGAAAATGTCAGCTCTTCCCAGTTTCTCTGGAATTTTCGCACTGGTGGGGTCCTGACTCGGATACGTACATGGAACTTGCAATAAGGCGGAACAACCGCAGGACTACCATCTTTAGGCTGGAAGAAGCTATTCACAGACTCGCCGACCGGTATCAAGAACGCACACTCATAGAAAATCCCAACAACCCCACCTTTCAGACCCTTCTTCTTCCGTTCCCTAGCCTGGAACTCGGGTACGGCGGCAGCAGTCGCTGTGAAACCACCGGAAGAATGTCCTAAGAGTACAACATTCTTGCCATCTTTATCGACAAGTTCTTTCAATAGCGCCGTGATGACTTTCACGTCCTCGTCTGGCTGGGGATGACCACCTGGAGGTGGAGCTCGGTCATAATCGGGGTGAGCGAGATCGCCGACATTTAGTTTGGTGAGGTCGGAGGAGGGGAGTTGTGGGCAGTAGGAATCAATTCCGTGGTTTTTGAGAGCGTCTTGGAAGACTTTGTAGGGCTCGGGGGTGTGGTAAGATCCGTGGCAGATGATGACGCTGAAGGAAGCCATTGTGAGATACCGTTGAGGAAAATAAAAATAAGAGGAATGGCAATTGGATGTGCGAAATACTTTGACGTGAGCTGAACTTCTTCCCAAGAAAAGAAGTCGCTTTTGAGGGGTCAGGGTTGCCTAGTTGTGATGCCGGAGTGTTGCCACTTTCACCGATGTAGTACGAGGGCTGGAGGGGTAATAACATTCACTGCGGCACAGACAGAATTACAAGGGTTCCGAATGCGACCCACCCTATGACCCTATGCACAACATTCGAAATACGGCGCTCGGCACTGAAACTACTAGTGTACGCTTACTGTACTCGCAACGGTGCGCCGCGTAACAACATATCCAGTTACACAGAATACATATTTTAGAAATTTACCTAAGAAGGTATATTTAAAGTATTCTTGCATATTCCAATTTCTTCACGTAAGGAGGCGGGGGCACAGAAGTTTGTGTTCCAAGATGCCAAACGTGACGACTCCTCCATAGTTGTTTCTTCAATGAAGAGTTTGGCTCCCATTGCAGATGTAGCTCTAATCTCATCACTACAAGCTTTTCTCACCTCCCATTTGCCCGTCATCATGCTTTCCAAACCTCTCATCGCCAGTGGTCTCGGCATAGCAGCCCATAACCTCATTTTCATTCATGGAGAATGGCATCTTTCCGTCGCTCGAATCTTCTACTTTCATTTGGGACTTCTTGCTCTTATTACAAGCTTGGAAATCAGAAACGCCAGTAATTCTCTAATTGGTATAACCGATGCCATAGTAGAAATTTGTTGCTACTTGACTTCTCTGTTCGGCAGTATAACCATCTATCGATTGTTTTTCCATCGACTTCGCCATTTCCCAGGACCGCGTCTCGCTGCGGTTAGCAAGTTATGGCATGTTTGGCAATGTCGCGATTCTCGCAATCATCTTGTGTTGGAGGAATTGCATAAGAGATATGGACCGGTTGTCAGAACAGGTAGAACCTTCGCACGTATTGCTCATGTAGTCGTTACTAACAATCACAGGTCCGAGCGAAATAACTGTATTCACGCCTGGTGCTTTCGAGGCTATGGATGGACCCGGTAGTAATACTACTCGGTCGGATTGGTATGATCTACTGTTTCCACGGGTGTCTTCAGTCTTCACTAGAGATAAAAAGTTACATGACGAGAGAAGGCGCATCTGGTCTCATTCTTTGAGCGCGCGTGGTGAGCAAACCCTTTTGATACTGGCCTTTCACCCAGTAGAAGACATCAAATATCTTACAAGTACCAGCTCTTTCATCGTACGAGCCCCGCATTCTTAGAAAGGTCCATGATCTCAAAGAGCATATCAGTAAAGCGCATGGCGAGCCTATTTATGTGAATGATCTGATGCAGTGGTTCTCCTTTGACTTGATGGGCGCATTTGCATTCAGCGAAGATTGGGGCATGATGGAGAAGTCAGAGTATCATGTTGCCATCAGCATGGTTCGGTCCGCAATAACTCTCTTAGGGCCTTTCAGTCCAGCTATTTGGGTTCCCCGCCTAGGATTCGCTCTTATACCACATCTTTGGAAGGTGAAGGACTGGTTTGGAATGCTCGCGTTCTGTGACACTTGTATGGAGCGTCGGATGAAGGTGAGCATGATTGAATAGATGTCTTTGAATGAATTTGAGAGAATTTTTGCTAAGAATTTACAGAGAGAAGTCAAAGAGAAGGATATTGCCTCTTGGTTCATCGAAGATGCAGAGAAGAACAAGGATAATGACCAGCACGGTATGTGGTTGAGTGGAGATACCGCCACGGTCGTAGTAGCTGGAAGGTGAGGCAATTGAAACCACCAAACGCCTGTTCCAGCACTGATGCATTTCATTCTAGTGACACGACAGCACCGAGCTTGACCGTCTTGTTCTATTTTCTAACAAAGTTTCCCCAACATGCTGAAAAGATATACGAGGAGGTTTCCAAAGTTGATCTTGACGATATCAATGCCGTCGCCTCTCTCCCTCATCTCAATGGTGCAATAAACGAATCCATGCGTCTGTTGCCTGCTGTTCTCACATTTGTGACTCGTGTCACTCCGCCGGAAGGAATGGATGTCGATGGGACTCACATTCCGGGCAACGTTAAACTCGCGGCCCCTCGTTATTCTATCGGAAGACGTAAGCTAGTTCACTACACATTTCCAAAGTGAGCTTTCTAACTAATATATATTCCCAGTCGATTCTGCCTGGGAAGATCCCCACAGTTTCTGTCCAGAGCGATGGTATAGTCGCCCAGAGATGATTCGAGACAGACGAGCATTTGCTCCTTTTGGAACTGGTACGCTCACTGCCCACCACCCAAAGAGAAGATTGCAGGCTAACCATGTCAGGACGTACAAGTTGTGTAGGCAAGTCTCTAGCATTGACAGAGGTTCGCATGGTTACAGCACATCTACTTGCTAATTTTCATGTTTCATTTTGTCCTGGCGATCATGGAGAGGCTGTAGAGCGTGATATGAGAGATCAACTCACAGCGACTCCAGGCGAATTGAATCTTGTCTTTCGCAAGAGGATAGATTGAGGGTGGGGGAGTCAGATAACCCACTCTCTCTGCAAGCCTTTGTTGGCCCCTCGAGCTCATTAGATCACAATATAAAGAACAGATAACTAGACCTATCATAATCACGGCGATTCGCACTCGCTCTTAACGATTATTATCTACCCACTGAATGTTATATATTTCCTATTTGTGATTAGATCAGTAACCAATATGGAAGTGTGTTGTAAACGCAATGTAAATACCTTGAAGATCTAGGCTTGAACAGGGTGTCAAGGCCTATAAGAACAGTTTATATTCCTGATTGAGCCCACCGTTTAATGCGGGGGACAGGGTGGTTGCAAGGGTCGGATACTAATTTCCATTGAGAGCTACCCTATAAGGATATCCTAGAACTGAAACTATAGGCTATTTTCATCGGGTCAGAATAAAACGTCCGTGATATATACCGCATCAAGTATCAGAAATATTTTTTTTCGCTTGTATAGACTTTCCCTTCTATTCTAGGCTTTCACAGTGAGTGATTGCACACGAAAAGCCTTCCCTGAGTATGGCTTGGAAGATCCATGCCCGGGACAGCAATATCGGGGCCCCGACCCGTGACAGTGCCCCAACTCGTCGGCATTCAAGGTCCACTCGGTGAAGGCTTTTTGCTAGATTTAATCCTCACACACTGGGTCGATCACCTGTCAGACGCGCATTAGCTGCGGCTGGACGATGGATGAACATGGGCGGGTACTTTCGCGCGAAGTGCAAAATACGAAGTCTTGGCTGACGGTATGACGCGCATTCGTACGTAAATGATAGCCGATGTAACGGTATATCTGGCGTTTGCATTTCGACTAAGTGCCGATTTTTATTGCGTAAAGTTCCCCAAGCAAGAATCTCGCGCGAAGCTCAAATACGACTCTCACGCACCAACACAATTCAAGACTACCTATAATAGTAAGACGCGCATTAATTCCTCAATGGTAGCCAATCGTGGCGTTTTAAAGATATAGTTAAGATTAGCCCGTCAGCTTTCAACCAAGTGCCGCTTCTTATTGCGCCACTTCAATCTAAAGTCACCAGATCTAGAATCTCACCCCATATCGGTACTACTTCCACAATCCGACGTATACCGGGTATATATGTGGGTAATATCCGTTGTGGAAACACAATGCACCTTTCACATGAAAATGGACGTAATGTCGCGTCCATCTGCTATAGTACTGTGTGGGATGCTAAGGATTGAATTGCGTCGGATAATCTCACCGCGCGTCCTGAGTAGTACAAGGAGAGATCACGTCAGATTGGTGAATAACCGGCATGAAAGTTCTTCGCTGCATAATATTCGCATCGGGACCAGTAGAAAAGTCTCTTGGAAGTCATGGCAGCTGGAAATTTGCTATTGCAAGACATTGGCACGGCAATCAGCTGGACGTTGGAAATAGCAAGTATCCTCGACAGTAGGGGCGGTACTGGATACCCTCAATATTTAGCGCACTGACATCTTACATGACCCGAGTTGGATGGAGATTTTCTATGAAGAAATTGCTGGGTTACTGCCGTTTCAAGCAATTGGCTTGTCGTACGAGCAAGTTGCCGACGAGAATTGCCGTTGCTTATTGTTGGAAGCAGTCATAGCGAAACATCATACGATGCGGATGCTGGGCGATGAACCATACCCAGTACTTTATGCATCCTTTATATCTTTTTCCAGGTACGGCACCCAAATCGTAGGAACTGGGCAGCACCAATTCATCCGAGAAGGAGAGCCCTAGCATACCGTGACCACACCAGACCTAGTCTTTGTCTATGGATCAGGGTTATCGTGGCAGGTGCTATAACAGTGCGGTAAAGGCCACCAGGGCCTTGGAGGATTGCATGCCGAGGTTTTAAACATCTCTAGTTGCGTCCTGTCAAGAAAGGGATGTCCTTGACTCCTTGGCCGAGCTCTATATCCGCCAATACCCGACGGTAATACCAAGAAACTCACTCTGAAGTTGTGCCATGCAAGAATGATATTGAGATTTGTACGTAGCATCTTATTAAGTGCTCGCAATCTCATCAAAATTTAGGAAGCTGCTGAACCATTTATAACAGTGATTTCTGCAAGCTGGAGGCGTTCGTATCCGATTACGACGACTAATCCTTACGGGCAGCGTAGAATGCACTACTGTTAACGTCATACAGAGTTCGTTTAGTATCAGACATGGTTGTAACAGTGCTTGGGAAAGGGGCTCTGCAACATTGAGTCGGACGTTACTTCTGGTGCCTTCAGGGAGAGTTGCTTGTGCTCGACCATCAGAAGGAAGCTGCGCCCACATAGAGCATAGAGCAACAATGACCAACGTGTTGGTGTCGAGTTAGGAAAATGAGCAATATCTTACTATTATTAAACATCTGTTTAGTATACATTAAACGATTGGGGGTCTGGTAGCTTTCATGAAGACAAGTCTCAGAGCAACACCGCTTTACGGGTCTCAAAACTTGCTGCAAAGTCGAAAGTTCCGAATACTATCAACCTTCAAGATTTGCCACTACTTCGGTCTTTAGAGATGGACTTTCTTCATAGAAGGGATCGCCGTTTTCAACATCTTCGACTATTCCCAATTCGACAAAAATCAATCGTCATGAAAACCACATTCTTTCACCTGCACACAATCTGGCTTTTTACCTTTAGTGATCTCAAAACCATAATATTACCGAGCACGGCTTTTGGAGTTTGCACTGCACTAGCTGTTTCTATCGAAGAGTCATCCCAGAACGCCTCTCATTATAATGCCAAGCATTACATTGATGTCCTAAGCTCTGTCCCCAAAGTCATGTTATGGACTTGGATCAATCTGCTGCCCTTCGCAATCAACAACCAACGTCAACCGGAGGCCATCGAAGAGGATGCGATCAATAAGCCCTGGCGTGTCTTTCCGTCTGGCCGATTGTCTCCCGAATCAGCCAAGACACTTATGTTATTTGGCTTCTTCATGGCAATCATCACAAGCCAAGTCCAGGGCAGCTCATTGCAGTGCCTAGCTTTAATTCTCCTCGGCTTCTGGTACAACAATCTCAACGGCTCGGATTGCAACTTTCTCGTTCGGAACTTTATTAACGCATGCGGATTTGTCTGCTTCACATCGGGGGCAATGCAGATTGCAGTTGGGACTTCATACTCGGTGTTGGAGCTGCACGGGTGGTGGTATGGTATCATTGCGGGTATCGTGTTTAGCACGGTGCAGATGCAAGATATGTATGATCAACGAGGAGACGCGATCAGAAACAGGAAGACTGTACCATTGGTGCTGGGAGATGGACTTGCTCGCTGGACGATTGCGGTCCCCGTGGTGATGTGGTGCTGGCTTGCGCCACTGCTATGGAATTCGTCGTTTTTTGGCTTCGTGCTCCCTGTAGCTTTGGGTTCTACGGTGGCTATACGAGTACTGAGAACGAGAACAGAGTCTGAAGACAGAAAGACTTTTCGCCTTTGGAACTTATGGCTGGTCTCTATCTACTTGCTTCCACTGGTAAGAGCATATGAGAATGTATTTAGAAACTCGCAGCAACTCGCTTGAAGATTGTTAGACATGGAATTTAAATCAATTCAGAATGAAGTTGGACATCTTGTGAACGTTTCTCATGACATATGATTGTCCTCTCTCTTCGCAACTGGTTAGACTGGTCTTAAGCCAGGGGCACTGTATATAAACATCAACGATCAACGCTGGAACTTAGGATACAGAGTATACTGTCTTTCATGCACCGCAATTGCATGGAAAAGATATTTTAATTCAAGAACTAATATTGTGATCGTGCTTACATCATGATAAATTGACTCATTGCTCCAACTATACACACCTAAACAACCATTACACAAGAGCGACAAGTTAAACCCTAGCCAGATACCCTTTGGGTAACCATAGCTGTATCTACGACGGAGAGATCCTTCCTTACCCCAATGCCATTTGGGGCCATGCTGTGGATTTCTTCATCTTCCGTATGTGTACTGCCGTGGCTGGCTGAAGCTTTGTAGCCACTTCCTACATTCAAGGCTCTTTCCAGCTCAATATCATTGTCGTTAAGTGCGTGAAACGACCCATCATCCACAGTATCAGAAGTGAACAGGCTAAGTTGTTTTCGATTCGTACTTCTCCCGAAAGATGAAGTCAATTTCTCTACGCTGCTTGGTTTGCGATATCCGGTATTCCTTCTCAGCCTGGAAGGAAAAAAGACTGGGCCAAATGTAGGCACGCATGCTACTATTACCCCGACCGACATCTCCCCAACGACAATCATGTAGGCGGGTAATACACAAAAGGTGAAATTCTTTTGATCGCAGCGTAAGGTCTGGAGTAGACGAGCGAGATTAAGACCGGCAATCCTATGATTTGTTAGTATCATTGCATCAGCTCGTTGTCTATTTAGTGGTGCCTACGTGAGACCAAGAGCAAATGTAGCGCTGACAGCCACCTTCCTCTTCCTAGCCATGTTCAGTTCCCAGATTATTGGCAAAGGGAGGCAGACGACCCATATATCCAGTACCATATTGAACGCGGCGGAAAAGATAGCCACAGCATTCACGTCTACGCATTTCCCTTCGACTGATTTGTTCCAATTAGAATTAATGGGGCGACAGGCAACCAGAATCGTAATAACGCAAGCGACGTAATATGAGACGACAACGACGGAAGTAGCAACTCCAGACCAGAAGAATGCTGGCTTGGTGAAGATCTCGAGGTATAGTAGAACGACGGCAAATCTAAAGCAGGTAACGCCAGCGCTCCAGAAGAATTGCGAGATGAAATAAGTCTAAGTTCGTTAGAGCCTGAAATAAACTCGGAGCAGACACTTCAACGTACCTTCAAAGCAACTACTAGGTTAGGTAGCTGGACTTCAGTGATAGGTAAACCGAAGCTGCCATGATATATTCCTTTCATATGTTAGACACAAATGTCACCCGAATCATTCATGATATATCATGGTATGCTTTCAACTCACCTACACATATGTCCACGACATAGCCAAACAAACAGAACTAAAGAAGAGAATTAAATCAATCACAACTTCAAGAGTATCTCTTCGGAATAAGAACAGGAAATGATGACTGCTCTTACCAAGGATAAACAACATAGGACATCATGCAGTTTCCATTTGCGTTGCAGTTTGTAAATGGAAACGATCCGAAGGATAACTGCTGTAATTGCTAGCACCAGGAGAATACATATAACTGATATGAGTCTCGTTGCAAGACTCGAGACAGTATTCGGAGGACCCATAACGAATACAAGTGGAGCAATCCGAGATGATTATTGTGATGATGACTAGATGTAATCCGGAAGAACAAAGACAAGAAGATTTTGACTAGATTTAATCCGGAAGAACAAAGACAAGAAGATTTGTGAACTTGATCTGGTGGATATCTTGGAGGACGGGATAATCGAGACTGCCGGCCTGCGGGGGTGCTCAGCATGTATATTGCACTAACAACGAAATAGGACATATCTGCATAGGGATATTATTGGCAAGTCGGGTCGTACCATGGTCGTGCCAAGAGTACGTAAATTTCCAACTCCAAGAAAATCCGGCGCACCATCGACGAACAGGAAGTTGCATTTCAACAATGTTGCATTAGGTGTGGTCAGCATCAGCTCCTGCATGGCCAGTCCACCCTGGACCTAGCCTACAAGGATGAGTTTGTATTACAATAACCAAAGAAGCCAAGCGTTGGCGAAGCGACACTCAAGTGCGCGTACGTAATATACCAATATCTGCCCATGCTGACCGCATGAAGTCGAGCATCCTTCAATTCGAACGATTTATTTGTTTCTCTTCGGCCACACTTGGTACTGGGCAATATACTGGGAAATAACAATACTCACCATGGCAGATGTTTACAAGGAAAACATGGGGCGGAATGAATTGGAAGCAGGAAGGTTGCGCTCTTATGCTGCCTTGGCAAACACAGGCTAACCCAGGGTTTTCTCTAGACTAGATGAACAATTCGACCTGTTGAATCAGTAAGGCTAATTGTACTCCCAAGAATCTCAGCAAGCCGGCACTAACTTGTACGTTAGGAATATAGGATATGTTCTGCATCCATCTGTCGTCTCGAACCTCCCACCCCGCCCTGTCATCGCGGATATCGGTACAGGGACCGGAAAGTTCCTCTTACATCTTGCCAAGAGCTTCCCCGACGCCACGCTACATGGTTTTGACATTTCGCCATCTTTATTTCCGGCCCCGCAAACACTACCTTCTAATATGTCTTTGGATATCATGGACATCAAACAACCTCCGCATCCAAACCACGAGAACAAGTATGATTTCATCAATGTCCGACTCATAGCTGCTGGCATCAATCAGACAGAGTGGGATCTTGTGGTTCGCAATATAAGCACACTTTTGAAGCCCGGAGGGTCAATTCAATGGGTGGAATGCAACTGGGCTGATGTGCAACACATCCGCGGTGATGTGATGTCTTCCGTTGCTACTGCCCGTTCCATGGGGTCAATGTTCAAGGAAGGACTCAGAGACAAATTCTCCCATGGGTGGAAACTGTTGCCACAGCTGTTTCTTGAACAAGGGTTCGATAATGTTGAGGAGGACATCGTGAGCTCAGATAGAGTTGTAGAGACCAGAAGTGACATGACAAGAAATGGAATGCAGGCGATATTTGGGTGGGCAAGATTGCTTTCCTCCCGTCATGCAGCAGGCTCTTTGAGTATGGACAATCTGGCAAAGCTGGAGGCCAAAGCAGAACAAGATATAGATAGTGGGTGTTATGTTAGGTTTGATATCCACGTGGTCTTAGGCTTCAAACCTAATAAGTCTAGATGAATCTAGTATCAGGAACCGGAGTTAGAATTATTTTTGGAACAAGCTTGACACCACTTCTTGACTACAACACTTTCTGATCTCTGTCAAGTGGTGATTCTCTCGCTTGATTTAAAGTCCCATACTCTCAGCGGCCTGAATCGGACATGTTTTCGCAAAAGTCTGGAATCCGGAATAGAGGGCCTAGATCAAAAATGGTCCTGGCCTGAGGTAGGTGTCGAAGTCTCGAGACTGTGACTGACTGCTTTTGGACACAAAACGTCGCTGTATAACGACTGTGGTATTGATACCAAAATTCATTGCCATAGCTAGGTATTCTGATCATGGACGAAGTAACCACGAAGCTTAGCGACCACTAGGCCGGTGCTCGACATGATATTCAGCAACCCCATCTCATGTATGATTCAAGGCTTTAAGATAACGGATGAGTTTCGGCGAAAGGTGATACGAAGTGGAACTGACAAAAAGCAAAAACAAAGGAACATACAACAGTGGGGATTCGCTGGTGGTCACCCACCCAACTACTAATCCACCGATTCAAGGCTTATGTATGGCAGAGCGAACGGGATGCCCAGTTCTCCTTGATCTATGGTCGTATGTGTTGGGCATTGGGTAATTTCATTTTATCTAGTTGAACAATAACCAAGTGATTCAAAGGTAATGAGAAAATTCACATGGCGCGACACTCCTTTATCGCTGTCACGGCACTCGAATATACGATCAATCAAAATAAGGGATGAATTGGGAACTGGTTTAAAAAGGTTGTAAAATGTTAAAATTTATTGAGAAGTTTGCTTGAACACTATTCAGTGTTCGTGGCAAACTCTATTGCGTGCCACAGTGTACTTGTCCATCAGATCCGACATGCGCCTTACAAGTAAATTGGCGTCTCCAGACCGTCAAAGAAACAGATCATCAGATTTATCTCGGGTATCTTTTGGTGCTCGATTAATAATTCTTCGCATCTACTCTTCTTGAAAGCCAGAGTCCCGTTTGTTCTTGTTTCGGAGTATTTTGCAATGTAAAGGACCATCTTCGTCAAATCTTCTGATGCTGGTAGTAACGTCTTCAGATCTCGTCTCATGCGTATCCAAGGGAGTTTTTCCGCTGCTCCTAGCTCTTCGATATTGTGTCTTTTCAGTTGTCGAATATGGCTCTGGATCGTGTCGCGATGTCGTTGCCAACGGCGTGCCTTGCATTGCGCTTCAACAAAGAGACCATCTGCAGCTCGATAGAGTCCTGATATTCTCTGAAGCTGCTGATAAAGATTCTGCTGTGTTCTGATGTCGGCTTTCTCGTGCTCTGATGGACCCCAGTAGCCGTATCCGTATGCGCACCTGTCGCTCGTGTTGGAGAAACCCTCAATCTTTATTCCACATTCTTCGATATTCCGAAGGCTTGATTTTAGCTCAGCACACAAATTCCTGCCTTGGGAAGTGAAATCTTCAACCTTATCGGTCGCATTATCAACAAACATGAAAAGTCTCCATAGTGAGTCGATTATACTCTGTTTCCTAGCCCCTACGGTATCGTCCAAAAGTGTCTTCAAGGTTACCTCGACGCCCCTAGTAAATTCATCGATTGCTCCCTTATATTTAACTAGTTCCGCCGATAATTGTAGACTTTGGGCAACAATCAACTCGTACTCTTTACTGAGCTTGTAACCGTATGGGAGTGTCGAATGTGATGCAAAGTCCGGTGACACGGAAAGCCAGTCATTGCTATATGAGAGTACACTAGTGATATAAAAGGTTTTCCTTGAGATGTCCAGTAGCTCACGGGTGTCGTTAGCTACTTGTTTCACGGAAGCTACCACTTCTGAAGCTGGTGAGTCTTTGTAGATGCCAACCGAGGGTACGAAATACACCCCGAAGGACAAGACAATTAGGGCAACAACAATGTTCGAGAGAAGTGTCTTCCACCATGCAGGCTCTGCCACATACAACTGCTCGTCAGACTTCTTCTTTTGCAGTTGCGGAACCGTCTCAGGGACTTCGCCTGCTTCACTTGTTGGTGCCACTTCTTCGTCACTGATTGGTGCCAGTTCTTGGTCACTGACTGGCGCCTGTTCTTCATCACTGACTGGTGCCTGTTCTTGATCATTGACTGATGCCACTTCATGCTCACTGTTTGATGAAATTTCATCGCCAGTCATGACTGCCACTTCCTGGTCGCTTTTTGGTTCCATTTCCTGCAATTGGTCAGAGATTTCAGACTTAGATGTCACCTCTTCAGGCTGGTCGGGATTTTTGTGATATACCTTCATAGTTCTGTTTTTTGGAATGCGATTGAGGTGTGGTTGAGTTGAGTTGGGTTGAGTTGAGTTGATGGAGTCTATCTGGTCGGAATAAATGTCTGTTTATATAGACCAGAATTCCGTACTGTTATTCACATAATTATTCGAACAATAGTCCCGTATGGCTTGTGGCAACTCTCTTTACTCCCGTTGATATTATCTGAACATTGACTTGTACGGGTGTTGGCACTGTGGCTGGGCTCTCCCGTATTTGCCCGTTTGTTAAGATTACATGTGAATCACATGAAAAAATACATGTTTGGCATCAAGAGTGAAGTTGTTTAGAGCAGCAAAAGAGTTTTTTATAGAATGTGATTTTGTAGCGATCGACTTTCATGGACCTTGAACTTGCTGCCTCCAATAGCATTCGGCATACACGTCGGTTTCTGAATGTGAACAACCGTGTCATCCTAATAAGATCTAGCTAAGAGGAACAACGAGTCACCACTGTTCTGGGACTCCGAATTCTAAGCCGAAAGGCCGAAGCAAAGTGACCAACTACCTCAACGCCATTGGCTCATTAATTGCAATCTTCCCCAGCAGCCCAAGAAGATGCAATAAAACATACCCCCAAAACTCTATACTCTCCCACTCATCGAATCGGACCAATCCGAAATCACCCTGCACGCTCGGCTTAGTACATTTTGGAACAGCCGTCACGACAAAATAGTTCATTGTTCACCTTGTGATGACAATGATGGTTAGTACAAGATCAGAACTGCTTCTGGCAAATCTTTCGATAATCTTGATACTTTGAGATTGTGTTCCGTTGAATGCTGCGGTTTTTTTAAGCCCCATGTGACGTGTGATTTTCTGTCCGTATCTTCGAATCAGTGAAGTAATCACATGAGTCGTCACATGTATACGGAATGTCTCTACAGCCAGCTACTTTCAACGAGTACTAATCTCGGCTTTTCGTCCAGAATTTGTTTCTATAGAAGAAATTATCTTTACAAACTGTCAGACGGCATTCAGCAGAGGAACTTCGAGAGTTGGGGTTAGCGTGGTGAACGGTCAAGGTTTGCTGCAAGAATATCTGAAAGTCGGCGTCGTGGGTGAGAAGGAAAGCGAGGTTGAAGCAGGAAAAGATGACGAGATTATAGAACCCGAAGCTGTCTACGTCGGAATCTAATAGCAAAATGTCGCATACTCTAAGAACAACGAAAGGGAGGAGTTATAAGAATATAGCAGAGGAATATAGGGGCCTATTTAAGCTGCGAACCTACCCGGTGAGTAGGTTGGGTACCTACCGGGTTGGGGTATCTATAAGTAGATAATAATAACTGATAGATATCTATAAATAGATTATATATATTAAACTATCTATTTATTATCTAGTAGATTATCTATATATAATTTATATGAAAACTATCCAGAAGTTGTGAAGGAGTGGATTGAAGCTGAAAGGTAGGCACGCTTTCTCTTTTATATAAGAAAAAAAATGCATTTTCTGACATAAAAATACTAAGCGGCAGCAAGGCCACCACCGTCTCCTGGGAAGACCTCTCAGTATGGAACTCCCAACCATCTACCATCTACCTTGCCCTCCCAGTCGTCACACCCGAAGAAGGCGCCGCATCAGGAATCCTCCCAATAAAAGACCTGCTAACCGCTCACTCCATCACCGAAGAAGTAATCAGTTCCCGCGGCTGGACGTTCGAAGAATCCTGGCACTCACCGCGAACGCTTAGCTATGGATCGTCTCAACTCCTCTTCAAATGCCACACTCACATCCAATCCGACGGTGGCCTCCCCACTCTCGAACCCAGCTACGATTTCCGGGACGATTACCTCGCCGATACCAACGGGCGCCTTTTAGACAGAGATGGTACCCAAGTGACGCCCGAGAGAACCGAAGAAATCTACGCCTTTGCCTGGCGCGAAATCGTGGCGGAAATCTCACGTCGCAACCTCACCATCGCAGGCGACAAACTCTCCTCCCTCGCGGGCATCGCGCAATAAATTACCCTCCAAACCGGGTACACATACCTCGCAGGCCTCTGGCGCGAAACCCTCCTACATGTGAAACTAAAAGGTGACGCCACAATTGAGAATCGACAATTGCGGTCTATATGGCTTCTATATGGCTGGCTGGTTTTCACACTACACGACCTCTCCTGGCACCAATCACCCACCTTCCAACCTGGAAAAAGACACTCCATCGCTCAACTGGACCCAGGCGTGCCACTGCTCCTCCTGGACCTGGATAAAAACAGATGGGCCCATTTTCTTCTCACACACGGAGCACACCTCCTGCGAAGTTCTGCGCGCAGAAATCTTACAGCAAGAAATGGAGGTAGACCCTGACAATCCCCAGCAGGCAAAATATCTGTCGGCGGTCCGCTCCGCCTCCGCGCCCCCATCTCCACGCTCCCCTTGATGGAAACGCTTCCGCACTTCCAGATCGCCCGGAGAGAAACACCACACAAGGTATTCGCCAATACTATCTTCCTTGACGGCGGATTGGAGACAAATCCCTATCTGGGTTACCCTTACACCCCTATGTATAATGAGAATAGCAGGGTTAACGTAAGTATACCGCCTACACTACGCTTCTTGGAACTTAGCTATAGGAAATCGGATAGAGTACAAAATATAGTAGCAGAATCTAGAGGGTTGGCGATCATACCGTTAGAGAAGTCAGGGACAGAAGGAGTATATAGGAGGATGGGTTTTTATATTGTTGTGTTGGAGGATATAGAGTGGAGGGGGAAAGGTTTGAGAAATATGAATATGGTTCCGGGATATAAGGCGGATAATGTGAGAGCTATAGCTTTTGGAGCGAGGTGGAGGGAAGGTTTAAAACCTGAGGAGGTTATTATTATTTAAACAAGATAGGATAATGTTACATCTCGCTCAGCTAGTATCATGTGGGAGTCGATACTAGGATGTGGTGTTGTGTATTGTGACTTGTAAGCAGGGGATTGAACGGTAAGAGGTTTGAAGCGATAATAACTAAGTAAGTAATTACTATTTGAGTTGAGTATGAAGCTCTATATACTAAGGAAATATTATCTACTTATATAGACCTTCGTATACTACTAGAGAGACTGGTAAATAAGTCTACCAGTCTACCTCGTAACCTTACTTCCTGCCTGAGGTTCTACTATCGTATACAAGCGATTGAGTCTAAGGTCCTCAGGCCTTACGGTTCGTAACATTCAGATAATATTGACGATTGGGACTACTCTATTCGTCAATATTGGCTAATAAGCCTGAAATGCGAATAGGGCGGACCAGATCTATCAATCGATCGACGTTGGTTATATATGATCTGTGGGTTGACTACTCAACCGTGGCATAAGGTCACCTTCGAATAAGTGATCCTAATGCTTGGTTGATAAAGTCCTTGATTCTTCTTAAAAGGTGGGAATATACCAGGTATTAAATACCCAGTACTTCCGTACAACTACGGAACTAAGCTAACTCTCTGATTCTCTGAATGCCTTCACTTTGGCCCTATACCGTACATTAAATTAGTCCCGTATCACCTTCCGTAGTCATAGCCCTATTTAATCTCGTTTAACCAACACTGGCAGCTCTTTAAAAGAGAGAAAAATGCAGTTGCGCCAGCATGCTTCCAATCTGTACTGGTTCCATAATCCATAAAATCCTTAATCTCTCTCCACCCATCCCATAACCTCCGGTTGTAGTTTATTCGTCTTAATAAGATCTGCCAATACCTTACATAGTTTCGATTTTGTCATTGCATCCGCTGGGTTCGAATCCCCTGTAATCCACTTGATCTCTGCGATCTCTCGTCGTTCGTAGAACTCGCGCAATGCCATGATGTCGACCATAAGTCGCTTCTCTTGTATTGTCCCAAGTTTGATCATACACTCGTAAAGAGATTTTGAGTCGGTGCAGATCACAAGTGGTATCGTTTTATCGAGAATCCCTTCGAATGTGCCTTTAATAGCCACTGATATATCGAACCCTTGTACCGTCCCATACAACTCAGATGCCAAAATACTTCTTGTAACTCTTTTGCATTTAGTCGATAACCAATGGATAATATTCGTGTCGTTGTTCTTGTCTGCGAGCGTAATGACATATCCAATTTGAGAGGTAAAGTCTCGATTATTAGCAAAAGATACATCTGTAAAGACAACCAGTTTAAGTGATTCTTTATCGAGCGGCACGAAGGTGATGCCCTTCATAGCATTGTCGATCTGCCACTGTAGGCGTGCGTTCAACATCTTAATATCTTCTTTCCCATAATCCAAGCTCTGCGCAATGTAGGATAAATCGAATGCTGCTTCAGGTTGACATATTGTTGCTACATATGCGCCTTTCGCACGTTGCGAAACATATTGCTCTCCTGGCGAGGCTTCTTTAGTAACTTTGCCACGCGTAGAAGTGATGTTGGCTGTTCCAGTTATGACTAATTGAAGGCTTTTGCATTGCGATTCTTGTGTAAGATGGATTTTGCCGTTGTCGTTGAGTGTAATCAAAGCGCCATTGAACTTGAGTGGCGTTTGTGGAGTGAGCATTTCACGTTCTTTTGCAACAAAGCCAGCGCTTTTAAGCTGAAGTTCTTCTTGTTCTGCGAATATAGGATCTGCCAAGATAAGCGTGTCGTCGACCTGAAGTCCCACGCACCCAAACCCTTTCGCATTTGTATAAAGTAGGCAGGAATCGAAGGTAGAAGTCTTACAGTTGAGTTGTTTCGTATGATGCTTATGGTAAGTACTAAACCAATGGTTTCCTGACTCGGGAATGCCATAGAGTGGAAGCATAATCTGTAAAAACGTTCCTTCTTGTAGTCCCATTTCCTTTGGTGTATGAATTACGACTATGTGTATCAGTCGCGACTTTGATTGTGTGTATACCTGTTGAATATCGCGGAGGTAAAGTACGACTTGATCGCAAGATCCTAAGGTCGCAGCCAAAGTAAGAATGATTCGTTGATTGACATGCTGGATCGTTGGAGATTGAGTGAGAATCTCTTCCTTTCCAGCGTCATTGTATGCTTGAACAACAAATCGCGATTTCTTGAACTCCTTCGTCGTTCCCTTTTGTTTAATCTCATCGACAAATCGAGCTTTGTAGATTCTCGTACCTCTTGGTATGTCGCTCTTGTCGATTATTTTAAATACTCCTTTCTTCAATAAGCCATCGATCTCTTTTCTTCTTGATTCAGTGAAATCCTCAATATGCCTAGTTTCTTGCATATATACGTCGTCAACATCGAAGAGTAGTTCGCATTCGTCCCTATGATCGGTATTAGTCATATCAAAAATAATATGAACACCCGATTGTCTACCAGATTTATTCCATTTGATGCGTTCCTTTCCCGATATTGTACTGCGTAGTTGATATTGAGGTAGTTCAGTATCAGCTATATCATCATTTGATTCTGCTGGAGGTTATTGAGGATCCAATTGATTCTCTTCGTCCTCTGCATCCGTTGTCGCATCCTCAGTATAGTATGGTTTGACTGAAGTGCTTCTGAATAATGTAATTCCACTAGGGAGCATGACTTTGTAGTCTTCGCCGTCAATACCTTGAAACTCAAATGGTCCAGTCCATGACCCCTTGCGATTATTGCCTTCTCGCCAGACGAGAACCTCTGCTCCGTATTCGAGATCGTACAGATGAAGTGTCGATAGTCCGTTTCTGTGGTTTAAAGCATCAGCCACCTGTCGCTCTGCTCTCAGCTTTGCGACTTCTTCCATTGCGTTCTTGATCGTAGTAGCTCTTTGTGTAATTGTCGGCGAAGGTGGATCTAATTCGCTCATTCGAGGGTATGCTCCAAATATGAGAAGGGTTGGTACAAGTCCATCAGGTCCTGCAATGTCGTTGACAGCTTTTACTGCTATTTGTAATATCATTTCCTTGTTGAGTCCTGAATCCGCCAGTTCTTCTTGTACGATTTCGTATGCTCGTCGCAGCATATAGTGATATCTTTCGACGATGCCAATAGACCAGTATGCTTCAACTGGTACGCTTTTAGTATGAATCGCCATTGCAGTCGTATATTGATTGAATTCTTTGCTAACAAAGTTCGTTCCTGCATCGTGGATGATAAAATCAGGAGGACCGAGATAGGTATCAATCCAGCAAGAATGAAGTGTATCCCATATATACTTCGCAGTCATATTGTTGAGCCATCGCGCAGCCTGGAATCTCGTGCTCTCATCGATAATATACAAAATTGGCTTATTATCAATATATATAACATCAATGATGATGGAGTGATTGAAATTAACCTCATCGTGCAGATTGAATTTGAATCTGCCTGGTGCGCTGCTATGCTTTTGATAGTGTTCGCAGAACTTTGTCAGTTTCTCAATCGCCTATCTGCTGATATCGTTGTGGCCGGATCGATCCAGAATTCGATATAGTCGTTGGACAGAAGGATGGCCGAAACGGCGATGTAGACATCTAAGTTCCATATCAGTGAGGTAACACTCCGTTATATAGATTGAATCTTCAACAAAGGATTATACTGAGACTTACCATATAAGGAATATATATCCATATTTTCGGGCAACACGGATGGACATGGAAGTAGTCGTCGACACTAGCATATTTGTGACATTGTTGAGGTATATCTTCAATCTGTCTATATCCTGCAAACTTAGCAGGAACGGTGTATCTGTTTCAACAATATAGAATATGACTATACCAAGTAGCATAGCGACAGCGATGGTTCCAATGGATGTCGTGACGCCAATGCCGAATTTGAACTTGGCTTCTCCTGCTATTGATAAGTCCATCTCGATATTGGCTAGTCTCGAGTATACCTTGCATTGCCCAAACCCGATAGTTGATTTGTCTGCAGCTCCTGTATCGATCATGATTCCTTCGAATTTCTTGTTATCGTACCGAGATCCAGTACTCTTTTGAATAGCGCGTTTCTGGTCATTTTCGCCTGTAATTGTATGCAAAAGGGCACGATTATGGAGAATCTCTATAGTTTTTGCCCTATTGATTGAACCAAGAGTTGTCATAAAAATCTCAGAGATATTTTGTGCAATTTCGTTGTTTCTAGTTGGCTCTTTCTCAGTAGTGATATAGATCTCATTATCGTCGTCGTTACTGGAGTCATTATCGCTGTCAGAGGTTCTTTCCAGGCCTTGTTCCAATTCCATTATATATTGATTATACTTCTTTTCTCTTCTCTTTTTCTTCTCTTCGTATTCCTTGAGTGCGGCGATTTGCTCTACTTCTGTATGATTAGTTGACCAATAACCTTCTTTCTTGCAGATATGGTATATACATCGTCGTCGCTCTGGTTCATAGTTGTTCTTGTGGTTGTGCGACGAATTGAAGTTGTTGTTTCTTGATAAGCTATAATTACTGCGAATACATCGTTCTGTAAGGTATACATCAGAAGTCGGTTCTTCTTTGGTTGGTTTGCTTTGAAGAGAAGTGGGCATAAATCTGCTATCTTTATCTCCTGCAAATATTGAACTTCTCAGATCGCTCACAAACCCTTCAACACTTATAACAGGTCTGTAGCACGTATAGTTGCAGACCTTGATATTTCTGTATATTGTAAGAAGTTTGTTATGCATCATAGTGTTACTTATTCTGAATTCTTTTGGTAAGCGTATCTGAATGTCTTTGAGTTGTTGAACCATTTCTTCGAAGTGTTGTATCGTCGTCTTTAAGGGGTTATTTCGAATCCTGTTCTCAAGTGAGATATTATTCCAGATATTAAGCATCTCTCTTTGGTATTCTTCTCCCTCAAAATTGTTCTTAACTTTCATACAAACTTCTTCAAAGTCCTCGATGCTTCTCAAGCTGTTGTTATAGTAGTAATCCAACGCTTCTCCTGCTAACATTGTTGTGAATACCTTCCTGTATGCATATTGTAGCATACCGGCATTCTCACACATATCGTAGAAGATCTCCAGTTGTTGTCGGAAACAATCCTTTCGGCCAGTATACTTTATATTTGTCTTATAGTTCCTGGCCAAGTTGGTCCTGGCTTTATCAGCATCTGCCTGTGATGGCGCCGGCGAGGCTCTGTAGGAACGATTATCTTCTTGTTTATTTCTTCGTCGTCTGTTGTTATCATCATCGGTTCGTTGTTGGTCGTATCCAAAATGTTCAGGCTGATAATTATCTTGCTGTTATTCCTAGTTATTGTTATGGTCATTTTGATGTGATTCGTGAGGATTTTGGGAAGAGGAAGACGGATTTTGGCGGGGTTCACGGGCGCCGGTATGTTCCGTTTTTCCTATAGTACCTCTCTGTTGGTCTTCGCCAAAAACATATGATTCGTCTTCATACCCTCATCGTCATGGTAAAAGATCCTCAAAAATGGTTCTTCGTTTTGATGACTGTATAGGCCAATTTTCAGCTGCTCTTTATTGTACTATGTTCTTGCTTTTATTGGTTGTTTCCTCATATCTTGTATCAGTACTGCTGTATTTCGTTGGTGCTACTGGTGCTTCTTTGACGTCCTTTTTGTAATCTGCATCAAAAGTATCAAAATGGCTGATATCTTCAGCAATCTCCCTACGATTGATCTCATCACTAATCATCTTCATCACCCGCCTGGAGCGGAACTCAAAACCAGTATCTTCTAGTACTGCTGTTACTTCTTCGTAGGTCCAATCTTTATATTACTGTTATGCTTTGAAGAGGCTTTTTGCAACATTATCAAGATTGTCATCCTTATCTTCTTCTTCGACGAACACACCTAGTGATCTTAAGACAGTTCTGAGCTTCATTGAGGCAACCATATCATATTCGTATTCGGATAGAGTGAAGTCAATGAAGTCTATACAGAATACCTTCCAGAGGTATCTGTCGCAGATACCTATAATATTGTACTTCTCTGCCTTGCCGATTATATAGTCTCCATATTCCTGGATAATGGCTGCTTCATCCTTCAGTTCTTTTTCTTTCCCCTTATCCTTTTTGTATTTACTAGGTGTTCCGACTGCTTTATATCGACCTGGAGGTGGTGTTCGTGGTTCCCTTATCTGAAGTGGTCCAGATATCTCTCCTTTCTTGTTGTTTGTTGATACCATTGTGGTAATCGTAACAATTTTAAAAGTGTATGATAAGTCGGTGTCTGATCTGTATATACAGACTGATCAGTGTGGGTTGACTACTCAACCGTAGCATAAGGTCACCTTCGAATAAGTGATCCTAATACTTGGTTGATAAAGTCCTTAATTCTTCTTAAAAGGTGGGAATATACCAGGTATTAAATACCCAGTACTTCCATACAACTACGGAACTAAGCTAACTCTCTGATTCTCTGAATGCCTTCACTTTGGCCCTATACCGTACATTAAATTAGTCCCGTATCACCTTCCGTAGTCATAGCCCTATTTAATCTCGTTTAACCAACATAATCTCTACCTGAGGTTCTACTATTGCTCGATGAATAATTGAGCCTAAGGTTCTTAAGCTTTATAGTTCGTAACAGTTAATTAGCCTGACCTATTATTCTGCGACGAACCTATATCTTTCGATCGTGTAGCAATATACCATATTATGGAATCCTAACTTAAAGTTGGATCCTACTTATCCTATATCTCTTTCCGCGGCTATTATGATGTCAAAGAATCCTGGCCTAAAGTGGGATCCTACTTATCCTGTACCTTTTTCCGTGGCTATCATGATGTCAAAGAATCCTGGTCTAAAGTGGGATCCTACTCATCCTGTATCTCTTTCCGTGGTTATCATGATGTCAAAGAGAGTAGTAACCACCGTCATGTAGGAAGAGGAGGAGCCTGATCATGCTTCCCCAAAACTGTATAAGTACCTAGACACTTCCCTTTCAAAAGTTTCTCTTCATCACCCACACACAGTATACTCACTCCTCCTTCTACAAATCCCAACTCATTACCATATCAAAAATGCGCTTCTCCTCTTACGTCTCTTTGCTTGCCAGTCTGGCATTCGGTGCCCGTGCCTGGAAAGGTTTGTCCCGACCCTATGCTCCTTTCTTCTATAAATACCTACTAAGATACACATAGCCGTGATATACAATGGTGTTGAGGATTGTGACGCTGTTGACGACACCACATACCGTATCTTCGAAGGGAACGCCGACACTTTCGGCGTCTGTGTAAACGTTGCTGCAACTCCCCCACCTGGCATCACCTGCCGAGAATATATCAACGGCGGCGCATCCAATCACGATTGCGAGGGCCTTGCAAATGGCGCTCTTACTGGCCTATCCATCGACACATGGACAGCTACTGATACCTGGGAAGGGTCCCAAGTCGGCTGCATATTCTTTGCGTCCCGGGGATGTCCCAGCAATAATATCGATGACAGTCCTCAGAACAAATGCTTCAACCCATTCGGACTCGGAGCCGTAAGCTTCAGATGCGTAAGTTGGAAATTTGTTGAAATTCAACGATATATTAAGCTAATTCGGTGTAGGAATTGCTCGATCCTTCAGACCATTCTTAGTCGGAGCCGAGACCTTCAAATATGTAAGTAAGTAATTGGATGGAGTTCAACGACACATTAAGCTGATTCAGTGCAGGATTTGTTCGGATAATGGGTTGCAAGTGCTCTGTCGGACGTCGACCTATACTGTCAGTAAGAGTACCGGGCGGAAGAAGACCAGCTTGTATAGATGGATGCAAGTTAGGATTAAGAAAAGAGCTCGAAATTAGAAAATTATAACCCGAGTTTATATTATAATTTAGTTTATAAATTATTATATAATAGTTTTTGATATTAGAATCAAAAGTTCAAGATAGATATCCGGTATAACTTTTAATGGAATATTAGATATTTAAAACTGCTAGCAATTGCTAATTTATATCTCTTTTATCGAATAATAAAGCTTCTTGTCCAGGAAGAAGGTATGTAAGAATGCTAACCGGACCGATGTCATTCTCGTTTATGAATACGTTGTTCAGCGAGTGTGAATTTGTGATCTGCTATATGTGAAAACAAGTAGGAAACAAGTAAATATGCAAACAAACACAGGCAAAACGCTTCATAATAGAACAATACATAGATCTCGCCAAACAGTACCTACAAACAACCCCTCCGAGAGACTGAACAGCCCTCTCTATATGAATATATATACAACCATCCTGGCAGATGAAAATACAGCATCCATCCTTCTCAACACCACAAGTACCTGAGACATCTTCAACACACACCACACACACATATCCAGACACATACACACACGTATAACATCTCGACAATGTCTTACTCCTTCCCTTCCTGTAAGTACTTACGCGCAGAGAAGAAGTCGCAAGATCGTGCATATGCTGAAGATTTTCCTCCTGTTGCATACAATGGTAAGGGGAAACAAAAGCAATTTGTCCCCAAGGCAGAGACAATTGTAGAGGAGGACGAGGACGAGGAGTACTTGGTCGTCAAATCGCCTAGCGAGAGCGGGGACTCAGAGTACATTGTCGTCGAATCAGGTCCCTCCAAAGCAGCGAGTGTCGCCTCGTACGACTCGGACATCAGCATGGACCAGGAAGGCGACACCATTATGGAAAATGGAGTCGAGGAAGTAGCCTCTAAGTCGGCTACCTCTGAGCCCAATAATGACTCTGGAATTCACAGCGTTAAATCCATTCCATTCAGCCTCGCCGAACAAGAGGTCTGGTCGCGCCACACCCTCGACTCGCTCACCGACTGCTCGCCGCAATTCCTGCGCCAACCGAAAAATGGCTGCGGCCGCGCAGTCATCGATTGGGCTCTCGTAGCCGCAACACTTTTCCCTGGCCGCCATGCCCGATGCCTCCAGCGACGAGCGATCGCCCGCCGTCAGAGCGAACAACACAACCCACTTGTGCCGTTAGCAGAACGTAGATTCATCGTGCCTTGGTCTGATGAGGAGCATCTTGCGCTGCTGCTACTACGCGATGCGGGCGGTGATATCCCACTGCTCACGTGGCGCCTAACGACGCAGTATCCGGGGTTCATCTACACTCTGAGGACGCATCATGCGTTACTAGGGCGCTGGAGAAAGCGCTTCGGTGTTCACAGTCGGGAGGCGCGGGATCAGATGAAGGAGGAGTTCAGGAATGCGTTGGGCAAAAGCGCGGCTGACAAGGTTCAGCGGGATGTTGAGGCTTACATTGAATTGGTGACGGGTAATTATCCTCAGGCTCATGCGCCTCTAGCGATGGAACCGGATATTAATATGCACATGGACAGTTTCGACGCGCAGCCAAATGAAGATGTTGAAGAGCAGCCACCGCTGATCGGAGAATCATCGTCCAGAGCCACGTCATTCTATGAAGCACCGACAGCCAGAGCACCATCTGTTAGAGAACCAGCCATGACACGAAAATCCCGAGCACTAGCCATCGCGGAAGACTTTGCCCTCGCTGTACCATCAGTCAGCCCAGCATCACCCAATGCCCCACGAGCCAGAGTACCATCGGCCAGAACACCACTACCCAGCGCACCACTACCCAGCGCACCACTACCCAGAGCACCATCGGCAAGAGTACTCTCAGCCAAAGCACGACGGGCCGCAGCCCTACCCATCGTAGATCCACCCACCGTCGTCGGACCACCCGTCCGACCACTGGCAACCTCAACCGGTGAGCCACCAGTCCAGGGCCCAACTCTCGCGCCCATCAGATACAACCTGCCCAGCTCGGCACCGCCAAAACTTCCATCAATCGCTCAGCTAGAACTACAAGCACCAAGGGCCAGCCCAGGATATTATCCAACAACTCCGTCAGCTTTCTCTGGTGGATACGGAGCTAACCCCTATAGTAGATACGGAGCTTCCCCACACGGAGGTTTCTCTGGTGGATACCAGCAATGGGAAAATAACGACGTAGCATGCCAGTGGTGATATTGTGTCGGTTGTAAAAGAGTTGCGCCAAGCTCCTTGCAAGGTAAGTACTTTCCCCGAGTCAATTAACTAACTAGCACCCCTAGTATGGCACGTGATAAACACGTGCAAAGTTGACTTTCAGTTTCGTTCTTTTTCTGCTAAACAGCAAAGTAGGAGCAGGAACAAACCCACACCATCTCATAACTCAATAAATATATCTTATTTTTTTCTTATCGCGAAACAACCTTTTCTATCCCATGCCTGCCCTCATATCCGGTCGCTTGTGCTCTCCGCCTATCCTGACCATTCCTATTCCCATCGCTATTTCCTACTGCCGTGATCCCAACCAAGCAAATCCCCACGATGATACCGAACGCCGAGAGGACAATTAATTTATAAACCGGATGATCCCCTAGTAATCAATGCATGTTGCTTCACCTGGGGCCCCTTCCGTGTTGCTCCATCTGTCCGTCTAAAGTCGTATGATACATAAAAATATGAGTGTCGTAAAGTAGAGTGCTGTTTACCACTTCCCAAATGCTGTTGAAGAGCGCTGTGCTGTAATGATATTTGCTGTATGTGAAAACCTTGCGCTGAAATCGAATTCAATATCTGTCCATGCAAATGTCAGGATCCTATCCATGCGCCGATGGTAAGTATCTCTCCGAAGCACCCAATCGCTTTTCCCCCGTATGACCCAAATGCATCGTATCAGAATGAGATGCGCTGACTCGAACGTCTGACAAACTTCTCCCTTGCCGGTGCCTTCCCCACCAGACCATTTGCTATTCCCATCGTGGATTTCCTCCGTTTTATCACATCCATCTCACTAAGTCCCGGCTTCTGTTCTCCATTTCCACTCCCACTCGCGCTCACCCCTTTCCGCCTGACAACCAGCTCCCTCAACTCATCCTTCCTAAACTTTTCCCTCTTCTCCATCAACGCCTGCACAGTCCATCGATTATTCCCATTCCTCCCAACCGCTTCATGCAGCGCCGTCTTCTCCTCTTTATTGATCATCTCAAAGACATCTTGTCCCACCTTCTCCAAGATCTTCTCCACAACTCTCGTGTCCCCGAACCTCGCTGCATAATGCAAGACTGTATCACCTTTGTGTGTTTGGATTGTATAATCCGTCATGTTCGATACCAGGAAGTCGATGATGTTTATTTGAGATGTGGCCTTCGCTGTAGTGAACTTACGGATGGCGACATGAAGAGGAGTTTCGCCGGTTGTCTTGTACTGGAGGTGGAAATCGGCGCCACATTTTCCAATTGCGCGGATTGCTCCTACAGTGCTGTTGCGCTCCAGAAAGTAATGAAGAGATGGCAAATTCAACTTGATGTGTCCGGCGGTGTGAAGGGACGTGATTGCAACAAGATCGGACTGACCGCCGTGCCCGAGACGATCCCAGAAGGCTTTCTGCAATTTCTTACAAGAGACAATTGGGTCGGGCGACCGGAGTAGAAGGGGCTCGAGTAGACTGTTACCGTAGAACTCAAGGGCGAGATCTAGTGGACTCTTGTCGTCATTGTCGAGAACCTCAAGATTCGCGCCTGCAGTGATTAAAAGTTTGGCTAGCTTCCAGCGTGATCCGCGAATGGCTTGATGAAGTGGTGTCATGTGAGAGTTGTTGAGAAGGGAGTAATATTCCGGCTTAGATTCCATTTGCTCAACGAGAAACTCGCCGAGATCTTCATTGCCACATCGGGCTGCCACGTGAAGTAGTGTGTCATTGCTCCGTTCGGTTTTTTGAAACATGTTAACCCCGCAGCTCAAGAAATGCTTTACCGTTTCTAGAGCTTGGCGATCCATGCTTGCCGCGAGGAAGACTGGTGGCAGTCCTCTTTGTTCCGGATTCGCGTTTACATCTCCGCCCAACGCTTTCACGGCATCAAAAATCAAGATAGCCGTCTCTGACTTGTTCCTTTCTATAGCGTGAACTAACACTGTCTGACCAGAATCATTAATTGCCGTAACGTCTGCACCTGCATCTATCAGTATCTTTACTGATTCGACCTTCCCTTTGGCAGCCGCGGCATGCAGGACTGTGTTCCCCGCCCAATCACGTGAATTGATATCCAGACCCTTCTCCAGGAACATATTCAACAACTTCAGATGGCCGGTCGTGGCGAGAAGATGTAACCAAGTAGCCCCATTTCTCTCCCTGCCTCCAAATCGCGTTTTACTCCATTCCAAGGTCCGATTAGCAAAGTACCTTATCACGTACTCCGATTCCCATGCTGGCGCGCATGCCCATAATCGTCGCTGCGATACATAGCTCCGACCTCTACTATATACCCAGATGGATCGCGCTCGTGGTTCGGGTTCTTGATCAACAGGTGGCCGAAAATGTCTCCGGAAAGCTTTGTGATAGAGAAGAGGTGTTAAGACGGACGCTTGGCGCTTGGACGTCTGAATGAGGCGATTGAGCGGTTCTCGTTTTAGAAAATCTCCTATACAGAGGAGGATTTCGGGAGGAAGTTGATTGAAGTCCATCAGGGAAGGAAGGCTCTAGATACGAATTCGGATAGTCGAAAGAGTTTGATGGTGAGGCGGGGAGTTGGATGATTCTTGGTTTTGTGTACATGAGAAATTGAGGCGGTGGTGAGTGTTTTGAGGGTTATGAAAAATGCTTGACATGTAAATGCCGTTGTGGCCTGATTGATTGATCGAGTGAATGATTTATGAAGAAGCGATGATGGGAGACGTCCCTTGTGAAGATATAATGCTGTTCCTGGTGGGTCGCGGATGAGGCGAAATTGGTGTACAGCAGGATGAGGAGTAAGGCTCAACTCGATGTTTGATGGACATCGGGGGTTACAGGCAACCAAACCAAATGCGTCGAAGATGACGTGATTCGTACGGACTTACTCATTCACTCGTACACAGAGCTGTATAAGTATAAGGGCTGTAGTAATTCATACAGCAATTCTATCATCGACGGGACCATTCACGACGCTTTCCTTTGACCATAGCGAAGCGGTTGGTGGTGCTCTATCTCTATGGAGGAGGGGGTTGGACGGGGTTGGACAGTCCGTTCAATCCCGACAGGAGAGATATATATAATCGTGACAACAGAGCAGAGATGGAGCTTCCAGGATGTTGAGTCACACACACACACGACAGTTATGTATGTAGGTATGTAATTTGTCAAGCATGCGTGAGGTGCATAAAGGGCGGCGAATCTAGTCTGCTCATCTCCGTCGTACAACGTGCAATGCGTGGACAATATGGTAAGGTTAGGTAGGGGAGGTTTGGACTCGGCAGTACACGTCTGGATATGGAATTTGGCGTAGGAAATGGATAAGATGAAAGATATTAGAGACGATGGATGGGTGGAGAGATGGAGAGATGGAGAGATGTAAGGTTATGGATCTAGAAGGAAGCAGCCGCAATTCATTAATTCATTAATCTGGGAGACCCTTACACGGCCCTAGCACTAAATGTGTGCCGACCTCTAACCGAATTGAAAAGATTAGGCGAGTGCGAGCCAACGTCAACCTCCATCTCACCGTCCCATACGAAATACGACCTAACCTACATCAATTCATCAATTCATCCCGCCTTTGCCTCCATCTCTCTCTCCCTACTGCTATGGATCGTGGTAGTAAATTATTCACCACCCTGAATACGCACCTTGAATACCAGGCGAAGCGATACAAGTAGGTGTCAAATGAACGTGCTTTACTGATTCTTCAGGTGCGGGGTCGAGCTGAACCATATACAACATATACGAAGCAGCATATGTCTGGCCTCTATGCTTAACCTGCCACCTGCCAGCCTCGACACGACGTCTGCGACAAATAGAAGCGTCCCCACGAGTCCAGACATGCGCGCAGTACCAGACAGACCATTCTACCGCTCCCTTCGCTGTTACCTGCTCGTGGAGCCTTCTTATACCCTGAGCACTTCCTCACACTGTCGCGATCAATGATCTCGTCTAGCAAACAAATCAGGGAGCGTTGGCGTACTTTCAGGTGAAATGTATGATCGAATACACTTGGTGCTCAGTCCTGGGGACATAATTCGACGGTGAAAATACTATGCCTAGTCGCCACGCGAGCACAACTACGATTATGAATACTTGCAAACCTAGCATTTATTCTCAAGGGGTTATGAATACAATATACTCAAGTGTGAATGGGCAAACCTAGGTGCTCCAATCGCCTATCTGCCATTCGACCGTGTCGCGGCGGAAGTCGCACACGAATTGCTGGCTTTAGAATATCCCAGTTCAACACGAATCGTCAACACGAATCGTCAACACGAATCTTGTTTATCCACAAATCACGTTTCGTCCTCATGTTGTCTTTCCCTTGGATGCAAGCTCTTTGTCTGATGCGATTGTTCAGTAGCTTTGTCTACGCTCATTTTCATATACTTGTTAAGATCAAAATATAGTAATTACATTTTTTTTTGGTTTTTTTTATTTTTTTATTTCTTTTTCTAATTTTCTAAACTCCTTCTACCCTTTGTCTTCCCGGATTGTCTAACTAGGAAAAATTTGAAATGCGAAAAACAATTGTTCAGCGCACGATGCAAAACGATAGGTTGGTCTTTTCTGCTGTCCACGGATAATTGGTCTAGGCGAGGGGGTGTAAGGAAACAGATGCGGAGTCTCCAACTTCTTCAGGTTGTTTGGCTTCTTCGACTACTTAAACTTCGTCAGGCTTTTCGCCTCTGCCAGCTTTTTCGAATCTTAGCTCGTGCTTCAATCCCCTTAATTTCTCCTCCCGTTTTTTTGAGTCAAGATTCCCAAAGTGACGCTTATAAGCGTTCCTCGCGCTCTCCGCAGTACGACAATTTGCAGCCAAGACCGGATGTTCGACGATTCGGTTCCATGGTTTTCTCTTGTCAGCCATTTCCGCCATCTTAATCAGTTCCTCCCTGCTCCAAAGGTTCATCCACCTATAAAGTTTCGTCGCTTTCGGCGCCTCCGTCGCTTTCGTCGCTTTCGCGTAACGTGCTTTCAACATCGCTTCACTACGAGCAGGAAAATATTTTAACAATATCTTCCAATTGATCTCACGCCTCGAATTGGCAGCAGGCATCTCACCTCCTTCCCCTTCAGCCAGCGGCTTCAAGAACTTCTCAGCAATGTTTGCGGGGTCGCCCAGATACCTCTCATAAACTGTTTTCTCTGTTGCCGTCCAGGACAATCCCAATGACCGCCTACTTGGCACATTTAACCCCAACGACTTCACAGACCGTCTCCTACTAAACCCAATTAGTACCCCGTCGTCGTCGAGCTGTAGTAGCCCGTTCTCATACAACTTTTGCAAATACTCCCATTGACGGCGGAGTAGACTGGGCGTGCGCTTAGGAGGATCATTGAGCGGAAGACGCAGCTCCGCAACCCGGGCTTGTCGTGCCCTAGCTACAGATCTGACCTTCGAGGACCAATAAAAGCGTTCCCTTTTCTGTTGATTAGGATTGGGCTCCATCCCGCATTTACTGGTTTCGAGCTCCATTCCGTATTTGAATATGAGGGCGAATTCTACGAAGAAGTAGCATTCTCTCTCTGTGTCAGATAACAAGATGGGTCCCGCGACAGGGAAATCAGCATTATCTTGTTCTTCGCTGCTTTCTGAGGAGGTTCCATGATAATAACTGCTTTCAGAGTCGTCTACCTCGGGGCCGTCATCTTCAATGTCGTCGGCCCAGTCGTATACCTCTGGGTCGTCAATAGGGTCCTCATCGGGGTCTTTTTCACTCTGAAACTCGTCTTCAGAATCCTTTTCAGAGTTGCTTTCAGATGAGCTTTCAGATGAGCTTTCAGAGTCATCTACCTCGAGGTTGTCGTCTTCTTTCTCGTCTTCTTTCTCCTCTTCAGAGTCGGGTACCTCTCGGCCCTCATCTTCTTTCTCCTCTTCGGAGTCGGGTACCTCTCGGCCCTCATCTTCGATTACACTGCCAGAGGAAGCAACAACTGCTTTATCAGAATTATCTACCTCTTCACCGTCAGCTTCGATTCCGTCGGCAAATTCAGGTGCTCGTGGGCCATCAATCTCCATATGATTGGGGGAGACATCAACGGATGTACTTGCAGACTTTTTTGCGTCTGGGCCGTCATCCTCGATGTCATTGGCAGAATCACGTACCTCTCGGCGATCAACCCGTTTTCTCTTCTTGGAGACAATAGCTCTGCTTTCAGAGTTACTTACCTCTGGGGCATTAATCTTCGCTTGGTCACCAGGGTCACCTGCCTCTCGGCCATCAACCTCCATCTCATCATCTGAGATCTCAATAGGCATGTTTTCGGTGTCTCCTGGGCCAGGTTCGACCCATTGATAATGGTGGGTATCGACATTGAAGCCGATCCAGCTGGGGGAGCCGCGGGGTGGTTCGCTTCTGAATCTCATCCTGGAAGTTGGGATTTTGATTGGAAATCTTGGAAGTTTGATTGCAAAATGAAAACTGTGTGATGTGAATAAAGGGGAACTGTGGTGATGAGGAGATGGGAACAAAAGCGGGGAGAGTTGTGGTTTTTATGATTTTCTTGGGATGGTTGTTTTGGAGGGTTTTAGGATTGTTATATCGCTAGGTAAGTGGGGGTCTCATTGGGAGATATTGATAATCAGTAGTATTTTGTCTAGATTTTCAGTTTGGTAAATTGTTCTACTTCGTTAGGTCGTTGTTATTCTTGTTATTTGTATATATTATCCGGTTGTGGACTTGTCCACTCGAGATATATGATAGTGGTATGACGGTTGCAGAATATATAACTGTAGAGACCTTAGGCTCAGATATTGGGAAGCTAATCACAGTAGAACCCAACTAGTATATATATAACCTAGACTGCTCAATACTGATCAGTGATGAGTACTAGACAATACTATCGATCCTGCCGACCGTTAATATTCGAGATCCTGACCATTTCCACGTGACTCAGAAGATAAATTCGTACTGTAACACAAAATCGGCCTTCTTCCCGGGGAAACGTGGCAAACTTCCGACTCCTCACTTCCAGCTCTCACTTGGTCTCTCTTTGCACTCTACAGTCGCTAACAAAATCGGCTGTCCAATTTTCTTTTGATGATTAAAATGCCGGTCGACGGCAGCAAGCAGTTGGGCCAGCGAAATCAGCCTAACGCAACGGAGCTTCCTGCTTCTTTCGATATTTCTGCCGATTGTCAGAAATGTCATAAGCGTGCTCTAGAAGAGGGCACAATCCATGCCCTTGAGGGTTTATGGAGCTGTTTCAGGACAATTGTGCAATGTGCATTATTTGGAAACGATGTGTTTGGGCATGTCAGGCGGCTCTCGATAATGTGGAAGACAAAGTTGTTTCGGTCACAAAGAACCACATAAAAGTTGAAGGGCTGCAATCTGAGCTAGGGTATGAGTTCTGCTTGTACAAGGATACTAGTAAGTCCCAAGAAAGTAATACCAATTGAATAGACTTGCTGATAAGAATATAGATCTGCCTTGTCCCTTTCCCCTTCCCGAGAAACCCGATACAGCTACTCGGGCTGATTCTCAAAAATGTCTAAGATATGCACAAGCTTGGCTGAACGCGTGTCGGATGGACCATACAGAATGTTCGTTTCCTGGGCATGTAGTTCAACTACCGACAAGAGTCCTTGATATCGCACACACTGAGCCACGCCTATTTGTGAGTGATTGCCAAACGGGCAGTTATGCGGCCCTGAGTTACTGCTGGGGTACAGCAGGCAACCTCATAACAAGACGAGATAACTTGTAATCGTTCAGAGCGCAGATACCGAGTGTGAATATTCCAGCCATAATCAAAGATGCGATACAGGTAGCTAAGAGTCTCGGCTTTCAATACTTATGGGTCGATGCGTTATGTATCATACAAGATGACCCCGAGGATTGGGGAATAGAGTCACGTCTAATGGCGCAAGTGTACGGCAATGCCGATCTGGTGATAGCCGCAAGCTCGGCAAACAATTCACTGCAAGGCTTCCTCACACAAACACGGCGCCATCCACAGGGATCTATATACTTTTATGAAAAGGGTGATCCATCGAATTCTTATTGCATCAAATATGGCCTCGGTCCAACTTCTCAAAGGACACTTGACGAGGGCCCATTGGCCGCAAGAGCATGGGCATATCAAGAGAAGATTCTAGCCCGACGTTACCTTTGCTACGGTCCCGAAGAACTCTCTTGGCATTGCAACGCCATCGAAACCTGCGAATGCTCTTATGGTGAGTCCGCAAGGCATTTTCTTCATGACAGTGCTCGTGCTACCTGGGAGAGTCCAGCAAAAGATAACGGAATGAATATATTTTGCTTGACAGCGCTGGAAAAGCCAACATCGGATATATATGAGACCTGGATGTCTCGCATAATTCCCACCTGTACGAAAAGGCAGTTGACAAGGCAGTCGGATCGTCTGATCGCTATCTCTGCTGTGGCTACGCGACTCGGGCAGAGACTAGAAGATACCCTCTGTTTTGGCTTATGGCAAGGCCGGATGGTTGAACACCTGGGATGGCAAACGTATCTGCCGAATAATTGCGTGAGTAGAGTGCCCACTTGGAGTTGGGCGTCAGTGGATGGACATGTGGACTATGATGCGGAAATTCATCATATAAAGACAATTCCCCAATTCCACCCAACCTTTCTGGGTTTACATCCCCTTAATATGGGCTCCAAAACAGTGAGCAGAGAAGGCCCAGATTTGTTATTTGAAAGGGAAATTATTTCAGGCTTTGCTAAACTTCCAATTAATACGAAATGTACCCTTGGGTGTTTACCTAGCTACTAGTAGGTTCACGTTCGAGGGGCGAAGCTTTGACTTCGGGCAGGGCGGGACCGTCGAGCTCAATATGGATACCCTTATTGTTTCCGCCCAATTCCACCAAGAAGACAGGGGAAGTGGGCTAACAATCCTACGAATTGATGCAACAGAGCTACCGGGGATTACTTTGCATTCAATACGTGACGGTTACCAGTGGCCAGTTTGGTGTCTGCTATATTCCACCAGCCACGCGGTTCCTCGCGGTGAGATAATACATAGCGAAATTGCTGGTGAAAATGATAGTTATTCACAAATGACAGCAATACGGCATCGCTTCATGCTTTTAGGGCTGTCAGCCGATACCCGGAGACGTTTGAGAGACTAGGTTTTATGACTCTACAGTTTCCAGAACAAAGAAGGAAAGAAATGGCATTGTTTTTAAGAGGAGTATCGCTTAGTAATATACCGATTGTATAAGAGCATTTGGGGTTGAGACAGTCAGACCTCGGATCTGGATTAGCAGCGAGTAGGGAGCATACGATAGTGTTAGTAGCCCAACTAAAATCATCCACCGCTGCCTACCCAGCGAGCTGTTGATATAAGACCTCTGACTAGTGCGTCCGTTTGTATTCGGCTGAGCCTAGCTGCCTAGTTGCTTTAAATACAGCAGCCTCGTTATCAACCTTCTAAAACTATAGATTCGTCTTGTGACAGGGTGCGGCGCGGGACGCAGGGACGGACGTTATATCTTTTATAATCCTTCCTTTAGTTTCGCTTTCTTCCCCCGTGAGCGAAAAAGGTGGGGAAAGTGGATGAGGGATAGTCACAAGTGTCTACAGTATACAGGCAGCTACTCCCGAGTCGAAAGTCCGTTTAGTGCTGATATGGTCTGGATCTCATTTTACTACCTGTACATATACAGGTCGGCTTTGGCTGAGCGGGAACATCGTGAGGAGAGGAAGGCACAGAATGAGGTGGGTTGCGGTGATTATAGTGCAGATAAAAGTTACATTTGTCAATACATTATATTATCACACACCATCACTCATTGCTCGCGAAATCACTCAACGTATATCAAATCAAAGTCAAATTTTTTTGAAAGACCACAGAAATGTATATTCTTATTCCCCTACAAATCTCCACCAAAAATATAAGAGGCACAGCTCTCGATCCTCCTTCCATATCCTGTACTCAAGTGAGCAAAGAAACAGAAAAGAGAAACTCCTTTTCTCAAAATGCTGTCCTGAAAAGAGGCAACTCAAGAAAGAAACAGCGAGAAATCCGTCTGTTTTCCATCGAGTCCTAGTTGATTTCGAAAAGATTCGAAAATCGTAGTAAAAAGTTGGCAAGCTCCTGTCGATTTCGAGGGAAAAAAGTCGAAAATCGGAGAAGGTTGTAGAAAGAAAAGAGAAGTTTGGTTTTAAAAAATTGCGAGATGTCGATGTAAGAGATCGTTGTCCCGCAGGATACCGGTGGAAGGCGTGGGTTGAGTATTATATAGGTGTGCGAAGTGGATGTATATACAATAATCTAAGCCGTCTTAAAGGTTGTCGAAGAAGAAGAAGAAGAAGAAGAAGAGATTGCTTGATCGGTGTGCTGAGTATCTTGTCGTCGTCGTCTTGAGGAGGAAAATCCGTAACCTAACTCCATCCTCTCGATCGTACTAGCACAGATCTAGATTGAGGTATACATAGTGATTGATCTATGCCTTCTGCACGGTGCAGCCGCGAGTGGGATCCTTCTGGATGTTGCAGCCGCGAGTGGGGTCTTTCTGGACGGTGCAGCCGCGGGTGGGACTCTTTTGGACGTTGCAGCCCCGGGTGGGGTCTTTCTGGACGGTGCAGCCGCGTGTTGGGGATTGCATTTTGAATGGTTTGGTTTTGGCTTTTTGGGTTGGGTTGGGTTTGAGTTTGGAAGTGAAGTTTGAAATGAAGGTTCGTGGCGAGGAGAGAATGGGATGAGGGGAGGGAGGAAGGGGCTTTATAGGTGGTTTGGTAGGAGAGGTGAGGGTGAACAATAGAGGGTGGGGAGGGAAGAGAGGGAGAGGATAAAGAGTAGGTGGGGAGATGGGTGTGAGAAGTGGAAGATGAAAGAGATTATAGAAGGACGAGGGTGATGTTAGGGTCTAAAGATAGAACAGAGGCTTCGGAGTGACGACGAGGGATATAAAGAAATATGCAAAGAACTGCAGAATAGTCCCCAAACACGAGGACACTAAGAGCGTAAGTGGCAAGTGTCTAGAAGAGCAGACAGCCTAGAGTCAAAGAACGGGGTGTTGGGCAGGGGAAGTAGGCGTGGTAGGTCACTAGACGGGAATTTGAAATCTTCTAGAGGGAGAGGCCTCGTGATACTAGATGAGGGGGAAATGAAAGGAAGAGAAAAGGGCTAGTGCAGAGAAAGTCATATAATACACTAGATAGAGATAAGAAATCTTCTAGAAGGAGATCTCGAGGTACTAGAGGACGGACGGGTCAAAGAAAGAAGACGTTGAGCAGGGAGGTAGAGTACTAGGCAGCGCCTAGAAATCCTCTAGAAGGAAAGATCTCGCAGCGCTGGAGGAAAAAGAATCAAAGAACGGGAAGAAGCTTAGGGCAGGGTATAACCCGGGTTCCTGGACTAGACAGAGATTAGAAACATTCTAGAAGGAAAGACACCCCGATCGTGAGAGGAAGACAAGTAGTCAATCGATCCATCAACCAGTCAATTAATCACAAAGATATACAGAAGTGGTGAGACAAGGCGAGAGGAGATGAGACGAAGAAGCGTTCCCGCATACAAGTGACCATCTCGGCAAGATCCGAATGTGAGATTGAGTGGTCATAAAAGACTCAATTTGACAGTTCAATGTTGTAGGTAGTGACTCGAATCCTTCTTAAAGGCAGCTCATTCTCAACTATACTGTCCATCTCAATCTCCAGCTATCTCCAGCCAAACGACAGGATCGGAGGATAAAGAGTGGGAAAGAGAAAGAAAGAAGCAGTCTACGTACTTAGAAGAACGACTTCACTTCGTAAGGTGCTCTAGAAGGAAGTTCTAGATCCGAATGTGGATGTAGAGGAAAGAGCTGGTGGGATAGATTAGTAAAGATGAGGAAGAAAGAAAGAAGGAGATGACCTTCTCTTGCGAAGCTAACAATTGAATATACGAGAAGAGAGAAGTAGAAGTAAGATGAACAGTTACCGCAGTCCAAGCTTCTAATCAACCAAATGAAAGAACATCATCTAATACACAACAACACCGAGTTTCAGTAGGCTAAGACATTCATTCGCCAATTCCCTAATATTGTTCCTCTCTCTCCTTTACCTAATCGCTTAACATTGTCCCTTTCCCCTTTCTCCCTTCCTTTCATCATCACTCGCTTACCTTACTATTGTCCCTTCACTCCCAAACCATTCCATCCTCTGTTCCTGATAGAGTCTAATCAACCAATAAAGAAGAGGTAGGTTTCAAACTCTGAAAAAGTCGATGAGTGTGGACAGCCGTGGAAGTTTGTTCCGATCAGTAAATCATTGATTATCCATCACCAGCACCAATTCCAAATATCGAAGTTGACGGAAAACATCAGGTGACATTTCCTCTATTCTTTCTTCTCGTCTTCTCTCCATTCTTCCTTTCCCTCCAACCCGGTCACAGCAAACTGAACTTGCAAGTAAAACAACCAATCATTCATTGCACTGTACTACTGTATACAGTAATTAAAAAGATCTCTCTTCTATCTTTTTTTGTTTTTCACCTCCGTATTTGCATTTCGCATCTGCTCATCTTTAATATTCTCCTCCATCCATACCATTTATCAACACCCCAGCCCCGGCCCCAGCCCCGGACTCGACTCCAACCCCAGCTCCAGTCCCTAATCCTGTGCCCACCCATCCATCTACCCACGCCAACCAATCAACCAAGCAATCACCAATCAATCCCACAACAAGTCAACTAACCGTCCATTCATCCAATTCTCACATCATCAGGCTCCACATATCCTTCATCCTATTCAACTCACTAAATTAAAAACACCACAATCATATCATCTGAGTCCACCAACCCCACCCCCACATATATACAACCAAACACCTGAAGATTCTCCGCCACACCCATCCATAACACACCCATACCCATCCTCCCTTTCCTTTCCTCATCCACACCCCCCTCTCCATCTCACCCCCTCCCCTTCCCTACCAATGCACCGGCGTCTCCCTCGCCCTCTCATCCCACTCCCCCTTCCTCAGCCCCCTAGTCCCACACCTGAGCGTCGCCCACCTCTTCTCCAAGTTAAACGTAATCTCCGTAACCATAACCCTCTTCCCCTCGGGCACGACCTGCCCCCTCGTCCTCAAATCATAAGGATTCAGCCCCTCCTCCTCCATCTCCATAACCCATTTCCCCACCCCCGCACACAACTTCGAGTCCCACATCCCCTCGCGCCGATGCGATGACGTCAGCAGACTGATTGCTTCGCGGCGGAGCTTGCGATCGCGACATTTCGTCGCGACGACGAAGAGCGGGGGGACGATGCCCGAGTCGAGCGCGAAGGAGGGTTTGATGTGCGAGTAGGTGTCGTCGTCGTGGTGGATGGAGGGAGAGGGTGAGGCGTAGTTGACGCCGAAGGGGGTGCGGAATGCGCGTTGAGGATTAGGAACATGATGACAAGCTTCTCCACATCGAGCTTGAGCGATAGCGAGTTCTTCATCGACGATGAGTTCCTTGGCCAACTCGTTAATTTCCTCAAACATGTCATGGAATTGGTCGAAGCCCATCTCATTGGGACAAAATGCGGTATGGACGAGAATTCTAGTCATGGTGCATGTCATCTGAAGTACAATGATCCCAGCTCTCTCCGTATTTGTCTTTCCTCTATCGCGACGACCTTTAAGTAGTGGCTCAAAATTAATTTGCCATTGTTCCAGGGATTTTCCAAATCCATATCCATTCGATATGATGTGAGCAGGTAAGATCTTGTTTGATACGGCATAAAATCCTGCCAGTTCCTCATTATAGCGAAGCGTTCTTTCGCAAATTGCATCTAGAACTAATCTCGCTTCGTGGACGTTCGAAAAGCTTTCGGAAACCGGCGAGTCAAACGAAGCTGTCGTCGAGGTATCCGAAGGCGATGATGCGGACGACGGAGATTGAGGATTGGCAATACTTGAGTTTGTCGAAAGACGAATGACATATGGATCTGGGAAATGGAAGGCCATATCGTACGATTTCGCTTGAACCGCGAGACGAGTGAACATTTGGCCAAGCTCTTCCTCAACAATATCATCCTCCCTTTGTATGAATGAACGCCGTCTTTCTCTCCGTTGTTTCTCCATGACCCCCAAGCCCACCTGCACCTGCCTGATGGCGTTCTTGTGGTCGCCGACGAAAGATTGGAAACATGTGAATAACACGCTGGATATCAAGATCGTCCGTTGCGATCGTACCTCCCCATTTTCCATCGACTGTCGCATTCGCGTGATAGCCTTTCCATAATTTTCCCAGGCAAATTCCCAATGCTTAGCTGCCGAATCGACGGAGCTCTGTTCTGAATTTTGTGGCGAGCTGGGAGGAGATTCTGTAACCTTCTCTAAGGTCTTGTACAAAGCACCCAGAGCTACCACCGCATGTCTTATTGATGCTTCTGAATGACTCTCCTGCAGAACACTGCGCGTCCAGAATTCGGAATCGAAGAATCCCGAAAGTTCGCTAGCTGTGTGCGTGCGGAAGACTTGGAAATACTGAGCTTCAGTAGTATTGAAAGGAAGGCCGAAAGCGGGGGAACGGGCTATGAACGATGGATCAACTGAGAAGGATGTGATTGGAGTCGTCGCCAGACTAGCCCGCAAAGCTGATCCATTTCGCACCGGTCTTCTCGCTGGAACAATTACCGAAGAAGTAGATGTCGCGGGTGTCGTGGAAAATGTTTGGGAGGATGATGTTATTGTTGGAAGCAAATTGGGTGAGGTCGAGAACGATGATGTTGAAGCGCCGGAGCGAGGACCTATCGGCGGACGAGGAGCGATTGGGACGATCGTATCTAAATTTCTATTGCGCGGATTATATGCAGGATAACCATCACACGTTCTGCCTGATCTAACACATTTCGTACACTGCGGTCTAGTCTCGTCGCATTTTACTCTTCGCGTCCTAGAATTGATGGAAAACAGGCGTGAATTAGTCAAGGAACTGCATTGTTGTTTTTCCCTACAAGGCGGGGGGTAAAAAACTGGTGGCCCAGAAATAATAAACGGAGATCTATCAATCTAGACAAAAAGTATAATAAATCCCGACTTACTTGCAATTGTTACAACCCGTCTTCACTTTGGGACGACTGGCTCGTCGCTGCCTGACTGCTTTCACCGGTTCCGCATCTGCCATGACTGATTGATGGAATGAGTTCTATTCATCGCACGCTCGAACCCCCCCTCGAAGCCGTCCGTTTTATTGTTTGCGGTCTTGTCGAGGTAGCACAAAGACGGGGTAAGGATCAGGCTGAGACGCCGTATCTCGGTTGTTTATATTCCTTCGCCTTTTCGGTCGATTTCGAAGGAGGAGGCTTCTTTCTTTTATATCTTTTTCTTCCTAGGTGCCCTTTCCCTTTCTATAGATCGATTCTGGGTAGAGGAGGATGTGGATATCGAGGTGGAGGTGGCAAAAGAAGTTGATACCCGTAGCTTATGCCTTTCGTACCCTAGTCGTAGATCCAATGCTTTAAAGAAGCCCGAGTGTTAGAGTCGGACTGTTATTGATCTGCCATAGCTGAGTAATTGAACAGGCAGAACTGGTGGTACAAAGGACACAATGTCATACAAGTCTCGGTGAGTTGGTCATAAGGAGAGAAAGAGGTGAGGTGGATGTTGGGGTTGCGAAGACGTAAGATGCCAGCCTTGAACGAACCTGAGAGAGGGGAGGGAAATGGGTGAGCGTAAGAATAAGCTTGGATGGAGCTTGGAGCTTGGAGAATGTACGATTGACTTTGAGTGAGCTGCCGCGCTAGGGAAGGAAACTGGAGATGACCGAGAATTGGGAATTTTCCCTAATTAACCACTTCGGTTGCGGATGCAGTCGATGCTCCCTTCAAATTCTTGCAGATGCTCTTCTAAGAACGGGAGTCGTACGAGGGAAACGCAACTTATCAAGTCGGCAAAAATAGAATAGCCGAAGGACGACGCGACAGTAAGGTAAAGTAGGAAGGTATCTTCAGAAATTCTGCAGTTGGAGATGTAGGAAGGAAGAAGGACGCTGGGTCCCTCTTTCGAAAATGAGACCCTACAAACCGACGCCCAATGAAAACGACTGGAGAAGCTGTTCGTTCGCTCAATGCAGCTGCGATGTCCTTCGTGCTGCATGTCACATGCGCGTTGCACGCTCTCCCATGTTTGTTTGTACCTAATCCCTAATCCCAATTCCATGTACCGAAGGGCAAAGGGACTCGGAAGCTTCACGCCCTTCCGCCCCGTGCGAATGGATTTAAACATCTCCCCATCTGCCCACCTGCCCTACCTATCGGACGCCTTGAACCGGCGGCCCAGACCAACTTCGGCATTTGTTTGCCCCTCCAAATTGGTAAAATAGACGCCCCAATAAGTTAACGAGTTACGTGGATTTCCATTACGGCTTTCAATCGACAAAGTATCTGAACTCGTCCATCTCCTCCATCTCCTTCATCCCACTTATTACCAATGGATGACAAAATACACCATGTCTTATTTATTGTAAGTTACCTCGGGCGAGAGACAAACGTCCTCTCGATCTCGAGTCTGGCTACATTCATTCGCACACCCCCCTGAGAGCCCTGTGCGCACCCCCCCCTGAGAACCCTGTGGAGATCTGGTGAGAAATGCCAATCCCTTGAATCTGTGCTCACAGCCAATGAGCGTCTTTGTTTGGGCGATTTCGCGTTCTGGAATGTCATTTGGCGCACCTGGCCTTCTTCTGTGTCTTGTGGTGTGTCTGCTCTTTCTCACCGAAACTTGGATTCAAACTCTATTTCCCCTATACAGTGTACTTAGATACCGACGAAGTATTCGATACAGTTAAAGAATAAAAAGCTCTTCGTTCTTCTATCGCCGATGTCCTAGAAGCACCCAGGAGATGGGCCAGAACAGAAGAGTAGCGCCATCTCAATTACAGTAAGGCACTAACACCCTAGCTAGCTACTGAAAGAACCTAACAACACTCTGGCTAGCTACTGTAAGAACTCCAACAACACTCTAAACATTCTACCCTGTTCAGTAATCACAGAGGTACGCGTCCCAACAGCTAAACAATCTTCATACCTCCTCCCTCTTCCCTCTCTCCCTCATACAAAAGAACCTTCCAACCCTCCCCATCCCCCAACTCTCACCCTCCAACAGCCCTCCAACCTTAGGGCTGAAAAAGCGCAACCTTAGTGTGCTGGCAAGTATGTGGGCACAATTCATTTAGGGCTGACAGCTGTCATCCATCCAGCCCGCCAGTTGGAACCATGCAAGGAAAAGGCCCTCAACGAATCAGCGCCTTCACATATACATAGACACGGAGATTGAACACTCGGGAAGGAATATCTTATCTGACGGTAAGGAAATGAGATTCTTAAAGCCATGTGGGAAAGGCTGGCTGGCTGGCCGTATGTATGTATGTCATACTGGGCCGGTGCTGGGTGCTGGGGAGTGAGGTTGTACGAACGATTGGGAGAGGGAGGGAGAGCGGAAGGAAATAAGTAAGTGCAACGTTGACACGGAAGACGGGACGATCGTAATAGATTCCTTCTAGGCTCCTGGTGGTGCTGATGTTACGACGGGAGGGTTTTCTGTTTCGCACGAGACGATCGACAGTATATGTGAAGGGCCGCGTGTAGTATCTAGCTTGGGGGAAGTTACGTAGAGGAACCAACATCATGTCCAGCTCTCGATCGCGGAGGAACGGGTTCTCCATGTTATCTCCAGTATTACACAATCGCGAGTTCGAAAGGTACTGTATATTCCTTCCTTCATTCAGTCGGCCTTCGACAAAGTATCTCCGACAATGCCATCCCATCGGCACCTCCACATCCATATCCTCCGACTCTCAGCTGTTGTATGCACCAACTCACCTCACTATCTCATCTCATCTCGTCTCGGCTCTACCTTACCTACCTGAACCTATTTGAACCGACCTGAACCTATTCACACCTACAGTACCTGAGCGTACCTGGATCTCCTATTATCATCCGTCTTCTCGATCGAAAAGAAAGCCATCGTCTAAACTCCGCAGACACCCACCAGCCTGGACCACTCGATTTCCATTTCTGTATCTCGGCGCTCGGCGAATTAGTGAGCGACGCATCTCGGCATAAGCAGCCGCGATGTATAGATTAAGCTGTCCTAACTCCAGGGTCGGAGAGAGAAGAGAGAAGAGAGAAGGATTCTCGAATCTCACTCCGTAAGCGGCGATATGATATGAGCTGTTCCCCTGCCGACGTTAAGAAGATAAGGTTATTCTCGCCGTTGAATGTATGTCTTGGTAGTTTGCTGTGGTCTGAAGCGGCAGCTTTGCGAGTAAGCTAAGTGAGTGTGTGCGTAGAACAGCTCATTTATCTTGTTGAAAGCCTTTTATACTATTCCGCGGAAAAGAAGATGGGAATAGAAGAATGGAAAGATAGAAGCATATCATCCACCACCGGTTCCACAGATAGACCTTACAAACCTCCGCCTCCTCCCTTCTGAAGATACAGCTCGACATCGTTGATTGTACATACTTGCACCCCTCGGAAGAGCAAATAAATAAACATTAGTCGACTCTGGCCGAAGAGAAAGGATATCGGAATCCCCTCCCCTCCCTTTATAAACGAAAGCTTTCAGGAAGCAAGAAAGCAAGAAAGCAGCCAGATAATCGAAGTTACTAATCGCCATATTTATACTTTCCACCACCTGTTACTCTTCCGAAACCACGACTCTTTTCTTCTTCTTCTTCTTCTTCTTCTTCTTCCACCAGTTCTTCTTCGAAATGTCGATAACTTGACTAGCCAAACCTAAATATCTATTCGTTCGTTCCCATCACCAATCAATCCAACCTTCCAAGCTTCCGCGCTTCTTCCAATCGGTAATAATTTCCTCCAAATTTCCCCAAACCCTGAAGTCGATCTTTTCAAAAAAAAAAGAAAAAAAATCGATATCAACTCTGTTCCTCGCAAAACTGTCCTTTCCATCTCCTCACGACCACATCACAAACCCAGTATATAAAGTTAGTCAGTCGCGAACAACACCTCATATCGTAGGGTTAGCGAAATGTAAGTAACCGTACCGCAGCTATGCCGAGGTGTTTTTGTTTCGCTTCGTCGTATCGTATCGTGTCTCGTACTCGCTCGCAACCTAGCTTTTCGATGCGGAATAACTCTGGAAGGAATGGAATGAAGATGCACAATAAGTTAAACGCATGCAATGAGCACTGGGGGAGTGAGGAGATTGATTACCTAAGCTTGGAACAATGATGCGATTGGCCACACCAGTGGGGCCACGCCTTGGAAAATCTTCTGCTGTGCAGCGTAAGTTGAGATGAAACGACTGGATATGATCCTGGGAGCACATCGGCGGCCCAGGTGAGTGGTTTGGGGGGGCGGGAAGGAGGTCGATCGACTGTACACTACAGTAGTCAGATGGTCTGGATGGATGGAGGGAGGATGTTTCATGGCGCTGCTGCATGTACGATGATGGAGTGTTATACACATACATACATACACAAGTCAGAATTGAAGAGTAGCTATTGGTTAGATTCAGCTTCACTTGGTTGAATATTCCAAGCAAACCAAATTTTAGTTTCGTATCTTTCTACCGCTTTGAGTGATTTCGTGAAGGGACATGGTATGATATCGATATCTGATAGCTACCTAGCTAGCCACGCACGGAGGAGGACCCTTTCTCGCTATTCTATCGTATCCCTATCCCTATCCACCACATAAGGTTATATCCCGTCCGTACTGTAATGTATCGATCGCCATCGACTCGCCCTACAATGTCTTACCCGCCCGCTTTTCCCCTCGCGAGCCAGCTCGATCGTGCAAGATGGGGTGGGAGTCGCGAGAGGAGGAGCTCGCGGATATTTTCTTGTTTCAGAGGGGACGGTGGGTGCGATGCTGTGCTGTGCCTTGGTTTGTGTTGTCTTTGGCGTGTCTTGCTTGTGGTGTGGATGTCTGGTGTGGATGGATGGATGGCATCTATCTGTCTGCCTTGCTGACCAAGTGAATCGATCAATATCAATATACTCAATCAGTCTTATCCCCCGGATGGATACAGTATCAGTAGCAGGTAATCTTGCAGGGTTCGCCGGCCCTTGTTTCCTGTCAACTTCCTCGCACGCGTGGCAGTCTTCGTCGTCCCACATCCCGGTATGTTTTCCCGTTGGCTTGTTTCTTGTTTCCTGCGATGTTCTGTTCTGTTTCTCTCGTCGCGTGCGGCCAGTAAGGTCAGGTTGCGAGGAATGATCACCGTGCGCTTAAATGCAACCCACACCAACAGCTCAACAACCACACCACCATTTCGTGCTTTTCCGCCCACATGAAACCTGTGTCTCTATGGGTTGTGGTTCATCTGAATTAATTACGTGCATTCGGATCTTCCATCATCCTTCATGACATTTATGCCGTCCACGCCTCGTCGGATATCTGTCGATATCTGTCGATATCCATCACCTCCGAAGACCAGGGTATGCCCTTTGCTGGCTTGTTATCGTTCGTTCTCAAAGCTTCCATGTATTATACTTCACGTGCGCCGTGCATTGCGGCTCGGTCATTCTCCTACTAAAGTAGCTCGCAAGCTCGCTAGCGTCTTAGACCCTTCTTTTTTGGGCTTTTCGAATTCTAGCCAATCGCATTTTCGGCCACCGGTTCACGCCCAGTTGACCCTTCGCGATTATTGCCAAAAAGGGTTATCCAGCATTTGTCACAACCTCGAACATCCATCTTCGCCGCATCGTGCGCAAAACCCAATTCTACGCTGTATACTCGGTTTTATTTGTCTGTTACCATACCATTCCACCCTTCCACCCCGACCATCACCCATTAAACACCCATCGAATATCGCCCATCGCCCGTCGCTCATCGCACCATCGAGTCATCGAAAAAAAAGAAGAAAGAGGAACAGTAATAATAATATTATTATCCCCGTATACCTATACCCCTTCCCGTCTTCCGCAAACTGATTAAAAAGATGTACGTGTACCCACCATTATCGATTGGTTTGCATTACTGTCAGTGCCTGCGACTACGACTACTTGGTAGGAGACTTCTATTTCCATCTCCATCTCCATCTCCATCTCCATTTCTCTTCTCTTGGTTTTATATTTCCTCCTTATAAGTATGAACGGATGATCGGATGATTTTGCCCTTCCTTTCAGACCGTTCGTTTCATTGCCATCGCATCTACTTGTATCATATACACCCCTCGTATAAACCTTAAGCAGAAGGGAACCATAGTCAACGGCTATACCTTCTAGTGCGGTACTTTGAATATTCATATATTCATACTTATATTTCTTTACCATCACGAATTCGATATCCTCTTTACTTATCTACATACACTGCGAATCTTCATCAAAAGATCGATTGTACTTGAAACGGCGAGAATACACTTCGTCCCCCATCCAAAGATCAAAACGCATCTCTCAAGTCACACCACCCATACTTCATGGTGATGACAACCCAAACGCAATTTGTTTACTACGACTTGAAGCTCAATTATTCGAGAGCGATGGAAAGAAGGAGCTCGCTACCTTCCACTACATGCAGTAAGGGCCATACCCATCCGCCCTGGAACACCACCGGCATATTACGGATAGCGAAATGTGAAACGGTCTGTGGGTTTTGCCAAAAGGAGACTGATACCGCTGCGAAGCTGAGAAAGGTATCATCTATATTGCACTCTCAGCCTTACGAACACCTGACTAATGTCTTCTCTTAAGCACGTCGCTGTCCATATAAAGAACGAAGGTCTAAATCTCAGTATAGCGGAAGCTGCAAGTGGTCGAGGAAGATTGTATACTCACCCATTCTCATTGTCGTTGTTCTCGTACACTCGCTTACCACATACACCACAGAGAAATCACACAGAGCTCCTCACATGATCCATCATCCTCATCGCCATACTCTTCACGTATAATGTCTATAGAAGAAGAAGAACACCACCAATCAGCATACTCATCACCCTCGATGTCGCCCTATACCAGCATCGCCCAACGCCCCTCATACTCAATACCCACCCCCTCCATGCCCGCCTCCTACTCCACCACCGCCAGCGCCTCCCTCTCCCGCCACCCCATCTCCTACTCCACCACCACCACGCCCACCAACTACCGCCCCCTCCTCACACACTCCCCCCCTCCTCCCCCCGACCCCTTCTCCTCCCTGCGCTCTCACGCCCTTCGCACCAAATTCGAATGGACGGTTATCTCCCGCAGCGAAGGTTTCGCCATCCTCGACTTATGTAAATCAAATTCGCAGACGCATTCCCACTCATCGGAACACTTCATCCCGTGCTATAACCGCGAGACGCTGTTTGATGAAGAATGGCAGACGCATATGCGCGATGTGCATGGGGTGTATTTGATCTGGCCTGAGACGTGGATGAAGAGGGTGGAGGTGCTGGATTTGGAGGATCTGGGGGGCAGGATTGAGAGGGCGAATGATGTGGTTATGGAGATGAGGGGGGAGGAGGAGGGGGGTGGGGCGGAGTGGAGGAATTTTGAGGAGGGGATGTTGGGTTAGGGTGGGGTGGGGTGGAGATGGGATGGGTGGGAGAAGGATGGATGGAGTGAAGTTATATCCAGAAATGTTATGGTGTTCAGGGTGGGTGGGCATGCATCGTGAGGATGTCGAGTTGTTGTCGCAGGGTTGAAAGAACACGAAATTCACCCAAATACCGAATATTAGCGAGAACGAACGAATGACGAACGAGCAACGACAAACAAAACCATTAGATTTCGGCGTAAACAGGATAGGATAAATGGATTTCTATTCGGGAGTCGGGAACTGCAATCGGAACTGGAATTGAATATATTAATCGGAAGCATGGGTTGGAAAAAGTCGAGATCAAAACTATATATCATCCGAGGCAGGTTCGGAATGACTGAAAAAGAAAGAGAGGGACGAGAGAGAAGGGAAGAAAGCTCGAATATCTGGATTGGGATTAAGGTTCGGATTGATTTGGGTCAGGACTGGGGATTGGGATATAGGTTATTAGGATATTGATATGTATTGGAATTCCAGATATGGACCTTGACATGGAATTGGGATATTGATTGATTGAGTGATCGGATTGATTATTCATTTAGCGTTTGGGTTCGGAGTCTGTAGACGGAGAAGCGGATGATTTTTCTTGTTTGTTGTAGCTTGGAGGGAAGAAGGAAAGAGGGGTGAGGTGGAGGAACAATGAGGAAAAGATAGAGTGGAAATGGAGAGTGATAAGACCAAATGGGATGGGATGGGATGGGATGGGATAGAATTGGGGTTAGTGGCGGTGATAGTGTTGGTAGTGGAAAATCCACAGAATATTACTTACTTACTTACTTTCATCTCATCTTTTCTATTCTATTCCTATCTCCTCTGTCTTAACTGATATATATGATATACACATATATAACCTCTCGCAGATGATCCTTCGTTCATCTGCTACAGAGAGAGGGTGGAGGTCTCGTAGGCGAACAAGAGGCTTTGGGTTGGGGGTGGAGGCAAAAGGTTGCTTCAGCGAGATACAATACAGGCGTCGAAGCATGATTACTATCATTGTCTCCCAACTAGCAATCAATACTCTTTTAAAACAATCTGGACGAGCATCTGGAAATATCTCTTCGTTCATTTGTTGTCATTATCACATTATAACAATCTCTCATCCCCCATATACACAAATCATAACCCCTCTTCCATCACATCAACACAAACCCCCCCACCCCCTAAAACCGACTAAAAGGCAACCACTTCCCCCTCAACGTAATCACCGCCCACTCCCCCTTCTCATCCACCTCCTTCTCCACCTTGGTACTAAAACTAATGGCGCTCATAATCCCATCGCCAAACTTCTCATTCAACACCGCTTTATACGCGTACCCGTAATTCTGCACAATCTCATACAATCTGTAGATCAGTGGTTCGGTGGGGGGCATCGGCCCTGCGTTTCCGCGGTTGGGAAACGAGGTGAGCTCGGCTTTGAGTTGCGATTCGGGAATTTCGAGGAGCTGGGCGAGGGCGCTGATGTCTGAGGGGGAGGCCACCGCTTGGCCGTAGAATATGGCGGCTACGGCGACTTCGCTGCGGGAGAGGTGTTGGGCGATGGCTTCGAAGGTTAGGGATTTGGCGGCTTTGGCGGTGAAGAGGGTGAGGGAGGAGGTGGGGAGGCGGGGGATGGATGCGGTCTGTGGGGGGGAGGAGGTTAGTGAGGTTGGTAGAGGGGAGGAGGGGAGGAATTGGGAGGTGGTGAAGGGGGAAGCTCGTTAATGGGGAGAAAAGTTGCATTGCTGTGTGCTTGATGCTGATGATGATATGATATCGCCATCAACCCCAAAAGCGGGGTAAATTTCTCCTCTTCCCAAGCACCAACATCATCAAGTAAATATCCAACTTACATCCAACGTCGCAATTCTCGGTTGTTCCTGGTCAGACATTTTGATGTTGTTATTCTGATTTCGTAGGTTGGGGTGGGGTTGATGTCGTGGATGAGGGGTAAAGTAAGAATTCTATTCAACCAAAACAAATACGCAAACAAAAGGAAAAAACAGAGCTTCCCCTCTTCTTATATGAGATACAACCACTAGCTTGTACACCACACCACAGCTACCTACCTACCTAGTACGTATGCGTGGTATGCACAGTTCACCATATAGAGGGGACACACATGTATTCGGCAAATATCCCACTTCAATTGCGGGGTGAGAGAGATCCAGAACGTCATTTCCCGCGCCAAGTCCGAGAGTACGCCGAGCGGCCGAGGGGGGTCGGGATGTGCGAGGGGGGGATTGGTAATTGTTGGATTTACAGTCGGACGGTGAAGGAGAGTCAAAATGGGGATGAGGAAGTGAGGAGAGGTTGGTTTGCGTGTTGGGATTTGGTGAGATTGAGGGGTTGGAAATGCGCATCTCCATCGGTGAGTGAGTAGCTGGTAAGGTAAGTGAAAAAGATATATCGGGATCTACATCCCGAGGTTCCATTCCTTAAGCTGCAGTTGGAATTGACTTTGATGCAGTGCGACGACGCAGTGCAGGGTAGGCTGTTTATGTATATGTATATCCATGGCGTGTCATTGCGGTGTACGTGCAAGCGGCTAGCTCTGGTTTACCACATGTGATGATATTAAGATACGAAGAGAACTCTTGCTCTTATCCAACGAACTTAGCACTCAAGTACCTGGTGCAAATATCGCTCTTTCACGGGAAGACAGAGCAGCTATATGCTACAGCAATCGCTCTCCAAGGGGAAAGTCGATCATGGATTTACATTTCACCATCCCTAACGCAAGGAGCTGTTGCAGGAAAGAGTTGCGAGTTCAGCTTCTAAGGTTATAGGCTTTTATCACTCATTAGGTTATTAAGATGCGAGCGCCTATGATTCCTGATATATTACATCGATATCCCGAGCTAAAAGTGCATTTCTGCACACAGAAAATTGGAGATTCCAACCAGAGATTCCAACTGCAGTTTCAAACTAGAAATTCCAACGGAAATGAGCTACTTCTCTTCTCGTATCATACAGCTAGCTCTATATACTTCACCAATCAGCTAATGGAGAATCAGTCTGACTTCGATGAACACTTCGATGCAAGTCCGGTCGTCGAGGGCTACCGATTGCAGGAGATCCGGATTCCCTTTCACGCGGACTATGTCTGTGTCTGCCCTCCCGAGATGAATGGTGATGCGATCCCTCCGTTCTCCCGTACGGATTATACCGTTTATCTCTCCTCTCCCGATCTCTATCCCTCTCCCGATCCCTCAACCCATCATGACTTCTCCTCCTCCCACCATTCGCACTCCCACTCGCACTCCCGCTCCTCATCCCCTCACTCAACAATCTCGCAACCCTATCCCCACCCCTCAACCACCCCGCCCTCTCCCCCGCGGTCCTCCCCTCCCCATCCCTCGCCCGTCTATCCGCACCCTTCTCCAACAAAACCCTAACCAACTCCTCCTTCACCCCCGCCCCCACCCCCTCAATAAAATCTACCCCCTCCACAACCCTATGCAGTGGCCCCCTCCCCCTCACATCCCTAACCCTCACATCCGCCCCACTATTCAGCAGCAACTTCACCGCCTCCACACACGCATGTCTACACGCCAACAACAACGCCGTCGATCCCTTCGCATCCTTGGCTTCGATATCCGCGCCCTGTTCCAAGAGATGCTCGATCACGGACGGGTGGCGCCAGCGCGCTGCGACGAGAAGCGGTGTGTTGAGATGGGCATCCCGCGCGGACAGTGATGCCGAGTTCTGGATTAGGAGTTTCACGATCGGGAGATCGCCCATGCGGCAGGCGATGTGCAGGGGAGTTTCGCTTGTGCTTTTCAGCGCGAGAGAAGGGTCGGCACCGGCGTCGAGGAGGAGTTCGGTGGTTCTGAAGTGGTGGGTTTGTACTGCTGCGATCAGGGGAGTGAGGTTTGATGACCAGACGTTGACGTCGGTTCGGATTACAGATTTTTCTTCTTCTGAGTCTTCATCTTCGTGCTTTTGTTTGCCTTTGCCTTTTCCTTTCCCTTTGCTTCTGGAATGGGATGAATATCGTCGGCGCGGTGGTTCGATTAATATATCGAGAACATCCAGTTTTCCAGCTGTGGAAGCGGCGACCAGAGCGGGCGCGAGATCGATGCGGTCATCTTGCGAGAGGATGGCTTTGACGGCGCTGGTGTCGCCTTTGCCAGCTGCGACCGCGAGTTCGGTGGAGGGGGATGTGCTGCGTTTGGAGAGATAGGCGGTTGCTTCTTTGATGGCGATGGGAGCTAGTACTTTCACTATATCCATCTCTGTTTTTCGTTTGGTTTATGGTGAATATTGATTTTCGACTTGTTTGTGCTTTCGCATCTGCAAGTGAGAGCATGGTGGCGATGGATAGATAATATACCCCCAACTCAAAAGCCACAAGCCGTCTTGTCACACCTCAGATATTATCCATCCCGACGGGAACAGGGTCGTTCCTATTTCTTTTCTTCCCACAGCCAGCGAAGAAATAAGAAAATACGAAATCATCAGACTTCCGTCTTGCGATTTGATCGAATCATACGATGGGCTTGTTCACATGTGATTTTAATGGTGGAGGATCATTGTGGCTGTTGTTGGGCAGCTGATCAGGGTGAGTCAAAAAGTTGCAGGGGCCTGGGGAATTTCGTATGACATGTTGATGGTGTAATAATAGAAAATGTGTGCGAATGTTGGAATGCGATTTATTTGATGTCTGATATTCTACGGAATATTGGGAGTAGGGGAGGCAGGAAAGCAGGTGGGAGAGGAAGTGAAATGAAACATCCCCCCCTTGAGCAGAAATCAAATATTGTTAGTGACAAGCCATACTAAAAATTACATTTTGCTGGTGGGGGGAGAGTAAGCTCGGCCATTTACCGGCCATTTACCCCCCATCTTACTTACTTGCGGAGCTTCCTACTTTCGTTCCACAAAACTTTATCCAAACCTCAATGAATTCCTACAGTAGCTATCCGTTCCGCAACGGACAGGACAGTCCGCCGATTTCGTGGCAATATCATGGGCATCCCACGGTTAACGTTCACGCAACCTAGACGGTGTGACGGTAACGGTCAATCCAGATCCTGAATCTGCAAGGCTGTGAGCCATGGACATCCCACGGTTAACCGTTTGCGCACTCTACGCGGTGACGGTCACTCATCAATCCAATCCTGAGTCTGCAAGGCTGTAAAGTTTAAGGCATGGTGACGGTCCGTCATCAATTCAGATCTTGTTTTTGCAAGGCTGCGAGGCTATCGTGCGACAACTATTCCTAACTTCTCTCCCAAACTTATTACTTGTATGCTACTCACCTCGTAGCTAGTTGTACTTGTTTTTTCGATGGCCGGAGGATTGGTGCTTTGAGTCTGACGATAAGTATTTCGTAGGACATTGGAAAGGAATGTCTCAGAAGGAAGAGCCATGAGTGAGTGAATGGCATACGGGTAGACAAAGCTGTGAATGAGGCGAGAGGAGCCGCGGCTTCTCGCTCTTCTGTACTTTAATGACGGGTTCCAAGTTCGCCTGAAGGGACGTGTGGGTGACGGAAGTTGGATTTGCAATTTGTCGATGCATCAAACCCACAAGTCGGCGAGAGTCGGATTTTGAGCACTTGTAGTTTGGGCTCTGACAGATGCGATATTCTAGGGCCGTCTTTTCTAAATTCAGTAGGTTCGGTTTATCATACTGTGGAAATCATCCATTCATCGTCGGTCTCCGTTTGTCCATTTGATAGAAGATGGAGGATATGATTCTCGGATAGTTACTTCCCTTGAGCGGGATATTTCTCCCAAACACGCTTTCCGTATGAAAAACAAATGAAAGTGGGCCATTACAGCAGTTCATTCACCTTCTTTACTAGGCTGGATATGGACCATGGAAATGACATTTCTTAGCATAAATAGGCTCTCAAAATCTCAGTTATTCCGTTGAAGGATCAACTCATTACTACTTCCCAGATTTTCACACTCATCATCATACACTTCCCATCTTACAGAACACAATCTCGCATCTTGTCTCAGTTATTTCGTTGAAGGACGGACGACGTATTTATACTTCACAAGTCTTTGCGGAACCCGACCTCGCATCTCATCTCAGTTCTTTCGTTGAAGGATCAACTCATTATATCCTTCACTGGTCTCCACGCTCAGCATACGATACATCTCCCATCTTTCAAAACACTATCTCGCGTTTTACGGAACACGGCAAACAAGAATGGTTCTTCAACATGCAGACTACACTGTGGGCTGGATCTGCTCTACTCCAACAGATTTGACACCTGCGACATGGATGTTGGATAAGAGACACCCTGACTTGCCGTTTATCGCAGGAGATCCAAACATCTATATCTTGGGACTTGTGGCAGGACATAACGTTGTTATAACCTGCTTATCTCACACTACACATGGTCCTTCGTCTTCTGATGTGGCCAAGAACTTGATGCGATCATTTCCCGGAGTGAGGAACAGTCTCCTTGTCGGCGTTGGCGGGGGAGTGCCAAGCTCCACCGTAGATATCCGTCTGGGCGACGTTGTTGTTAGCACGCCGAACAAAGTCGATAGCGGGGTAATTCAATGCAAAGTACCCGAAGGTAAGGCCCCCGTCGAAATCATCGGATGGCTCGAACGTCCACCACACGCTTTGCTAGGTGCAGCCAAAAAAGTCAGGGAAAAGAGGGGGCAACCACAACGCCATATGGCACATATCAAAAAAGCCATTCTTCGTTATCCGGAAGTCGAGGAGCACTCTACCTTCCCAGGCCGGAAGCAAGACTTGCTGTTCCAGTCTCGCTACAACCACCATGAAGGCGATCGATGCAACGACTGCAGCCCTAGTGAGATTATTGAAAGAGCGCCTCGTAACTCTACTGACCCTATCACCCACTACGGGTCAATCGCATCCGTCGACATAGTCGTGAGGAACACTTCCCTGCGCGATCGTATGTCTCAGATATCAGGCGTTATTGGTATTGACATGGAAGCTGCGGGATTGAAGCAAGACTTCCCGTGCATGATGATCCGTGGGATTGCTAATTACTCCGACTCGCATAGCAATACAAAGTTTCAGAAATATGCAGCCATGACAGCGGCTGCGTATGCTAAAGAGCTATTGGCCTCTCTAGATGCTACCAGCACCCAAAACGTCACCATAGCAGCTGATGAAGTGTCTGTCGACAAAATAATCGTTGAAATTGCACAGATTCTTGCGTCGAACCCAAGAGTCGACGAGCTGTTTAAGATGTCTCTGTTGCGCCTTGACATGACGCCGCAGGTATTCCTGCGTCATTTAGCAGCAGACTTGTACAATCTTGGCGGGGATATGATTGAATCCACCAAACGTGGGGTAAAGCCAGCAACAGGTTGGATCTTGAAACGATACAAGCAGGCCATTGCTACAAAGATCTACGAGTTGCTCCAGCCGCCTGATATCGAGCGACAGCAACAACCGCTATCCGCCTTCAGGAAAAACAAGCCATCCCAAGACCCAGAGGAAGACGAGCCAGATCTTGCAGGACTGGCTAATCTGAGGCAGTGGAAGAGGTACCTCTTCAAGGGAGCTTATTTCGATGAGTTCCTTAAACAACTAAAAAATAGCTTGTTCCCCACACCCGTTGAACTGATAAACAGAGTCCTTCGTCAACATATGCATCATCTTTCACAGTCGTCATCCATATCTTGTGTTATAAACTGGCAGTTTCTTGAGTATTGCGACAGCGAAGGTATCACTGCCGACGATATTGAATTGATCTTCACTTTAACCGGAGAATTTGATCGCTCCTGCGCTACCACCCTCGGGGGCTATATGGAAGGGAAATGGAAAACAGGGAAGTCGCTTCTAGATGGTATAAAACGTTCTCTTACGCGGTATTTGAGGAAAGGTTAGTTTTTACAAGCACCACAGGATGTATTAACTATGCGACCAACTTCAAAACTTCGATATTCTCAATGTCTAAATTTTATTTAAACATTCAGAAGTTGGTCGAGTAGTTAGTACACCCCCTGGTGAAGTAGTTTTCCCTGAGCATTGCCCCTCACTCAAGCTTCTGAAGCTGGTTTCGACTGTCATCTTCGTTCTATAATTGTTCACCTTGCGCAGTCCATTAAGATTCCGTAGCTAATATGTTGTTACAGATGCCAATGAGCCTGAGATTGAAGTTATTGCCGATGATGAATCACAGACTGAGATACGACTCTTCCCTAAGTCGGCTGATACAGAAGAGCGAGCTATCGTAACAATATCAGGGACTTTCGATCGAATCGCTGAACGTCTTGAGCAGTTCGCCTGGTTGACTGCTACTTTGCGGCTTTATGAGGAAGACCAACTAAACGTCTCCGACATCGACTTCAAAGCCCATCAGACGAACATCGGCGGTCCAGTCTTTCATATCTCACTCTACAGTCAGGAGAAAGCATTTCGGCCAAATAGAGACGCCCCAGGGCAGTGCTGGACATCTGTATTCACTAGCAGCGTTCTTGCTCATGGCTTCTCCTTATGTGGTACAGACCGACCCAAGGATATGCTCGGCCTTGAGCTCCCCTTTGATATAATGTTAAGATTCACCGGGGTTGTATGTCCTGTCTTCTATAACCGGCGGCTTGCTTTTACTAGCGATTCTAGTATTCTCATACCAAAGGTCATTTCCGGCGATTCTATTCAGTGGCATTTTCAAGAGATCAAAACTTTGCCCCGTCGCGACCCAAATATCAGTATACCAGACCCTCCACCGGAAGCTCTAGATCTAGAAAGTCTTGCTAATGCTCGGGCATTTTTGGGGTATTCCAGCAATTCGGAAGTGCTCTTGGGTACCGCTGACTTCGCGGATATCGAGATAACGAGGTCGCAAGTTTCCCGTACAGAATCATTTCTTGAAATTAAATGCGAGGGTCTGCTTGAGATGGGGTTCAATAAGTATCTTACCGGTAAAGTCCAAGTTACTTGCAGATGGAAGCGCGGTGAAAATGTTGTTCACGGAGCGAAATATCTCAATCTGAATGAACGCCTCGATCACGCTACGAGGGCTTCTACGTTACTTTATGATGACAAAACAAGTACGGCATACCTCCTTCCCGAGCTGAGCGTTATTATCCAAATGGTGTCTATTTACGTCCGCAAACACTCGCGATCGGAGAGCTCGGAAATTCCTCAAGCTGCTAGATCTACGGACGGCGGTCCGGCTGCCAAAAGAGCCATCGAGGATGGGCAAGACCTCGAGGTCCAATTGAAGATTGGCTCCCAGAAATATATTGATATCGTGGCAAGCTATCTGGACATCTTCCGGCAATTAAAACACCAAACCTCGCTCCGCAGACAGGAATACGGCAGAATTTCTTTCAAGAGAGGCCTTAGGGGCTGGGATTTCACTGACTTACAGTCGAAGGACATGGAATTCTGGGAACGTGAGCTCTTAACTGCACCTTACAATCCGCGGCCTATATGGTGGAAACTCTTCAAGGCTCCCGGATGCCTCGTTCTCTTTGGAAGGGTCGCAAAATCTCCGATTAGCTGTTGGGACACCAATGCTGGGCAGTTACACTGCCGCGCCTGGCAAGAACTTCCAATGGTAAGCATGTGCTTCTTGCAAGCATGACTCAGTTGGTCCGGCTCAAGAGTGAATGGTGTCAGAATTCCGAGGACCACCCTGGCCGCTACATGTTGACGAATAAAATCGCCTGGTCAAGCCCAAAAGATTCAAGATTATTTGGGAACAGTTGCCAAGAAAGCCAATCTTGCAACCCCTTGCAGACCATTTGTAAAGTCGGCAAGTCAGAATTGCGACGCTTTGGGCAAGAAGACAAGTCCTTGCTGCGTCCTAGCGACTTGGAGGCTACGGGTACTGCTCTTTTTGTAGACGACCCGAGCATATTCGAGCGTCGAGCTTGCCAAATCGAGCAGGTGTAGGGTGGGAGTTTTGCTTTCTTCATGTTTGGTTAATTCATTTGTTCGATACGCACATTGAATATATTTAGGATATTGTTATTGAAGAACTGTTCTAAAGACTTTGAGAGATTGAAACGTTTTTGTTGCGATTTTTGCACCGAGAGATTGTAACGTCTCTATCGCCATTCTTGCATTGAGACTCAGATGTTGTAGCTTTTTCATTGTCATTTTGGACTGAGAGTCTAGCCTATATCTCACAGCGTCCCGGCTTCTCAAGCGCTTCGTGCCTAATCATGATGGCAGGTATCTAAATCTGCCCGTGACTGCAAAGGGTAGGAACTTTGGCCCCCTACTCACGGCCCCAACCCGGCAGGTACATTCGCAGCCTACCTATAAGTAGGCTTCCAGCTAACCTAACTACCCAATCAGGGCTATTATATATCACAATAGTGACTGAGATAGCTAACAGGTAGCCAATTTACACTTCAGCCTTGCTACCGGGTACCTATTTGTTCATTATAACCCGCCCATACCTCAACCCGGCGGATACCCTGCCTAAGTTGGTAGGTTGCAGACTAGAAGCCAAATTCACTAATCAATCACATTTGTCACACTCTCGGGAGTGGGGTCACTTTTTGGTTCACGGACGGCGAGCTGTATAGAGGATTTTGAGGTAGGTAGTATATAGGTTGTGGGCAAAGATTGACGATAAGCTCTTTCAATTCTGCGAAGGCTTCATGGAATAATGGTTCACACCAAGTAAGTAGAAGCCCGAGTGAACTCCGTTCACAAGTTATAAGCAACTCAAGTGAAGTGAATAACGTTTCCGGATACGAGAGCAATTGCACTAACAGGAAACGTGAAGATGGGACGATTTAATGGATTCACTTTAAAATTGCAGCAGGCAGCAGCCTCAATTCGTATGGTCAGATGACAACTTTACAATCGGCCCTTTCCATAACTTAAAGACCTGATTCCCCCGCGTTTAATTCTGTAAGAATCAACTCATTTCCATCCACAGCAGTCCAACCTCACAATGTCAGTCGACAACTCAACGATGTCGACCCACCAAGTATATTGGCAACCAGCTCCACCAGACGAGCCTCCTTACCCCTCACACAATGAGCTTCAGCGGGCTCGTGTGTATCTCGAGTATTCTCCCGCTGCCAAGCGTCTTTTCTGGCGTTACGAGGGTGTCTTTCCCACCGCAATTTCCGTCATGAAACTCCCTCTTAAACGGGACGATCTCGAGCCTTACTTCCAGCCGGACACCGAGGGCGGAGGGAGCGGCACGTGGCATGATATCTCGCAGTTGTCTATCACTGAACCAAAGGTTTCCTCTATTGAAGCTTCGGCTTACGTCCTCGCCAAATGGGAATCGGACTGGTTTGAATGGCATAGAGACCACACGGGAGACGAGTTCAACCCCCAATATGTCAATTATGAGGATCTTAGCGATGAAGATCGGCCTTACGCAGAGTATTCGAAGGAGGACGGCAGCTGGGAAGAAGATTCTGAAACAAGATTTCTCGTGAAATGCTGCGGCCAAGACAGACCGCTTAGAAAGCAAGGAATCAAGTTACTGGTAGCAGGCAATCAGTTCGTCACGATACACGACTATATCAGCGGTAAGCCTGGGTTCTCAGAGTTATCGCATTTTTCTAATGATTATGACAGCTGTGCATCCCTGGTTAATGAGTCTGCGTGAGGATATTGTCAAAGCGAAGCTGGTTGCACGTCCTCAGCCTTACTCGGCGTGGGAGGAGGAATTGATGGTGGGCGAGGGGCCGGAACACGACATTGAACTCAAAGAGGAGTGGCTTGAGGGTCGTGGTATTCGCCGTCCTTTTACTGCCATTCAGGCTGCCTCCAATGCGAGGATTCTAGCAAGAATTCGTGCGAGTAGGGGCAGGTGATTGAGTGGCCATCTTAATGTTTAGTCCATAACTCAGCCTAAGTCAAAAGGCAAAAGGCAACTCGGTAGCGACTCTCGTCAAATGACGAATAGATATTGCCCAACTCATTTTTTGCGTACAGATATGTGAGCCCAGAACGTGATATTACTCCTGAGAAATTAATTTTCGTATTAGGCTTTATATTCCCACAATCCCCATCCAATCCCGGGTTCAGCATGAAGAATTTTTCGAGAGAGATATCGTAATGATTGGCCAATACAGCACAGGTATACTCGTTAATACACATATCATACGTGGTGCCTACAAAGCGACAGTTGATTTCGCCGGCGGTGATGTTACCGCTGGTGAGTAGGGAGCGGATGGTGATTGGTACGATAGCTTTCATCGAACCCGTCCAGAGCGCTGGGAATGACGGATGAGGAGGTGGAAGTAGAGGCCTGGGTGGAAAATGCGCGGTTTTCGAATTCTCCTGGTTGCCATGTTACTGGTGCGCACTGGCCGGCCTGGCTTGATGCTTGAATCAAGGTTGTAAGATAGAGGGCAATGGCACAGAAGATGAGGTACCCCGAAAAAATTGCTCCAAGTGTTGACTTCATGGCTGGTGTTGGGTGATTGGCGTCTAGGATTGAGTTCTGAGTGAGAACGAAATCCGAGAATTGAACGGGGATAGTGAAGCAATGGAATATTCAAGAGAAAGTATGTTTTTCCTGAACTTGTCCTTGATTAACTCTGCAAGACCTGACCCAGGTAGTGAAGTACAAGCTCATCCCCTATCCGAAGGCTGGCCGACGCCGGGCCTAATTTTCCCCTCCTTCATTCACTTTTATCGTTCCATGGAAAGCCAATTTCTTTGCAAAATTAACAATTATGTCTAGATTAATTTCATACTGCAAATGAAATGCTCGTATTGGCGGGTAACGGTGTTTATGCGCGCGTTTCGAATCCTAATTCTACATAGGGATGTTGCAACTTCTTGCAATCTTAACGCCACTCCTGTATCTCTGTATCTCATCTTTCGTGGACAGAAGTAAACTTTATGTTGATGGATACTCAGTGACTGGGAAATTCGAGCTCATCGAAGCCAGTAAATAGAACCCAGTAGATAATACCACTACCTATTCCTACCTCCTTTCCGCTGATATTCTTCCGCAAAACACCAATTCTGCATTTCAATAACCTCCCAGCACATCTAAGGTTATCTTCCCAAATTAAATCTCCACAAACATATCCAATTCCATCTCCCTCACTCTACCCAACTCCAGCCTGCCAGCCTAAATAAATCTTCCTCGCAACCGCAAACCAACACATCTCATCACCCGTATCCGCCTCCCCCAGCACCCTATAAATATCATTCCTCTCTACCAAAACCTCAACATCCTTCTCCTCCAACAAACCCCTCCACCCCTCCCTCGTAAACAATCATATTCCCAACAAACCTCCTCCCATTATCCCTAGCACAAAATCCATCCTCGTTATACCCCTTTCCCTCCCCTTCCGGGCAGAGATCTTCTGTCGCCATAGTACAGATACAGAGAACACCTCCCGGCCTCAACCAAGTAGACCATTTCGCTGCCACATCCTCAATCTCTTCGCTGCTGAGTATGGATAGTGAAAGAATATTAAACACCTCATCATACCCTGCCTCTTTCTCCCTAAGCTGACAAGTCCAGATCCTCATATCATCGACCTCAAATTCCAGTTCTCCCACTCAACTCGACCATTGCATCCAAAATATCAATCCCCAAGACCCGATGACCAGCTTCCGAAAGCATAGATGCAACAGGCCGACCAGTTCCGCAGCCGACGTCGAACGTGTAGGAGGAGGGGTATAGATACAGCAGTGCAGTCAAGAAGGCCATTATCCTGCGCAAATGCATCCCCATATATGGAACCAATGCTCTAGTACATAGCCGGATAGTTTTTCAATTCTGCGTTGGTGCCCGCCATCGTAGCGACGTCCGTTTGTGGCGGCCTACTGATATGATTTGAAGCGTAATAGAAAATAAGAACCGTGTGTTGAGCAACCTAAATTACTTAGTGGAAGATTTGCTTCTAGGTGAAAATCCAACTGCTTGTATTGGACCCCGCTCGCAGGTTAGATGCGTCAAATAATCACATGCATGTAAAGTGTAGAAGCGGGAGGTCTTGCAAACCGCGATAAAATCCGCAAGTACAAAGCGATTCAATGAAATGCAAGGACGTCTCAGCTACATAGAGGTACCCCTTATAATTAGACTATTCAGCTTTTCCCCCTGCGCATTGAGAAATGCCTCACGTATATGTACTCGCTGCCCAAAAGAACAACGGTTACATAATAATGTTGTACAACATAACTTATCTATGCAACACACTCGCGGAATAAATACTGAAAAGAAATCTATCTGCATAATCAGACGATCTCATATGTTACGAGCTTGTATACAGCGGTATAGATGTTAGTGGTTTACCGTCCATATCCTGATTCCTGCAACCACCAGTTTGTTGACATGAAAGCCCGAGTTACACAGGTTGGACATGGAATTCAATTGAAATCACAAAGCAACTGCAAAATTAGGTAACAAGGTTACCTTTCTTTCCTCAGTTCGAGGTATCCAAAATCTAAGAGCGTCCCTTTTCGTTCAGAGGCATGCGAAATCAGTCCACTCCCTGAACCCCAATTCACATGCTCACCTCTCCATAAGCATCATGGAAATCATGTGTCATAGTTATCAATTGAGCTCGAAAGTCGATATATTTCCTACCCAGGACCCAGAAAATAAATCTGATATCCAGGACTCCGACTCGCCTCATTTACCATTCTCTCACCGGCACCGAACTTCAGAAAGCACAATGGAAACAATCCCGCAGCCTACGAAGAGCGGTCACGGCACTATCAATGTCGAAGAGAAATTCATGCCTTCCAGTGTGAAGGAAATAGACTCATCGACGGCAGAACTTCCAGTGGATGCCCACGCAGAGAACGTCTCCCATACTTCAACTCCATCAACTCCACAGGTTGCAGCAGACAATGAATGGACCCCCCTAAAATCTGTCCTAATCGGCCAAGCCTCGCATTCCTGCTTTCCCCATATGCCAGCTCACATGCTCACCGCAACCATGCCTCCATCTCAGCACTCCCATTTCCTCCCCGGGAATCCTTTCCCTCCGAAGATTGTCCTCGCAGCAACGCAGGAGCTGGACAATTTTGCGAAAATACTGTACGAGGAAGGAATCCAGGTATTTCGTCCCAAAGAAATCGATTGGCAAGAGAAAAAAGGGTACACTGGTGCTATGCCGCGCGATGGGCTGTTAGTGGTGGGGAATACCGTGATTGAATCGTGCTTTGCGTGGAACTGTCGGAAGGACGAAGTCACTCTTTGCCTTGGGGAGTTTTTGTCCAGTTTAGAAGCCAATCCTGCCGTGAAAGTGGTTCGTGCCCCAAAAACATGGGATCCGGATATGCTTTATTCAGGTATTGATGAAAACTCGTCTTGGGCGATCAATAATAGTCGAGTGGCGTTTGACGCAGCGGACTTTATGAGATTCGGAAAAACAGTGATCGGGCAGATCAGCAATGTTACGAATCAGATGGGAGTGGATTATGTGCAAGAGCATGTTCCGGAGGGGTATGTAGTGGAGATATTGGAGGTGGATGATCCTCATGCTATGCACATTGATGCGACTATCTTGCCGCTACGGGAGGGATTACTGGTATATAATCCCGAGAGAGTCACGATGGACTCTCTGCGCAGGCATAAGGTCTTTGAAGACTGGGAATTGATACCTTATCAGTTCGTGGAAAGCGTCAAGAAGAAGGATGCGTTGAAAGAAGGGGTACCGAGATTTATGACAAGTGCGTGGATTGTTATTAATGTCTTGGTGCTGGGAAAGAATAGAGTGGTGATTGAAGAAAGTGATGAAGAACTTGCGGGATGGTTGGAAGGCAAAGGTATGAGGGTTATCAGGGCGCCTTTTAAAAGTGTAAATGCGATAGGTGGTAGCTTCCATTGCGCCAGTGTGGATCTGGTAAGAGAATAATTTGGTGGGTTTGAGTGGCATTCATAAACCTAGTTTATCATATAGTTATGCCTACACTATTATTTCGAAGTACCCCCAACATATAACAATGACCATTTGTGAGATTTGGAATAATGCCTGAGCAAAGACTTCTTGAGCCGCAAACCGCATAACACTAGTTTGAAGCAGGGGGGAAGAAAGACCTCACAATCACCGTTGATTCGTGGATTTGTAGATGTAAGACTTACCATACCAAATGCGCCGCAAAAGTACTTTCTGACGGCGGATTGTAGTATTTCCACGTGATGCTATGTATACCATGCTCCACCATTACAAGTAGAGTGCGCTGTTCTCACTTGCGCGTTTGAAAAGACGTATGAATATACACTCACGTTGGGTAAACTCACGTACGACTGACCACTTGAGCCATGCGGAACACGTACCCAGAACTTACCTGAGTAGTCTACCTCATCATATCAACACAAGAAGAGACAAACACGGCGTTCGCAAGTATCCGTTTGGGATTCTGATCGGAAGTTCGTTCCCTCACCCACGTGCGTTGTTCTTCTAATGATGATTGTAAGCCTGCGCAGCCCTAACTAAGTCCAAGTGACGTGATTGAATTTACCATAGCATCGTATTGCATCACTGATTTTGTCCATCCAGTAAGCTTAGCACGAAAAGAACAAAACTCAGTTGTATGTGCACTCAGGCTGAATGGAAAAAAAGATGATGAACAAGAATTCTAGCTGTGAAGTCAAAGTACGAAGGTGAATTCTGCAACGCGATTCAGCTGAGTATGCTGGAGCACTTGCCATCCAGACTCGTTGACTTTGGAGCCCTTGCATCGAAGATTTTAGCAGCCGTGCCCTTGTGTTTCCGGGTGTACAGGATTGAAAACTTCGCAGGAGAGCAGAGAACTCGATGAAACTGCTCTCAGAAAGAGGCCAACTGGCGCTGCTTGGATTTGCTTCTTGGTCCTTGCGCTGGCAAAAACCCGAGCATAAGAATACAGTAGGTACTCAGCCCCTCTTTTCGATCGCTAGGATACTCACAACTCGTCGTAATAAGCATCATATGTGACCGATGATCGCTCCGTAGCTTCTACCGAAATCATCATTATCAATCTGTTTTCCAAGTTTTTTGAGACATCCAGAGGGAAAGCTGAAGATGTAAGGTGTGGGGCAGGTGATCACCATTTTGTCTGATTTTCACAGTCCCAACAATCTCTCCAAAAGGATCCTCTAGCTCATGCCTCCACATACAGCTTTGACCATGCCCTCCATCTGTCAAAATTGATCCCAAAATTCGCCACATGAAACGGGCATCATCAGATCAACATCGGTTCTTTCTAAACTAATGCGCCTCAAAGCGGCATGACTAAGAACATGTCATCCCTTTCTTCCCTCTTTGGGTATGAATAGCATCTCTCATTATCGCATAGACTGTCTATGCGATAATAGACGTATTTCCCAACACATCGTAAAGCAGCACATCCACTTGAGCGCTGCAAGAATTCTTTGTATGGAAATAATTTCCATCTCGAAACAAGAACTATTGAAGGCGCATCGTGTAATCGCATGAATGGCTCGATTCATCAATGACCGTGTATGTAAAGGTTCTTGCGGACATGCGTATGAACTTCCGATTGGACATCACTATCTTTGGTGTCTTGTGATGATCACGCATTCCGATAAGAAGTCCGTGGCACGGTGGAAGAGTACATGTTCCCGACCAATGTTTTCTTTCCGTTTGCGATTGCCCCAAAGCATAAACTGGTGAAGGATGCACTAGAGGATAGATTTCATTGACATTTTCATGCCCATATCGGGAATCCTGATCCTGATGGATGTTGTTGACGCGTTTGCAGGGAGAAAAAACAGTGGGAATCTTGCGCTTGCGGACATAGCATCTTGACGCAAAGAATTCGGGAAAGAAGAGACGAGGACGAGAGACATTTGAAGAGATGATCATAGTTATATACTAAGTGAGCGTCGGCGTATGGATTGAAATGGTCGAATTGGACATTCGGACGGTCGCGTGCTTGTCGTGCTACCCCAAGCTCCACGCTATCCTGGTCCATTGGCCGATCATTCCCCAGACGGAGGTCCGCACTGCAAATAGTACCCAATGAAAGGGAATGGAAATTGCGTGACGGTTTAGACCAATGCCATTGGAAGTCCCAAGGAAAAGAATGGACAATAGTAGTTAAGCTCAGGAACAAAGAAAGCACAACGACAAGCTATGACATGAGGGGAGAAAGCTAGAACTGCCTCGACAAGGTTGATTGAGTGCGAGAAGTCATGTCAATGGTCAACAAGACCCGCTCTGGGAACACATCATCTGCAAGGCTGAGAGAAATGAGAAGAAATGCCCGGGGTGGCGGGGGATGGAGATGATGTCTGATGTCGAGTGAAAGAGAAGGCTAACAGTTAGCCGTTGAAGCCACCGCTTTTTTGATCTCAAGTAATTAACGTCGCACCCCGGTTGAGATGGTCAAAGTGACGTGCCAAATAAATTGGATGCAACTTGTAATCGTCATGTAAAACGTACGCGGTCTGTGGTCTGAAGGGTTAGGACACGCGGCTCTTTCCTCCTCTCTTCGGTTGTCGGGTGTCAAGGACCGGCTACCGGTAAATTTGGCTACCTGGGACAGCCGCTGACCGGCAAAACAGAAGCTAACGGCGGAGGCGAGTCGGATAGAAGCATTAAGAAGCGGACGTGCAACATATGGAACACGGCATCAGCATGGATAAAGAAGCGCGAAGGATTCCCCTGTGGGGAAGAGCTAAGGTAAGGCATCAAGGACAAATCATCGGGCGAGAATGCTGCTTTAAAGGTGGCGGTAGTGTTGTACTCGACGGTGGTTTGCATGCCGCGTAACACAAGACGGATTCAATTCTAATGCGATGAATGAGGAAGAAAAGCACGAGGAGGAGAGGAGAGTAAAAACCAAACTGGAGGGAATCGACTAGTTGAGGTGAGGTGTACTTTTCATGGTGGTGTCTACCCACGACGTGGAGATACTTCCGTACAACTTCTATCATTTGTTGTCCGAATTTACGTTCCTAGTCCTTGTCCACTCCCTCGGTACAGATAAGGCGATGGATAAGTAAGGGGAGAACGCTGTAACAGGAAACTCATCACGATGACACAGCATGGTTGTTGATAGACTTCCGCACATTATGCCGAGGACATGCAGTGCCACGGCGACGAGCAACTTCTCAAGATAAGAAAGTGGGAAGAAGACGAGAATGGAAAACGGAGGGCTAAAGATGTTCTCGGACCGTTGACAGTTGTGTTGACCAATTAAGAAATGCAGGGTCCAAGCCCTTTTGGGAATAGTCCCAGCGCAATCACGCAAAATCACCAAAGATCGCAACATTTTCCCTTTCACCATCTCCCACGAGCTCATGCTCCCTCCTCCCTCTTCCCTCCACCCTTCGGAGCTTCACCCACCCCCAACATTAAACGACTTTTGCTCTGCTCCACATACTCTAACCTTGAGCCTCCAGTCTCTTTCCACTTTCCACTTTCCCTTTTGTCTTCCGTACCAAGTGGCCTCTTCCTCGTGTGCCCTCGTGTGCCCCTCCCCGCAGTTCCATCTGTCCCACCTGTCCTCCAATCCTCCCATTTATTCCTCCAACTGAATCGCTCACCGCTAGGTATTCTCTTCTATCTACATATACTCCGTGTCTGCCCCTCCTTTTGTAAGATTTCTTTCTCTTTGTTGTCCATACTCACTGCTACTCTTATCTCAAGCCCACTCTTCCTATTGACATTTCAACCTGACTAAGGTTATATCATATTACCCTTTTCTCTTCTCTTTCCACCTTTCTCCTTCCACCCACCCAACTCGTGCCTCCTTCCATATTCTGTTGGCTACTCGTGCAACCTATATTGCACCTTCTTCTACATTCTTTTCTTAGATTCGCACATTCAAAGCATCAAGAATCATAAATACTTTTTCTACCAATCCCCGCGGGAAGATTTACGATACCCAGCAGCTACGCACGTCACATCAAGCTTCTCTGCTCTGCCGCAGCAATGGCTCCAGATTTGAACTCCGTTCCTTCTTCCCCACGAGTGGGTAGAGAAGAAAACATTTCTTCTGCTTTCAACATGCCGCCACACGCCGCGTCAGCTTCTACTTCGAAGCCTAATATTCTATATATCATGGCAGATCAACTGGCAGCTCCTTTGCTGAAAATGCACAATCAAAAATCCCAGATCAAGACGCCCAACTTGGACGCCCTCGCGAAAGATGCGGTTGTCTTCGATTCCGCATACTGCCCCTCACCCCTCTGCGCCCCTTCTCGAATGTCTATGGTTTCCGGTCAACTACCAACGAAGATCGGCTCATACGACAATGCATGCTCGATCGAATCCTCTATCCCTACATACGCACACTATCTGCGAGCAGCAGGTTATGAAACTACACTGGCGGGGAAGATGCACTTCATCGGGGAGCAACTGCACGGTTACGAGAGTCGCTTGACCAGTGACATCTATCCGGGAGATTACGGTTGGGCAGTCAACTGGGAAGATCCAGACAGACGGCTGGAGTGGTACCACAATGCAAGCTCTATTCTGCAAGCTGGTATCTGTGTGCGCAGCAATCAATTGGATTATGACGAAGAGGTCATGTACAAATCTACACAATTCCTTTACGATCATGTTCGCAAAGGTCCAAATACTCGACCATTCTGCATGACCGTAAGTCGCACAAACCTTACAAATCTTCATAATTTACAATTATGCTAACATTTATTTTGCAGGTCTCCCTCACCCACCCACACGATCCATACAACATTCAGAAGAAGTTCTGGGATATGTACGATGGCGTTGATATTGAGCTACCAGAAGTGAAAATTCCACAAGAGGAGCAAGATGCACACAGCAAGCGTTTGCTGAAAGTATGCGACCTCTGGGGCAAGGAGTTCACCGATGATCAGATCAAGAGAGCTAGACGTGCATACTACGGAGCAGTTAGTTACGTTGATGACTGCATTGGCAAGTTACTTCAAGTTCTGAAAGATTGCCGTCTAGATGACAATACAATTATTGTATTCAGTGGTGACCACGGTGACATGCTTGGCGAGCGTGGTCTGTGGTACAAGATGTCCTACTTCGAGTCATCGGTCCGAGTACCCCTCCTCGTGCACCACCCCAAGTCTTTTGCTCCTCATCATGTATCACAAAATGTCTCCACTTTGGATATCCTTCCCACTTTAGTTGACTTGGTAAATGTCAAACTATGGCCAGGACTTCCTATGGATGGATCATCTCTACTTCCTCACCTTCAACAACGGGAAGGAGGTTCCGATACTGTGTTCGCAGAATACTGCGGTGAGGGAACTGTGTCTCCACTGATGATGATTCGTCGTGGCCCATGGAAGTACATCACTTGCCCGGCAGACCCGCCACAGCTCTTCAACCTAGCCGATGACCCCAAGGAAATCGTCAACCTTGCATCTCTCCCCGCCAAGCACCCTCTCATGACCCCAGAAACCAGCAAGGTCCTAGAAGACTTCCACGCCGAAGCAGCCGCTAAATGGGATTTCAAGAAAATCACCGAGGACGTCTTATTATCTCAACGCCAGAGACGCCTCGTCTGGAGTGCCCTGAAAACTGGTAAATTCACCAGCTGGGATCACAACCCCGTCGATGATGGACGTGAGAAGTACATTCGTTCTCACATCCCACTCGACGACCTCGAACTCAGAGCTCGTTTCCCACCGGTGGATAGTCAGGGTAGAGATCTAGCTGGTACTGGTATGGGTGGATTGGGCGCAGGAGGTATGGGAAGTGTCGTGGGCCATCAAGCTGGTGCTCATGGCCAATAAATCCAATGACCCTGCACTTTACGGCCGCCTTTCAATCACGATTTGATCATGAGTTTTCTCCGCGCATATTTCCTCTCATTAGCTTTAAGGAACGAATATGACGATGAAGACCTATTATGGTAAATTTCATGGTTGCGGAGTTTTAACAGGATAGGAGAGGCGAAGGGGAGGGGTGGGAAAGGCATGGAAAAGCAGGGATGGATATCATTTTCTGAAACTTTATTGCGATTAAAGCGGGCGTCTTTGCTGTAGAATTTCTTCCTTGGTTGGGGGGTAGGTTTGGTGATGTTTTCCACCAAAGATATTCGATTTGTTTATACTATGTGTGTGCATTCATCATGGCGTTATACCATGCGAGAATTTATTTTTGATTCAAGAGATCTGATGCTTTTGGTGAACTCTGACGTGAAGCTGATGTGGGTGCATTGTTTTGGTATATGAGGAGAGTCAGTTCTCTCTACTTATACATGAAAGAAATACGCGGAAACAGTTTTATGCAAATTTATACACCATAGTACCCACCAGTCTTAATCGTCCGGTACCTACTATGGATAGCTTCGCTTCTTCGATTGGAAGGATACGAACTTGCTGTAAGCTTAGCCTAACCCTACGTACAGTTCAGTGTCTCACCATCATAGTATGGATAAGCCGGGCACTACTGTAATCTAAGCTTAACAGCGTGGCATGGACCCCTTAAAAATAAAAAGCGGCCCCCACAAATTTCGCCGAAAATTCCCAGCTTTTCCCTCAAGCTGTTTCTTCCCCCTCATACTTTTTCCAAACCCCCAGCATCGATTAAATTTACCCCTCCTCTTACTCTTACCTAGAGAGGGAACACAAAAACAGAAACAATGCCCCGCACCCACCGCCGTGCTCTCACGCACGTGCTACTCTTCCTCACCGCCCTCCTCCTCATCATCTACCTCGGCGGAGACTCCTCTTCCTCCTCCTCGAAATCCCCCTCCTCCCTCTCCCTCGCAAAAATAACTTACACCCCCAAACACCCCCCTCCCCCCCGCCACGGCACCTGTCCCGGCCTGCACTCCTCCCGCAAACCCGCGCTGATAGTCTCCCATGTCGCGGCCGATGGCTCTCTGGACTGGCTTGACGATCTGAGAGATAAGTTTCATGTCTGTGTATACGAAGTGGATGCTCCTTCTCATGGAAACCTACACCATGAGAAGGTGCTTCGAGTCCCTATGAATAAGGGCCATGAAGCGATGGCGTTCTTGACGTTTATTATTGATAATTATGAGAATTTGCCCGAGAAGGGTATGGTCTTTGTGCATGGTTCTCGCTACGCATGGCACAACGACCATCCTACCTACGACAACCTCCCTCTTCTGCAAACCCTCTCCGTCCCCAACGCCCTAGCCCGAAACTCGGGATACGCGAATCTCCGGTGTGATTGGAGCGTCAGCACCTGTCGGGCTGCGGCCAAGCCGCAAGGGAGCTGGGAAACGAAGATTCAGGCGATAACACAGCCGTGGGATCGGCGGGCGAAGAGCGATGTTTTGCTCGCGGGGGTCCTGAGGGATATGTTTGGGGTGGAGATTGGGAGGGGGGAGGTGCTGCGCAGTCAGTGCTGCGCGCAGTTTGTGGTGGGGAGGAGGAATGTATGGGGCTGGGGGAGGGAGGATTATGAACGATTGAGGGGGTGGGTGATGGAGACGGGGGAGGATGATAGGGTTAGTGGGAGGGTGGTGAGTTATTTGTGGGGGGTGCTGTTTTTGGGGAAGGGGGTGGGGGAGGGAGAAGGAAAGGGGGTTGGTTTGAAGGAGTTGAATAGTAGGGCCTGTCCCAGTGCGGAGGAGTGCTATTGTAGGGTTTATGGGAGGTGTGGGTTGGAGTGTAGGGATAGGGGGAAGTGTAAGGGGCAGTATACGTTGCCGAGGGAGTTCAAGTTGCCGGAGGATTGGGCGGCGAGACATTCGGAGACTTGAGGGTGGAGTGGAAGATTGGGGATTTGTGAGGAGTTTGTTAGATAGAAGGTTTGGGTGGGTTTGGGAAAGGGTTGGGTTTTGGAAATAGAGTATTTAGAATAAATAGAATAGAACAAAATAGAGCAGAATAGAGGATATACTGATAGCAAGTTAATATTCTCGATAACTGTTGACTTATCACTCCCTCTGGCTCCTTCACACTAAGGCGAGAAGGGAGACTTATCTGAAGCAAGTATAAATCGCCCCGAATCATTAAGTGTGATTTTGCGCTTCTCTTAAGACTGGCTTTCAACCGAAACAGAAGCTGCTTTTCGAAAAGAATGTGAAACTTCTGATCCGGCACGGAACAGGACAGACTCAACATGAGGAATTCCTAAGACTAATATCTCATAGAATCATTAAATTCATTCATTCATTTTGCTAGGGAATATTTACGTATGTATGCATGCATAACCATCAAATCATCACCTATCCATCCCTAAAACAAAAAAGCACATTCAAACCTCCCCGCTCCCTATCAAAAAACCTCCCTCCCCCATCTAATGCTTATGCAACTTCTCCTTAATCTTCTCCTTCAAATGCGAAATCTTCCCCGGCTTCCCCTCCTTCCCATGATGTTCCTCTCCCGTTTCCTCACTGTGATCATTCGCAACCAACCCCTCCGCCTCCTTACCCGCTCCGGGTTGCGCAGCATCGAAGTTACCTCCCTCCGCCGCAACAAACTTCCCCGAATCTCCCGACGTTCGAGATACATCGGTCTTCGCCTCAGGCTTCGTATTCGCCGCACTCAAATCCGTCCTCACCCCGGCAAGATTCTCCGAACTACTCGGCGTATCCGCAAGTCCACCCACCGGTTTCGCTGCGTCGGCGGCGGTTTCGGCTTTGGCTGCTGCCATGACTGGGTCGTCGCTACCCCCGAATTGGGAGATGGAGTCTTGGGCGCCGGGGACCGGGGGAGGGGATTTCACGTCTTGGGGTGCGGAATCGAGGGCGGTGACGCCGGTTTTGGAAGTCACGTCCTGGGGTCCGTCGTCGAGGGCTGTGACTGCGGTGGTGGTGCTATCGGTGGGGGCGGATAAAGAGGGGTTACCTCCAAGCATAGGGAAGTTCGCGGTGGGGAGGTTGTTGGTTGTGGTGGTGATGGGTTTTTCGGAGGTGGGTTCGTGGGTTAGAGGTCGAACTGCAGTGGACGAGGATGAGGATGTGGTGGTGTCTTGGTGGAGAGTCGGGTCCGCTTTGTCGGTGATGGGCTCGAGGGTTGTACCTTCGAGGTTTTTGTCCACGGTTTCGGTGGGGAGGTCTTGTGCGTGAACGTTCTCGTGGGGGGCGGAGGAGGTTTCGGCGCGGATGGGGGCGGTGGTTGTGTTTGGGGAGGGTTCTGGGTGGGTGTTAGTAACTGGGATGGGGATGGGGATGATGAGTTGATGGCATATGAGTACGTACCAGCATTTCCCTTATCATATGGCTCACCCGCCTCGACATTTCCCTTCTCTCCGCTCAAAGGTTCTTGACCCTTAGTTTCATTATTCTCAGTAGTAGCGCTCTCACCCCAAATAGCCTTGGAGGCAGCGGCGGTAAGGTTTGATACGACTTCCATATTTGCTTGTTTGTATTGCTGTACTTGGGTATCTTTGTATTAAATAAACTGTTGCGTTTGGGTATCGACGAAGTTGTTGTTTATGGTATGATTGTAAAAAGGACGAGAAGATGGAGGGGAGATTGACTTCTTTTATTCAATCACCTACGTACCTCTAACAGGGTATAAAATCAAGAAGTTAATTTATCTTGGCACAAAGGCAGGCCTGACGTAGTTGTGCTACGAAGCCTCCAGTGCGTGCGTGCCCCTCCATTCCGCCTCTAGTTCGTACCCTGATTTCTTTGGTTTCTTTGGATTAGATTGCATATTATGTAATGTTTCTGCCCGGCCCTCACGATCGAGCCCCTTCTTTTTCTCTTGTTTTATATTACATAGTAAATCCTTCGAATCGTCAGCATCAGCCTTGATACCGATGTACCATTCCAAAGCACGCGACTTCAAACAAGCAAGTTGAGGTTGTCAGTCGAGTCGGTCGATGACGTTCTGTCAAATTATGCACCCCAGATTTTCCTAAGGTTACGTCATCGCTCGCTTACCGGTCTCTTGTCACCAGCCCCTTTGAGACGGTGGCACGGGTGGATTATCAGCCATTAGGAACACAAAGCGTGGCTTATCTGTGTGAATCTACTTTAGTATGTGTGTATGTATGCAATTGACACGACTAGATTCACCTCTTATCTCAGTAACCTGCAACTTTCTCAAACGTATTGTGCTGTTTCATAAAAAGAAAGTCGTATCAATGCATTATTAACTCATGAATCCAAACCTACTCCTTGGACGTCCTATACACACCAACAGCCTATGCATACTATCCAGAGTTCAGACCGTGATTCCAGCTCAGTACTCCCACCAAAAAAAAGAAAAAACATTACTCCGTAATTAGGCAAGCTCAAGCGGTCACTGTAGCATTTGTTGCAGCCTCCGTTGATGCTGCTGTGTTTGCGGTGGCCTCCGCTCCCTCATCCTCAGGCTTTACACCACCCAGAGGTTTCGCCGGATCATAGCCAACACTCTTCACAATACCCAGACCTTTCGTTCTTCCCTCACGGAAGAGAAGCCTATCTCCTGGTGCCAAGTACTCCGGTCGCTGTACAAAGCGGAAAGCAACTGTTGCCCGATCACCAGTTCGAATGTAACTGCGATCAATATCGATGATAGCACAAGTCTGACTAACAGGGCCGACATGAAGCATAGCTTGATACTTTGTCTTGATAGTAGTTGCATGTGAGAGAATCAGGACCTCTGCGACGAATTCTCTATACACCTTTGGAGAATTGTGCTCGAGTTTAGGAAGCACAACCATGCCTTTCCGGACATCCTTTCGACGAACACGTTTCAGCGCAAAGGAAGCAGATTGACCAGCCGACGTTGCCGGAACGGGTATTCGTTTCCGTTCGATGGAACGAATTGTCGTGGTGGTGAACTGACCAAGGGAGTCCGGTCCGATCAAGACGGTGTCACCTGCATGGACGACGCCTGATTTGACGATTCCTGAGACAACAGTACCAACGAAGGGAACTGAAAAGGTATCGTTGACATGGAACTCAAAAGGGGCTTCTGCATCATAATGACCATGATGAGGAAGAATATTCAAGAAAGTTCGGACCAGATCAAGAGATTCGCCAGTGACATTTGAGACTTGGAAGATAGGACATATTCGCTGACTGACGAACTGGGTGGCGGTGTTGATGCACTCCTCCCGATTCTTAATGAAGATTGGGATTTTCCTCGCGCCAGGACTTTTCAGAATCCTAGTAATCTGCTGGATAGTTTGTTCGAGAATCTGCGGAGGACAAATATCAATTTTAGTAATGACAACCATAACCGGCACGTTAAGAGCCAACGCAATACCAAGATGCTCTTTGCTCATACCAATGAGACCATTATTGGCAGCGACCATCAGTAGGCAGTAATTTGGAGAAGATGACAGCAATCCAAAGACTGTAGTCCGTAGATATCTTTCGTGGCCGGCCAAATCAGTAAAGGAAATGACTTTCGCAGAACGCTTTCCAATCTCTTCCCATGTCAGTTTTCTGCCCGGGACGTCAGATGAGATGACCTTCCCCATTGTATCATAACCCATGATTTCCATGCCAACAGAACTAGTTCTTCCGCTCTCGATTTCGTGTTTATGTCGAAAGAGGTTGACTCGGGCTTTCCCCCTTCCATCGTCTAGCCCGCCCTTCACCAGGACACCCAACATGGTACTTTTCCCAGCATCTACATTTCCCACCACAGCAATTCTGGTTTCAATGACCTCCTCAACGCTGGCCGGATGCTGCCGTATGAGGAGTTTTCCAGTGCAATCTTTCTCCTTCCCATCAGCACTTTCTGCCTCCTGCTCCCCACCCACTCCCCTCGTCAGCAATAACTGACAGTCGCTATTCAATTTCCTTGCAGCCTCCTGCAACCTCTTGAACGCCGCATTCCATTCATCTTTATTCAGTCCCATAGCTTCTCCATTATTCTCGAACCCAATTTCGAATATCGTTTCTCCATGCCCCTCCTCCAGCCGCAGTTCCAATAAGTTCTGCAACTTGGATAGTTCGTCCTCATCGTTCGACAACAGCAATTCTTTTATCCGCACCTGCGGACTGGTGTCTGCGATGTCGAGGGAATTCAAGATGTCGGCGAGTTCGGCATGGTCTTCGACTGAGGTGGCGGATGTAGCATTGGTGGAGGGGCGAGAGGCGGCAGAAGTAGAAGCGGAGGCGGAATGAGATGGGTAACGGAGTGCTTGTTGCTTTTCTACGTACTCCGCAAACTCACTGAGGGCCTATATAATGTTAGATATTATTCAATGAATTGTTCGTATAGTCGATTGTACCGATTCCCCTTTCCGCCGCTCGTGCGGGAGCTGTTTGCCCATTTTTGCTGCCATGGTGGCGTTTGTTTGGGAATTCAAAGCAACGATTGCTATTCTCAACGATTGAGTAATTACAGTATTCGTAAGATCATTGGGGATATGCTGAGAAGTATGAGAATAGTGACTTTCGAGTATTCAGGTAAAGATGATTTTAGGAGGAATTGGGGATATGAACCTCTTAAATATGTCGTCGATGACTCTTTCGCGATTGAGGTATGGGGGAAGCTTTTATCGATAAGGATGAATCATAGATCCTTGAGTCATGCCGGCTAGAATAACTGACTAGGCTGAGAGAATGGCTCAGCCTCAACACGAAACGCAAATACCAGTCTTCCCATCGCAGCAATGCGGCTGTTTGATTTCATCATTCCAATCCTTCACATGAGATACGAATTCGCAGCTATCCAAGTAATGGGACTTTCATAACGAACGCATCCTCGCACCTTGGAAAGAGGCGTGAGGGGCATGGTCCGTGCACAGAGATCAAAGCTCCAAGAGCTGACGGCGAGGAGCTCAGCACGCTGCTTGGAGTCTACAGTGTCAACAGTCATGAATTGTGGGAGAAATTCGCCATTCTCGAAGCTATGTGTGGTGCATGGAGCACTCGGCAATTCAGACATCGTGTTCTAGAAAGTATTCATATCCAAAGCAGCCATGTCTGAAAAGGAAAATAGTTTTCATTAGCATAGAATGCTTCATGATGAAGCATGTCACGATCAATAACTCTAATCACAAGCTGTCAACGAAGGCCATCCTGGGGCCCTAGGAATGACCATTGTCAAAACGGGTTGCAATTGCTTCACAATAACCTGAGAGCAAAGGCTTGAGTCTTCCGCGATAGCTTTGCTCTATAACAATGCATAGAGCGGGAGGAATGCTTGAGGAGAATCATGCTGGTTTATATGCTTCAATAGCATTAAGTGCCAGCCCGGGTCGATCACAATCACCAGGAAACACTAGGGCCACCAATAATGTCCATCAATCATCCGGATATCGAGATTCTGTATTTTGGTGGTAGCGTAGCTCCATAGATGATAGATTGACTCCTCCACTCGGCGACATCCTCTTTTATTGCCGGCAGTTTCATCTTGCTTCTAAGTCCTTCACTGGCGCTATCCTCTATCATTATCGTCTATCCGTAGTTTCGGTCGGGCCCGTGTTGCATTTGGGTATCATGATGATTTTGGAGAAATAAGTATAACGCTGTCGCCTATTGATTCTAATCAGCAGCGCACTATAACAAGACTGTTGACGCGACACTTACCTCTGACGAATAGCATTTCGGATTTCTTAACCACTGTCTAGAAGCAACAGTCAGTAAGTAATATAACGATCTTGACATATGTATGTGCCCACCTTGACCACATCCTCTTCTCCCTCCTCTTCTTCTACAACATAAATTGTCTCTACCACATCGCCCAAAACCAAATTGCAATGGCTATCATAAGCCTAGAAGCTGTCAGCAATTCTGGCCGATGCGAACCATGGACAGCGCGAGCGCACATGAAGCCTGCCTTTCAACTCTCTATCACCCCTCAGCTTCACATAAACAACTTCGTCGAGGCAGAGTCGTACCAAATCAAGCGGCTCTGCAGGCGCAGATGATCCATCGTCGATATCCGCCATGGTTAATTCGTGAGGTAGGGATATTGCGGATGCAAGGGTGGTTTTCTTTTCACCTAGTAGAGTTGGGTGTTCCGAATTCTAGAATTCGACATGCGATGCTGTTCGGCTACAGGCGCGGAAGTTACCGTCCTTCACTAATTTTTCTCTGGTCCAAGCACCGTTCAGTTTGTCAATTTGTCAAATATTCTCCCCGCGGCCGGACCAATTGTCTCCTCCCTCCCGGCCCTTTTAATTCCATCCTTTTAAAAACCAAGTGGAACCCGCTCCAACTTTTCCCCAGATTTCTCCTCTTTTACTTTGTTTTAGTCCGCTGGTCAATGCGGATAGCATCAACCCTCAATTCTAACATGAAGATTATCACGAATCATGACGTCCCTTCTGCGTGTCTTCGGGGCACGCCAATGCCGATTTTCCTCCCCTTACTATTCGATATTCATAAACCCTGAGTGGTGCAGAAGACGGCGTTTCAAAACATCTACGAACCTGAAAAGTATCGAAAGTGAAATCACACCATCCGAGCCATCCCAGCTTGACGGGCAAAAACCATTCGCGGAAGACTCAGCTGCGAGAGAAGAAAGTGATGAACATCTACAGTTAAGGCAAGATGGAGGGCGGGACTGGGAGCAACCCAAGTTGTGGCAAGAGGGAGGGCAGAGCTGGGAGGAACCCAAGTCATTGCAAGAGGCAAGGCTGGAGTGGGAAAATACCAATTCATCGCAAGAGGGAGGGCAGGACTGGGAACTTCCCGAGTCACGTCAAGAGGGAGGGCAGGACTGGGGACACTCGAATCAGGCTTCGCAAGGATCAATGACCAGCTATACCGTTATGAAAGAAGATAGTATTGATTTCAGTCAACCAAAAGGCGGAAAAAGGTATCTTGAGGTTCGGGATAGTAGAGGCAGGAAGATGGAACAATATGTTCTGGATACCGAACCGCCGAAGTGGGCAACAACTTCCCGGCAGCAGAACTCCAAACTCTGGCCATCAACTTCAGCTAAATGGGCCCAGAAAGGTTTTCCGACACATGTTTCGCCTGCAGCTTATGCAGATCTTCCGTCTGGAATACATGATGCAGAAAAATATGAACGCTACAAAACTTATCGTTCTTCAAATGTTGATGAACCACAAAGCGTGTCTGATACAATGGGAGAACCTACCTACAATCTTCGGGATACAGATGCGGAGCGCGTTGCATTTGAAAAATTGAGAAAAGGTCTGCGAATGAGGGATCCACAGGAATGTTTTATGGCTTTAGTAGAACTTTCCGCTGTTACTGAAGAAGCTACTGAACACGAAAGGGCATCTTCCTTGTTGCTACAAATCTCTCCAAATACATTTTCAGAAATTCTACGTTTAGTAGATCCGATACACTTTCTGGGGAGACATGGAGACTTGCGGCAAGAATTCAGTCCACATTACACGAGAGTTCTGGGTGTTGGGACAGCTGGTGATCATGGATTTCATCAGTTCTATATGAAGTACCTTCACCATATTTACAGGATATTTGTCTTTCGGCGATTGATAAATCCTCATCAACCACCAACACTGTCCGACTATAAAATGCTTCTCAAGGCTGCCAGATGGACTGGGAATGTAGCAATGGCTAACTCCACTTGGAAATCATTGGTCAGAAATCATTTTAGTATCCAAGCAGCCACCAAAGTCGTGCCTGATACGGAATGCTTTAACCACTACCTAGCTACTTTATGTTGGTCTGATGTACTGAATCCGTTGCATGCCCATCAGCTGCGAACCCTACCAAGCAATCTCCGGCCAAGAACGTTCAATCGACCGCCTCGAACGCTTGCCGCACATCGAGTTGGGCCAGATGATGGCATAAAGCTTAATGTCTCCAGGTATTTCCGTGAAATGGCCGAGCTAGGCCTAGTGGCAGACGAGGAGACTCTCTGCATCTTGATGGTTGCTTCAGGTAGAGAAGCAGACCTGACCACCGTTGCGTCGATCCTCAACCGTGTCTGGAACATCGATGTCGAGAAAATCATGAGCAACGAGCAGCTAGAGATTCAGCCAGTGGAAGGGATAGCGCCTAACTCGGCCTTATATCCCTCTGCAGAATTACTTCTGGCCATCGCTCATATTTACGGCACTAACAGTGATATCCCGACTGCAATCCGATTGGTTGATTTGGTCTCACGCGCATATTCCATCGAAATTCATGTGAAGGTTTGGCTTGAGCTGTTACAATGGACGCATGTTCTTGCCGCGCGCAGTCGTGGGTTGGCAGCTAAGGAGCGCCAAGTTCATGTTGGCCAACTGCCTCCGAGTGCAGTTCTCAACCTTTGGTCCATCATGACCTCGGAACCCTACAACGTCAATCCTACCATGAGAATGTATGATTTCCTTATCGGCTCTCTTATTATGAGCGCAAGTGTTGGCAAAGCTCAGACACATATGCAAGAAGCATTGGCTTTACACAAGAGACACGTGAACGAGCTGAACCGTCATAGGGTTCTGTGGCTGACGAGCTCGAGGGAGAATCCTAACTCTATGGTTACGGCGAAACACGAACGAAATTACAATTACAGATTACTCCGGGTTCAGCGCAACAGACAGTACTTCCGATTGTGGTTTTTACGAATCATCCACAAGGGTAGCAAAACTATGGGGAATGTCAAAAAGTGGTATCAGCGGAATGTACCTGATTTGGTCAGACAATGGATTTCATATGCACCAAAAGTGGTCAGTTATGAAATAGATACCGGAACAGTCGAGCTGCGTACTGGTGCGCGTACGCTCAACAAAGCGAGGATGGCGAGGAGGACATTTGGACTTTCTATTTCTGATCAACAGAAGCGGCGGGAAATTCATCTGAGGCGGCTTATGAAAAAGAAAAGAGACCGGACAATTAATAGAGAACAGGTAGCGGCGGACGAGTTCGACTCGCAAGACTCGTTTGATGAGGATTTGGAAAGGTTACATGAAAAGTGATGGCGGGTGATCCTCTGGGTGGAGTAAGGTGGACAGGAAGAAAGCAACACGTGTGATTTGTGCACGATGGAAAGCATGTTACATGGAAGTACCAATACACATAGTCGTCATCATTTCTTTCCAATTTCTTCCTCAATGCTACCATACTACTTGGTACGAGTCAATGTGTCTCAATCACCTCTTGCAAGTTTACCCATCCGTAATGCCTCAACCATCTCCCCCCGCATCAATCCATGAACATACGACTCCCCAAGAAGAATCAAAATACCGTCCTGAGATCGCAAAAGATAAGGCACTTCTCCCCCAAACAAAACAGCAATTCGATCCCCAGGTTCAATCACAAGCGATCCTATCCTCATCCGTCCTTGCATGGTCACGAAAAATTGAGAGCAAAAGTTGTATGGTATGCTAGCGTGTACTTCCGTGTCTCCGTCGACTGAAATTCTTTGGAGTAGATATATGAGCTTCCATGTTGATTCAGAAGAGATAGAGTCACTGATTTTTTGGATTTTGGTGTCGGGAAAGAAGGTCAAGCAAGTAGGCTGAGCCATCTCTCATGATTTGCACCTCAGTTCATCCACCGATTATTTGATGCCCGGCTGTGGTCACTTGGATGTAGGAGGTTAGCCATTCGATAGCCCCAAGCGCCGGGAGTAGTGGTGCGGCGATTTTCCATATCATGATATGGCAATTGCCCATGCTCTTCCCACCGGACTCCATTCCATCTGTGAGTCGGACAGATTGAGCGATGGTGTCTGCTCAAAACCCGTCGAGTTTTAGGTTCGATACATGCCTGCCCTTTACCCCTATCCGGGCATTTTCTATGCGTAGCTAGCAAAATAATCTTACTGGGCGTTCTTTGACTATGTCAGAGTTACCCTTCGCTATAGGCATATCATAACAGCAAATCTTCGACTTATTAATCCCTCTCGAACATCTGGAGCTTCTTAGTTATGAAGAGATGAGTAGAGCATTCTTAAGACTTCCGGCGGTCTCTTGGAGCTTGAGCAGCATGAAGATGAACATACCCCTCCACTTTATCTAGTGTTCACTAACCTACTAAGGACTACCTTTTAGAAGATTGTCTTAAAGCCCTGGATAAAATGAGCATGTTAATGCTAGCAATGGAAAAGGAAAAGAAGTCAGTTGTGGAAGTGATAAAAAAGCATATACCACATCAATCTGCACATTAGAACACGCCCAACACATGGATCAACACCTCCATGTTCATTGGAATTACTCCTGATTCGAGTTGCCTCAAACTCATGTCACCATGCGGGACGATTAGTCACGCATGAGAGTTATGACTCACATATGAAGTCCACAATTTCCCCTCAGTAGAGTGAAAACCGCTGCATCTCCAGTAATAAAAACATTACAACTGCCCGCTTCGGAATACTGGCACTCGATCCTCGTCCAATATATCATATCACACCCTTCACTAACGACAAAATGTCGACAGCATCACCAGAAACCATCGCAGCCTATTTCTCCGGGCCAACTGAAGATCCAACCAAGATTTCGGAGAGTTTTATTGCTCAGATCAGACACCGAATCGACCTCGTACGTGTTTCTCTCTCTAAACGATCTAGTAGTTTCTGACAGCATAGCAGGTAGACTTTTGGGAAATCCCACCCTCTTCACATGTCCTCGAGATCGGCTGCGGACAAGGCGATACCACAATTGTGCTCGCCGACCGAGTTGGTCCGGACGGGCATGTTGATGCTTTGGATCCTGGGGCGCCTGATTATGGTATTTGCCTCCTCTTTTCATTCCACCTTTCTCAGATGAAGTATATAAGTTTATACTATCATCTGACTGAACAAGAGCCAGCCCAATTAACCCACCCCAGGCTCACCACAAACGCTCTCCTCTGCCCAGGCTCAGATAAAGTCCTCCCCTGTAGGAAACCGCATCACATTCCACAATACCTTTCCTGTCCCCTTCTTGCATCAGCAGTCCCAAAATCAAGCACCTCTCCAAAACTCAACCAAGAAATACTCCCACATCATCCTCTCCCACTGCTCCTTCTACTTCTCCTCCCCCCACGATCTCGCCCAAATCATAACCGAATGCGCGAACTGGAGCGACAAAATCTGCTTCGCGGAATGGAGTCTCCAGGCCCGGGAACTGGAGATGGTGCCCCATTTATTGAGTGTACTTTTGCAAGCTACGTGTTTTGAGAGGAAGGGAGAGGGAGATGGGAATGTGAGGTGTATTAGAAGTCCGGAGAGGGTGAAAGAGGTGTTTTTGCGGACGGGGTGGGAAGTAGAGAGGGAGAGAATGGAGGGGGTGGAGAGCGGGGTGAGGGATGGGGAGTGGGAGGTGGGGAATGTGAGGAGGTGGTTGAGGGGGGAGGTGGAGGGGGAGGAAATGGAGTTGGGGTTGAAGGGGATGTATGATGCTATGGAGACGAGTGTGCAGAATGTGGAAGGTGGAGTGAAAGGTGTGAGATCGATGGATGTTTGGGCTGCTGTTTTCGTTCGGAATGGAGGAGGTGGGGAAGATAATTGAGATTTCTTGGTGGTTGTTTGTAGTCCTAAAATCGAATCACAATACGTGTAGGAAAAGCCCTATCATAATTCCTTTTTTGTAATGGGCTGTATATCCAGATGACATCCCTCATTGGTTCCTCATTCAAAGTGTCCATTAACATGATGCGCAACAGCCATCTCATCTCCCTCAAATTCTCCACAAACAGGGCATACACTCATTGCCGACGTGAACCCCGCACTAGCAGCAGTCCCTGTATCACGCATCTCCTCCCCATTCCCCTCTTCAAGACCACCTCCTTCAACCCGTTCTCCACTTCCGCCTTCCACACCCGGATCCGCACTGCCTCTCCTTCCACCTTTCTTCCCTTTACCTCTCCCTTTAACAACCACATAATCCTCCAAACTAACACCCGCGTCGGCAGCCGGTTCAGCTATTTCATCCTGCCGAAAATCACCATACCTCCTATCCAAAAACCCACCTCCTCTTCCTCTCCTTCCTCTACCTCTGCCTCTCCCTCCTTCACCAGCACCCCTCTCCCCATCTTCTCCCACCCTAAGTTCTTCCCCTCCCCCATCCCCACTCCCTTCCACCCCACCCTCCCCCTCCCCCTGCAAAACACCCTGCACCCTCCCCACCCTCCCATCCCTCAGCCTAACCTTCACCCCCCTCGGATGTTCCCCCCTAGTCAATATCTCCCCCACCACCCCCTGCACCTCCCTCCCCGTGCCCTGGTCCTGCTTTAGCACAATCGATACACGTGTTACGCCTGGGTGCAGTAGTGTGATGGAGGGGACGGGATGGTATGCTGGTCGGCCACGACCGCCACCGCGACCTCTGCCGCGGGAGGGGGTTGAATTCATAGGTTATGCGGGGTGTGGTGTTTTGATGGGTTTTGGGATTTTGGTGGGAGGGAAAAGTTGGTGGAGTGGTTGCGGTTGCGTCATTCAACGGAGGAAGTAGTTTAGAGAGCGCGATATGCGTGGAGGAATATATCCTGAGTCAAATTGTGGTAAGAGATTATTTGTTTGGCGGCTGGATCTATAATTATCGAGTTTTGGGTTGAATGCAAAAATGGAAGAAAATTACGAAAGACACGTGATAATTTTGGGTCAGGTGATATGCTTGCTATTTTGAAGAATTTGGGACCATTGCACAAGCTTAGCCAGGAGAATGGCGAGATATATTATATTAAAGGATTAAAATGTATGTATCCATTATTACACATTCTCATTAAGTCGTAAGTCGTAATATCCTGCCCCTCCGATTACATCTAACATTCGTCACCTTCCCCTTCAAACAACCATAACTGATCATTCCTCCTACAGGCAACCACCGTTACTCCTCCATATAATGGCTTACCCGCGCAGTTCGCCCCGAATTATCTAATAAGCAAATCGTCTGTCGTTTCCAATGATCTTCTTATTCCTCCAAGCATAATACAACCTCAACCCCACACAACCCACCGCCACGAAAAACAGTAGTCCAGCATTAACCCACTATCATCGCATCTTGGTCAGCGCATCATTCTCAAACACCACAATATCAAAGCAAAAGAAAAAGACTCACATGACCCAAAGGATAACCCTGTTTCGCCTGATCCGCCTTATAAATCCAAACGCCCGCAATCTGTCCCGGCGCACCAACGGAAATATTTAAGGCAATAGCCAGACCGATACTAGCCGTAGAGAAGAGGTTGGACGACAAGAAACCGAGAAGAGGCGGAATGCAGGAGAATGCACCGGAGGCGGCGACGATTAGACAACCATAGCGGGAGTTGTAGGAGTGGGGTGGGAGGAGAGCGGATGCGGTGAAGCCAGCGGCGCCGATTGCGGCCATTACGGAGGAGTGGAGAGCGCGCCTGGAGGATATTAGAGATGTGGCACTTTAGGATGGAGGCAAGTAGAGGATAAGCTTACGCATTGAAGTGGTCGGCGGACCAGGAGACGAGGATTGTTACGACGTCTGGGAAGTGGTCAGCGTTGAATGGACACGAAGGTTAAAAATGGAGAGACATACATGCAACAGCATAAGGGGGTACCGTCATCAATTGAGCCTCAAGGTTCTTGTAACCAAGACCAGCCGTAATACTTGGCGTGAAGAGAGACAAACTCGAGAACGGTGTCGAAATGCCAAAGTAGATCTTCACAAACTATTAGCTTCAGGCCATTACCGCGAGGCGCAAAACTTACAGCATAATGAGCATACAATCTCCATTCACAAAGTGTCTCCTTAGCCTCGCGCCAGGTTAAGCCCTGATCATGACCTTTAGATCCCTCGCTAGCCAATCGACTAGTCGCAAGCTCTTTCTCTTCCGTCGATAACCACTTCACAGTCTCTGGATAGTCTGGAAGAAGGAAGAATACCAGAATTGACGATAGACATGAAGGTATCCCCTCAATAATGAACAGCCATCTCCAAGCGGACATTCCATGAGTACCATTCATGTGACCAACACCAAACGCGATTGCTCCTCCAAAAGCACCTGCAAGGGTAGCAGAGGCAAGAATAAATGCGACGCGAATCGAGCGCTCAGAGGTGCGATACCAGAAGGTAAGGTAATATACCAGACCTGGGAATAGGCCTATGTAGATTGTTAGTGAATGGGTGTTGGAAGGAGCACGTGAGACTGTACCGGCTTCGAATGTGCCGAGAAGAAATCTGACTGCTGTAATTCCAGCAAAATTATGAGTGAATCCGAGCCCAATTGTCATAATACCCCACGAGAACATGAGGAAAGAGATCCATTTGCTTGGGCTAAGCTTCTTGAGAAAGTAATTGGATGGTACTTCGAAGATAGCGTAGGCGATAAGGAATACCATAAGAGCAATTCTGGGTAGCGTTAGAGTAACTTCTTCCAGTCAGTCTGGCGCACTTCGACTTACATATATTGGTAATTCGTCATGTGCGTGTCTGAAAGCAAATCATCATGGGTGACGGCGTTGAGTGTTTTGGCATTTCCTAGAGCTACATGAGCCTTGATGGTTTGACGGTTATTGGTCGCGATACGTACCAATATTGGAGCGGTCGAGGTAACATAACAAGTAGATACCAGCTGAAAGAGGTACAATTCGAAGATCTTGCTTCCATACCAATGCCTTCGTCCTTGCTGGATCTTCCTCTACAAGAGACACCACGTCTCTTTCTTGGTATGCCTAAATCTAGTTAGAAAAGAAAGGATTTGTGATTCCAGGTGTAACTTACCTCCTTGTTCAACTCCTCCTCTCGCATCTTCTTGTTCCTCAACTCCTCCTGTCTCAACTGCTCAACTGCTAGGCCCATCTTTCAATACAACAACGATGAAATTTCTACTGAACGGATTGAACAAGTAACGTTATCGAGTTTATACATGAGAAAGAAGCGCAGGAAAATATGTAAAGTAGTTCACACCGCTGTCATAATCACGAGTCATTAGCCAATTTTAGTCCTTTCCTAAGTAGAGTTAAGCAAGCGGGGAAAGCTTCATCACATTAATCGTCCAATCAAATTGTATCCGGTGCGGAATTGGCTTATCTTCACTCGGGGTCTGGGGTAAGCCAACGAGGACTAGCGTCGGTTTTATGTAATCTTACGCATGTGATGGACCTTGCATAAAACATAAAAGCAAATACCGATAGTTTCTAATTGGTGGCTGGCGGGGTGGCTGGCGGGGTGGCTGAGGCGCAGGACAATCGCTTCTTGACATCAAACATACGAGATTTTGCAAAGTTGCTGAAATGGATGCGCCAAAGTTGTCGCAAGGACACATGAATGGAATGATTGAGATGAAAAATTACTTCACATATTTTGGGCGCAATTGGACATCAATTGAGGACAGGACCCCGCGCGATATAGGTGATCGAAGAAGTAGTCTCTTCAATCCAACATGTCCATTCAAGACAGTCCTCTTTCCATTACCTCCAGCATCGCGGGCATTCTGACATTCGTAGCTGCCATCGCCGCAGCAATATACGTCCGCTTTACATATCTTCGCAATGCCGACAGCGAATACTTCCAAGTTAAAGCTTCCCTCTCATGGTACAAGACCGAATCGGCTTGGCTCCATGATTTGGTCCATGCAGCTGATGGACCAAAAGCACGCTCTGGTCATGAGATGGAGTATCAGATGTACGTGTTTGTGATGGAACAGCTTGGACAACTCGAGGAGAGATTACTGGAATTGGTTACGGAAACAGAAATTTCTGCTAATACGCAGGGGTCGAGAAGATGGACTTTGGTGCCGAAGGGAATGGCGTCAAGAGGAGGCGTGGCTATGTCGTGGCTTGCTGTTAGGACGAAGGCTTTGGAGTTGGTCAGACAGAGAGATGCCCTGGGTGCTAGAGTTTTGTTTTCGCAAATGAGTATGATGTCTTCGTAAGTAATTCGAGTTCATTTGGTAGATGAGCAAGTGTTAACATGGTTAGACGGGTTCGTGATCAAGAATCACGAGCTAAGAAGCAAGAAGATGCCAACAGGGAAAGACTGGACCGTCTTGAGACTATGGTCTATTCTCAACATGAGAAATTGGATCGACTGGAATCTCTGGTATATCGACTGATGCATCGCACTCGGCTTGCTTCCGAGACAGAGCCTCCATTCAAAGACGACACGATCAACAAGTACGATTTCTTTACTGTTCATGAGAGACGTAGATCTCTACCAGATACAAGCAGTACCGGGTCATAATTTTGGACGATATAATACCCAGCACAATGGCCTCACATTCCGTCCAGTTGGAAGAAAGCTGTCGTAGCTAGGAATGTCGACTATCTGTCGCGAGCTAGGACAGAATCTAAATTCGATATACCGAACAGCTACAGGAAAGCAAACCCATTCAGCTTGAGATACGCCACACATATCAGAGCGCTTGGCACCGCCCAAAGAATATGCAGTTCGATAACCGACCATACCCAAAGACACCCTATCGGCGGCGCCTGTTTCATCACAGCAAAATACCCATGTTCATTTGTAGCATATATGAGATAGCATCCAGCGCAGATACTGACTGTGAAGAAGAATAGCGAATGTACGATAGAGTGTATTCGATTAGGAAGCCGAGGCAGTATTTTCGAAGGTTCTTGATGTGGGTGGAGAGCGTATACTAGAAGCCAGATAACTGATATTGTCAGCTCGCACTGATAGAACTAGAGCGTGTAATATAACATACCTGGAAATGCCTGCGCAGTCCGCGAGACAATGTCCTTCCAGACTAAGTCGACGGCGTATTGATGTGTAACCAGTACATCTAATGTGAGATGTAGCATCGTAAGGCTGATGGTCCAGAGGATAGAATCACCCAACCTCCCAATCAATATTTCCTCCCCTTCCGCATCGAGCTCTGCTTGTCGGTCCCGTTGCGCTTTGGCTAACCCGCGTTTCTGCGCAATCTCGAGCAACGTTTCAACGGAAGGGTCGGGACCGGATCTGTCTGGTTGTTTAAGCTTGAATTTGGTTTCTTTTTGTTTTCGTTGTTGTGGCATGGTGTCGGAATTTCAACTGAAGTCTGAATGATTTGTGACCATTAATATCCCACGGCTCAATCGTATTGGTGTAAGACAGGTATCGTTGTTCGTTTTCCGTTGCCAAATTTGAAAAATATTGAGTTCTAACGTAGCCTTCGAGCTGGTTCTGTACAGCGAATCTGTAAGGCTGAAGGTCCCTGAATTTCAATTGGCTTAGCCTAGCTTTACCCCTGAGCCAGCGCAAGGCTACCGGGCTCACCTTACAGAATCGAGAACCAAACTACATGAACTTCAACTATTTTTCCTCTCAATTGCTTCTTTGAGAATCTGATAATACAACATCAAGTCACGGTTCAACCCTATGGCTATCGCTCCACAAATTGAATACCATTGCCAAATCGAACGACCACAGTGCGTTCTAATAAATCTAGCCCGACAGACCTATTGTGAGGACAAGCGCGGAAAGCTCTTCTGGGTATCCTAACGCTTCCAACCTAGCAATTACAACTCCATCCCTATAACAGCGTCTTTTTCCCATTCGAACGTTCCTTCTGACCTCGGGTATACACTCTCCTCCTTTTGAATCGTTCTTTATCCCAATATGACACCGCCCTGCCTCTCCCAAGTCGTGATATAGCCAGCCACATAGCACAGTATATCCGCAAAACCGAGTGCAGGCAACAGCACGTAAGAAAACACAACAAAACCCCCCATTGTCAACAATGCACCACTTGCCAAGAAGAACGCGACAAAGCCCCAAACGAAAACCAGGAAGGCGATAACGAAGTCGAATCCTTGACGTCCCACGCTAGAAAGGAAAATCAAATGTTAGTCCGCGGTGCAATTTCAAAACACCATCCCCTCCCTCACTTCTTCTCCAGCCACGGGCAGCGCAAAACCAAGCCGGCAGACTGAGTTTAAAGAACAAAAACCACCTACCTAAAATTCCCAATATTCCTCTCCCCCCTCATCACATCCAGCCTATGCAATCCCACCCCCATACACCACAAATTCAGCAAACTGAATATAATACCCAAAAATAGAACGCCATCGGACAGAATAAATGCATAATAAAAGTTGAGAAAGATATGTATAATGAACGCCAACACGCAGAAGATCTTACGCGTCCGCGCCCCGCTCGACGAATTGGAGAAATCCCATGCCTTGAGCCATTGCAGGAAGGTTTGCCCGTCGGAGGTTGTCGAGTCAGGGAGGCCGATGTTTATCCCGCCCCAGGAGGTGCGCGTGTAGGTGAGGATGCCGATCATGTTTTTTTTTTGGGAGGGAGGGGGAGAGAAAGAGGTGAGGTCAATGGACTGCAGGTCGAGATGGGAAGAGAAACGAAGGGAAGGGAAGGAAATCTTATGAACAGAAGATGTTCTCTGGAGGATTTTATTTTCTTGACATTATGCCCAGGATGTGGCGCAGCCTTGTCGGCTGGTTGCCTGGAATAGGAAAGTAAGCTCCCGATAGAGATTCGGTACAGTATCCGTGGTGACTTCGGGTCTTTTACAGTATGCCTTGCGTGAGCAGGGAACATAGTAGAGAGTGTGTGGGACCGTTTAAGGGGTTATCGGTGGGAAGCGGTCCGGAAGGTGGTCCAAGTTTGGCGACGCATTATCTTTATGGAAGATCTTTTGCACGAACAAATTACCGGCACCAGTGGAGACGAGATGGCATTGAGTAAGTTACCCTGTAGTTGGGAACCATTTTTCGCACAGAGCTAATACTATCTGATGCTCGGAGCAACACTTTGGGACCTGCTGGAAGCATGTCACGTGGTGATTATTCCTGGCGCAAGATCTTACATCGAAAATTAGTAAATCTCCGACTTCGTTTGGGTATAGCTTACTGCCGGTTTCAACTTAGATATTTGACGCACTGTAGTTCAGATCAGTATATATGACTCGGGCTAGTACCTTGTGGTCAAGGATTCCAGGGAAGGATCGTTCTGTAGGTTCTAGCTGTTGATGTCCCTGCTTCCACCATAGTCTATGTTGACTACCGACGAAACTGGAATCCCAGTCGTATTCATCGTCTAGTTATTCATATCATATAAATAATCGACTGGAGAGAATGTGATGTTACAAACTTACAGCACTCAGCAAGTGTCTGGGATAACTTAATTACTCGAGCCTCTCGTTCTACACCGAGGGAAATTGCCGCCGCTGCTTGGTAGGATATACTTGTCATGCCTGGCTACTGCCTCGATGCTGTACCTGAGAATTGTGCCATCGTCAGAGTGAACTCAAGTGTCTCTGTTTAGTAGATATATCTTCATCCCGAAGTCTTTCGGTCCAGGACTTGGAAGCGGCCCTGGATATAACACACATGATATTAATATTCGTACTAAACAAAATCCGAATCAAAACAAGCCTACATCACATTGTGCTCTCTATGGGATTGCTTCTTCCACCCTCCCTGAACACGACTCCACAAGACTCTTTAACATCCCAACAAGTTCCTCATCCATATCTCGTATCCTCTCCGCCACTCAATTCCCGATACCTGTCGCTGCGACGCCCACCCCCTACGACTCGTGTAATAATACCCTTAAACCCCCTCTCTTTCTTACCCTGTTCGCCCTTTCCCTTCCCCCTTATCAGTCTCTTCTCTCCGTCCTTCTTCTCCCTCTCCTTCTTCTCCCTCTCTTCTCCCTCTCTCTCTCTTGCTCTCTTCTCTCTATTTCTCTCTCTCTTCTCCCTATCTCTCTTATCCCTATTCTCTTTCTCTATTTGTTCATTTTCCATATCTGACTTCGGTTTTCTCTTTCTACTCCTCGCCCTTCTATCCTCATTTATCATATCCCTTTCTGCCTTTCTATCCCACGCCGCGTTCTTCTCCCTCTCTGTCTTCTTCTTTGACCAAATCTCCGCCTTATTTTTTGACCTAGCCTCCCTATTGATCTTATTTACAATTGCAGGCCATCTCTCCTCCTTGAAAATCTCATGATCTTTCGCCTCCACCGCTACAAACTGAATCAGCCCATCTTTCCAAGAATCCAAATCCTGAAGCTTCAACCCCCTAAACCCCAAAGACTTCCTCAACACCCATCCAGTCTCCCATTTCTCTAGCAAATTCCCATGTTTGTCCCTTCTCGGCTCCTTCCACATCCATTCGTGGTCATTGAATTCCATGCAAGCGTCTTTATCATAGATGACGGTTTCTCTACCGTGGTTATCATAACGAATCTTGTAGAAGTTGCAATACTTGTTATCCAATTCTGTGTATTGATGACTGCTTTGGATGATGTGGGCGTCGTTTTTTTGGAGAGGTTGGAGAGGTTGTTCTTTGTTTGAACCATAATCGTTCTTGCCATCCCGAGTGAAATATTGATATTCTTTTGTCGCCACATTTCTTTGCGCTGCGTGAACTCTTCGATCTAATCTATGATTGTTGTAAGAGGGTGGTGGCAAGTGGTCCATAGTGCAATCGCAGTGGTAGAGAGACAAGTAAGAATATACGAAGATGAACAACTCAAATATCCGCATTCAAGCTGCCTTTTTATCCTGAGTCGGGCTCCAATCCAAGGCCGCAACAACACGAAGCCAAATAGTTTTTATGAATCCTCTTTACGTAAATTGCAGATCCTTTTCTGGCGTCAATTCTGCTCGCGGCTTGCTTGGCCGCGTTTGCCGCTGGCCCTTGGGTTGGTTCCTGGCAGGTAACATCCTTCATCCTAATTTCTCAACCGCAGCGTGTGGCCCAAAGCTCGGCGGTGGAATTTATAAGGATCTCTAAGATCTTTGAAACTTTCTCACGTAGTCAATTGACGTTCGTACCCACTGCGCTTGACATTGTCGTTACGAAGGGCTCAGAGGAGCGAGGAGGGGTTTCTAACGCGGCAGTGGCGGTAAGCGAGATAGGGGTCACGGTCCAACTCACGCACCAAATATGAGTCGAGACTGTCGAGGGCTCTACAGTTTTGTTGGCAACTTACCTAGATTTGGGTTCGGTATTCTTCATCGGGACTACTTATAGAAATGATGAGCGCGTGCTTCGCTGGTGATCCCTCTCGCTGTTCGAGTTGTGGATGTCAGAACACATAATTCTAGAATCCTGATGATATCAAGACTTCATGCTCCGCCAACCATCTCTTGTACGCTTTCACCTAGTTTTGGATAGCCCGAAGAGCCCCCTTAGTCTTTTCATATTACTATAGTCATGATTTGTATCAACAAAAAGTATGCAGACCGGCACTCGCAAGATTTCACGAGTTCTGTTGTCTCATGAATAGACTGCGAAATGAGTACCTATGGGTGTATAATTGTACCTCTTCCACCCACCCATGGTTACCCATAGATGAGATTTTTGGCTGTTCACCTACCTAACAGGGGTAGAATATACCGGAGATAGGCCCGTAAAAGCGAATGGGTAGAAAACCCTGCCCTAACGCACCCAGCGGGTGCCTCACTAGAAATTCATAGTTTTACACTCCTTGAACTTGGAGGATGTTTGCGGCTCTTGTTTCTAGTCTTCCTTTTCTCACAAGCACCTCGATGTACTCAACCTCTCAGCTCTACATGAAGATTCTAACGAATTATACTAACTTATTGATCTAGGTGCGTTGGTCAGGTATTGAAAAGTGTATTTAGGTAGATGAGGAAATCGAATCGAAGTTAAAGGATGTTCTGTTCACCTCGACACTCCGAAGAGAGGGCATGAGAATGGGCTAGAATGAGTCACAGATATGGGCTGTTGGTTTTTAATTCTATGAATCTAGCTAGATTAGACTCTCAGCTTCCAGGTGAATGCAGAATATGCCGTGTGGATCAAGGATACTAGATGAGTAAGTAGCATGTGAAATAAACACGTGATGAAATGAGTAAGGCCTGGTGATGAGGACATTTATTTAGATGCCTAGGGTTTGGGAAAAGGGATTAAGATCAGAGTAGAAGGGCAAGAGATATCACCATCAGATATTGAGCGGCAGTTTGGTGGAATGTTGTATTCTCTAGATACATTTTCCGTGAGGCTTTGGCATGTTGAATGCCTTTTAATAAGGAAAGAAAAGAGACCACCACTCCCATCATCAACAGACACCACCTGGAAACAATAATAACCCGACCAAGAATATGAAAGATAAGAGAAAAGTTAGGCCGCTGCTCATCATTAGAAGAAAAGTAAAAGAGTGACAAATGAAAGCAACCCACTAGCTAAATTCATTTTACAACGCCAACCAGACCAAAGAACAAAATAACAAAAGGACCTGTGGCCGAAGAAAGAAAAATGAGATAGCTTGAGAAGTTGAGATATATGCGACACAAACTTTCCACCACAGTCGACCGAAAGTTGAACTTCCATTGGGGTGCTGTTGAGTATGTCTTTAAGCCGCGAATAGCGGGGACATTTAGATCGAGAGTAGGTGCCATATAGGCCTTTGCTGAAAACTGTGTCTTTCCATCCGCGAACCAGCAACTACCTCGAGTAAGGAATCATTCTTTGCCTAAAGGCCATTCGAGTTTGCTGCGCATACGGTGCATTCATGCCATTGTATGGTATCTGGCACCCTGCGGACTTTATCATCTCCATTAAGTGCCCACTGGTGTATCGACCAGGTGTCATAAACTGACATACCATGGCAAGCTCTGAGATGATGCGCTAACTGCCAAACGTTCCAGTGCTCATCTATAGTCTCTGCACAAGGACCAAGAAAGCAGAAATACGGAGCGTTCTGATATCCGTCGCTGTAGTTTGAATGACGGTATTGGAAGTGCTCCGTAATCTCCTTGCGGGAAGTAAACTCAGTCATGGAAGAGCAGTGAAGGTGCGGGCAGAAAGCATCATTTAGATGCTCAGTTTCGCGAATATGTTGTAGCCATTTATCTTTGCGCGCAAATCTTTTTGTTTCCGACTCACATGTTGGGTAAGGACACTCATACGGACGTGTGTTTGAGTGTCTGGTGGCTTTGTGACGCTGAAGATCTGAACGATTTCGGAAGGGCTTTTTGTGCGAACATCGAGGCTCCGTACATAGCAGAGGCTTCAAATGAATGTTGTTGAGATGATTATTGTAAGAGCTTTTTGTTTTGAAGATGGTTTTGGTTTTGCAGCCTTCCCATGTACAACGGCTATCTGCTTTCCATCCAGAAATTTCTGGCGCAGCCGAGTTCTTAGACGTACCCATTGAAGGCGGCTTAAAAAAGACATCGCTAAGATGGGATTCCGCCCTGTTAGCGTATTTGACTTTTTTTTAACTCACCGATCTTCGTTAACCATCTGCAGCGGCTCCCTATCCACCATTCCATTCGCTGCGACAGCGTCAGCCAACATGGCGCTATAGTTCGTGATGCCCGACATCGAATCGTCATTGGTTTGCGTAACCTCGACTGCATCAAGAGACGGGTATGGATTGGCCTCCATATATGCAAGCATCTCGTCGAGTGTGGTGGTGTTGAGTGCGGCCCAATCGATATCCATGTTCGAATCCATTTCAGGCAAGCTGAAAAAGTGAAGCGAACTAGCGAGGGCGTTCTCGGCAGGATAAATCCCAGGGCGATTTGTGAGGCTCTTGGAGTCGGTGAATGCGATAGTGCGAAGGTTGTTAGAAGAGAAAGGTGCGAAATTTGCTGCAAAAAGAGAGAGCAGAGAGGTCGGGGGGATGGTTTGATTATATGCTTCCGGACTCAAAGGCCAAGGTTGTGGCAGGGCGCTCACGATGTAACAATCCCTGCTCAGTCAGTATGTGAAAACCAATGTGAACAAGTAAAAACACAGCTCCCTGAATGCAAAGCTCTCGGTCGAAGTATACTATTAGATTAATTAATGATCACCTAGATCTCTTCTCATTCGCTTCTCTAACCATCCTTCCTTTTCTACTCCTCGAGATACCTCTCCTCTGTATCGCACCCTTGAACCACCATGCAATCATATCTCTCATCATGAAGACAATGACTGCAAATGCCACCGGCAAGGCTATCTTCCAGAAATAACTCTCGTTGTGTCCAATGCTCGGCATATCCGTGAAATTCATACCGAAATAACCAGTCAAGAAAGATAAGGGAAGGAAAATAATGGTAACGATTGTAAGTTGTTTCATTGACTCGTTTTGGTATGCGGAAATTGTGTTGAAGATTAAATCGATCATGCCATCTGCGTTGCGACGTAACATGTCGAGTGAGTCGGTAATCAAAACGATATGATCTTCCACATCGCCAAGGTACGTTTGTGCCATGGGGCTGATTTTGACAACCGAAGTTGCTTTCGCCATGTCGCCCCGTGAACTACCTTCTCTTCCAAGAAACTTGTGGTCACGAAGAGAGCTTATAAGACTCGCGATGGGGTTAATGAAATTACGTAATGTCGTGATTTCGCTGGTAACAATGTATAAACTTGTTGTATGCTGTATACTTGGGTTAGTGAGGACATTGAGCTCCAAGGAGCCTATGGCATCTTGATATGCAAATGTAACAGGTATAGCAAGATCTATAATGGCATCGATGATGGCCTGCATTAACATCGAGGCGTCACATGACTTTCTGAGAATAGTGTCTGGTGTACTCAGTCTATGAAGGATAGGAGTTTCGATATCGTCAGCGGACGATTCGAAAAATGATATCACAGTGTTGTCTGTAACAGTTAGTTAGGTAACATGGATACAGAATGGAAGCTTACCAGCTGTCAAAAAAATCGAGACTTGCTCTGCGCTGACAGCCAGTTTCTGTTGTGTCAAGGGTGAATGTCTCTCCATATATGCCATTCGTTCTTGGTTTGGACCACCGTGGTATCTTTGCAGTGTCCTCAACTTTTGCACCGGAGCACCTTTCACTCCATCAGTATGCGCAGTGACGAATCCATTTGTAGGATCATGGACTCCAGCAACAGATTTGAGGTTCTGCTGTTTTGCTTTTTTCTTTGGCGCTTCCCAACGTTTCCGCAGGCTGTGCAGTACCTTCCGATATGGCCCCCTTTTCGCGCGATTGAAAGTTTCCATACTTTCATCATCATCGCTGTCGGAATCGCTTTCATAATCAGGATGTATGTGGACGAGTTTTTGGAGTGTCATGACAATATAAGTATGGTCCGTATACCTAATCGCCATTAGCATATATAATAAACTCGCATTTCCCCAACTCACCAATCTGCCTTCGTCCTATTATTCACATTGACCATGTCCTCTATCGCCAACCTGTGTAACTTCTTGGACTTTCCTACTGCTTGTATCACGTCCCAGCTCAACCCATTAATATTAATCCATCGGCACTTAATCCAGGCCTCTTGCTCCAATTCTAAGAAATCCACTAATTGGGCATTATCGAACTCTCGCATCACCATGTTATCCTCACTAAAGTCCACAACCGTTATCTGACACTCCTCATGTAACAATGGAGCCGTGGAGCGTCCGCCATCTGGCTTCGAAGGATCCAGACCGGGTTCTTGTCCAGGATGCCATTCAGGTCGTCGTGGTGCCATATCTACTGTGCGAAAGGTATTCGAGCGTGTTGTGCGACGGCGCAAACTTGGAGAAGGGCCGCGCTTGGACGAGGAGGAGGATAGGTTCGTTTGAGTGGTGTGAAGCTCATCTGCGACACTCTAAGATTAGAATTGTACAGCTAATCGCACATGCTCGTGTCGGTGTAGCACCAAAGCGGATCCATCAACTTGGAAAGGACGTCACTTACGAGCAGGAGCGGTAGGCAAACTCTCCAAATCAAATCCCACGTTTCTCGTTGGCGAGCTGACTGCCGACGGGGAGAAATCGCGCCGCTCGGTTTCAGACATCTTGCTTCAATAAATTCTTTCTCGCCCAAGGAGCCTTCCCTTTTGATAAATTTCGATCGAGGTTGAACTTTCGCGGGTTCCTCTTTCCAATTTGCGCAACAATTCCCAGGGTATAAGATGAACTCCGAGGCGCCTCGCAAGAATGAATTTGCACACGCGCAAAATAACGACGAAATATACTAAAAGAGAGTCGAATTGATGCAAATCAATATGTAACATGGGAAAGTGGAAGAAAGTTGATCTGATGTCAATTGACGGTGGAGACTTTTTGCGGGAAATAGGAAATAAGCTTCGCCAAGACAAGCGGGAAAGCCCGCTCTGAACGGACAAGATTTCTGCATGAACGCATATCTTGCAAAAAACTCTCCTATTCCGGGTTCTTTGGACGGGAATTTGCTTCTGATGCCATATTGGTGAATGTTACGAGTGAGTGTTCCCTACGAAATTATGCCGCAATATGTGAAGAGCACACTTACCACATATCATACCACTACTTCACTGTGCCTTTCGTGTAGGAGATTGCATGAAGCAATTTTCTGTTGAATGCGACGTGTGGATGTCTCCCTTTCTTTCATTTCAAAGTACCGAGTGGAGGTGCAGCGTTGCCATAGTAAGATTACAAAATCATGAAAGTATCCTCACTATCGTTGACACTCACGGCAACAGTCTCAGTATGCGATCCTCCCCAACTCCTACCAGTTATACTACCAACATATATTCTATCTAACCTTCACACGTAAACATCTCGATCGCAAATCCAATATCGCGTTTTTACGTGTAGCTAGCGCGCTGCCTTCCAAGCTTAGTAATATGTGACCTAAAATAACACCTAGCCTCAACTTCTTGGCAGATAGTCCACCAGGTCCAAGCTTCCAATCCAAACCTTAAGCTTCTCTCCTCATCACTTCCAAATATACCTCCCCAACTCACGACATCATCGCCGTCACATCTCATCTCCCATTCCCTCCCATCTCGTCATTCACGTACCCATTGACCAACACCTGCACAATGCCATCACCGCTGACTGACCGAGTTCACATACCCATTGACCAATTCCCGCACACCATTGTCTGACTAACTCACACCATCACGACAAAATGACGAACTCCAATTTCTCTCAACGCCCTGCACAGCCCAGCCCTAATTTCCCTAACCTCCCACGCACAAACTCAACGAGGCTGAGCAGGGGCAGCCTTCTCACTCGTTTTTATTTTCCCTCTCATCTGCCAGTTAGCAGTTAGCCGCCCAAGTGGAGCCGACCGTCACATCCGGGAACCAATGACACCGTACTATGCGGACGCAACGCGATCCCCATGGCACGGGTATCGAGTTGCTGGGGCAGGGGGCCCTTGATAGGCGTTGATGTGACGGTACGGATTAAAAGGGAAAGGTAAGGGGTTTGAACCTTGCTAAAGTGTTGAGGTTCCGTATGGTTCGTGTTGTGGGGTCGGGATCATGCTTTTGATGGGATGTTACTTACGGAGGGGAATGTTTAGGCAAAAGTCTCCAGCGGCCTAGCTGTGCTTAACCGTTGATGGGAATGGGAATAGCTTCATCTGGCAAGCCAGAGATACCGCCTTACAGGACAGACAGGAGAACAGTATCGCGAATGTTTGCCAAGTGGCCAGTTAAAATCTTACAATCCACACATATCACAGCAAAAGCAGCGGAGTCATAAATTTCAGCGAAGAAAAAATTATGGTTTATCATTTTCGTATGTTTTTGATAGTTAATCATATCCCTTCCTTCCATCCGTTCATCAATCATTCCGACCATCGCTAAAAACAAATCATCCCATCCACTCACACCACGCCCCTCCCTTAATTCCTCCTCCTCTCCTCAGTGTAGTATTCATCTACCGAAATAATCCTCAACTGCGACGCCGTCCCTATCTCAAACGGCCACTTCACCTCAAACGGTGACACAACATCAAAATCCACCCGCATCACCTGATCCACCCTCTCCTTCTCATACCGCGACGGTGTCATCCTCCACGGCGTCTTAACCTCCCTCTCCATCCGTATCTCCATCTCCATCTCCATCTCATCTCCCGATTCCGATTCTGATGAGGAATATTCCGTGGGTCTCAGCAAGGGCGATCGCGACGCCGGACTGGGGCATGGTGAGTTGTCTCGTCGCCTCCGTGCTGCTGCTTCTCCGGATGCTTTCATTAAATCGAAGTCTGTGGATGAGGTGCGTTTGAGAGGTCGGTGACTGCGTGCGTGTTGGGCGGATTCGCCCAGGCGCATGAAGGAGTCGATGTCGGTTATGGAGATTATAGGGCCACCGCCGATGATGGGCTGTTGTGGTGGTGGGGCGGTCAACATTTTGGTTGTATCGTGATTAGGGATTAATGTACGTTTGGTGTGGTAGTGGTGGTGGTCTCTCGACTCGGCCGGATGGCTGGGCTGGATCAATCGATCTCGTGTGGCAGTGTTGGTTGGGTCTCTCTTCGCAGACAGTATATTGTAGTTTTTTCTTTCTCGTCGTCTGGTGTAAAGTAATGATCGTGAAAGAAGTCGAATGCAGCAGGGGTATCTTCAGTAAAAGTCGCAAAATAGATAGAGATCGTGGGTATCAAAAAAATCCGCTCGCCAAGTAATCGTAAGTTGAATAAATCGAGAAATCGAGAAATCGAGAGAAGAAGAACGTTTAGTTAAGGATAGTATCGAAATGCACGTTGGCGAAGTATACAGAAAAAAGAATGCTCTGTGATGTTGAGGTTGTTATATCTCAAGATGAGGATATAAGAAAAAAGTCATAGTCGAGAGAAACGAGGATGCACCAGATCCTTATACCTAGGTCAGACCGCATATTCCTCCATGTCATGAATCCCTCAGCCTGCCCTGTCCAGCGCTTATGTTAAGAGAAAAAGCCAATGTCTTAGACCCCCCACTTCGCGCTTCACTGCTTGCTTGCTGGTAAGGCTGTCTTCATTACACATTACACACACCGTGTATGGCATTCCCATAAAAAGCCACACCCACACCCATACGAAAAGTGGAACCCGGCAAGCAGCCAGAAACGAATGCGAGGAGCTGGCACAGCACAGGCGGAATTCCCTCTCTCTCACCACAAAAACAAATGGCCCCATAAAATTAGACGCAAGTCCGCGAGAAACGAAATGAAAGGACAGGGGGCTCTTAATGAAGCGAAAGGCTGTGTTCCTGTCATGGTGTTCGTCTGCGATGCTATTCAGGGATGCGGAAGTTTAATAAATTCTACGATTGGCTAATTTGCGACAGAGCTGGCGGCAAAATAACGTGCAAATGTCGCTGCTGCTGGGCGAAATTGCAGGGTAGATTGGAGGGAGACAGGGTCTGAGACCGTTTTAGATCACCCTATTACCTATGGGGACGAGAACGCACGCACAGACGGTCGGTCGGACGGGTATGTAAGAGTAAGAAGAGAGCGCACAGGATGTACGAAATATGAGCGACCGGATGTACTATGTCGTACACAAACGTCGGGTAGAAACGTATAGTGACTGGTAAACGTCTGCAGGGTCAGCAGCGAATGAATGAAAACCACCGCGTACATTCCCATAGGAATCAAGCCTCAAAATCTAAGTGACAAATGTTGGTGAGTCGGAATCAGTCATCGTTCGTGTCAAACACGTAAAACCCCACCGAAAACACACAGTCATCCAAACGAACAACTCGCATGTCAGATACAGTTTTAGGAATGAGTCGGTCAGGCTAATCCTTCCTTCTTTCGTTCTTTTCTGCCTCTGTACATTGGGCACCTATCGATCAATCATGGAAGGGTACGTACTGGTCGGCCAGTCGGTCAGTTACTGTAGTTGGCTTAGAAGTAGGCGACCGTTCACCGCGACCATTCAGCCGTTTCGAAAAAATGTTCTATTCCCGAACATTCGAACATTCGGTCTGACGGTCTAGAATTCAAGGTACGCGTTTGTTCGGATTACGAAATCCATTGATTCGACGGTTATTTCTGACCTGAGACGAAACAAGACGGGACGACATGAAACGAAACGGCTAATCTTTCGTTGGCAATTCTAACATGTCTAATTGGTTGGTTTGGTAGTGAAATTACACTCTATGCATAAGTTGCCGTAGGACGAAAGTACAAATGTTGGCATTTCTCCCGAATAGTGATTGATAGCCTATGCTCAATCGCTTCTTTTTGCGATCGACCACAAAGCAAGAGTCAGTATTAGGTTAGTCAATCGCCACGTGTATGGACAACTATTCCGCATGGCATCGCATCATCCTTCGAAAGAGAGAAGAAAGGTACTCGGTCATGTAAAATAATCTCATGTCATCTTGGGTATATAGGATTTCATCACAGCCGTTCTTAGGCTGCAGGCGTTTTTTGTGCGTATTGTGTTTCGTCTGTACTGATCTGCTGCTAGCTGGCCCCACCGCTATGCATCCTTATGCATGCATACCGTGCGATAATCCCCGGGGGTGGAGCGATAAGTGGGTATGAATGCAACCCCCGCAAAATGTTGGACTGGGCTTCGTCCATCATGAATGAGAGGATCGTCTTCCTTCGGGATGCTCGATAGTATACTACTCAGTCGCTCGCACATCGACGATCGTTGCACGTAAAGTGTATGCAGGTCCCGTTTATGACCGCTCACGTTTTTCTGGGCTGGAACCCCCACGAGATAAGTGACTGAGCGTGTGAGTCTGTCCTGTTCCGCAGCCGTTGAATGATCCTGATGTTTCAAAATTGGTGGCTGGCATTGTGCTGACCGGCACGGCGTGCATGAGAATTCCGGATCGGGTGCAAACTGTTGGCCTTTCGGGTGGCTACCAAGTGGGGGCGACCATGTCATCGGTATGTTGGAGCAATTGTCGGCGCAGTTGGTGCTTCTATCAGTCACTGTCAATTGGACAAGATCCTGTAGAATGCTTCGGAGGCATATTTCTGGTATCATCCTAATCCTAAAGACGGCGAGCTTGGTGGCAATGGGCTTTTGAAAGTATGATTAAAGGGGATCAAACATTTAAGGTTGTTGGTAGCGATGGATACCACAGCGTGGAACTGCGTGCTACTCGAGCAAATCAATCCAAACACATTTTCACATGTAATTTCAGTATGCAGCGCTTGCACAGTTAATCTACTCATGCATCTATGCTAATAAATGACAGCCTGCAGCTACGATATCTATCACTCACACGATATCTGACCCGAGCGAGAGTATTACTCGCTCTACTAATAGGCGAACAGAGCTCAAGAACTACCATCCAACACAAGGGTTCCGCCTTGGCCCGAGGACTATCATGTTGGTTTGGTTATGGACCGCCGACACGAGCGCTGAAGCTTCACTTCTGACTGACAACTTTCAATCAGCACGAGTTGTCTTCGAGCTGAAGATGACGCTCGCAGGTAATTGAACACAGCCATGAACTGCTATGACTCTGTAGACTACGAGATATCTGATGTAATATGTTGCGATCCAGAACCCAGTGACTTTTCCAAGTGACGGATGATACGGATCCTGCAGCTCTCAGCCGCTTTACGAACGAAATCTACTCGCACGACATAAAATCCGATAAATGTCACAGCGCCACGTGGAGCTGTGGAGACGACGGATGCGAGGTGTGGAGACTGCTTCGTTGTGCTATCATGTGCTGTGTTGTAAGGCTGGGTCTGAGTAGGTGGTTCGAAGGATTTTAGTGGCGGGTTGGTGTTTTGTTGGAATTTTCAGCTTAGGGATAAGCTCAAGGACTTCGCGTATGTTGATCACTACAATGCTTATCATGAGCTTCCGTTTCGCGAATCAAGCTGTAGCTGATGTGATCAGACTCAGGTATTTGAATTGTTCTAGTAAACGTCAGCTTGTCGGTCGCCGAGATGATTGAGTTGAAATCTTTTTGTTGAAGTGTTGAGAACGCAATCAATCAGAAACTGAGTGGATAGGGTACAGTAATGGGCATTGTCAACAAAATTACGCCATATGAAGTTCAATGATTGAAGTTAATGAGGCTTGCATACTAAAGTGATGGAGATGGCTGGTATGGGTATTCCTCACCTGGGAATGTCCGGATCTGCGTCGACCCCATAGCTGACCACCTCTCGACCTGATTTGAGTTTTGGTATGCCTTGTACTTCGTTCCTGAGCATTATGATCCAGTACTGCTGGTGAAAAGGATATGCCGGTGTGTGTATAAGTTTCTCATCGCCGCTATCAATCTTGATTCTTTCTAATCTCTTACATCCAACTCATCAACATTATATCATGGCAAATAATCTGAGCAAGAACACTTCCGCTTGGCGATGAATGAAGATCTGATGAATTTGCACGAGTCAGCACGACTAGGTGTTTCATCTAATGCCGACTTGACGTAAAAGCACCCATTCACCATTCAGCATTAGTCAACTGACATGTGCCGTCAAGCTAGTCATGCTACCTTCACTAAGGTATATCTGCTACTAGTTCATTGACCCTCAGATAGAACAACCTTTTTATCCAAATACCATCATTAGCAAACATCCTGCGCCTAGCATAAGACCGGCACGATAACCAGACTTATGGTATTCACTGCAATGGTAATCGTATTTGCATTCATGAAACGATAAGGCTGAAAAACGGAGATGCTAATCATCAATTCGACCGTCCCGGACGAACTGATGCGCCGATTGACATCAAGATAGAGTTTGCACTAGCCACTACTCCATGATATAGCCCAGAAAAACATGCTTTATTTCGACATCAACGATCGTGGCTTGATTTAGCTCCCGTTCGGGTCGGCGATCACCCAGTCTCCTCTATTTTGATCCTGCCCCGCGATTTCTATATTTTCCATAAATTTTCATGATAATATCAATCCTCGGCATTCAAACATATATCATATTTACTCTTATATACCTGCTCGAATAAACTCAAAAGTCCCAATGCCCACGTTATTCTACGCTCAGAAATACACCCCGACCATGAAGTCGCCCTGCAATTCCCACATATACACCTACTCCATGAGCCGAGGTGGAATCACGAAGACCCAAACAGTTTCATGGACTTACGAATTGAGGGAAAACCTGCCGTCTGGTGTAAAGGTATCGGTCTCCAAGTACGACATTCTCCAGAAAGTCGAGAGTAATGACGGTGAAAAAAGTCCGTGTGGGGATGTCAACAGACGGTCGTACCATCCTTGGGAGGGGGAGGGGATAGAAATAAATGAATTGAGAGAGTTGGCTGAGTCGTCTCGCCCAACCAGGCTTGAGAAAGACGTGAACATCGAATCATAGTGGAGAAAAGCGCTGAGGGCGAGGATGTCTGGCGGTGGCTAGTGGGGAATGAGGAGTACGCCACGAAGACGAGATCTGAGATCGCGAACAGCGATTTGGATGCAAGGCAGGCTGCCACCACATCGACAGGCATTAATCGCCGATGAGCCAGGATATTGCATCATTGCCAGTCTGGATCCCTCTTGGATCCCGGGATTTGGCACCGAAGTATATATTGATGGAATTCCATTGGATGCAAGAGGAGGATGTTGGAAGGCCACATGCGGATGAGGACCTCAATGGCCGGATGAACGTGGAAAGAGTCGGGGTATTAAGTTATCTATCGGTATTAAGTTCTCTATCAAGTAATGAAGTGGGATTCGCTTGAAAGGAGGATGCGGAAAGGCAGCAGAACAGGACTCAGAGGAATGAATTTAGCTCCATTGCGGTCTGCTTTGAAAGAGCATAATTGAATAGTTAACATGTGTAATTTTATACTAAAAGAGATGAGAGTAATAAATAATAACAGGAGGTCAGCCAAGGAGCAAATTGAAGGAGCGTAGACCATCTCGGTCGCTGTGATTTATTCTGATATAAGTTCAGTTAAGTGTAATCAATCGAAAAGTACGCAAAGTAAAGACCAAGCTGGTAATAAAATCGCATGATCGTCGGATTTTAGAGGCTTTCATATTATAGATGAAATGACTCGCTCAAGAAATTCACTTGTATAGAGCCGTCCACACCTTCAACAACACTCCCAGCTTTTTGTTCAACATCATCAATCTTAACCTTCACACGAGCCGCCACATCACCCAGCTTCTGACTATTCGGCACATCAAGTTCTAACAAATTCTGAGTGACCTCGCCAACAATAACCTGCGTTGTCGAAGATGCCCAATCATAGTCTGGTCGTTCTTCTTTGCCGATGAGAAGCACTCGATCCTCTCGAAGCAGAACCGGAAGGTGCAAGTTATCAAACTGCTCGGTAATCCAGGCTGGCCCGGTACGAAGCTTTCCGTCGAGCAAGCCTCTCCATTTTCCTGCCGGTACGTAGTACTCTACAATTCCCTCGTCGTCAAAGATCGGCGCAACAAGCAGGCTGTCTCCGAGCATGTATTGGTTGTCGAGTGTCTGGCAAGTACGGTCTTGCGGAAACTCTAGAAACATGGCCCGCAGCAGGGGAACACCTGTGTTATGAGCCTCTATTGCTTTAAGGTAGATATATGGCATCAGCTTGTTCTTCAGCCGCGTAAACTTCCGTAAGACATCGCAAGCCTCATCATCGATGAGCCACGGTACTCGGTAGGTCGCCGAGCCATGGAGTCTGGAGTGGGAGGAAAGCATGCCGAACTGGACCCAACGTTTGTATAGCGTCGCTTCGGGTGTAGTTGGTGCTTGGCCTTCCGACATGAAGCCTCCGATGTCATGGGACCAAAAGCCAAAGCCGCTCAAGCCCAAAGATAGGCCTCCATGAAGCGACTGAGACATTCCCTGCCATGTACACTCACAGTCTCCTCCCCAATGTACTGGAAATTGCTGTCCACTGGCTGTGGCAGCACGAGCAAACAGGACTGCCTCGCTCGTCCCTCTCTTCTTCGCAATTGCATCATAAACGGTCTTGTTGTACAGATACGAGTAGTAGTTGTGACCAGCTCGAGGGTTCATGCCATTGAAAAATTGGACGTCTTCCCATGGTATCCGTTCGCCAAAGTCCGTCTTAAAGCTATCCACTCCAATGTCTAGCAGACGGAAGAGATGCTCCTGGTACCAATTGAGAGCGTCCGGATTGGTGAAGTCAACGATGCCCATGCCAGCTTGCCAGATGTCGCTCTGCCAGACCGAGCCGTCGAGCCGCTTGATCAAATATCCATGCTCCATTGCGTCTTCGAATACATCGGAATTCTGCGCAATGTATGCGTTGATCCAAACACAGACTTTGAGCCCACGCTCGTGCAGGCGGCGAAGAAAACCCTTGGGGTCTGGGAAATACTGTGGATCGAACGTGAAATCGGTCCATCGATGAGCCTTCATCCAGAAGCAGTCAAAATGCAGAACAGACATGGGTATACCGCGCTCTGCCATTCCGTCTAGTTGTGCAGTGACTGTTTTTTCGTCATAATCAGTTAGGAACGAAGTCGAAAGATACAACCCAAAGCTCCATGGAGGTGGCAGTGCAGGACGACCTGTGAGCAGCGTGTATCTCTGGAGTATCTGATGGAAAAGTTAGCTCTTTCAATCTACGCGCAGTTTGCGTGGGAGGCTGTGAAGCAATTCCCTGTCTATTACCTCTTTAGGGGTCGGGCCATGAATGATGTACCAGCGAATCTCTTCGCCTTGGACAGCAACGTTGACTCTTGCAAGCTGCTCAGACTGAATTTCCAAGGAAACCAAATCTGAATGGTCGAAAAAGACACCATAACCTCGGTTCGTCATGTAGAAAGGAATGTTCTTATACGCTGAAACGCTGGTGAGCAATTTCAAATTTCCTCAAAGAATTATTGTGGTTAGACGTACCATATGGAGTACAAGTGCCCGCATCTTCATTCCACAAGTCAATCACCTGACCGTTCTTCACAAGGGGGCCGAACCTTTCACCAAGACCATACACGTATTCGCCAACTTGTAAGCCAAAGGACAGGCTCATATAAGCGCATCTACCTTTCTGTTCGGGCCGACGGTAGTATGGATCAGCGATAGCAGTTGAAGCCTTGAGAGGTAGAGGTATACCATGCTCGGGTGATGCAATGATATATTGAACGCTCTCGAAGGCCAGTTTTGTCAATAGCCGGCCGGTCTTCGAGGACCTGTATGCCAGATTGAACTGCTTTGGGCTGGCATCGAGTTCAGCAGAAAGGGCACCACAACTCAAAGACGTGATGTTCTTCTCTTCAGCTTTTTCAATCCGTACATGTGTTATAGGAGCCTCGATGCGCGTATTAGGGAATAGGTTGAATCTCGGATCAGTATTCTTCGCGCCTCGGAAATGCCCTGCTTTGCAAGAGATGATGTCTCGCGCTTGGGCGGTAACTTGCAATGTAATCGTCGGCTTGTTTAACGTATCTCCTCGATGTGCAACATGCTGAATGGTGCAGAGAGCTCGAAGCACACCGGGGCTCGGAATAGTGATATCTTTGATCTCTACAGCATTGTGAATTGTGCAATCTTCCTGGTTGAACCAGACTCCGTGCGTGAACTTCATCTCTCTCGACGTTGTGTTCAATTCCAGAGCTGCTGACACAGTTAGGACTCTCTACGAAGCCAGAACGCGTTGAATCAGATGATTCAATATTAAATACGTCAAGCTACGATCGTAACTCCCTCAAGCTGGCTCAACAGGTGACGTGGTGCTACATGACGATACATGCGCTGAGTCAATTCACCAATCACACCCAGCTTCAATGGCTCTCGGTAGTTGTTCAAGGAGGGAGGAGCAACACCACTTTATCCAGCGGTTATTTTCGCTCTCATAACGTCTGGATAATATGAATGTCTAAACCGGAAGTGATCGTTTCGAAACCCCGCATTTCTCCACGTAGCTCGGATGTGGCTTACCGAATGCTTCGGCCTTCAATTGGCGCGCCAAACTAAGGGGGCTTACGGGATGATTGGACGATCTTAGGTAGCAAGCTGACTACAGTTTGAGAGTCCATGTGGAGCCATCGCCATTAAATCTGGGTAACATTCCTACTGACTCTGGGCATTCGCACGTTAGCTGGTAACATACTCGTAACTTTACGATCTTCAGTGGGCCATGCACCGTCCCAGGTTCATCTCTCCAGATGCTTCTGGATACACTTACTTCTGCGGTAAATATCCAATCCAAGATTGGCTGCTTGTACACGCCGGCTGACAATATTCAGCGTTCTTTGTTGGTATCGGTTCGCTGCTATGGGGTTACGATTCGGGTATCTTTTCCACCGCGCAGTCACAAGTCTACTTCGAAGAGAAGTTTCACCCTAACCCAGCCATGTTAGGCGGTATCATCTCTGTCTATACAGCAGGAGGAGCTGTTGGGTGTTTGATGTCTGGGTTGATTAGCGATCGGTTCGGCAGACGTGGAACTATCCAGATTGGTGCAGCGGTGGCTGCGATCGGCACCGCCATGCAAACTGCTGCTCAAGACACCATTCTTTTAATCTTCGGGAGATTGGTCGCGGGGCTCGCTATTGGTATAATATATTTCGCCATCCCCATGTATCAGTCCGAGATCGCGCCAGCAAGTCACCGAGGCTTCTTTGTCGGTCTTCATGCCCAGTGTATCGGATTCGGCTATATGACTTCGAATTGGGTAGGATACGGAGTATACTTCTCATCAGGGCAGTTCACGGTCAGTTTAGGAGCAACCTCAACTTCTTGAAGAAGTGATCGCTTGCTGAATACCCTGCAGTACCGCTTCCCAGTTGGTCTTCAAGTCTTCTGGGCTGTCCTGCTACTAGCCGGGTCGTGCTTCCTCCCGCGATCTCCAAGATGGCTACTTGAGAAGGGCAGGACCGAAGAAGCAGCTAAGGTCATGAAGAAGCTGCGTCGCCGCAACGCCGATCAGGAGGTCTTAAAGAAGGAGTTCATCCAGATGCGTGATCAAATCACGTGGGAGAAGGAAAATGAAGTGACCTCCCTCATGGCCATCCTCAAGAAACCGTCCTATCGGAAACGACTAATCCTTGGAAGCTTGATTCAAATCGGTCAGCAAATATGTGGTATTTCTGCGATAAACTATTATCAAACCACGATGTACAAGTCGCTCGGTATCAAGGGTTCGACCGTTCTGCTTCTGGCTGGTGTGTGGGGGCTCACTGGTCCTTTGGCCAATGTATTCTGTTTGTTGTTCATCATCGACCGCGTCAAGCGCCGAACTCTGTTCTTGGCCGGTTCAATTGGAATGCTCATTGACATTGCAATTGTGCAGGCGATTGTTTCGGTGTATGGTGGAAGCGATAACACAGTCGCTAATGGTTTCGGCATCTTCTTCCTCATACTCTTCGGCGTGATCTTCTCGCTTTCGTGGAACTCTGGAGCGCCCGTATACACCACGGAGATATTCCCCACCCAGATTCGTGCCATTGGAGGTGCCATCGGAACGTTCTGGTCGTTTGTCATCCAGGTCGTCTTGGCTCAGGCTTCACCGGTTGCTTTAACTAACGTCGGTTGGCGCTACTACTTCTTTTTCATCGCATGTAACCTCGTAAGTGCTGTCGCTGTATATCTTTTCCTACCAGAGACTTCTGGTAAATCTCTGGAGGAAATTAGCGAGGTCTTTGGCGATGCATTCGTGACAATTCATATGGACGAGCAACTCAAAGACGGTGCACAGGAGGGACCGATGAACCACACGGGTACTGTAAAGGATGGAGAAATAGCACACATTGAAACGAAAGAGGCCTAGCTGGGGGGATAGAAGATGGTTCTAGCGAAAATGGAAAGGCGCGACTTGAAAGGTCGAGCTACAGGTGTCTGGAGGTGGTGAAAGCAGTACTGGGCTTTTCTGTATTAGGATTCTCGATTAACAGACCAATATAAACCTCAATTATCCTTAGATTTTGCGAATTTAACGAGGAAAGAGATGATAAATGACCAAGATGAGGTTGAGGTTGAGAACTCCACGTGCTAGTTTGAATTAGCGCCTTCGGGGACGCTAGGGAGCGCCACCCGAGCACTAGATACCATATCGCACCAATTTTCACACCTGAAGTGTATTACTTATTCTTATTATTTTCCATTATTATTTCACACTATAGGAGTTATTGATTGATGAATGAGTATCGGGGGGGCACGAATTCTGTAGGAGGCATCGGAAGTATGATAATTACGCCTCTGACTAGACAGTGGCCTTAGAAGGCCTTGCAGGGCCCTATAGGCGGTCCAATAAGGTGGGGTTGAATTTTTGGTGGGCACTGTGGGACATATATTCTCACACCTGAGTGAGGGAAACTTCACCAGCTCATGGCTTACGGAGTATCGCTTGGAAGATCTCTAAACTTTCACTGTGGTCATTGCATCCAACTGCCGATCTGAAAATCACCCAGCGGGTAAAGTCCTCTTCTTCCCCTCCTTATTTAGGCTTTTGGCATTACCTCATTCTCTAGGTAACGTAGGTCATGGCAGAATATCCAACCTCGAATGCTCTAGCACGCTCTATGGATGTAGACGTCTTGGCAATGATCCCCTTAAATGAGCGAGGGCTGCTGGCTATCCCGGCTGTGCGGTACTTGCACGAAATTCAACATGGCACTCACGAAAGCTCTTGTTCTTTTCTTTCTTGCAGTTTCTCATCTCGATTCCATATGTTCAGCCACAAACTTCTACGTCTCACCTGATCACCCCGAAGGACAAAGTGGGGATGATAGCTCGACTGCCATCCATTTTACAGATATCGTCAAAGCCAAGAATGCCGTCCGTGATGCCATATCAGCTGGCCAAAAGGACAATATCACCATATTCATGTCGGATGGAATGTATTATCTGGATAAACCACTGCATTTCTCTAGCGCCGATTCTGGCAGCAATGGCTATACCGTAACCTGGAAAGCGACAGGCACCGGAACTATTATTTCTGGAGGTCTGAAGGTTACGAATTGGACAAAGAATGACACATCTGGCATATACAGTGCGAATGTCCCAAAGAAAACACAATCCAGAAATCTTTACGTTAACGGATGGGCTGCCAACTATGCCCGGGCAAAGCTGGATAGGAAGTATTTGAGTTTCACGAACACAAGTGTGCAATGGACCACTCCTAACTATGACTGGTTGATGACTACTCCCGGCATAGCCAACGCCGAATTACGCTCTATCAACTCTTTCACAGATCGATATGCTCCTATCAAAGCTGTGGGTAATCGTGAGCTAATCATGGTCCAAGATTGCTGGAAGAATCAAGTGATCGGATGGGACGACTTTGTTGCTCCATTCTCTGATTTCGGTGTGTGGATCCAAAATTCCTTGGCTCTTCTTGATGAGGGAGGAGAGTATTACCTTGACTCAGATGCAGGACTCGTGTATTATATGCCACTGAAAGGTGAGGACTTGTCAACAGTTGACACTTATCTTGGCATCCAGGAGGCTCTGGTTGTTGTCTCTGGTAGCTATGATGACCCAGCACAGCTACTATCATTCGAGGGTCTGAACTTTGTAGGTACTACCATTGCGTATATCAAGAGACTTCAGGTTGATTACTTTTTCTAGGCGCACACAACATGGTTAAAACCTGGTCAGGGTTACGGCTATGTTGATCAGCAGACAGGCGGCTATATCGGCGAGAATGTTACTTATCCAGAATTCGAAGCTGCCAGATCTCACTGGTATCAAATGCCTAGCGCCATACAAGTATCTGCTTCACGTGACATTACATTTGACGGAGGCTCTTACCAGCAGCTGGGTGGCGGTGGCTTCGGTATTGGGAATGATCCTAATGCTCATCTAAGTGGTATAGGACTTGGTGCGAAGAATGTTTCAGTAACGAATGGATATTTCACACAGGTCATGGGAAACTCCATTACTGGAGGGGGGATCAACATCCCAGCTCATCATCCGAACGATACTAAACTGATCAATTCTGGCATCCATATTGAAGGAAATATTTTCTACAACACATCGTCGTTATTCAGCTCAACGGTTCCAATTCTCTTCACATATGTGCAAGATTCCACCGTGAAAAACAATGACCTCTTCCATGTTCCATACTCTGGCATTTGTATCGGATATGGTTGGGGCATGAATGATGAAGGTGGGAGCCAGACCTACGTCGACCGTGGCACATACAAGTATCAACCCATCTTCAACACACCGACCACGGCAAGAAACAACCTCATTGAGGGAAACCTCGTCAACGACTTTGGCTGGTCTCACACGGACCTCGGCGGCATTTATACATTGTCCAAGAGTCCCGACACGATCTTCCGTGAAAACTATGTACTCAACAGTACTTGGTATGGACTATACACCGACGAAGGTTCCAACTCCTACATCTTCGAGCATAATGACTTTCTACCTGGAGCTAGGAACGGCTCTGGGTTTGGATGGTACAACCCTAACCAAGGCTTTCCAGCCAACCCCGGTATGCACACGGCAAACAATACACTCACGGACAATTTTGGCTTGTATCCGACCAACCGCGATTTCACAAATGCCCCGCATGGTTCAGGTGTGCTCAACAACACGTTTATGCGCAACTTTATCGTGCCGGGTTTGACAGGGACTACAATAGAGGGCCAACGTGTTGCGTACAGAGCTGGGATCACACCAGGCGCGCGTGTGGGAAGACCAGTCATGAACCCTCCCGTTGCGGAATCGGGCATCAGTCTTGAGTTTCCATCGAATTTACCCGGAAACCTAGTACTCAAGCTATGGAACTTTGATGACGCACTGTTCAGCGACTTATCCTTCAACATCAAGACCGATAGCCATTTGACTGTCGACGCAGTACAGATCCCGAAGGACATTCCAGGTGACAGCTCCGTAAACAGTACCTGGAGACTATCTAGTGATGCATGCTCCGTGCCGTCGGTGTCTGTTGTAGCAACTTACACAAACACACGCACAAACCAGAAGGGGTCTATTTCTATAAATGGAACGATGCCGGGACTACTTCCACTGAACCAAACATGGCACACATCATCGACATGGCCCGCATCCTTCGGACAGCTCTGCAACTCCATCGGCATCCGAACCTCCGGTAGAGATATGAACGGCTCATACGATGACTGGGCTGCTGTATACAAGTCTAGCGCCATCGGATCCTCCGGTAGCATCTTAGCAAGAGTAGCATCCATCGACGCAGTAAATGCTTCCTCGAAAGCTGGAGTCGTCGTGCGGAACAGTTTCAATACATCGAGTCCATCAAATGATGCCAGCCACCTCAACTCCACAGGCTACGCCACGGTTTTCGTCACACCTAGTCAAGGCGTAATATTTGAGTGGGACTCGGCCGGGAATGGGTATCTCCGGAACTCGTCTTCGGTGCCCGCGGTGCGTCCTCCGGTGTGGGTACGGATCAGTATTGCCAATGCAAGCGCGAGTGGCTATTACTCCTTAGATGGAAAGACTTGGTCGCAAGTGGGGAACAGGGTGACGCTGACGAAGCGAGCGTCTAGATCTGATGCGGGTGTGCTCTCCAATGCGCACACTGGCTTCGTTAATGGGACTGCTATTTTCGAGGATATAAGCTTCCAGTAAAATTAAAGAGCTTTCTCTCTGACCAGATTTAGGCGCTGGAATTCGGGCGTTCGCAACGTAGTAATCATGTTGGCTGATGACTATCACAGTCGATCGGTGCAGATATTTCATCTTGGAACGTTCTCAATTGCCGTTGTCACTCCGGCGATGGGGTATTTTTGGGAAGAAAACCATTTGTAGCTCTTAGAGAAATCTTATTCGGTGTAAAAGTCCATGTTAATGTATCAAAAAGGCGCTCAATTCCAACGATGATAACCTTTTAGGATTAGGGTAGCATTTCCCCCTATCGTTGAAATAGGGCAGTCGCCTGCCTCTACAGGTGCTAGACGACTACTAACACATGAAACCAGAGGTTAATTTACCCATAAAGTCCATCAATGTCACCCCTATATAACTCCAAAGCCGGCGCACGCTGCACACTCCCTTTAGCAGCTCTCGGAAGCGGCTTGCTAGGAGACGTAATAATAATATGCGACTTCGCAATCGACGTCTGCGGCGGAAATTCATTATTGGTCGCATCCACCAACGCATACAAATCCTCCATCACACTAGATCCATCCGACAAAGGCTCCAACAACTCGACAAGTAAAGCAGGCCTAGGCTTGCCTGCACCGCACATCACAGCTGCTTTCACAAACGATGCGCTGGAGATTATCTCTTCGTATCTAGAAGGATGCACACTCCCTCCTGTGCTGAGTTTAATCAGATCATCGACTCTTCCCCGATAGGACCAGAACCCTTCTCGGTGAGGATCTGGGGTGAACATATCTTTCGTAGGGTACTCTTGTAGTTTAGGGAACATCTGAAAAACAGCTTGTTCTTCCTCAACACAGCTATTCCGGATAATGACAGCTTCATAAACATCATCCTGCAGATGCCGAAACTGCATATTCTCCTTCGGATGAGGCTTCCAACTATTCCAACTCCTTGTATCCCAAGGACCACGAGGAATGATTTTATGAATCGTTCCGATTTCGCTGGTTCCATACATACCGAATACACGGAAGTGCTTGGTGAGGATATCGCCGGTGGGTTTGGATAGTGGTCCGCCGCCGAAAGATACCATGGATACCTTGCCAGAGATCTCATTGATGTATTTGATATCCGAGGCAAGTCCATCCAAGACATGTGCTGGTGCAAGGAGAAGATCCGGAGAGTTGTGGCGGATCATTTCGAGAGCTGTGGCCCATGTGACTGGTGAGTCTGGGAGGGGGAAGAGGACTCTTAGTTGGTTTGGAATGGCGCCGAAGAGGTTGGGTAGCAAACTGCTGGCCTAGATACGTTTAGAGTTTGAGATATCTGGAAAAAAAGGCGGGGGAAACTTACATGGTTCGCAGGTGCAACGGAACAAACTTCAACTCCATGAATTACATGCTCCAGACTGGTGTGTCCCTCCGGCGCTGGTAATTGATTCTGTTCAATCCAGCTCGCCACCCAACCATGAGTGTAGATCAGAGGTTTCGGCATGCCAGTAGTTCCCGAAGTATGGACGACAATTAGGGGCTCGGATTTGGCTGACTCAAAGGTTTTGTTGAATTGATAGTGCTCGTATTCCTCGTCAAGAAGCTTTGACAGGCTCGGGATCTCGTGAGTTTCTCTACCACTCTCAGCGGATAGCTTGGCTACAATGTCATATTTGTTCGATGATGTCAGTACTCGTTGACATTCCAGTTGATCTAGTAGTTTTCTGAGTCCGGTGAGTGGATAGCTTGGGGACGGGAAGATCATCTAAATAATTGTTAGTGAAAGCTACATGGTAGATGCGCAGGGTGCTAGTGGTACCTTGTATCCAGCCTTCACAGAAGCCAGAAGAATGATTATATACCGCGGATCCCAGGGACCAAAGTAAGCAAGTGTTTCGAAACGTTTCGATTCACCAAGCTCACTCTTAATCCACCAAGCCATTCCATTGATAGCATTTGCCATCATCCTGTAAGTAATTTTGCGATACCCAGCGTCATAGCTCAGAGAATCTCGAGGTATCTTGGCCCAAATGGACTCTGGTCTTGCTTGGGCCAGCCCGTCGACGATGTGGTTGAGTAGCTGCTTTCTCTGGGGAAACAGGGGCTGTGGTGGGGTAGGAGTTTCTGAGAACTGAAGGGTTGGCATCTTGGTTTGGAGTCTTTACTATGAAACTTTAGGGCAAAAAGCTACGTATGATGGAGTGGTGGAATGCAGAGATTCTTCTTGTCGGTGTTAACCAAGGGGAGGGGATATCTGATGTTTTATGTTGCACCGGTAGCATAAGTTTTTGTTTCTTGGTTATTTACGCCGTTGAGAGATACTAGACGCAGGTAAGAGGCGGCTGTACTACGCCTCCTGTAGGAATACTTGTCCGGCTATGCAGGTATCTACCCAGCCGACCAATACATCGCTACGAGTCTGCACTAACATTGACACCCCACTTGAAATTCAATACGCCGCTGAACTACAGTATGCAGCCTAATCACCAACAATCACCAACTAGGAACTGTTCCATGCCAATCTACTCAGTCCAACACTTTTAACCCGTTGGCGAGATGAAATGACCACGTAATCCGTTCCCCAGAGGTGCACCGCTCCGATGCAGACCATCTTTACTTTGCCTTATCATAGTCGCCAACATGTTGTCCGCAGAATCCGGGTTTAGCGAAGTCTGTTTGCATGAGACTAGCACCGGATCTCTTGTGCATCATCGGAAAGGTTCTTCCTCGCGGTCAGATTCTTCTCTCGATATGCCAAGAAAGCTGGATCCGGTGGATTTAGGTCGAAGGTATACTCATGATTGCGGGATGACCCACTGCTAGATCTTAAGATCTTCACATCAATGGTCTGGGTAAGTTCATGCCACTGGCTGATGTGCAAAGGCATCTCCTAACAATTTCGGCCGCTCCATTTCTAGGCGTTGGTACATGCTGGAGAAAATTAGTTCTGGGTCGTGGAATGGGCTGTATGCCGGCCCGATACTTTACTGCTTGCATTACCATCATTGTCCCCAAAGACATCGGGTACGGTAATTTGTCCGCGAACTTCAGCAGACCCACTCTCAAAAGCTTGCTTCTGGGTAGCTGCTTCTATGCTTCCCCTTGAAACCTAGTGACCAGTCTGCCCTTGTGAAGTTGTGAGAAAAGCGTTGTTAGTCTTCCATTGCAAGTTTCTCGAAGTGAGGATTCCTATTTAATAACTAACTATAATTACAGCAACTAAGATCATAAAGCACACTTGAAATGAAATTGCGCAGTAGCAAGAGGCTTGTGAAACGCAGGCTACGCCACTTCTTGTTCGTGCTAGCCCGAAACCCAAAGCTAGATGATTCTGAGACCTGGATTGCACCTCCCTCGACAATCACAATCGGCCACATATCGCCGCTTCCATCATAAAAGTCCCCGCGCAGAATAAAGCAAATTAAGCAAAGAAAGCAATACTCCTGATTTCAATTCAAAGATTACCAGATTCACCGTATTCTGAGCCTGATGCCTGCACCTCATCATCATCGACCTGATCAACCCCTCCATCTAACTGCATCTTATCAATTCCGCTTTCGGCACCCTCTGGCATTTCTGCTGGATTAAAAGAATGGGAGACCCTCTGCTTTTTAGGGCCAGAGCGTATTATCAAAAGTCCTGGAGCCCTCCTTTCGATGGAAGAAAGCCCATTATTTGAAGTGCTACCTCTGTCGATGCTCGAGGCAATCTCACAGTTGATTTGGTCCACTGGCTCAATTTCCTCTGCCTCAGTACTGAAGTCTTTATTTTGTTGTCCTGGGGTTTGAATGGCAGGTGGTAGAGGAGTTGATGGACCATCTCCAAAAGGTTGCTGCGCCAAGACCCCAGTTTCCTCTGTGGAGTGACCATCGCGCGCCCGAGTGGGGTTAAGATTCATTGCCTTATCGGTCACCAACTCTTGATCATCTGTGTGAGTTTTGTTGGTAACTGCACCTGATGCTTGCCCGGGGACTTTTGGTTCTGGGTGAACATCTTTGCTACGACTTCCTGCTACCTGTTTCGGTGGTCTTGCGAATGGAACCGGGCTGATATCTGCAACTGCTGGCTGTCGTACCTTTTTGGCAACGCCACTCGTGTTTCTCTTACAGGCCGGCTGTTCCAGATGCTTTCGTTGGACGGGGCCTGGTTCTTGTGAAGCCTTGGTACCAGATAGTTGTCGTGCAGGGATTGATTCTCTTGACATATCATGCTGATGGTGGAGCTTATCAACGATTCCATCTTGATTGGATTCACGATTCTTCCCACCTCCATTCGTCCTTTGGCTGTTAAAATGGGACGCTTCTCTAATCAAGTAAACAACTTTCCGATGGAGAAGAGGCATATCTGACGACTTCGAATCCAAGAAGTTTCTTGTCTGTACGAGCGCAGAGATCTTGTCGTCTTCTGATGGCAGAGTTTTGTAAACCTGAAAGACTATGCACAACCAAGCATTTGGCGGCATTGGTTCATTGGGGGCCGTTTGACCAGGGATCAAAGAAAAATGAAAGCTATATGTCTCATCAGTGAGAACCGAATTGCATTTCAGTTTCAAAGCATGTTCGAATAATGCTCGATAGTGGTACTCTCTGTCCTTCCATGTTTCTTCGTCCTCGCCCCAAGTATGAAATGCCTTCCCATCTTTTTTGGCCGTATTGCTGAATAGGGGACTCAAAGTATTAGACAGTCGGGATGCTAGATTCATTGCCTTTCCGCGGATCTGCTTGTCCCTGAACTGTGCGGTATCCATGTAAGCCTTGTAAGCAGCCAAATCGAGCCATCGGAGCTGATCCCATCCACCTTTAAAATATATCAGCATATATGTGAGGGATTTGACACGAGTACGTACCTGACTTTAAGACAATCTCTTCGTATAGTTCTTGCTTTTCGGAATTCTTTGGCCCAAACAAGGGGAAATCGGTAAGGAGAATCCACTTTCTGAGAGCAGCAAGAGCCAGCAAAGCAACAACAGCAGACGCATCACATTGGTTCGCCAGTCTCCGCAGACAAGTTTGGCCACCTAGTCTTTCGAAAGCAGGTCCAAAAGCTGCAGCAGCGAGTCGCTCCAAATCTCCTGTGAGATCTTCCGGAATTTGTATTTTAGTGAAGGAATCTGAGTTTTGCACCATAGCTTTCAACTCAAACTGTATGTCCTTGAGGAATTGTTCGATCTTCGTAATAGTGAGGGGCTTTGGTGGCATATCAACTGAGAGCGTGATATTGGTTTTTTGATGGAGCTTCTCAGTTAGCTCGTATATTTCCAGGTTCTTCTGATGGAGCTTTTGCTCTAGTGGGCCTCTGCCTGCGTTCTGGAATTCTTCAGACGTCGCTTGATGGACCAATTTCTTTGCTTTCAGGTCCCTATTCTCTTGCTCCAGCTGGGATATGTTTTCATGTAGAATTCTTCTATCTGCATCATTCTGTTGTCTGATTATATCTATCTTGCTATGAAGTTGCTTTACTTGCTGCAAAGTATTGCTTTCTTGGCGGTCATGTAGCTCTGGAACTGGCCGAGCATCAACTCGTGGAACCGCAGATGTCGTTTGAGTTCTTCCTTGGGGAGACTGTCTGGACTTGGTGCTGTTTTGGTTGAGAGATTTCTTAACCGGCGTTTCATTGTGCTGTGCTTTTTTCTTCGTTGCATCCTTGGACCCACCCTTAGACAGTTAACGGGATTGCATCATGATATCATAGTCATAGAGACAATCTCTGCCATACCTGATGAAGACGTGGTCTTTTGCGCTGATGGTCCTCTTCTTCCGAGCTGCTTTCTTCACTCTCATATGATACTCCCGAGACTGCTGATACGGTGGGTGAAGAAACTGATACTTTTGACGCTATCTGCTTTGACGTTGGCTGTGGTTGAGACTGCTTGTTTGATCGGAGTTCCTTGTCATTTTGCGAATAGTTTTCTTTATATTGCTTCAGAGCAAGCGACAACTTCTTTCGAAAATCTGCCGGAGGGTTCTGCAGACACTGTGAGCCTCTTTTGAGAATTGCAGCGACTTTTTTGTCAATCTCGCGATCTTTTGCTGCCAGTGGTCGATCACTTTTATTTTTCGCGCGGAAATTGACCACCAAATGTTGAAGCCTACTTTTTATCGGTTCCCAGGCACGTCCTGCTCCGACTTCCGCCACTTTTTCTTGGATGGTATCTTCATAGCTCACTCCAAATTCAATGCAGAAATCGAGCCAGGCAAACAAAGTCACCTCTTCATCTTGGTCCCAAGGAACCCCCATTTTAGACAGAGGACTCGGAGCCTATTTCGAAGGAGTTTCTTCGGGTTCCAGAAATATTGGCAAGAATGAAGTAGCGTGGGCTTGTACCACCTGTCGAGGACTCGAGTTTGAAAGAGATAGCCGTAAAGCGAGATGCGTTTTCAAAACAAGAAATGTTTAGAAATATTTCCGCTGGCTCGTCTTAGGGCCGTCCAGTTATAGATTGTGCGAAAAAAAGAAAAACAGTGAATAACAGAAGAAGGATCCTGCTCTCGCTTGATTGAAGCCTCCAATTTGGAGGGACAGTAATGACCAATAATCTTTGTGGATGAAATCCATATTCACTACTTGACTTCAATTCCACCACCACCATTCTATCCTACTACCATTGTCTCCTAGTGAGAAAGTACCATAAAACTCCAAATCTTTTCTTTGCCCGTATCCAAAGCAGTCAAATTCCACGACCTCCTGCCGTCACCATCTTTCAAGAATCAAGATGCCGCGTGCTGCGAGGGATGTCACGGCAAACCAGAAATTTGTGCTGGGCCTGGATTTCGGCACGACGTTCACCAGTGTATCATACCATATTGTTGCTGGAGCTGGAAGACGGAGAGCGCTGCCGAGGGAGATCATGACCATTAAGAATTGGCCATCTGATGGAGTTACAGGCGATAGGACTCAAGTACCCACGGAATTGGTAAGTTTACACCTATGAACTGATGAATCTGCTGTTGATTGTACAAACTAATGCTTCGTGATATTCATAGTGGTATCCTGCCGTTCCTGTGCAGCGGGATTACCCTAGCAGCGATGATAATCACCTTGAGGAGATTTTTTACCGTCAAAAAAGACAAGAAAACCCATTTTCAAGCCAATCTCAACAATTGCGAAGCACTCAAGGCGAGCTACACCAAGACGATGAAGATGAGAGTATGGAGATCGTCGACTCCCCCGATCTTTTCTTTGGGTATGATGTCTCTCGAAAACAATACACCGAAAATTCAGCAAGAGATCCCATGACCTTGGCGAAGAGATTCAAGCTGTACCTCGTCCCTACCGAATACACTGAGCAAGAGCGGGAGCATTTGCACAAACTTCTCCAGAATCTCAGAGACCATGGTATCATTAGGAAATTCGGCTCCAAGACAGCACCAGATGAGCGAGACGTTTCTGACATAATAACCGACTTTTTGGTGAAAGTCCTTGAGCATACCAAGAGTGAATTGTCAAGATTGCACGGTTTTTCGGATAACTCAAATGTCGAGTTTGCGCTGACTGTGCCCACCGCCTGGAGTCCTGGAGCCTCTCGCGTGCTGCAGGTATGTTTGCAATCAGCCGTAAAAGCTGTTGCATTTGGCAACCTCGCAAGACAAGAGACCGTTATCCCTTATATTATTTCCGAACCAGAAGCTGCGGCAACATATATGCTAGCGGGAAATAATGATGTGCTAGTAAGTTCATGTCTCAATTTCAAAGTTTCATCTCTAACACGGTTGTGTTTACCAGCCAAACGAGAGTTTCATTGTTGCAGATTGTGGTGGCGGGACTGTCGATATGACGACATACGGCATCAGTAACTCTTATCCACTTCGTCTGACCGAGGAGGTGGTAGAGCCAGGAGGTAAGAAGTAACATTACATCTCCGCTGAGATGCAGCTGATCAGTTTTCAGGTGACAATTGTGGGTCCAGCTTTCTCAATGAGAACTACCGAAATCTGTTACTGGAAAGACTGGCAACGGAGACATACCTTTTCAGATCTGAAAGCTTGGAGACAATCGTGAATCGACTGCTGCACGATTTTGAAATCGAGCACAAACGACGGATCGACTCAACCCTCCCCATTGGTCAGAGATTTAAGGTCTTTGTGCCCGGTTTGAGGGAGAACGTGGAGAAAAGATTCACGCAAAACGTATTATGGATACATAAGTATGCAGCTGTTCAGTGCCATTCAATTCCGGTGTGTATCTCTACTGATCGTCTACGATAGGCAAGACATTAACCGCATATGGGACCCCCTCCTTCAACGAGTGAAGAACGTCCTCGCGGATCAGTTAAAGGCAGCGTTTACAAAGAATGTAAAAGTCACAGTATGTAAGATGCTTGTGTATATTTATATTAGCAAACTAACTATGCTACCAGAAAGTTTTCCTGCTCGGCGGATTTGGCATCTCGCCCGCCTTGATGTCATACATTAAAAACTACCTCGAGGAGATATCCACAAAGTTGGGTTATGATATTGTTCTGAAGACGGGGAGCAATGATGAAAAATACTCGTGAGCAATTCCATCCATATCCAGCAGGCCAGACTCCAGAGTATGCTCACATTAGACAGTGTCACAGCGGTGTCTACCGGAGCCGTCTTAGCCGCACTCAATAAAGACAAAGGCCCTTCCCGTATTGCACAGTCAAGCTTCGGTTTCTTGAGGGCTGAGCTCTATAACCCAAGATTTACTGGGCACAGAGGTGGGAAGGTTGAAAAGTGCGATATCGACGGTGAGGAATATGTCGACACCATTAAGTACTTCATCAAGAAGGTATTGGAGAAGAAAACCAACTTGCAGAGTCCCAATTAACAGTCACAGGGAGAGACGATTCCGGCACGCCACTCCATCGAATCCCTGATCTCTACGCATACGTTCCCTGTCGATGCGGAGGCTTTCATCTGCGAAGAGCTTTTGTATATCTCTGACACTGCCGCTAAATCCCACTACGGCCCCAGCCACGAGCTCAATAAAGGTACAGACTCTTCCCGCCTTGCTGAAGGATAGTTGCTGACTATATTCTCTTCCAGATGTGCAGATTGCCGGAAGTATTCGAGTTGATATGACCTTCTTGCGGGACCAGAAAAAAATCAAGCCAACCATAGCAACGTGCGGAGGGCAGAATCATTACAAGGTCGACCTAGAACTTCATGCAGCGGTAGAAGGCAAGGAATTGAGGTACTTTGTCAAGTATCCCCCTGGCAAAGAAGGTCAGGTGAAGGGTCAGGATCAGCTTTCCATCGCTGCCGCTTTCTTACCTGGAACTGATTGAGCTGGAAATGGACGATCTATTTCTGATGAGGCGTTAAACTTTCACGTAAGGCGTGCAACGCTTCTTTTATGAGACGTTCATCTCTTATGACATGTCCACCTTTTACGAGGTCTTCACCTAGCTCTAGTCACTCGAGAGGCACTGGCGTTTGCGGTTGTTTTTATGGAAGAAATTCGAGTGATGCTGTTCTCGTATATCGGAAGATCAACCGTCGGAGGGGAAATAGTATAGACACCGTTTTATGCCGGACCAGTTGTTATACGCAGTTAACTTCGAGTAATCTAGCAAGAAAGAAGTTCTATATAATTTTAGAAATGTCAATTGAGTTGATCGAGGGGTAGAATGGTTCCGCGCAGTTCTCCTACCCTCCTCCTCCCTCTCCCCTTCCCCCTCCAAACCAAATCTCCCTCTTCGACTTCGAAAAATAGGCCACTTTCGTACAATTGTTAAAGATCATTATGATTATGATCCTGATATCCCAAACACTTTGATATTATAATACTTTCGTTATCCCATTATCTTTGGGTCTAATTCTCAGCCTGTTATTTCTACACTAGTGAGCCCCTCCAGCCCCGCGCGCACAGCCTCATGATGTGGCTGAAGATTTCCTCCCTTGTTAGGAGACCTCAACACGACTGAGATGACCTTTTATCCGTTAGATAATTGAACACTTATCGTCTTGGAACGCCTGAAATCATGTCTAATATATGTCTTTTATCTTGGTGTACATTGTGGTTTCTGCTACCTCTTGCAATCGCACGGTATGAAGGGCCAGACTATGAAAGTCTGCCCACCGATACCCTTTTCCCTGGTCCCGTAGGTGATTATATGCTCAACTTTTATTTGCCTTACATTTGTCCCAATTGCTATCTTCTTTCCTAGAACTATCGAAGAGATGCTAATTGATTTGATTCACAGTGGGAAGAATATATCAGGGCTCCAGTAAACAAGTCCTCAGTCACACCGGCTAGGATCTACAGACAAGAGGGCGATTTCGTAGAGGTAGCAGCTGACCATGGCAAGAAGACGTTAGTAATTCATGCCGGAGGACTTGTTACCCTTGAATTCGCTGAGAACATTGCTGGAAGGTTCGTTATCATACTCCATATGCGTTTGGAGTGCTAATTCTCATGCAGGGCTTGCTTCGACATTGAAGATACCAAAGGGAACCCCTCTCTCGTCTTAGCTTATTCCGAGTCACCGGCTTTCGTAGGCCGATTACCTGATGCGACGACAGATCGGCAAGAAAGAGATCTACCTATCACTCTTCCCATCACCGAGAATGGCGTAACATGCGTCGGGAATGATTTCCTACGTGGCGGTTTCAAGTACCTGACTGTCTATATTCCTGAGCAAGATCGAGGGTGGTCCGCCATTGCCCAGAAAATTCTAGGACTGGTCCAAACGAAACCAAAACCAGCAGTATCGATATCATCCATTTGGGTCAACTGCACCGCATTCCCATCAAACAGCAACGGACGTGCATACACCGGATATTTCAGCAGTTCAAGTCCGCTACTCAATCGAATCTGGTACAGCGGTGCTTGGACACTTCAACTATCAACCATTGATCCCCGCGAGGGCTCCTCGCTCATCGACGAGAGCAGGTACCTAGACCACAACAAATCGCCACCTGGGTCATGGTATTCTAATTTCACCATCGCAAATGGAACAGCCGTTACCACCGACGGCGCAAAACGGGACCGTGTGGTATGGCCTGGTGATATGTCGATTGCAGTACCAGGCATCGCTGTCTCAACGTACGATATGTTGGCTGTGAGGAACGCGCTGGATACGCTTTTCGATCACCAGTATGCGGATGGATCGCTTCCGTATGCGGGACCGCCGATTAGTAGGGGTGCGTTCAGTGATACGTATCATTTGCATACTTTGCTGGGTGTGTATAACTATGTCTTGTACTCGGGGGATCTGGAATGGTTGAAGATGAGGTGGTCGGCGTATTTGAAAGCGCTGAAGGTTAGTATGGTTAAAGTGGATGAGTACAATCTGCTGCATGTGACTTCGACGGCGGATTGGTTGCGGCCGGGAATGATGGGGCATAATTTGGAAGCATCGGTGCTTCTATATACTGTGTTGAAGAACACTCATGAATGTGCATCTTGGATTGACGGTTCCACAGAGGCACAGAGAAAGGAGTGGTCTTCTCTTCAGTTACGACTGACAAAGGGGGTAATAACCCTCTGGTGCCACCAAGACGGTCTCTTTGCCAACAACATCGGTCGCAGAAGCTGCAACGGCCCAGAAAAAGTACTACCCCAAGACGGCAACAGCTGGGTCTTAATATCCAAGCTATTCAGCCCCAAAACCCGTCTCAAAATCTCACACAACCTCCGCAAGCGCTGGGGTAAATACGGCGCACCCGCACCCGAATTCCCAAACACCATCTCCCCCTTCGCTACATCATTCGAACTATTCGGCAACTACGCAGCCGATAACCACGACGCTGCAGTCGAACTAATGCAGCTGCAGCGGGGATACATGCTCGATGGTCCAGGCTTTACTAATAGTACGTTAGTCGAAGGATATCGTGTCGATGGCCACATCCAATACCCCGCCTACTGATCCGCAGCGCGGAACTCGCACGCGCATGGGTGGAGCTCTGGTCCGACTTCGGTTCTGATGCAGGGGATTCTGGGGACTCAGCTGCTCTCACCATTAGGTCGTGAGTGGTTAATTGAACCGCATCGTACGAAGTGGTTGCAGTTTGTGAGAGGAGGGTTTGCGACGAGGTTGGGGAGGTTTGAGGTTAGTCTGGAGGTGATGATGGAGAGGGGTACGGGGAGGGAAGTTGAGGTTTTGGCATTTGTGACGCCGAGGGGGTCGAGTGGGAGGGTTAGGTGGGGGGAGTGGGAGGGGGGTTTTTGGGGTGGGGAGTATAGGGGGTTTAGGTGGGTGGGGGACGGGAAGGGGGTACAGGGGTGGAATGTTTGGGAGGAGGGGATGGAGGAGCGGTTTGTGGTGGATGAGGAGTGGGTGGAGCCTGAGATGGAGGAGAGAGAGGCTGGGGTAGTGGATTGGGATGCGCTGGCGAGGAATTATGTTGATGGTCCTGGAGGTGATGGTGAGTCGGTTGTCCCGAGAGGCTTTCGCGCGCATGTTGAGATGCTTGAACTGGAGAAAGCTCGGGCTGAAGAGATGAATTCGGGTGAAGAGGCTGGTTTGTTGGATTAGTCTCATGGACCGAAATCGATAATTGGATCTAATTTCTGATTTTGACGCTGGAAGAATGTCTTAGATTCCCTGTTTGCATACGCAAATTTTAAAGTCATTCAGAGGGTCAAAAGTGAAAGTCCTAGAGTGCAAAAATTAGTTATTTCCCATCAAAAATGTCTCTGTACTAGCATTTCAGTCTAACATTGTCAGGAGTCTTGAGTTATCCTTCATTCTAGCACAGTTGTCGGAGAAAAAATGGAAGCGAGATTGATCAGATGGATCATGGCCCTGAATCCATGGACTTAGTTGTCGCGAACATGATCATCGTAGGTTGACCAACTTCAACCGCCATATATTAGGTGCACTACGCGGCTCGGAGTGATTACAATTACTTGGTTTCTAATGGGCATAGGGTCTACCTTTGCAGTCTCCTCGCCATTACCACTCGATCTATCTAAGTTACATTATGGTGAATTGGGTCGACGATTCTCCTGTAAACTGTGCCTACCATGAGCCTGGCCGCGGCTAGTCACTTCACATGATATCAATTCCACTGCCCTTCTTCTTTCAAGTTCTTTGATTGATCCAAAGCATCTTGTTTGTACAAAAACAACCCAATCTTGTAGAACACCAGGTCCTGTATTTAAAATGATATAATTGCTACCAAGATCTTGCTCAAGGAGCATAATGATGGTGTGTTACATTTGCACAGCATATTTCTCATTACTTGGAATAATTTCTTACCTACTTCCTGCAACTGTTCAGCCTGCGATTCTGAAATAATCAGAGGAGAGTGGTAGATGCCGCACTTAGCGTGGAATTCACTCCGACCCACAAACAAGAATTCATCAAACGAATATTTAAATCGCGTCCTAGTACAACTCAAACGTTTTCTTTTTTGCCAGACACTTGGTTCAAGAGTTCTTGTCAAGTACATCATCGACCGGAGCCTCTTGTTTGCATCATGTTGCTACCATTTCCAGCAATTAGCTACAAACGCTACAAAGACGACACTTCAACTTTTGTCAAATGGCTTGCAGAAACTGCTCAGAGTTGCAGATCTGAGATGATCGGGAGTACTTCGACCACAGAGCCTGCTAAAACAGGAGGAGCACGACTGAAAGGCAAGGCCCGTAAGCTAGCAAAGCAAGGCTCTAGTACTGCAAACAACAAGACTTCAGCAGCCAAGCCCGACAACGACGAGATCCCAGCAGCCAAGCCAGAAAACCACGTCGTCGACACTAGTGAACTATTGGGCCTCGCACACACTATCTCCAACTCGAAGAACTCCTCAATCATCGTACCAACTGAGATCATCAGAGCCGGTATCCGAGCAGTATCTGCACGTAAAAAGTGCACAGCTTATTTCGAGAGCATTACCAACAAGAACGATGACGAGAAGTTACGCCGGAATGAGTCGCATGCCTATTTCACCAAACTTATGGAAGACGTTCTCATAATTCTCCAGCCTCACTTTGCTCCTTCTACTACGCCGAAAGACAGCACCGAGCAGCCATCGGGTAGTCTCCTGCAAGATTTACAAAATCGATTTGCCCGGCTCGAGGTGGAGGAGCCCGAAGAACAAGACGACGAAAAAGAAGTGGAGGCTCCGGTTACCAATCAATTAACGATCTATGAACTCAGAGCCACAGACGAGAAAGCCGCTGTGGAAGAGCAAGCATTTGCCTATTTCTGTCTCTTCGGCGAGCTGGAGAAAGTGAGATCGTACCTGAAGGCTGTTTGGACAGATTATAAGCTTGAACGGACGGGTATCATTACGGCTGCAGTCGTCACCAATACTGCATTTCAGCTAGCTAGGCGTGCACAGGATGAGGCACTGTCGTCATTTCCCGGCGCAACAGATTATAAGCAAGTCATACCCATGCTGAATAGGGTAACGGGAAAGGATAACATGGATGAAGAAACAGAAAATTGGACATTCCACTTCGCTTATAAAAAGTTGAACAATTTCTGCGCCATTTCTGAACCCTATGCAGTCCCTATGGTAGACAAGACTCTTCCAGGGGGTTACAATCCGTTGGACAATCGATCACAGATGTGCTCGAGAGAAAAGCGCAACGAGGATAGTGTATTGCTCATGGAATTACTTCCCGAGTTTTGCTACGTGATCGACGATGAAGTTGAGCACTTTGCGGGTGACGAACTAACTCAAGCGATCAAGGAGATGAACGAGACGAAGAAGATTGCTATCTGGTTGGCATTCGCGGCGACTGTTTTCTTGGACATCCACCATATTATGCGAGAGAAGGTTGAGCGAGCATTTGACGATTTCCAGGCTATCGTAATCAACACCAAACTGGCAATGAAAAGCCATACGGAATTCATGCACAATGTTCCATGGCCAAAGAACTGGTCAGCAAAAGAAAAAATTATTCCTCAAATGTTTATTGCGGAAATGGAGAACTACATGTTACAGGATCGAGCCCTCCCGGGAAAGATGTGTTGTTATAGAAAAGCAGGAGTGCCGACGACAGAAGAGTACGAAAGATTTTATTTTCATAAACGCCAACCGATACTTTGCGGGCTCCAGGCTTTCTACACCATGCTTATGCTAAAGCGTATAGGAAGGAAATGTTGCGATTCGTTCGGCACAGCCGTCTTTCCCGCGCAATTATACAATGCTCTGCAACAAAAGACGAACCCTGTCAGCTTCTGGCCAGCCATGGAAGACTTAATAAATCTGCATACACCAGAGCGCATTTTCCTGGGCGCCAGGCCCCAAACCATAGACAGTTGCTTCAAGCAAATACATCTGATGTTTGGCCACTCAGTAACTGATTTTGCTGCTAACCAGCGACAAACAGGAAGACACACTGTGGCGTCCAAGGACAGAGTAAAACACCTACAGGACATAACAAATACTTGTATGTTTTTCCGTCAGGCGTTTTGTCAGGGAATGCCCGCGGAAATATTAGTGCAAAAAATCGAAGAATTCCTGAACAAACAGGCACAAGAGAAAGTTCAGAAACAGAAGCCTAAATCCAAAGCCCTGCGTCACGAATGGTCCCGTTACGGTCGTCTTAGTTCCACGCAGCTTTTGGAAGCGCTAACAGCTTCACTCGCATTCGAATTACCCGGTTTGAGATTCAGCTACTTCGATCTGCATCGCCAGAGCGTCGAAATGCTGAGGAAGGTGAGATCGGAAGTGAAGGAGGATCTTACACAGGTTCTTAGTCCTAAATATCTCGAAGATGACAGGGGATTGCCGATGATCTGTCTTTGGATTCTCAAGCTGGCGTGCTTGGGTGAGAGATTCGCGGAGTGCATTGGGTTGAGAGGTGCAAAAAACGGTTTGCTGGAAAAGACCGGGAAAGTTTTTGAAGACTTTTTGGATGAGTATTGCTGCCAGACGGTATTTGAGCAACTCGATTAGGTAATGGGGTCGAATTACATGGGCTTCCATCTCGTGTATCTCAAGCAGCCATGCCAATTCATGTAAATTCCTTACCGCTCTCTCTAATGAGGGTGGGCGAGGTTCATATCTGAATGAAATCCAAGCTACTGTAAGACGTATGATCTCAAAGACGCGTTGCTATCCCAAATGACAAAACGAACGCCGAAATATGTGATGGGGCAATGTAATCACCTCGTGCATTAACGTGTAACGAAGAGCATGCAGAGACGAATAATTAACTTCCAATTCGAAATGCGCGTTCTACACTTGCAAGAGATCCTTGGACTCAATGATACATCTAGCTCTTCCAATACTGTGATGAGCATGACTGATGGGCACATTAAGTAACGGGTAAGCTTTAACCCGTTCAGCCGTGTTTGGCGAAATTGAATCTCTAGATTCGTCCGAGATACGAAAACCACAGCACCATCACAGCATTTTCCACGTCTCAAATTCCTGCTCCAGATGTTCCTTCAGCCTAGCAAACTTGTTCCCGAACCTCTCACCGCATCTCCAACATTTGAGATCCACTTCGATCCACCTTCTACCCTGGCCTTTTCGTTCCAATTCCTCTTTTCGCTCTTCCGAAAGGGGGAATTCTGAAAATCTAACGAAGAACGGTGTGGCAAATGAATTATAGTGGTTTCGCTTCTTCATACACTCCGAATATCGGTCGACGGAAAGAACATGAATGTGAAGATGCTCCATCGATGGATGCATATGGATGCCTACCATAACCTCATCCTCCCAATTTCTACCTTTCGGTAAATCAGCATCCACATCAAGTTCGACTTCCCCGCTCAGAACCTTCTCTCTTTCTTTATCCTGCGCAGAGTATGAACCATATTTGCGCCGCAGTTCAGAAGCTACGATTCCTTTCAGCTTCTCCACTTGCGGCCTTGCGAGTTCAAGAAACTCAGGGTCGGATAATGCGGCGATGGGGTGCATGGTATGCCATTTTCGCTCGCGTGCTATGAGGAGTGTATGGACGGAGGACTTGGGGTATAAGTCGTTGATTGCGACAAATGACTCTGTGTGGAAGATAACGCGTGAAGCGGGTTGCGCAGATGGATTCTGGAGATAGATGCCTAGGCCCGCACTGCCGAAAAAGGACGGGTGGGAATTTGCTATTCTCTTGGGAGGTGGTGATGAGCTTGCTGAGTTGAAAGCTCTTTTCGAGTTAGACATTAGCTGTGCGACTGTAGAGGCACCGGTCAGTATGGCCAGGAAAGTAATATAGCAGAATAGAAGACTAGTATCGTACATGCATTTGATGTAGATTTCGAGGCTGGCAAGGCTGGAGTAGCAGCCCCTGCAATTTCCTCGCCCGTGATGGCATCTTCAGGAGCCTCACCATCAGAGGTCATTGCGAAGTAACATAACACCTCGAAATATCAACGAGAACTCTCGGAAGACGTCGCTGCTTATTCTGCTGGTTTGTCCAGATTATCAATGAAGTCAAGATTGACGTAACCTAGTAGATTTAGCGCATCAACTTTCAGCCTTGTTTGTGGAGACGCCAAAGAACTTTGCCGGGACGTGCACCACAATTTTCGACTCCACCCCTCCAACATTCGCCCCTTGTTCCTTCTCCCGGTCTCCAGAATTCTGATTTCATGGATCTTCATCTGCTAAACATATCGAAGACCAAGTATGGTCAAGAAAGGACAGTCCTCGAAAGGCGGACCCAAGCCCGGTACAGCGGCCGCTAAAAAACAAGCTGCGTCGAGCTCCACGGCTGATGATTCTTTTATCGTATTTTCGAATTCCGATAAGGAACCCAAACAGAGAAAACCGCAGGGGCAGGGTCAGGGACTAGATGGACCGGATATTTTGGGTGAGGCGCCGAAGAGGCCGGATGTTAAGAAGTTGATTGGGGGGCAGTCGTGGACGGGGAAGTTGCCGGTCAATTTACTTTCGGAACATTGTCAGAAGCAGAAATGGGAGAAGCCGGAATATACTATGGTGAGTGATGGTTTGGAGCTTCTGCCACTGGTTTCACAGGTGCTAACTGGCATGTCAACAGACCAAAACCCCAGAGGGTTTCTCCTCTATGGTTATCCTCAAAGCTAGGAATCCCAAGACGCAAGAACTCGTTACCCTCGCTCCATTCAAGTTACCTCCCTCGCACAAGCACCTTGCCGTTAAGCCAACAGCTCTCGAAGCTCGACATTTCGCTGCTACATATGGACTCTTCCGCGTCAACAGTATGCGCAACATACACATGACTCTTCCACCTGACTATCGCGATTTATGGAAAGGAGAATTCGAAGTACTGAAAAAGGAAGATGTCAAGGAAGGGAAAGGATGGATGTACGAAGCCGATCCGTTTGCTGCGCTGCGGGAGAGAGAGGAAGCGAAGGCTGCGATGGAAAAGAAGCGAAATGAACAACAGAAAGCGAGGGAGAAGGCTATGAATACACCTGGTGCTGCTCCTGGTGGTGTTGGCTTGGCTCTCCGCGGAAACGGAAATAATGCTGCGACTGGGGCTGGAGGCGGCTCACACAACAACATCCATCGAGGCTGGACGAAGGTACCGAAGATTGAAATGGGGAAGAGGACCAGGGTGAAGGTTGAAAGTCTTGTGAGACAGCATGCTGTTTGGAATCCACACGACGTGAAGTTGTCAGACTTTCAGAAACACTCCATTGTTAAAGAGTTCAAAAGTCTTGATTTCAGGGAAAGCCATATTGAAGAAGCCGTGGAGATATGTAAGGACCGGGAGGAAACTCTCGAGTGGTTACTTATCCATGTTCCTGAGGATGATTTACCAAGATGGGCTTTACCAGAGGGTTATGTTGCTGGCATTAGCATGGCAAGCAGCGATCTGAAGCGCGAAGGTTCTATCAAGCGGTTAGCTGAAGCTGGTTACTCGTTGGATCTCTGCAAGCAGATATTCGACGTTCACAACGATGAGGGAAAGGCCGCGGAGGCGTTACAACACATTCTTCTATCTAGTGGCCAGGATGCAGAACCAAAGCCTGAGGAGGATTCCTGGGATACTGAGGATGCGAAAGAGTCTTCTGAGCAGATTTGGGAAGAGGAGATGGAAGGCTTGCAATCGGTGTTTGGGGAGCAATATTCTCGCCCATCGAAGGATGTCTGTACGGTCAAGATAAAGCCTGCGAAACGTGGAACAAACATTGCGGTGGAGCCAATTATACAATTTCGAAGATCACAAGAATATCCGCAGAAGGTGCCGGTGGTTTCAGTTCACACGAGTTTGCCGGCGTATATACGTCTAAGTATCATGAAACAAGCATTGAATCATGCCGTGGACAATTTACTCGGCGAACAAATGTTATTCTTCCTGATCGATTGGATAGAACAAAATATCTACAGTATAATTGAGCGCCCCGGTAGACTTAGCGATGTATCAGCAGCTGCGTCTACTGTCAGTGAAATCCAGCCAGTTCGACGGAGAAAACAGCACGTCCCGAGGCACCCAAGACCCATCAAGTGGGTTACCAACATGAAAAGCAAGGAAGAGTGGATAGAGCGACAAATGAATCCGAAGCTGCAGTCTATGATACAAGCTCGGAGAACATTACCAGCTTGGGAAATGCGGGAGATTATTATTGACACCGTGAACTCGCATCAGGTCACTATCATTTCTGGTGAGACAGGTTCGGGTAAATCGACTCAGTCAGCGCAGTTCATCCTGGATGATCTGTACCAGCAGGCGTACGGGGACTGCGCAAAGATTATGTTTGTTGCCTTCACCACGATGTTGATTGCATGCTAACCAGTTTTAGTTGTACCCAACCTAGACGTATTTCTGCTCTTGGCTTAGCTGACCGTGTGAGTGATGAACGATGCTCCCCAGTTGGTCAAGAAGTCGGTTACATCATCAGAGGAGAGTCGAAGGCATCACCGAACACCAAAATTACTTTCGTCACCACTGGTGTTCTGCTCCGGAGATTGCAGACTTCTGGTGGCAGCAGTGATGATGTTGTAGCCTCTCTTGCTGATGTTAGTCATGTGATCATCGATGAAGTTCACGAACGCTCTTTGGATACCGACTTCCTACTCGTGCTACTTCGGGATGTTCTGAAAAAACGCAAGGACTTAAAGCTCATCTTGATGAGTGCTACTTTGGATGCTGGAATTTTCGAAGAGTACTTTAAGAGCGGTGGTAAGGTTGGCAGGGTGGAAATTAGTGGTCGAACATATCCAGTTGAAGATTATTATCTCGACGATGTCATTCGAATGACTAATTTCAATCCCGGCTATGGTGGAAGACAGCAAGAAGAAAATGAAGAAACCGTTGGTATGGATTCTGATGTTGCAGCGGCTATCCAAAGTATTGGAATGAGAATCAATTATGACCTCATCTGTCAAACTGTTAAGGAGATCGATGCGGAGTTAACGCATCTCAAGCAAGATGGTGGTATTCTTATCTTTTTGCCTGGAACCGTCGAGATTAGCCGAACTTTGGATCACCTAAGGTCGATACCTAATCTACATGCTCTGCCGTTGCATGCCTCTCTTCAATCGATAGAGCAACGACGGGTCTTCCCTCACGCGCCAGCTGGCAAGCGCAAAGTAATTGTATCTACGAACGTCGCCGAAACTTCTATCACAATCGATGATATTGTTGCTGTTATTGACACTGGACGCGTCAAGGAGACAAGTTATGATCCTCAGAACAATATGCGTAAACTTGAGGAAGTATGGGCATCACGTGCGGCCTGTAAGCAGAGGCGAGGTCGAGCAGGTCGTGTGCAAGCAGGAAAATGTTACAAGCTGTACACACGGAATGCTGAGCAGTCAAAGATGATGGAACGGCCCGAACCGGAAATCAGAAGAGTGCCGCTCGAGCAACTCTGTTTATCTGTCAGGGCTATGGGTATCAAGGAAGTTGGATCATTCTTAGCAAGTGCGATAACACCTCCTGAAAGTGTGGCAGTCAATGGCGCTATGGACTTGCTTGGACGAATGGGAGCTTTAGATGGTGATGATCTGACCGCACTTGGTCGACATCTTTCTATGATTCCTGCTGATCTGCGATGTGGCAAGCTTATGGTTTATGGAGCTATGTTTGGATGTCTCGATGCTGCGGTCACTATCGCGGCTATTCTGACTGTCAAATCGCCCTTCGTATCGCCGCAGGAGAAAAGAGAAGAAGCCAAAGCTGCTAGGGCAAAGTTTGCTAAGAATCAGGGTGACCTTATTGGAGATCTACGTGCGTTTGAGGAGTGGTTTGAAATGATCAATAATAGAAGGTATGATTGATTCTGCTAGATTATCTTTACTACTAGTGCTAACAAGTACAGTTACCGTCAAGGAGAAATCAGAAACTGGTGCAACGACAACTTCCTTTCGTATCAGACATTGAACGATATTTCCTCCAATAGAACCCAGTACTTCACCTCCCTCCGCGATATTGGATTCATCCCTTCTGCATCCGCCATGCCTGCCTCGTTATCCGCGAAGTCCTCCAACAACGCTCTGGTCCGTTCTCTTTGCGCCGGAGCTTTCAATCCACAGCTCGCGCGTATTGATTTCCCTGATAAGAAATTCGCAGCTTCGGTATCAGGAGCCGTTGAATTAGACCCTGAAGCGAAAACTATCAAGTACTTCAATCAAGAAAATGGAAGGGTGTTTGTACACCCTAGCAGTACTATTTTCGACGCACAGACTTTCCCTGGCAACTCGAAGTACATGAGTTACTTCAATAAAATGGCAACGAGCAAAGTATTTATTAGAGATCTCACGCGTATGTCAATCCCATTCATCTGCTTCTCTCGAAACCACAAATTTCATCACATAAAACTAACAAAACAAAACAGCGTTCAATGCCTACACAGCACTTCTCTTTTCCGGTCCCATCACCTTGGACACACTAGGTCGCGGACTTCTCGTCGACGGTTGGCTACGTCTTCGTGGTTGGGCGCGTATAGGAGTTTTGGTTAGTAGACTGAGAGGAATGTTGGATGATGTTTTGGCTAGGAAGATCGATGAGCCGGCGTTGGATCTCAGTGGAAATGAAGTCGTGGAAGTGGTTTTGAGGTTGGTGGAGTTGGATGGTATGGATCAGTAGATGGGTTTGTGGGGAGCAACAGAAAGAGCTTGGTAGAAAGATGAGTCGGTTGGTGGTACATGGTTTATTTGGTTGGCTGTGTATGAAAGTTTTAGAGGCTACGGTTGATGGTATAGAATAGATGTGGTTGTTGTCGATGATGCTCAGTTTCACGAAGGAGTAGTTTTCAATGCGGTGTGGTGTCAAGTGTGTTACATTGGTAGTGATACGCAAGAGGCAGACTTACTCGGCTTTTCTCTTCTTTTCTACGTGGAAAATTGAAGACTGCAGCAATTCAGATACTGAACGAAGTGGCAGATGAGAATAACAGGGCTGTTTCTGCTTATGCGACCGCGCCCTCCAACAGCCAAGCGGCTACGATGCGCCTCCATGTGTCGAGAGCTTTTGCCAAAGCATATATACGATTCTTCTTTCCCTCCTACTTTTGGCTCTTTTGGCACTCATCTTCTCGACTTTGCTACTTTTGCTCTCGCTCGCCTTACCTTTTTATTATGCTTGCCGGTTACATACATCAAGCCACCGCCCTTAGCGCTTCGCCCCCATGCAATCAGCACACCACAATATGGCTCTCAACAGCCAATCAGAGTTCATTCCTGCTCTTAGCGTACCATCATATCCTGCAATGGGGTATGATGGGGGCGCTGAGGCTGGGTGAGTTTTTTTTTTTTTAATAATTTCTAATTGCCACGTCCGTTTCGATGCTTGCAGATCAATTAGGCTCGATTACTCTCAAAATAATCAACACGTCGGGTTCGGCACTTTCGCTGGCTCCATCGAGGCTCAATCACTTTTGGGCAGCCCTGTCGATCTCTCTCACCCTCCTATTAACGCTCCAGCATTGGACCAGGCGACTTTATTCCCAGATGGCTATCCTTCTATCGGTGCACAACCTTGCACTAATTGCGGTCACTCGGATGTTCGAATGAATGCCATCAATGGTTTCACTAGCATCTTCCATCCTACATCAGGTCTCAACAATACTCGGGTTGAGCTACCAGTTCATAGTACCTATCAGATCAATGATAGTTCCCTCTTCAATGAGAATGGTATCGCTGATCAGAATCCATTCATGTCATATGAAAACTACAATATCTTACCTTGGAACGACATCCCCATGCCATTTGGAAATTACAACAGCTTCTTGCCTTCTAACGAGATCGCCCCATTAAGCTTCGGCTACGATCAAGGATACCAAGATCAGTTCGTGTTCCCTCAAAACGTCGCGGCCCTCGGCGACAACCTTCACAATTTTGACCCCACTCCAAACATGATGGCCTTTCCCGCCGCGGCAAATGTCCTGGTTGGCTCTATAGCTGCCGTTCAGGCGCCCCCTGCGGCTATTCAACCAGCACAACACCAACGCGTCCCCTGTACGCTCTGCAACCGCACTTTCGGTCGCACATCAGACCTCACCCGTCACATGACCTCAATCCACCATGTCGGACCCCAAGTCCTTCATCTGTGCCATGTTCTTGGATGTCCTAAGAGCTTTGGGGCAGGTTATAGTAGGCCAGACAAGTTGAGAGAGCATTTGAAGAAGGTCCATGGGGAGTAGTTGATGCTGTTAAGCTTTTTATCTGAGGTTGTTACATTGAAAGGGGATCGCGTTGAGTAGAATATTGATGTTGAGTTCGCTTTTCATGTCTTTCCTTGGTTCAGAAGTTCAGATATACAGCGAGTTTCACTTCTGTGTTTTTCTTGCTCCTTTTTTTTCTGCTGGAAGACAGACATGGATGTTTAAACTCCTGTTCCCAATTCTTTTCTCTTCTACAAGAATCGCACGACAGAAGATGATGACAGAGGGACTCGCTATCATGATTATGTTTCGGTTGTCTTGTTTTAGTTTGGACATTTAAATGAATTTGTTATTTTCGCATGCTTCGTCCACGCTTTAGATGGTTGTAATGATTATATCCAATCCCAACTCGCGAATATACTCAAACCTTCCTAATCCGAGAATCCCTCATCTCTCACGAATTGGGCAACTCAGCCTCACAGTGCAGACCAGTACCACCCAAGCTCAATGTCACGAGATTGTGTAACCAGCTGCGGAGCCTCACTGTATGTTCTTCTTTCACATGATGACAAGGGTTCTTCGAAAAAGGGCGCACCCCTGCCCACCTCGGAAAGTGAGTGTGCCTCGACCATATAGTCTGGCAGTCCTCCCGTTTCTCTTTTCGACTCTTTTTCCCTCTTTTACTCACTGTCTCGCACTGTTTTACACTGCAAACTCAGAGCCTCATCAGCAAGACATCTTATTGGTCGCCCTTTTCACCCACACCTCAATCGTTGTCAGAATCTCATTAGCTCGGTAAAACGCACTATCGCCCTCTATGTCGGACAATTGGCAAAACGACTGGGATCTGTTCTCAGATGTTACCTTCGAGGACGACTTCTGGGCTCAGCCTTTGGCTGAGCAACCCACTCTCAACCCCTCTTCGTACCCTGTTACTGGGCATGGAGAGGAGGCTGAGGTCGGGTAAGTTTTTTTTTTAAACCTGCTAACCACCGCATTGGCCGGTCTCCTTTTGTTTGGCAACGATTCCCCTTCGTTTCCCTTGCTTTTACCCCGCATGCACGAAAGATTTCAAACGCCCCTCAGATCGTTCCCGTCACATTGCATCGATCCACCAACGTGGCTCAACCACTCAGACAACGATTCTTTGCCCTGTCCCCGGATGTCGTCGCAGCCGTGGGAGAGGACTTTCTCGGCCTGATAAGTTAACGGAACATCTGAGGAAAGTTCATAACATCCGCAATACTCAGTCGCAACGCAGAAGTGCTGTTAGTATTGCTGGAAACAATAATGGCAATGCTGGATATACGCAAGGACTAGGAGAGTCGAGCATGACTGGCAATGTTGCCGCCCTTGCTCCTATCGCTACTTTCGGTGCATCTAGCAACATCTACAACAACCAGGTACAGGGACGTATCAACGCCGAGTATTCATACGGAATGAACGCTGCTGGAGTCGCTAGGGATTTTGCCTCTACCAATACCGTCGAAGTTGCGAGCATCGATCAGCTACAAGGAGATGTCGATGTCGGTCTCGTCGGATATTGTGACGAATTTGATTTTGCCAACTTCAACATTGGACAGCCACAAGACTTCAGCAACCTCGGAATGGCTGCTACGACCAACTTCATTGGCAATGCTGCCGCTGTCGTTCCTGTCGCTACTTTCGGGGCATCCACCAACGTCTACAACAACACCCAGGTACAAAGAGGTACTAATTTCCAGTACCCATATGGGATGAACACTACCGGGGTCCCGGAGAACTTGGCCTTTGCCAGTGCTTCCAACATTGCAAGTAACCCCAGCAACGACCAGCTACAAGGAGATGTTGATGTCGGTCTCGTCGGATATCCTGCTGCTTTTGATTTCGCCAACTTCAACATTGGACAACCGCAAGGTGTTAACAATGTCGGAATGGCTGCTGCCACTAACATTATTGGCAATGTTGACGCTTATCAGTTGCTGAGGGGGGTTGATGTTAGCTTTATTGCAACTCCTGCTGATATAGAATGGGCTGACGGGGTTGCTGCTGGTATGCCTGCTCTTAAACCTGCTGATTCGTCTGCTGATTTGCCTGCTGAGTGGTTCAATGAAACGATTTAAGACGCCGCATACCTTTCCAGTCCTGACGTCGAGAAGGGGGAATGTTTAGACCTGCAGTGGAAAACTTCGAGAGAGTGTTTAGTTAGGTGAAAGGCAGAGGATATGGGAAGTAGTTGGGTTTAAACCTGCTGCTTATCTCTTTACGAACATGGATATTCATGACTCTAACGGCCGCACGGATGTCTGCACTTTCCTAGATTGAAATTAAATTATTGCTTTGTTTCTCATATAAAGATGCTCCGCCTTCTCTGCTATTTTCCGCTGTGTTAAACAACAATGCTGCCGTTGAGTTGACTGATACGATCCCTTCGAGAGCACCATCCGAATTATAAGTCCCTCACACTCCCTTCTCCCATCTCATCCTATCCCCTCTCATCCCCTCCAAACCCCACCTCCCTCCTCTCGCCTCCCCTCTCACACATCCCACCCTCTCAACAAGCCGGTACAGGACAAATCAAATCCCAATGCACAAACTCACTCGTATCATCTCTATACAACTGCGTCCGTTCGACCTTCTTATCAAACCACAAACACTCCGTATACCTTGCATGAAACGCAATACTCTGACACGCAGGATACGCAGACCGACATTCGTTGATGCAGCTGGCGAGCGTGGCGTTTGGGTATTGGTGTACTGTTTCGTTGTATTTGCCCGGCACCACGGTGAACCCGGGGATCGAGCAGAGGGGGTAGCCTTTGGTGTAGGCTGGGGTGGGGGGTGTTAGTTTGGTGGGGTGAGAGCGAGGGAATTTGGAGGGAGAAAGGGGAAAGGGGTGAAAGGAGGGAGGAAAGGGGTATGGAAGCGAATGGAAAGGGGGAGGAGATGGAAGACTTACTATAACCTGGGGGTGGAGGAGTTTCTGGAAGTGCGGTGGAGGTCACGAGGTTGGCGACGGTGAGGGATGTTGAGAGGAGGAAGAATGAGATATACATGATAGTCTTCGATTTTTAATTACTCGATAACTTGCTTGAATTCGAGAAAAAGAGATGCTCTTTCGAACTCCCTTCAATTGACATCGTCAATATATATATCCCTCCAAGCACCTCAAATCCGCACCTAAAATCAAGCTTACCGGCCCTCTGCATGATCTGACGACATGACAGGACCCCAACGTCGTACTTATCTATTCTTCCCACGATATTTCTCGTCTTCATTGGTCATGTCCTCTTGTATGTGATAGCTCTTGCAGCACCGAGCTCGATACGAGGGAGATCGGCGTACATGCATAAAATGCGGGGTAGTACAGCACATACCGTCTTTCGTATCTCGGAAGAGATTCATTTTGTGGGGGATCAAGTGATCTTTGGGTTGGTGGTGGAGTTAAAAATGGAATTGAGGTTGTACGAAGAGTCTTGGTGACTGAATAGAAGGGGTCGCGGTGGTAGGGTGGCTTTGGGAGCTACTGTACTAACTGTACTGTAAGCGGTAAGTGAACGGTCACGACGATGTACACGGAGCTACTCACTTTCAATGTGTGCAAATTCTATCATATAATACTTCCGATTAGAACATTTTTATAATTGATTTGATTCATTATTCATCTAGAATTCTATATTCTAAAACATAGAAGGAAATAAAAACATAAAGAGAAATTAGTAGTAGTACGCACGCCTACCTCGCGCTTCACCCGCATCTCCCCCACTAGCGTCTACCCTCACTACCTCCCTCTATTCGACCCATCCCTAGGCGCCACAAACGCCGGCATAGGCCTCTCCATCCGCCACGAACTCCGTTCTTCCGCCTTCTCCAGATCTTCATCGAATTCGATCTTTTCCATCTCCAGCCTTCTCTCCTCTCGCTGCCGCGCCCTCTCTGCTTTCGGATTAGCAAGTGCATCGACACCATTTGTCCACCATGCTTTCGCTTCCTTAGGCTTGGGTCTGGACTTACGACTTATGCGCGGGTGGTTTCTGATCTTGAAATACGCCCACCGAGGAACGTAGAGGACGAAGATCATAACGAAGACGATCGCAAGTGTGACGACGATGAGGGCTATGACGCCTTCGCGTAAGGCAGGGGAGAGCGCCATTTTTTTGGTGTATGTGTATTTTTTGCTTGTGGTTCTTGGTGATGAGGTGCAAATTCGGTAAATGGAATGGGATCGAGGTGTCGAACAGGTATTTATGAGGGTAAATAGGTCATTTGTTCGATTTCTCTTTGTTGCGTGAACAACACATACTGTATTTCATCTGCGCCTTTTCTTCGGGACTTTTCTGATACACCAACAAAGAAGCTGAAGCGTTCTTATTTTGGAGGCAGAGTGACATTGATGTATGAGGAGGAGAAGGATGCGTACGGCGAAGCATTACGTAGTAGTTCCTAAGCTTCTCAGCCTCCTTGCTCATTTATCTTACGCATCAGCTCGTTACTGTATTTAAGCCGGTAGTCCCGTCTTCTTCGAAGGTTTTCTGAATACCTATAGAAAATGCTTATATCGGGTCATATGAAGCTTCATTTTGTACACCAGTACACAAACCATAAGTGATGGGTTATTGATTTGTTAATTTTTGCGCATCTCTTTAAAAATACACTCTGTGTTGCAAGGTAGTTACATATATGTACCTCGCCTCGCACCCATTCGCCCCCGTTGCTCCTCGCTTCTCGGGCTTAGCGCTCCGTATGGAGTTCGTCTCAAATCCGGCCGGCTTACTCGGCAGGGACCTCGTACTTCATTCTCCAATGCGACACTCCGTACTTTTACACCTGACACGTACTATGTCAAGCCTCAGCCCCGTTGGATTTAATGAGAAAACCTTATTCATCCCACGGATAATTCGGATTCATCGACATCCATCTCCAACGGAAAGCTTACTTATTCTTTCAATCTCGCCAGCCGAGCCCGTAAGCTAGGTGAAATCGATGACGGAGGAGTTGAACCGCCACGTACCTCTCTTTCCCTCAAACTCATGGCTTTTTCTTCGTCGTCCAGCAGACTTTCGATCAACATAATGCGAGCTTTGGATATCATTGCCCTCCCCGCAGCTTCGAGAGAAAAATGATATAATCCATCCCGGAGAACCCATGCGTCAGGATACTTGACGCCTTCTAAAGAACTACGCGGGGGAAGAATTTCTTCCCTCGCTTTAACTTCTTCCCTCGCTGTATCTTCTTCCATCTCTACATCTTCTTCCTTCTCTGCATCTTCCCTGGTTGTATCTTCTTCCCTCACTGTATCTCCAGTGATTCGTGCATCTTCTTTCCTCTCTATATCTTCTTCCCGCTCTGCATCTTCTTCTATTCCTGTATCTTCTTCGATTTCTGTATCTTCAAAAATCCCTCCATCTTCTTCTATTTCCATATCTTCTTCGCCCTGCAACCAATTCCAAGCCTTCCACGAAAAATTCCAGAGAAACATCACCGGAACAACAAAAACAACCCTCACAATATCCCACGGCGTTATCTCCCCCTCCATGCCCCCATCATCCCCCTCCCACTCTCCCATCCCTTTATCTTCCCCTCCACCCCCCTCCCCTCCATCCCCTCCATGCCTATCCTCCCCCTCCCCCTCTCCCTCCCCCCAAACCACCCCCCAAGCCCACCCCAAAACCATCACATTCCCCCAAGCCACCGCCCACGTCAAAATCAACTCCACCATGTACACCAAAAAAGAAACCTCCCAGTTCCCCGGCACAGGCATAATCCCATCTTGTATCCCATCTATATACACACACCGCAGAAGCCAATCCACACTATATTGCGGGTGGATTTTGTACCGGAAGAAGAGTGCGAGAGCGATGGAGAGGTTGGTTGTGGTGCTGAGGGGGAGGAGGGGGGGAGTGGTGAAGGGGGGATGAGGGAGATAGGTAGTTGTAGGGGGAGGGGGTTCTGGAGTGGTGTGGACGACATGAATAGATTCTTGCAGTTCTGGAGGAGTCCGGACATCGTGGATAGGATTTGGGCCTTCCGAAGGTGTTTGGACGGCGGGGCCGGGGTTTGGGCGTTCTGTTGAGCTTCGAACAGCGTCCGCTTCGCCGCCTAATTCTTCCGCTCCCCTTATCTCCCGTCCTCCATCCTCCACATTCCCCTCATTGACACGAGATAAATAACTTCCCTCATGTACTCGGCGCCTCAGACTCTGCGGTAGTGCTTTCCGTCTCGGCATCCCCTTGACTCAGTAAGGTATTAATCTGCGAGCTAGATTTGGGGTTTGAGGTGTATGATTCAGAGCGCAGTGAACAGAAAAATTATGGTTAGTCTTTGGATGGATGTGCTCATTAACAAAGGAAGTTGCGAGGTTTCCTTTGTGAGAAAGATACCGGTTGAAAAGTCACTCTTGCGTTGCGATAAAGATAGCTGGTGCATTTGGATTGAAAGGAAATATGGTGGGTATTGAAGGCACAAAGGGGGTGGAACTTGGTGGTATTTGTAATCCAGGCAATGGAGCAGGTTGCTGCAGTCTGCGCTAGATAACCGTCAGCGGCATCTGAATGACTTATTCAATGTTTCAGGACGGTAGAATTACTATTCGCCGGTCAATGTTTTTCTTATGAAGTATGCTGAGTTTCTAACAATTGGGTACACTCACTCACTCATCGGTCATCACTCCAATGAACTGGGAAGTGGTGATGAAGGGGAAGAAAGTTGAGTGAAAAATACAAGACTTCTAAATCTACTGTTTCTAGAAATCTATCATAAGCTAGAAAAAGTAAGTCGAGTCAAACATTTGCTCCACTTCAACGGTTGCAATATCATTCGCAACACTGCAATGACATTCTTGTGGTGAGAAACCGCAAGTGGAAGCCTGACCACGTATCCGGGGGAAGGTATGGAACAGAAGAGGGGGCAACGAAAAGCTTCTTATCCCATCAGCAAGATACCGCAGATCAATAATCAGGATACTTAGAAGGAAGGGGAAGGTCTAAGCACTATGAATCACATCTCAAGAGCTGTAGCATGACCGCGACTGGTGCTGAGTTTTTGGTGGCAACGCATTTTGATTGAATTGTTAAACTACTTTTGATGTACCACTATCGTATGTACCACTATCGTATGTACCACTATCGTATGTACCACTATCGTATGGAAGGACTGAATATTCGTATGATTAACAATACTAAGAATGTTTCTGTGTAGCGATATCTCCAAAGGTGACGTTGATGAGTAAGTTATGTCCTTTCCCTCTCCATCGGATCTCGCCCGCGCCCGTACCATATCTATCCTCCATGAATGCTCGTAGCCGCCTAGTCATCGTATGTGTGATTTCCGAGCCAACGCAACCTCGATCCGAACCAGATTCGCGAGTATTTTAGTCCATTATTAACTCTCCGTCATAATTGAAAACGTCCTCGTCAGGCAGAGGGTACTCATAATCCGTATTCGTCCTATCAGCCCAATTCCCCATTACCATATCTGCAGAATCCCTCTCGAATCCATCGGGTCTTTCGTCCCAGAGAGAGCTTCCCGGCGAAACGGCGGATTCTGTATACTGGCTATCAGAATCATAGTAGGGCTCGCGTGCCGGCGCCATAGCAAGTGTAGGCTCTTTCGCATCCCACTTGACCTTTTCCGGGCACCGAAAGTACTCTGTAGTGATACCGCATGGTATTTTCTCTTCGTCCGTCAGATCGTATTTGAAAAGCTCCTTGCGCGCCATGAAAATCTTCAAGTACTGATCGTCACAATCATCGGTGAGCGTCCGAAAATAGTGTCTGAACTGACTTGAGTCATCGCCGGTGATGCCGCGACCTAATTTCTTGTGAAGAGACTTTCGATCCAAAGAAACAGAGGGTACAGAATAATGTTTTAGCCGTTGACACACGTGCTTGCGAATCTCGGCACGAACTTCGACAGGGGCGTCGCGGTCGAATGAGACAATATAATTATGGAGAAGTAGCCAAGCCACCTGTTTTCTCTTATCGTACCGTTTCTTCCATTGCATAGCTGTGTTTCTAACAGAAAACAGCCCCTGGTGGACCTTTTCATACTTCACAAACTCGTTGAGTTGGAAGCCTTCTCGTTCGATGCGTAGATACTGTTTTTCAAGGTATATAAGAACTGTTCGTCGGCAGGCTTTGAACGTAGCCATATCATCGTCTAATAAAGCCCATTTCGCAAGTTCGAGCGCCTTTTCAACGGGGTGATGATAGGGGGATGTAAACGGATTCGTGGAGAAATATTTCATTCCTTCTTTGTAGTCTGCGTCTTTCATATAAATTCCGGCATCTATACGCTCCTCTCTTGTTAATCCCATCTGCATGCTGAAGGAACGACAACGCTCGAAAGCCCTGGCATAGGTTACAAGCACCCTAAACATCTCTCTCATGAGTTCTAAAGGCGAATTTCCCATTGCCAGAATTACCAAGTTTTTCAGTAACCGCTTTGATGGTTCGTGTGCAAGTCTTTCATCTGCTGTATTGTGAAAAATGGTTAGTATTTGATCTATATCACCACAGTTTAATTGTTGAGCGCAAGACTGTGAGAGGGTCACGACGATTATTCCAAGTACGAACTACGACTTCGTATATAATCGGCTGCCCATTTCTTAGGCATTGGGTTACTACACAGACAAGAAGAGAAAGAACGAGTAAGAAAGCGAGTAACTCACATGCTTCTATCCTGATAATGGAACGTGAGTAACGCACAAAATCCGGGAGATCATCCGGCCTTGCATATATAAATTTCAATTCCTTGAGCTGGCGAAGGGTCCTAAGCGGTTTTAAAACTGTCTCAAAGGGTTGATAGTCATAGTGAAAATCAGGTTCGCCCATTTGACCATCGTCGGAATACTGGTCAGCCGTGATGTCCAAGCCACGTGGAATTAAGACTACGGTCATAGAATGTGGTGGGTTGATAGAAATTGCAAAGCAAAAGTCCACTAGCGACCATTCCATTCTCGCACTCGGGTCTGGGTCTCTGAGTGTACTGAGAATGACACGCCAGTGCTTAACCTTTCGTACATGCATGGCGTTGTTGTATATTGTATCAGTCGGGCCGTCACGGAAGTGCAGGCGTCCATTTATACGTCTTGTTAAAGGCGAAACTTCAATGTGAGGATCATTCCCTAGATCGGGTTCGCGACAGTAGCAGCAGGCAATATAAAATGTGTTGCATTGATAAAGAATCCTAGACGCTTCGTCGTAAATCTGACGGCAGACCCTCAGAAGTTGCGGATGTAAGTCGTATTCTAGTTCCTCGCCAAAGAGAGAGTCCCGGGTAACGGAACTCGGGGATGCAAGAATCGGATTGCATAGTAATTTCTTGTAAATCCTGTCTCTGATTTCGGGAGGCAAAACCGTGAAAAATATGGGGAACGTAGTCATATCGAAATAGAGCAGTTGAGTCTTGTCGAAATCTGCTGTTCGTCGGTGGACCGTCGCCAAGTAACCTCGGATATAATGTGAAAGAGAGAGCCGGTATGAATATGAGACTTTGAATATGCAGTTGTAATGTACTGCCGGCTTCTGCTGGATTTAATATTCCCACTTTGTGGAAGTTCGGTCGAGTCCTTTGTAAAAAATTTGACGTAGTTCACGACCCCAAAAGTGTAATGCCCGTGTAACTTTGTGATAAACTGGACAGCTCTCAATCAAGTGGATTGTAAACACACTTCGTTGTTTTTGTCCATGACAGTGGCATCGTAACTTCCATATGCCTAAGACACCAGTAGGAAAGCGCGAGGCCCTTAAGCATGTGGTGCTTTGCGCCTTTTGATCCTGCAAGGAGTAGTGCCACGCGAGAAAGCGCGATGATCCCCTCAATGAGACTTGTTGTAGAAGGGAAATAAACAATTCAACGACCAAAGTCCTAGAATACCGATTAGATCAGGGAAATTATAAGTAGTCTACCCACTCACATCCCAAAGCTTCATCGCCCCAAGTTCTTCAGATTTCTCAAAGTCAGTAACCCCAACTTCTTTCGGTGTTCTCATCACATCTTGAAGCCATTCACAATATCTTGGGAAGCCAGTCACACTACCGTAAACTTTTGTCTTCTTCACACCCCGAACGCCTTCGAAAAGTTTCAAGACTTGATAATCCGAGCCTCTGAATTCCGCTTGTTCAACTCTGATTGTCAACTCTTCTATCCCACTGAAAGCCTTTTCCGCATTCTCGGCGGTAAAGTTAGGATCGCAATCGAGTCGCACGATGAGATAGTATCTCTTGATGTATGCGATGACGTTTTGCGAGCTGATTGTGTCATACTTCCAGCGCAGACGTGGCCAGCCATTGAGGAGGTTGGGATGAGCGATGAAGACGTTGCCGCCATAGAGAATTTGCTTGGCTTCTTCGTGGACTTGTTTGCACACTCTGAGTATTTGTGGATATATGGGTGGATCACCGCCAAGCTGTCTCCGTGCGAAGATAGGTGGAAGGATTAAGACATCAATGTAGATTTGGTTTCGGATCTCTCCTGGGAGATCAAGAAATGAGAGATTCTGCATAGTTGCACTGGTTCTATGTGTTCTTGTATAAAAATTCGAGATACTTTCAAAGATAAAAAGCCACCCCCTCGAGCCCCTCAACTGACAAGGGAACAGATAAGATCTCACGCTAATGCATGGCTTGACCTGGCACGTGGGCGAGCTGGGGAAGCACTAGTTCCACGTGTGCTTACTAACCTTAATACAAATTCACATCACGGCCCCTCGCACGCCATTACCAACTTCATTCGCGCACTACTAACGACATCTCCTTTATGACCAACATCCACCCCAACACTCACCCATGACACTCCTTACTGCTACATCATGTCCATTTCATTCCTTGAACTGATCTCGTATCTATTTGGCTGGATATACACACTCTGTTGGTCTCTCTCATTCTACCCCCAACCCATCCTCAACTTCCGGCGCAAATCAACCAGCGGAACCACCATCGACTTCCCCTTCGTGAACGTCCTCGGCTTCGCAGCATACTTTACATCCACCGCCGCATTCCTCTACTCACCCGAGATCCGTCGCGAATATGCGCTGAGACACAATGGACACACACCTACAGTCCAGTTCAACGATTTGGCGTTTGCGGGCCATGCGGTTGTTGTTTGCGTGGTGATTTTATCGCAATTCGTGCCCTCAGTTTGGGGCTTTGATAAACGGGGAAAAAGAGGTCCAGGCGCAAGAGTCAGTAGGAGTATTTTGGGATTAGTTGTGGGGTGTTTCATTGGTGTTATAACGGTTCTTGTTATCGTGCTTGCGCGAAAAGACGAGGATGCTCAAACAGGGTGGGCCTGGATCGATGTGGTACGTTGGACGGCAGGATGTTGTTGGACCTTTCACTAACATGTTGTGTCGCAGATCTACGCCATCTCATATGTCAAGCTCATTATCACTGTTGTGAAATACATGCCGCAGGTTCTGACGAACTATAGAAATCGCTCAACACACGGTTGGTCTATTGCACAAATCCTCCTGGACTTCGCGGGCGGGGTTCTTTCGATTTTACAGTTGAGTATAGATAGCTATCTGCAAGGAGATTGGTCGGGTATTACGGGAAATCCGGTCAAGCTTATGTTGGGAAATGTTAGCATTTTTTTCGATATTATTTTCATTGTACAACATTATTGGTTGTATAGAGGCAATGTGGGACAATCAGGGGCGAACGAAGAAGACCCTCTGCTTGTTGACGCGGAGAGAGAGAGAAGAATTGATTAGATGCAGATAGAGAGAGTGGACGTTTTCATAGAAGCAATTTGGATACCCTATACATGCTGGAGGGATAGATTTGGGGCGGATTACTCTTCGATATAGATGGTACTATCGAATATAAACCATTTTACCATGCTTTTGCATGGCCAGAAAATCCCATCGCTTCAAGCCTGATGTCGATCTTAGGCACAGCATTCAGCTGGGTGCCAAATACCCCAGAACTCAGCATGTCGCTCTGGAACCTTCGCACTACGATGCAGGCCTTCGATAGTCGAAAATCAGTGCGCGATACATACTCGATCTTATCCTTTCTATGGAACACTTCAAAACCAAACCATTTTCAAAGACTCATTGCTTCGTCGAGGGAGACTTCGAATCAGCCAATTTCAGTCGTCCACCACAGCTAGCCAGTCAGGCTACCATGGTTTGAACGGTGCCCATTGAAATCGTAATTGCGTCTCAGGTAGAACTCCCGGAATCAGCGATTCATAGTATTCCCGGGCAGTCGTATCACGAAGCTCGTCGAACCTGTCAAGAATCGACTTCTCAAACCCCGTCAAATACAAACGGTATACAGCCAACATCTCATACCAAAGGTCATAAGCTTCATCTGAGGCGGGATGGCATTCAAAGCATCTGTGGAATTTTGAAAAGCTCATAACCTCGCCAACCCCTGCGAATTTAAAAGTGCGTTGATCCACCCAAGCGTGGTAATTGAGCATGTTGCAGGCGTGGCGAGCGCGCGCATCTAGGCCCTTACTTTCGAGATACTCCACGTATGCGCGGGATTCTCGTGCTAGAATGGCGTCGCATCGGTCATGATTAGCTAGTTCTTGAAATCTGTAGGAGGGCAACTGAAACTTACGGAATGCTAGCCAGTCAGGGGCGTCTGGGTCGTGCTCGTCCAAGCCGTCTTCAAAATCCTCGTTCCATAAGACGATGTTAAATGCAGCTTGGTAATCGTAGGTTGTTACTGTTTCGTGGATATAGAATTTCATATCTTCTTCTGTAATGCTTCCCCTCGAACGATCTATCTCGGCTTGTCTTCTCACCGCTTCCTCGAATCGTTCGGGCTGTCCCTCAATACTGTCAAGCGCAGCCCAAGCATCATTAGACCACCCGGCAAAGGCGCCGTTTGGCGAACGAGTCTGCATTGCCGGCAGATTTTCTCGCAGGTGCTGGACATGACCTTTTAAAACTTCTCGGAGTTGAGCAGGTTGTCCGTCATACCGAAACGTGTAGGGACCGATAAGGAATGGATGGAGGCGTTTGCCTTGTATCCATTCTGCGTTGTACCGCCTCAACAGCTGCTTGTCCGTTAGCGCCAGTGGACGCAGGCCGTCCTTCCACTCGACGCTGGCTTTGAGGCCTTCGTAGCTTTGGGCCTGGCTGATTTGACGGATTCGTTCTTGATCTCCGTGGGCTCGCTCGCACCTTCCACAACGGCGCAGGCAGCGTCTACCCCATATTCTGTGCGTGTTAGTCTCACGAACTCTTAATGCATCGCATCGATCTTGGATCATGTAAGACTTGCGACGGCAAGTTGGGCAGGTTTTCACTTTACCAATACACATATTGACGAATGTGAACGTGGGGCTAAGGCTAAGACTCAGAGCGTTAGCAGTATAGTGTTCAACTGGGGCTTTCTCAATACTCTTTGCCTAAAATCAAAAATGCTTCGTTGTGGGTTTGGAGGTTATGGACAGCCAACCTGTTAACGATTCACACAAGTATAAGCACACTCGACTGACGTTGTTAAGCTGCTGGGTGAGATTGTTCTGTTTCTCTGATTTGTTTACTTATCCGATTTCTTAGTTTTACTTCGAAACTTCTTTATTGGTTGAGTGAAGAACAATCCAAGAGTTCCGTCTGGGATTATGAAAAGATAATTTTTATATATTTTCACCTCAGATATGTTCCTCAACGAATAGCGGTGTTCTTATCGGCGTACTTAGAGGAGACGTTGTCCAGCGAGGCAGAGAAATGTTCAATATTCTGAGATAATTAACTCCAAGTCAGTTGAACAACACATGAGCAATCCTGTTGAGATTATTGGGAAAACTATCCGACAACCTCATGGGGGATCACTCATGATTGGTACTATTTCCGATGTCAAATTCACTACTTTTTGAGTATTTTCTCCGCAATCCCATCATCGCTAACACCTGATTGTAGCTCCCCGCAGCAGTTAACAAGATCCATCTATTTACCGCGCGTCGTAGAACTCAGCTAGACTTCTACATCAAGGATATAAACGATCTGTAACCATAAAATGGCAGATCTTTTCGAGAATAAGGGGCATCGTGTGGACCCTATCGCCCTCAAATGGAATATTCTACGGATCATGGAGAAGTGGAGGGCAAGACTCGGGAACAAGGATTCGAAGATCTGATATATCGAAGATAGCATATTCACTTCACTCCTTAGATATGTACGGAACAATCTCGGTCTCATTATCGGTGTTTGCAAGTTCACTTTCAGACCAAAACCTCGACGACTCTGATGCCGGCTGGAACTTTGGCATCGAACTTCTCTTCGGTCTTTGTTCTTCGCGATCTACCAATGTTTAAAATTTTTCCATGAGAACAACGGCTGTACTATGCCATGAAATAGCCTTTCAAGAGCATACTTTCTTCTGAGATTGGTTTAAGTCGAGTCAGACTTCCACACTCTTTGCACCTTCCTTCAATAGCCAGTATCCATTCAATCTGTCATCCCACGCAACCACACTTTTCTAGCGCAACATTTCATATACTACAAGTAAACAAGAGCCATTGTTAGCCTTTACCAAGAACTCGACCTCAACCATTCTTACATCTCAACACTAGCCTCACCGTCCAGCTTTCCAATCGTGGCACTTACACCACCAGCAAGCCCATACACCTAGCTCTGCAACTCCTCCCAGCTCTTTTGCCCAAACCTCATCAAGCAAATCACCTCCAAAATGTGCAACTGCACCACAACCGTCTACTCCTGTGACCACAAATACCTCGTGGTGCACTCCTGTCCCTACAACAACGAACTCATCTGCAGACCACCGCACCTCAAAATGAATCGCGTGCGCGAATACTACGAATGTAAGATGTGTATGGATGCGATGGATATGCCTGGTACTACTAGGGGTGCGACTGAGCGCGAGGAGCAATCTCAGATGACTACGAGGGGGGGTCCGGCAGAGGAGGAGTCTCAGATCCCAGGAGAGGAATCCGAGATGCCTAGGAGAAATAGCGGATTGGATGAATTGGCCAACGCCGCGTTGATGAAGACGCGGATGGAAAAAGACAGCAAGAGTAAAGAAAAAGGAAAAGGGAAGGAGGATGGAAAGCAAGCTGGTTATGAACTTTTGAACAAGGAGGGGGAGATTCTCGAGAGTATTCACTCCGATATGGAAGATATAAATCCCTGGGAAGAGGAACGTCTAGAAAGGGGTACGCAGCCAGAGTATGATGGTCTGGACAGGAAAATCATCTCGGTAGAATCAGATATCATGGAACTGGAAAAGCGGCTGGAAGAACAGCTCACGGCTTTTCATAGGGAGACGGGCGGGATGAGTACTGACGGTGGGAATGTACCTTCGGGTGGTCCTGAGGAGGATCATGTAATGTCAGGTTAGATGATAGAAGACTTGGAGAGCTGTTGGATGCGAAGTTGTGGGTTGGATAGCGCTTTCATGGGCGATCATGGTTCGGCTGCTTTGTTTGGAATAGGGGATTCTTTAACCCAACCACTGGAAAGCCTTTTTCATATGCGGGAGTATTGGAGTTAAATATACCAGCGACTAGAGCGAGAATTTTGAACTTAGATATTAACTGCATGGTTTTCTTGCAGCATTTGATCAGCAACCAATCTGCAGCCATTGAAACTCAAACCATTACTCTGAGACTCCCTCAATAATTCATGTATTATGCATCATCAGAGCCATCCGCGCGCTCGCCGTTTATATCCTCTGAAGCACGTTTCCGTCTACAGCTCCTATTCCCCGACAATAATGTAAGTCTTATTATTTTGCCATTCCCACCATTCAATCATTGATGCCCCTCTGTCACCCCTTGTCATCGTCGCGATCCATGCATAACTTACGAACTAATCCAGTATAGTGGAGCCCAAAAGTTTTGTTGCACGTCTGAACCCAATGGGTACTTGGCAACCCGCGGGTACCCAGTGGGTGGGTGGGTTGAAGATATACCCACGGATACCCGCTGGGTTGCCAAGAACCCATTGGACAGACGTGCAACAAAAAAATTTAACTTCAGGGTATACATCGGCATTGAAATCTAGATGGACAATACAGTAACGATGTATATCTGGTGTTAGGGGCATGCTATATGAGGGGCAAAGGAAGCAGAAGCTATGAATGAGAACAGTACATTTGTGCTACAGAAGAAGACATGCTGACGACTTCATATTTTGCCAACACAAGTACGCAGGGAGATTCCAGATATAGATTGACAAGAATAAGTACAAAGAAGTTAACACTGAGAAAGCCTTATGGGAATCTTTTATCTAGCAAATAAACGCCACAATGCCATCTCAACGTATCTGACATATAGAAACACCCATCATGAGCCATCCCATCTATTTCGAACGCCCCGCCAGCTAGAGTGAAAGTTTCCCGAAATCATTTATTGCAGTAAATTCAAGAAAAGTCATAAATCATCAAGTCAATTCCGGGAAATATTGCGCAAGCTTATTCCTATTTTCGTTATTCCTCGTCTCCGGTTCCTCGGGAGTATCCATGTAATCCACTCCACTTGCACCTGCTGCGCTCATATCCGGAGCTTCTTGCAGGACTGGTGGTGCGGCTGCACGTTTCTTCTTCGTGTTTCCTTGTTCTTGGGATCGAGGAGTAGTGTTAGCCGAGCGAGGAGGAGGGGTAGTGTATCGTAAATCTGCATTTGGATTATAATTTTCCCGTGGTGACATGATGGCTGCTGCAGGCTTGAGATTGTGAGCAAGTGACTGGTGGAGTTGTGCAGCGGCTGGTGCTGGACTGGTTGACGGAGATGAGCCGACAGCGGCTGGCTTTTCGTTGGTGATGAGACCTTTGTCATTGACGAATTTCGACGAGCGGGAGTGGTATGGATTGGGGTTGTAGTATTCGTCAATGATAGGGTGAACCATGACAGTTTGTTTGTGGATTGTAATGGTGGAGTTTGTGGGAACTGTTACCCAACTTTCTATATTCCATATTAGTATCTGTAAACCTCCGCACTCATACTGCGAAAAATAGGAACGCTGGTGTGTGCGAAATGTGATTAGAAATACGCGACCTCGCGAATATGCTGATGGGCGAGACGGAAGCATGCCACCGATGGAGCTACAGAAAGTTTGGCGAGCCAAGTCCCCTCGCGTAAATGTAGACAAGCAACACTCCAGGAACTGACACCTCGCGTATCTGCCGATGTGCAACAATTTCGGAATCGAGTTGCGCTGGCAAACGACTAGTGGTTGTCGTTGCTCGGTTCGACAAAGATACGCTAAGGGTCCTTGCAAGACAGCGGGACTGCCCACAGAATTGAGCACATGAAGTGACGAAGCCATAGGACGGTGGGGCAAATACAGACGCACTTGCGCCTGGCTTCACAACCGCGATAAATGTATATTGATAAATTAAGCGCATTGAAAAGAACCTCAATTACCTCTTTCAAACGTCAAGGGTTCGCTTGCGACCAGAACGATATCAGCACCTTTGTCCCGACGATCCATTTGATATTCGCCTTTACTGCTCTTATCTTCCCAAGTGGTGCCGGACGAGTAATACAAACTTGCTGCTTCGTCGGTTTTGCTGCTAACATAACGAGTACAAACGACGCTATGTCCATCCGTAATAGCAAAGTTAAGTAGACTTCGAATGTCGAGGTCTTCTTCAGCAATGACTTTCTCTGGAATAGCAGCAATGAAATCGTTGATCTGCTCAATCGTATCAAGCATAGCATGACGCAAGACAGTCGGGCCAAATCCTTCTGGGGGAGGTGCGCTAGGATTATGGCCCATCCGCTCGAGTGTATCAAGATACAGAGCGAATGCCCACTCGCTGTCGGTACCACCTTGTACACCCAAATACCATTTATCTGCCAGTCGTTCTCCTAGTCGTCGTTTGATATGTTTCCAACCGCCTAATCCGCCGTTATGCATCCACATCAAGCTACCATGTGAGAAAGGGTGGCAATTGTCGTCACTGAGAGAACCTTCTGTCGTAGCTCGTACATGCGCAAAGATCAGCGGTGAGGCAGTCTTCGAGGCTATCCGCTGGAGGTTGATACAGTTCCATGCTGGAGTGGTCGATGTGAATATGCATGGCTCGGGACCAAGTTTCGGATCTGTATAGTATCCAATGCCGAATCCATCACCTGCGATTGTGTGGTGTGAGTCACTGTTATTTTGAGAAAGCAATAAGCCACCCACCATTGTGAGGTCTTCTCATATCCAAACGGAGACGAGAGTCAAAGGACTGATTGAGAATAGAATGTGTGGGCTCAAGAATGAGCTTGGACAAGAGAATTTCATCTGAGCCTTTGTAAACCTACAATTGTAAGTATATGCGACTGGAAAGGGGGATAAAACTGACGAGGAAGCGACACATCTTTTAAAGCCTTACGAGCTTTGCCCTTGTGAGAGTAGTATTCGATATTCGTTATTTGGCACTTCTGTGAGCTTCCCAAACCAAAAGTAATCTGCAGCTGAATTGCAGGAGCTCGAGGTAGTGTTAGACCAGCTTCGAGGAAGATTGGCAAGGCTGAATAGAGGGAATATCGGTATGGCGCAATTCTGATTGATATTGAGATAAGAAAATTTGTGAAATGCGCAATGGAATGATGTTCAACACCAAAAAGAGAACGCAAAGTATTAAAATTATCGAAATACTCAACGTATGCGAAATGAAACCGGATTTGGAAAAAAGCAAACAAATTGTTGTAACTTGCTGGTCCGACAAAGGCCAAGGCTGTCGAGAAGTTGGACCCTGTATTTGAGCCACCAAACATAAGGCTTTAGATTGATATGCCACATATCACCAGCCACATCTAATGCACGCCACTTCATTCAACGGTCTTTGTCGAAACAACGTGTGGGAAACTAATTGATCCGGGCATTTTGAACAACGAAACAAGTAGAAAAGGGGTTTGGATGCTTCATGATTTTGCAGAACTTCGGAGGAGTGCTGCAAATTAACGTCTACCCAAGATGAGTGGGAGGCTGTTATCGGCAAGGCTTCTGCCTGCGGCGCAAAGAGTTAACTCACCCTCAGTCCGACTTTTCCATCACTATACCAGCTCCTCTGCGGGCGGCCTGTTACGATCCGATTCTGCCGTCCGCATTGCCAGGAGAAGGATATGGCCGGCAGGCTACACACCTTTTTCGAACGCTGTAGCTGTTCGAAATGCATCCTTTGTTCGTATTCTACCTAGGCTCTTACTCAAATTCGCCAGAATTCCGGCACTGTTTGCTGGAATGACAGTCGGTGGTCTGGCATATGTGCAATATCAGGCTACGCGTGAGCTATTACATCCATAGACCTCAATGGTATATGAAAGCTGCTGACGATTGCTATCTACAGAGGCAGGAAATTTTGTAGCAGACATCTTCAGCCGAACCTCGGAAACTGTGACCGATGTCGCAGGAGGTTTGTTTGGTGGAGCGAAAGACATCGCAAGCCAGACAAGGCGAGGTTGGGAAAGTACAAAAGAGTCAGTTGAGCTTCCGGAATGGTTCCAGAAGATCTTACGGATTCATGAAGAAATTGGGGAGGGGCAGCAAGAAGGTGGTGGTGGGGGTCCAGGTGGTGGTGGGGGTCCAGGCGGTGAACCACCAAAACAAAGTCGACTCGGAGTAGCAGCTGCGGTAGCGGGAAGCGCAGCAGCATATGGTTACGATCAGTACCCAGAGGATGATCCCCGGTCTGGCGAAGAGGCAGCTCGGGACGATCAAATGATGGTTTTGACAAAGAAAATGATTGAGATCCGAAGCATTCTTCAGACTGTAGGGCAGTCAAATGCTATGACTCTACCTTCTATTGTCGTCATTGGATCCCAATCATCCGGCAAAAGCTCCGTGCTAGAAGCCATCGTTGGACATGAGTTCTTGCCAAAGGGGTTGAATATGGTTACACGACGACCCATTGAATTGACCCTTGTCAACACACCTGACTCTCAAGCCGAGTATGGTGAATTTCCTGCCCTTGGACTTGGAAAGATTACCGACTTTACTCAAATTCAGAGAACCTTGACAGAGCTCAATCTTGCAGTTCCAGACTCGGAATGCGTTTCTGATGATCCCATTCAGTTGACCATTTCCTCACCACACGTCCCTGACCTCTCACTTATTGACTTACCTGGTTACATCCAAGTCACTGGTGCAAATCAACCCGTGGAATTGAAGCAAAAGATCGCCGATTTGTGTGACAAATACATTCAACCTCCGAACGTTATTCTAGCCATTTCTGCAGCAGACGTCGATTTGGCTAACTCTGCAGCTCTACGAGCAAGTCGTAGAGTTGATCCCCGAGGAGAGCGCACCATCGGCGTCGTGACCAAGATGGATCTGGTCGATGCTGAAAGAGGAGCGGCCATCCTCAATGATCGTAAATACCCCTTAAGGCTCGGTTATGTTGGCGTTATTTCGCGAGCCCCACAGCAATCACAAACTAGGTCGTTGTTCAAGGCAGGCAGTGGAAGCATTTCTGGTGCAATTGCTAAGAACGAATACGCATTCTTCTCGTCACATCCCCAAGCCTATGGTCCAGAGAGCGGACTTAACGTCGGTACTACTACTCTGAGGAAGAAGCTCATGCATGTGCTTGAGCAAACGATGTCAGCAAGTCTTCAAACTACTAGTGACGCCATTCACCAAGAGCTTGAGGAGGCTACATATGAATTCAAAGTTCAGTATAACGATCGCCCGCTCTCGGCAGAATCATACCTCGCCGAAAGCCTTGATGCGTTCAAGCATTCGTTCAAAGAATTCGCTGAAACATTTGGCCGACCTCAAGTTCGGGAAATGCTCAAGGAAGAACTTGATCAACGAGTACTCGATCTTCTAGCCGCAAGATACTGGAACAGACCCATTCCTGACCTTTCTCCTGCACTTCCCGAATCAAATGCGCTTGCTGATCTACCTACCGCCGACCCGGATTCGCTGTTCTGGCATCGCAAGCTTGATGCGTCCACTTCTGCCTTAACCAAGCTTGGTATTGGTCGTCTAGCGACGCAAGTCGTGGCTAATGCTCTTCAATCCCACGTGGAACGACTTATTGACCAGTCAACCTTTGCTGCTCACCCATATGCCCGTCAAGCTATCATAGATGCAGCGGCCGGTATTCTCAATGAGAGATTTTACAGCACAAGTGATCAAGTTGAGAACTGCATCAAGCCATACAAGTTTGAGATTGATGTTGAGGACGGTGAATGGGCACGTGGCCGAGAAAACGTCACTGTTGTCTTAAAGAACGAGCTGAAAGCTTGTGACGACGCTGTCAAGAACGTAGAGAAAGATGTTGGCGGAAGGAAGAAATTAAGGGATGTAATGAGCTTCATCGACAAAGCTAGGAAGGGCGAGGTTACTGTTGATGGTGATGGTGCCAGTGGTGCTGGAGGATTTAGCTCTGCTTTATTGCAAAAAGGTATGCCTAGCCCCTCCTGCATGTTCCTTCGACATGCTAACGATTTCAATCACCTAGGCCGTGAAGCAGTTTTCCTCCGGGACCGCTCTGTACTTCTCAAACTCCGTCTTACCGCGCTTAAATCCAACCAGTGTGCTTCTCTCAAGAACAAATACTACTGCCCAGAAGTATTCCTCGACGTCGTCTCATCCAAGCTCACCTCTACAGCCGTTCTCTTCCTCAACGTGGAGCTACTCTCCGAGTTCTTCTACCAATTCCCACGAGAGCTCGATCAGCGACTAGGTCGCGGTCTGAGCAAGGAGGAAGTCGAGAAGTTGGCGAGGGAGGACAAGAAGGTCGAAAGACATCTCGAAGTCATCCGACGCAAGGAATTGTTAGAGTTGGTTTTGGGGAAGATGGAGGGACTGAGAGATCTAAGGGACTTGGATGGAGGTGCTGAGGGTGGTAGAAGGGGCTTGAGGCCTAAGGGCAAGAATGGGAGGGAGGCCAAGAATGGCAGAGAGAGTAGAGAAAGAGGCGAGGGAAGGAATAACAATGGGAACGGTGGTTGGAGTTTGTTTTAGGTTGTGGTGGGCGAAAGGAACAATGACTATGAATTGAATTTATTGATAGGCGTTTCGGGATGAAGAGGTTCGGAGGGATCGATGTTAGACATACAGACATCTCTTCTTGGTGGTGGATGAAATATCACTTTACTGCTTGGTCTTTGGTATATGATAAATGTAACGATTTTCCTATTTGTTTCCAACAAGATTGGATCGCCTGAATGTGAGAATGTCTCTTGAGAATATACAGTCAGGTTCGATTCGGGCTTCCTCTTTGTACACTCTTTTAGTTTTAAATAAGCCACAGGTCAAAAGGGCTGGACCAATTACGGTTAGTATATAATCTTTGTCACTAATTTTGCCTCAGGTATCAATCGCCGCCTTTGGCAGATTTGATTTAAGGCTCGGCGCTGCTGACCTAGGATCCGTCCGTTCCAAGAGTCCTAGGAGTACTCCTCTGGGTTATGTGACCCTAAATATGGTGTTCTACTGTGATTGGCCGTCCAATCTCTGCACTGGTCATAACACCTAGGTTTCTCGAACATTCTATTGGCAGGCAGCACACTACACGCGTTGTCGTGTCGATCGCGTCTTTTAGACCTTTTCGGAACTTCGTTCCTCAAGGCATCCTGACCACCACGCGATTCACCACCGACAACAACGTACTGTACGGAAAGCATCATGGTGGCTCCCACTATACTCTATCGGGTTGAAGACGAAGATTCTCGTGCACGGTACTTAAGCGGAAAGGGAATTCTTGCAGAGGACACGGAGACTAGAGTTGATTTTCGCCGTCCGAGCCAGCAGCTACGCGACGAACTTGAGAACCATGTCGAATGGTCGAATAGGGTACGAACGGTACTGATATCAACATATTCTGAAGAGGAGGTAGCTTCAAGAGAAGCGGAGCGGCGTGTGAGAGAGGGAAAGAAGAACGTAGTCGTTTATAAGATTGACAGTCGGAAGAAGGATAGACCAATGGAATACCGTGAGTTGCGGCGCTTGATGAAAACCCTCGGGTTGGAGATTCCGCACTATGCATGGAACAACTCGAAATACGAATTTGTCGTCCTCTACAATGTGCCGGAGAGTGCAGTTCTGGGTTGGGAGGAATATTGGTGACGTTTGAAACCTTTGTCGGTTTGTTACGGGAAGGAATGGGTTTAGGATTTAGTCGTTTGGTGGAGAGTTGAATTCTGGGTATCCCGTTCGATCTATCGCAATATAGTTAGTTACCATTTCTAGATTTGACTCTACTGTGCACTCTCAAGTATCCTTTCGCCTCCATTCAGACTTGCGATTTCCTCGACAAGTCTCGATCTCCGTACGTACAGCAGCATCTTCACCCTCACCATTGATTTGAGCAAGTTCCAAATTGGACGTTCATTCCTCCAACAGAATCCAACGTTGCCCTATAATGAAAACACTACTCCGCTATACTAAATTTTCCTACGTCTAGAATTCCCTTCCCTCCACGCCCCCACCCAGGAGTACACTTTCATATGTCATAGAGCAGAGTAGGTAGTAGTGCTGCCATATTTAAGCTAGTAGATTTCCCAAATGTGGATATAATGAGAATCAGTTGGGTGTTCGGTTGTGAAGTTGATTTGGAATCTTATTGTTGTGACACTCAGTAGTAATAAGACTTAAGTTCATCCTTAAAATTGACAACTAAAGAGAGAAGAGAATCTAAAGACTTTAAGGATTAATATATCAGGAGTATTCGAGAGAAATACACAACGTATCTAAAATGAAAATATACAGAAATTTTGATAAATTGGTAGATTTAGAGCCACTTGAATTCGAAGTACCTATGGTTTGTCTCGTTATGGGGTGCATTTCTCGACGCAGGGACAGATGTTACAATATTGTCTTCGCAAGATACTATATCGTGATGAATCTACTGTATAGAAGCAATACTGTTGAAGAGGGGTAGAGTAACAGTTCATACTTGTAGAAGCTCTTTGTAAATAGAGGCTCTTTATCAAAGGACATATTACACAATGTAAGATTAGAGGCCTATGTACTATCCAACTACAGAATACTAAGGAATCAATCTGATAGGCCATCTTGAAAGAGACTCCAACTGTAATAGTAGGTTCAGATAGTATATCAAAAGGAAAAGGGCAGATCATGTAATAAATAACTTTCTTGATTCAGTCAGCAAATGAAGGCAGCTCTAAAACCTTATATCCTCAGGCTAACATGATGACAAAAAAGCCCTCTGCTTCTTCAAAGCAGCGGCATATACTGTCGGGCTATAATGTGGTGGTAAAGGAAACAGCTAACCATAATTTAGTCTAGTGCTTTTTGATCCTGTGGCTTATCTAAAACTAAGAGAGTGTACAAAGAGGAAGCCGGAATCGAACCCTACTGTATGTTATTTGAATATAGATTAAAAGAGTCTTTTGCAGCCCGGCACGCCATACATTAACATATCCTATGTTTCTGCTCCATGAATCAATTCCTTGTCATCAGTAATCGTTTGTATAGCACGATAACGCCTTTACTTTCCCTATGCATGAATACAACCAGAATGATATTCCCGATACTTTGCCAAACGAATCCCAAATGCACTGTGAAATCATAAAAATACAGCCAGTCCATCATTTCACATGCTTCAGATTATCATTTCCCATCAACGATCAATTGTGTGGTAACTTCCCACTTGACGCCGCCACCCTTGCCATATCCCTCTCCTAGTCTGTTCCGAATCAACGTCCTAATTCTCTCCCTCAGTTTTAGCAAGCTACCTTCATCTCCTCTGACCCTCAACTTCAAATTCGCCATGCACAGGCCGTAGTGGACTTGCCAGAATCTGGCTTCCTCGACTGTTGATACCGACGGTTCGGATTCGATCTCTTTCATCACTTCTGAGACGCCGGCCCCAGAATATGACATTAGAAGCATGAGACCCTGGGCAGTGGCTAGACGAACTCCGAGAAGGAACATGGAGACAGCAATGACTGTGCAGAGAAGACGGTCTAGCCAGATGTACATAGAAATGGTGAGGAGTGGGAGAAGTAGCATGATGGTGCTACAGCTGAGGGTCAAGAAATGTGACGGATTGGACAAGACGGAGGGGAGGAAAGAGATATATGCGAAGCGCATAGCTTTCCCAATTCTCGCATGGTTCTTGAGCCCAATTGCCGAAACCAACGTCGCAACAATCGACAGTACTGCAGCAGAATCTACCGACCCAGGGCTCACACGCTGATGAGAATGTGGATGATGCGGTGTGTGATCGCCCAATCCCTCCAATACATGTTTAAGATTGTGCGAAATGAGATCGAAGCCCATGAACAGCAGAAAAACCGACATGGCGAAACCAGCCAGGACCTCTGCGCGTTCGAGCCCAAATGGATGCCGAATCGAGGAGCGTTTCCACACTTCGAAGTTGCAGAAGACGTCGACGACAACGCAGATGGTGGCCGAGACGGCATCGAAAAATATAAGATGCGAGAGGGCGGTCAAGGCTAGTGATCCTTCGGCACTGTAGAGAACATAGGCGGAGATGAGCGCGTGGCAGAGACACCAGGCTATTCGTATGGATTGCTCTTTCGACATGCTCTTCCATGCTTCTTTGAATGTAGGGATTGGTAGGGAGGCGGGGAGCGCAAGCGGTGCGCGAGGGGGTGGTTCGAGGAAGATTTGATGTTGGGTAGATACACTGCTGTGTTTGTATCTGTGGCCTCTACGCTGCCCGATGTTCTTGTTCTTCAGTTAGCTGGTGTTTGGGAGAATTGCTGGGCAATCGCATACCGATTTGACGACTGGCGCATCTTTGATTGTTTGCGTCTGGAAATTGAAAGGATTCGCAGGACCTTTGGGAGGTGGGAGATTCATCATGCCGTCGGTACTGAAAGTCGGGCTTGCTAGGCCGCCAGCAGAAGTTGAGGAAGCCATTGATCCAAATCGAGTGGGAGGGAATGAAGGAGAGAGGGCGTTCGGGTCGAAGGTAAGCCCATCGTGCACGTTTTGTGGGTCACCTAGCACGCCTCTATTCGGATGGTCAAGAGGAGTGGGAGGTGTGGGAGTCCGAGGTGGTCGCGGTATAGGCAGGCTCGAAGCCATGATTTGATATTTAGTATTTTCTCGTTATCATGAGAAACTCGACTTCATTCATTGGTTGCAATATTCGTTATATCATATCGCATTACAGATATGCCCGATTAGAAAAGCTTCGTCATTAGTCATTGGAGGTTGAAATAATTATATTGATCTGCAATTTATTTCTGTCCCCTTTGAGATGCGCCGGCCGGGGAAATGTCCCACCGCTGGGTTATGTAAGCAATACTTTATATCATACCAACCTCATCGGATTTTGATGGATAGAAGCGCTGGACTCTAACCATAACGTTTTTGTGTGTCGACCAAAAAGTTCCATCACGTTCTGTCAACTCTCAAGCTCGAAGAGAAACGTTTTTTGGATTAAGAACGCAGTTTTGGAAGGACGAAGCGATTCGCAGCCATTGTTGTATCCAACGCATTTGTGACGCGACCCTCCGTCCTCTATCAACGCTCGTTTTCACTTAAGATTTATTGCCGCTTAGTCTTATGACGAGTTGAGCAAAGGTTTTTTATGCGCATGAATCTATTTACACAGGCGTATTCCGGTCATTTTCAAGGAGATTTAAGAGCCACGTGTTTCCGGATTTGAAATAGCTCGGCTCTTCGTTCCTACAATACAAGCATTCAGAACCTCATTTCGTCGAATCGAATATGTGCTATCTCTTGTGAGTTTTGATAGAGCTAGAGAAGGAAGCAGCCAATATGGAGAACGGGTTCAGTTCGTCACATGATACTTCTACCAGTCATGGAGGCGAAATGGTGGCCGAGCCAGAGGAGATAATTACTGAGAACGGATCGGGTGGACACAAGAGGTCTCTGTCCGGGGGCTTTATGTCTAAGCTATCATTTCTACGGCCAAACAATGATGATTCTCAAGGATCGCGAAGTCCAATTCGTGATGAACCTGCGTCACCAAAGAAGAGTGGTAGAGCCATGGCTGTTGCAGTCCAACAGCAAAAGACACGGAGAAGAAAAGGTTCACTGAGGAAAGCAGCACTTCTTGGTCGAGGAGCACAGCGAGAACGGAAAGAGATGAAACTGCTACCTCTCGACACAAACCAGCACGGATCATCAACCGCAAACGGGACGTTGGGCTCCCATTCACCGGAGAACATACGACCAATGAATGAATTTGGTCTCGGCATCTCTGACAACACTCCTCGTCCTTCCATGGAAGGACTTGCGAATCGAAGCAACAACACATTGCTAGCTCCAATCAAGACACTTCCGATGGGGGCTACAGATCACAACATCACCTCTCCTACGAATCCCACCAGCCCCACGTTAACATACACTTCAACCACCGATGAGGAAGACATTCTTCACATCCCATCCCACAATCTTTCAACAGCTGCTCGTGGCCCACCTCAATCATCAGGATCTGATTCCTACTTCCCTCCTGGTGCCGGCTCCGTTCGACGTCGACCCTCACAGAGGCAGAAATCTCCTCTCTCAATAGGAGGACTTGCTACAAGTCCACTCCCCGTCCCAGATGAATGGGACTACTCAGAAACGGAATGGTGGGGTTGGGTTATACTGATAGTCACATGGGTCATCTTTGTGACTGGCATGGGCTCCTGTCTGGGTGTTTGGAGCTGGGCCTGGGATGTAGGGGAGACACCTTATGCGCCTCCTGAACTTGAAGACGACCCAACTCTGCCTATTGTGGGATACTACCCAGCGTTGATTATATTAACAACGGTTATGGCGTGGGTATGGGTGGTGGTTGCCTGGGTTGGCATGAAATATTTCCGGCATGCGAAGATTAGTGGTGATTGAAGAACTGAATCGACATAATGAACATCAACTTGCTCCCAAAGTGACCAAAACGTCGCATAATGGGTTCAGCCGCACCCATGACGAGTAACGCTGAGCTAAATCAACTATTGTGATGCGAGCATGGATAACGTGTCACATTTGCCAACACCCAGCTCACGGATACCATCTATGAGTGTATCCTCGCCCACCCGGGCCTAGATATCAAGCACATGTTCTAATGCTCACATAATCTCCGAAATACGACTGCCATCTGAAGTACTAAATGGAGTGATGGCGGTATTTACGAGGTCAAGACAGTAAGACAGCCGAACCTTACTTTTAATTTGAGGTACTAATGATCTCTAGTCTTGAAATATGCGAGAATAACGAATGAGATGGATCCATGCCATTAAATTTTCGTCGATGAGGTGTAGGAGAAAAACCACACCTTTCTTGACCGCGCAGGATGGATGTTCAGCTGCCATGAGGTTGAGGAAATTGGCTTGCAGTGGTCCAGGTACGAAGAATGCGGTGCTGTGGACGAGAGTCTTGGCGAGTAGTTCGTTGGTTTCACTGCTCTTAGTGAGGTACACTCTACCAATATGGGTGTGAAGGGCCAACAAGAAAGATTCAGACCTTTTATCATACGCCGACGCAAGTTCATTGCTTCATCGTAGTGGATGAGGCATACCACTTATGATAAAGCTACTTGCGGGGACAATTTCTTGTCCCTAACAGCAGACCTCATAGCGGCTAGAACCAATTACTGACAGGATCAACCTTAAGTATATAGGATAGATCTGAAATAAAACTAGACTTCTACAACAATCAGTCCCAATTGACGTCCTCTTGAATTTCCGATCAAGCAGAACTTATGCAAAAATGCATAAACCTTACATAAACCTATGCAAAGGCGGTACCTCACTAGCGTCCTGCAAAAAGGCTCGAGCTCTAAAAAAAAGTTCCCGCATCAAAAATTAAATTCTAGCTCGTCTTAATTATCCAGAGCCCATCTCCAAACTTCCAATCCCAATTGGAAAAGGCGCACCCCCGACACCATGGTTACAAAAAGTAAATTGAAGATGGCGCTCGCCGCCGAAAAGGGCACAGATTTCAAAAAGTTGCATCAGAAGAAACAGCAGAAAGCCGCGAGGAAGGATAAGGTGTCGAAGGGAGGGGACGCGGAGAAGGTTTTAGAGAAGGAATGGGAAGATGTGGAGGAGGGGAGTGAGGATGAAGATGAGGAGGAGGAGGGCAGTGATGATGAAGAGGAAGAAAACGGTCCCACTGAGGTTTGCGCAATTGAATTCAAATTGATATCTTGGATACATAAAAATCTAACCCAAAAATCACAGATCGACTTCGCCGGAATTGACGAGAGTGATAGCGATTCATCTGTTGGAGGCGACGACGATGAAGAAGAAGAGGACGACGAAGACGATGAAGACATCCCCATGTCCGACCTCGAAGACATCGACGAAGAAGAAAAAGAAGACATGATCCCGCACCAACGCCTCACAATCAACAACACCGTCGCGCTCACCTCCGCCTTAAAGCGAATCTCCCTCCCCATCTCCAGCCTCCCCTTCTCCGAGCACCAATCAATCACCTCCTCCACTCCAACCTCCATCCCCGACGTCTCGGATGATCTAAACCGCGAGCTCGCATTCTACGCACAATCATTAGCCGCAGTACAAGAAGCACGGGCGCTGCTCAAAGCCGAAGGGGTTCCGTTCACGCGGCCCACAGATTACTTTGCCGAGATGGTGAAAGCGGACGAGCACATGGAGAAGATCAAGAAGAAGTTGGTGGATGAGGCGGCGGGGAAGAAGGCTGCGGCCGAGGCGAGGAAGCAGCGGGATTTGAAGAAGTTTGGGAAGCAGGTGCAGGTGGCGAAGTTGCAGGAGAGGGATAAGGAGAGGAAGCAGACTTTGGAGAAGATTAAGGTTTTGAAGAGAAGTATGCTGACTGTTCCTTTGTATTATCGACTTGTTTCGTCGAGTCAAGTCGAGTTTTATAAAAAGAATTGTGCATACTAACTCCTCAACAGAACGCCAAGGCGCCGACAACGAACAAACCAACGAAGCGGATCTCTTCGACGTGGCGCTGGAAGAAGAAACCACAGGCCCCAAATCCGACCGTAAAGGCGGACCGAACAAACGACAAAAGCGTGACGAGAGATTCGGGCACGGAGGAAAGAAGCGGTTCAAGAAGAGTGGTGATGCGATGAGTAGTGGGGATTTGAGCGGATTTTCGGTTAAGAAGATGAAGGGGAAGGGTGCGGCTGGTGGTGGTAGAGGTGGTGCAGGTGCTGGGGGTGCGAAGAAGAGACCGGGGAAGGCGAGGAGGGCGGGGGGGAAGAGGTAGAGTGGGTGGGTTGAATTTGGGAGGGTAAAGGTTGTTGACGGGGAGAGGGGGAAGTAGGAAGGGAAAAATCACATTACATGGCGTTTTGGGCTCGTTCAGATGTAATGAGATGAGATGAGATGAATGGATAGGGCTGAAATAGATTGAGTGAGTGGGTGCTGCTGTATTTATTGTATTAGCATTGATAGGTGGATGAGTACTATCTATTCATTTCATGTGTTTATTGTCTGCCCAGTCGGACGTATATGCATGCATGCAGATAGGACGTCTCTTGCTAGCTGTGTTGTGTTGGTTTAGGTTTCGGTTGTGGAGAGTAGTATTTACAAATGTTGCTAAAGGGGTTGATCGGTTGATGGTAGAAATATATGTACTCGAATTAGACTTGACTGGATGGACTTGATTTGACTTGATGGGACTGACCTAGATGGGGTGAGAATACTCTGAAATAGAGTAATAGAGGTTCTTCGCATAGAAGGCTGGTATGGATTGAATGGGGTTGGGTGGATGTGTGTTGGAGCTGTGGTCTGGGATGAAATAGATGGTTATGGGACTAGATGCTAGATACTATGGGAGGTGGGGTGAGATAGGTATGTAGATGGAGTGGAGTAGAGGGGAGAGGAGGAGGGGAAGGCAGAGAGGGAGTTCTAGTAGAAGATAAACTGATAGGTGAATAAGATCGATGAAAGGTGCTAGAACATAATACAGCATGTTTATATTATACTCCAATATAAAAAACACCACATATAGATAACTTAGTACAAATCTCGTGCGAAAAGCGAGAGTGGGAGCCGCTATATAGTCCGCCATCTATAGATCCGATCTCATCTCAAGATAAGATACTACTGTGACCTATCCTTACCTACGCATACAGTAGCTCACTCTCGAGTCAAGAGAACTTATATATTTCTTCCAGCTCTGATCTGATCGTGAAATGAGAAGCGGGCGGAGACTAGTTTCGGGACGGCTTGGACCCCTCTTGCGCGGGTAGATCAAGTACTATAGCACGCAATAACTAAACTTGCTGTAAAAGCTGTCCGTCGGCCCTGGCTGTCTGTGTGATCTGTCCGTCGCAACTAACTAGCTTACTTACTTATATATATAAAGTTATGATCTTCGTAGGGTTCACATCGCGAAAGTAGCTTGGGACGAGGTTAAGTTTTGCACGGATGCTTTAGAAGATGGTTTGGTTTGGGAAGAGAAGCAAAGAGCAGGGAATGGTCTGATGGGTGGGGATGCGGTGAAGAGAGACATGACTATAATTCAGTATTGTGGACGGACGAAAAGAGATGGACGCGCCGCGGCGGTGGAGAAAAATTTAAAACTTTTCTTTCTTTTTCCTTGGTTTGGGAATGTTGTCTTGTGTGTGCGTATGTCTGTGTTGAGAAGATGGGATGAGGTCTTAGATTTTTTGATACTGTAAGCATATGGTCAGCACCTGAGCCCGAGAATAGGTGGGGAGTGGGGAGGAGAACGGATGGGTGATTGGTGAGGGGAGGGGGAAGAGGGACGGCGGGAACTTCTAGAGATGTAAGTAGATGTCACATGTTGGGACGGGATGGGATGGGATGGGATGAGGTGAAGTTGTTACTTATATAGAAGGTATAGTTGAGTTGTTGATGGGACGGGAGATGAGTGGAGAGATGAGTTGAGAAATGAGATGGGATGGGATTCCGGAATGGGAGATGGATGGTTGGATGGATGGGGATGTGAAACAAGCATTCTGACGTTATATTATCTCCATCGACGGCACGAGGGTTGATGATTCTTCAGCTGTAGATCATCGACTATCTCTGCGGCGTAGAAATAACAGGCCGACAACAAGTCCTCAAAGACAGTTGGACAATGAATATATTATATTAGATGGAATCAGCTAGGAGATTCATTTGACGATAATTATCAGCAACAATATATTGTCCCAAATCGGCTTGTCTATTCTCCTACGGAGAGAGTACCAACCATATAATCGGGTCGGCCTTTTATAGTGCAAAGTACTTCCTACAAGTGAGGCCTTACAAGCCAAAGACCGACGGATGACTGTCTCCTTCCCTCTGCTCTTCCACTAAGTTTAATTCCACGACGTACACTCTCCGGGTCAGAAATAATAAGCCGATTATATTCTCCAAAAGACATTTGAACAATGAAAACACTATATTGTTCCAAATCGGCCTGTTTTTGCTCCTCCGAAGAGGTATAGTGAACTATTTTTGCTGCCGTGTGTATGCTGCAGCACAGTACAGCCGCAAGGAACAAATAGCTCGACATGAAACACCTGAAGAGTAACCTTACATCGCACAGAAACGCGCCCTCGTGATAGAGAGAGCCACCCTTGTCTCTTTTAGCTATCACGATGTCATGAGGAGAGTAGTGAATTGGTTATGCTTTTAATTATAGAAGCGGTGTACTTTATGCGTTGTTCTGTAACATATGAGAATATGTTTTTCTGGTGATAATCAGGTTACTGTTCCGGCGTTTTCCCCTTCTTGGCTGCGGTGCTGTGTCGTGTTGTGTTGGCAGTCATGATGTGAGGTGATGTGATGGACAGTTCAGATGGAGAAGTGGTGAGCAGAGCAGAGTAGATCTTTTGCCATTTCCCTATCTTTGCCCTTGCCCTTTGCCTCATCCCGCCGAATGAGTGGCCTCATGCACAGAAAATTCCATTGCAGAAGAACAAATGATGATAGATACATGACTGTACCGTAACTTACAGGACGGAGATGTACGATAGTCGCCACAGGATCGGATCTACTTTAGTATGATCTTCGGGCTTAGTAAAGGATCTTCGACCTTCTACTCGCTTGGCTCGCATCCAATCCGGTCAACAGACGAACTCCCTCGTGGTTTGGTTTTTTGCTGCATGTCTGGTAGCCCTTGGTAATTTGACTTTGTAAAACCAAGCTAACTTAAACTTTGCCTGTCGTCTTAAGGTTTGTATTTATATAGCCGACAGGCCATCGAACGTTGGGATGAGAAGATCCGATGAGGCCCTTTCACAATGTGAAGTTTGCTGAGAATACCCTCTTCATGAACCAGACGACAAAGGGTTGATATGGTGGACGTCTTTTCGATAACAACCAACAATCCAACAATACCAGTGTGAACTGCCCCTGTCTGTCCTCTGCGAGGTTGTACATTTCCTATCTCGTCGTGCACCGCACAAGTCCAAACCTCGAAACACACAGGTGGTTCCATACGTTAGGCCTAGTCCCCACAACTCATTCATGCCAGCGGGAATATCTTCAGTCAATCGCACACAATTTATTTGCGAATATTGCATTGCAGCTGCTAGACATCTGTATATAACCTTATACATTCCAACTGCAATACAATCCATTGTTAGTAGTTATATCGTTTCATCCCTAAGAACATCTGGATATCTTTGTTCGGCACCTAACCTTGCCGCACGCATAAATAACCTTGCACTCCTTCCCCATTTCCTCTTCGCCGCCGCATTAATTCCTCGAAAATTCGAGCGCGCTTGCCTCATTATTTCTGAATCCACTTCGCCCGATACCTAAAATTCCGCCCACTTAAGCAATTGATTGATAAGGCAGTAAATTGTGTGGTAATATCACATCTTCCAGTCGAGTTAAAGCACAGCGCGAGACTCAATCTCCAATCTCACTACCGAGAACTAAGCAACTAGGACCAGAGTCAGTCAACAACAACCACCACCCAATTCCTTTCTCTGCCTGCACCATCTCAAAGAGCATACATCAAATCATACAACGCTTCTTGCTTCATACACTTCCAGTGCCGCATGCCTCATGATTGAATCCATTCGTTCATAAAAAAAGGATTTTGGAAAAATAGCCGCAAGAAGGACAGGACTTTCCATTCTTACCAATTCCAAATTTGAAATTCGAAAGCGCTTGGATCAAATAGAGTAGACCCGCGACAACGGCCGCCAACCCTTTCTTCTCATACTCGACCATCTCGACTCACACACACAATTTCTCCTTCCAAAACAACCACCGCCCGGAAACCTGCGAGCGAAAAAGGAGATCAGCTCCATTTCACGAGTCTTTTTCATCAATCTTCTTCGAGTCCTTTGATCGCTCTCATCACACGTAACACATTGCCGCCGTTTGTACCCTTCATTCGATCCCGTCAATGACGATTCCGTGATTCCTTTACCACCTGGCTCGCGACATCCTCCCCATTTTCCCATTACATTCAGCTCGCAGCCCCAACAACCCACCGCTCTCGTCACATCCGCAACGAAAAAAAACGGAAGAGCCGTTTCTTGCTGAACTTGCTTTTGAATCCGGCAGATATCCTAGATTACATCGAAATTCCGATTCCGCCATCAAACGAATCTCCATCCATCGTAATACGACGCTACAAATAATTTGGTTGTGGTAGGGTCGTTTTGCCCGAAACACTCCATCGTTCGAAAATCTTCTATCCATCGACACGCCCATTCTGCGAAACACTTTACAACATGAGGGAAGTCAATTTCAGTATTCCGAATGTCAACAAGGCGTCGGTCGGTATCACGACAGCGTTGTACGATCGCCGAGCTCTTGATTGTACTTCGACATTACCTCTGATCAACTCGCTCAACCATCTTGCCTATCTCACGACATCTTCGGCCCGGATTCGAGACATTCTTACCGTCGATGGCGGTGTCGAACGATTGGTCTGCCTCTTGAAGGCGGGCAGAAGCCGGGACATGATGGATATGTGGAAATGGAATTTGGCTTTTCAATGCGTTGTCAATATTGGAGTTCGAGGTTCAGAGAACGTCCGGACTCGTGTGGTTGAAGCAGATATGGTTCCGGTCATCGCTACAATTTTGGACAATTATATAAAAGTGGTTGATAGATGCAGAGAAAAGGCCGAGAAAGCCAAAGCTCTGCAGGAGCATAGACATCAAGGTTCACGATCCGGCGAGCATCGAGGAGCTCACAAAGGTGCTTCATTTGGCAATCGTGCATCACGATTCGAATCGGAATTCCGGGCCTCGAGACGCCAACCACCGCCGCCATCTATTGATATTCCTTCTAATTTCCAAGCGGCTCCATTGACGACAGCCTCTGATGCCATGGATGCTACACCAACTGGAGCTCAGTTTGCCTTGACATCTCCACCAGAGCGCACGACATTCTCAATTCACAGACACCACCATCATCACCGAAACCAGGATGCGAGACAACATTTCTTATCACCACGCCACAACATCCAGCCTCTTGCAACCGCCGTTCCTTCGATGGATGCTGCAGATGGCTTTAACATCAGACCTGTGAGGGATGTTGATCGTCTCCCATCGATGGTACCTGGATTTCAAGGTGGTTTGACCTCTCAGCCGGAATCTCCAACAACTCCCTTACCTCCGGCTCAAATGCGGTCATCTACTGGTCGTGCCGGGTCAATTTCCGCCGGAACACCACGAGCTCGAAGACGTCCATCCATCAGACATCAAGCCTCGACCGCCGCTGAAACCGAAGATCCAAATGCTGATAGCATGGCATCAGATGAATCTGGAGATCCTGACATCGCTGGGGTCAGCACCGCAGACATTCAATCTGCGAGTGTCAACATTCAGGATATAACTATGGATGAAAATGACAGTATGCTTACCGCAGTTGAGACACCTCTTGGTCTCACAACTCCATCAGTATCCGAAGCGCAGGATGCCGGAGCTTTTAACATCACCCATCGCTCTGCAATGGATGGCAGTATCATTAATGATGCTACAACCCCAACTGGACCTACCATGGGTCTGTCACCTGCGCAACCAACCGCAGCTAATACCCCCCCTACGATGCCTCCAACTACGATACCGCGATACCTCCTGGATCGCCAAACACCTCCCCAAGGACAAGTGCTGGCTGCGATGCCAAGGGACGAGGATGTATTAATGTCTCTTCAGCTTTTGGCCTATGTTTCAAAGTACTGCAATCTCCGATCATACTTCCAAAAGTCTCACTTGGTCCCAAAACTTAAGATTGGTCCTGAGCTCAACCTTCTGGATGCCGAAGAAAACGCCTTCTCCCCTGTTGCAGGTTCCTCTTCATCTTCGTGTGGATCACACGAAGCCGAAGAGGAGGAGGAAGAAGAATATCTCCTTCCAGACGATTTCAATATCTTCCCATTGGTCGAAAAATTCACCGTCAGACATCATAGCCAGGATATGCAGTACTGGGCAGGAGTTGTGATGAGAAACTTGTGCCGAAAAGATGATTCTCGAGGTGGGATTAGACAGTGTGCATACTACCAGTGTGGAAAGTGGGAGGAGTATACCAGGCAGTTTGCAAAATGTCGAAGGTGCAGAAGGACAAAGTACTGCAGCAAGGAGTGCCAAAAGAGTGCATGGGTCTTCCACCGTCACTGGTGTGTTGCAGCATCTCAGTGATTGCACTTGTTGTAATTTGGAATTCTATTAAAATTGGCCATTCGACCAAAAAGCGAAAACAACGAATTTTAATGTCTTTATGACAGCAGCGACTCATCCGAGTTTTCTTTTGTCAAAACCACAACATCATCAGCATATTCCACAGGCGTTTTTCCTTTCTGATATCATCCATTGTTTCAATACGATACCTCTGCAGCATGCAAAAGCACCCAACAGTAATGGTCTTGGCTCTGGTTCCTCTACACCTCCCCTCTCTGCAACAACCCTATCCTTCTCATCCGACTTCGCATATTACTCGAATATCACACACACACACTCACCGAAGAACGAACGGCGAACGAATTATACGATTGGAGTACGAATTCCCTTTGTCAAAATCTGTTTCATCCTTTTCTAGCATACCCCATTCTCTTTTTTTTCACTCTTCTCTTTTTTTTTATACTTCTTCATGGAGCTATGCATGAAAAATGGATGGGGGAAAGGAGAAGATTTTTTATATGAATACGACCATGCTGCTGTGCATCGGGCTTTATATACCAATCAGTACCATTACTGCCCCGTTTTTGTTTATCCCCATTCTTCTTCCGAATACATGATATGTTTCGTCGACGAAGCTGGCTGAGGAGATATTGGGGGGGTTCTTGGTTTTGTTTTGTTCCTGCAACAACACTTGGTTTTTATATGTGTTGATGGGATGGAATGGAAGGGGGAGGAATAGTTGGAGTTGGATTTTGGGATGACTTGAATTGAATGGAATTGGAATCTTTTAGCTTTCTTTGTTGGGTTGGGATTATTTTCAATTCAGGAGTCCTCTTCCCCCTTTTTTTTGTTTTTTGACATTTTTCATTCAGCGAAGCATTGGGGGAGTGAGTGGGGGAGTTTGTGAAGTGATGGAATGGGATGGGTTGGGCTGGCGCGGGATTGATGATTGATTGATGTTGATGTGGAAGGCGAGGGGGGCAGTGGAAGTTGAGATTGAGGGATGCAGTGGGGGGGGGGGTTATATTTACTTATGATGATATCGATGGTGGTGGACAGTGGATACTGGATAGTGGGCAGAAGAAAAGAAAGAGGAGGCAAGAAAGGAAAAAGGAAAGGATGGGATGGGATAGATACCCTTGGATGGATGGCCGCGGCGGGGGGAGCTAATGAGCTAGTTTTATGGAAACAAATGGGATGGTGCTAGGTGGGTGAATGGATAGATAAGGGAATAGTGGACAGAAAGAAAGAATGGAACGGAATGAAATGAAATGAATTGAATACTTACAAAGTAAAGTAAAAGTAAATGGATACTACGATTTTTGATTGTCTTGTTTTGTTGTTGGGTGGCTTGTTTGGTTGTTGGGGTTTGTGTTGTGTTGTGAGTGAGTATAAAGGGAAGTATTGTAAGTGTAGGTAGGTGTATATAGTAAGTAGATCAGACTTCTCTCCTCACCTCTATACTTCCACTTTTACCTCTTCTCTTCCTAATTCTCTTCCTCATTCTCTATCTCCTCTTTCGTTATCTAATTCTATTCTACTAAAATAACTTTATATCCAACTTATCTCTACTAGTTTACTTCACTTCCTTTCCTCCACTTTCTTTCTATCTCGATTCTTTCTCTCTAAATATTAATCAACTATATATACTTTCTGTCTATTCAGCAGAGAATTCTAATCCAATCTAATCTAATATCCTCCCTCTTTCCGCTCGAAATTCAATCCTATCCTACCAAATTAGAAACTTTTCCTTTTCCTTTTCCTTTTCCTTTCTATCTTGCTTGCTTGCTTGCGCCTATATATATCTATATATATACCTCTCTATCTTTACTTTACAGTGAACTATATACACACAACTTAGAGGTAAGTTGGTGATCAAGAAGAGTATTACCCTCTATAATCCCCTTCTCACCATTTGTCTACCCCCGCCCGGCCTTTCTCCTTAGCTACTAAGCTACCCACTCACCCACTCACACACCTACCTACGCCACTCATCTCACATATAAAGAAAGTACTTAGCTATCCAACCCAGCCCAATCCCAATCCCGATCCCATTCCCCATCCCAATTCCGATATACATCTCATCTCCATCTCCTCTTCACTCCGCACGCTCCAACCTCCCCCCCCACACACATATATATACAGCTCGACTAGCAAGACAGACTCCCATTATTTTCATTTCTTCGTTCATCGCTAGTAGTATGTCTGTAGATATATATCGGTATATCTGTCTGTACATCTATACATATCTGCTACTATGGGCAGGTAGATAGGATTGATATATACTTTGAATGGGTATACCCAGATTCGTATCTATAGCACTTATCACCATCAACATCAACATCACTCGCTGTCCATACCACGACACCACACAATATCCCCAACCAAAAGTATCCATTCAACTCAGCTAGCTAACAACCATGCTGGTATACATTCGAATGATCTACTCTGCCGTTGCCTTTTAACCTTTTTCTTTTTCTGTTTTTTTTTTCTTTCGCTTTCTTTTTTGGTTTTTCTCCTCCTACATCTCTCGTCTCCATCTGCATCTGCCTATTTTCATCTGCGTTTCGCTATTTTCATCTGTATCTCTTTTCCTCCATTTTGATCAACATCCTTACTCTGTACAGCTCCTCAACTCTAACTTAACACTTATCTCAACATATCTCCTCTCCCCTCCTCCCCCTCCCTTCAAAACCACAATCCCCTCCCCCTCCTCCACTTCCCCTACCACCGCCTCCTATACACCCCTTTCACCCTCTCCCCCTCTCTCACACCCCTCAATCCCCCTCACATCCCCCTCTCCTCCCCTCCTCACGCCCCTTACCTCCTCCCCCCCAAATACCTCCCCGCCTCCTCCCAGCTTTTCTTCTCCTGCTCAGACAACTCCTCCTTGCCTAAGGTCCTCACACCCGCAAGCAAGGCATCAAAGAACCCAAACGCCACATCCAGATCCTCTGGGAAATTAACCGCATGCGGCACAAAGCTCGTGCTGTACGAATTCTTCAACTTGAGTTTTTCCTCCGCGCTGCTGTCCGCTTTGATATAGTCGTCCAGGTAGGTTTTGACAGCGATGCCGAAGGCGACGTCGATGTCTTGGGTGAAGGGGAGACTGTGGGGGTGGTGTTAGTTTAGATGTTTGGGAGGGGGAATGGGATGGGGGAAATGAAATGGGAAAAGGGGATGGGAATGAGGATGGGGAATCGGATGGGATGGGATGAGATAAGAATATACATAAAACAGAAAAAACACCTACCTCCTACCCAACCGCTCATACTGTTTCCTATCACGAACCACCTGCCCACTCAGCAGCATCGACGCCACAATAGCCTCCACCAAATCACGATCCGAATCCCGGATAGATTTAACAAGCGAATGATACGCCAGGAAGTTCTTGCTCAACGGGCCCGTATAACCAATAGCTTGATGACGCAGTTTAAGCAGACAAGCCGTCCGACTAATCAGCAAGCAATTCGCCTTATCTTCATCCGAACCACGCATGGGTCCACCAATAAGTTCCGGATGGCGATCACGAGTGTGGAGATTGTTGAAACGGAGAAGTTCAAAGGCTATGAAGGCTGCTTCTTCGATGAGATGGGCGTCGTTGTATTTTTCGGATATGGGCTGGACGGCTTTCAGGGTAGTGGCGAGGGCTTTTCCCCAGTTCGTCAATTCGTGTTTGTCGTTGACATATCCCCTAACATGTAGAAGACGCCATAAACCATTTGCAAGGATTTCCGATTTCGTCGTGAGCCCAGTGGTTTTCTTTTGGCCAATGGTTTTAGACGGGAAATCCTTTTCAAGCAGTGATAAACAAGCGAATGGTATCTTTCCTGCTTTCAACGACTTCGTCTCTAGGGTCTTCAATTCGGCTTCTTTGACACCCCACAGGTCAATCTTCTCGTTGAGTTGGGGTTGCAGTCCGCGGTGGTTGAGCTTAGGCCTTAGTTTCTCATCAAACCAGAAGCGCATCGTGATATCTTTGTAGAGGAAACCACGATGCATTCGAGATGCAATGATAGCAGCCGCAGCCTCCTTTACAGGTGATAGCGAGTCCACAACTAGACGCTGGTATTCTTTAGACACAACGCCGTCCAGTGTTGGGAGAGCATAATATTCGAGTGAGTTTAGTGTATTGAGAAGTCGGGGCCCAAGAACATCGGTTTGAAGGTAAGAATACAATTCCGGTGGTAATTGCAGTCCCAGGTATTCGTGGCTGTCACTAGTAAGGTTATCAAACTCTCTAATGTGAATACTGCCATTCTCTTGAACAGTGACACAGTGTTTGATGCCCATCTTTGCCTTTCGATACTTGTCAAGCCAGTTTCTGTCTTGTACATTTAAAATATCACCGAAAGCTGCGCAAGTAGCACTGACTGATTTCTCTGATGTTCTGAGGAGGTTGACCGCATCACCCACACCGTGTGGCTGACGACTGATTATGCTTCCATCTTGTAGAGGTGGGAAAGGGGGTAGGAAAGATGTGCCGGCCATCAATAATGCATCCCATAGCATGTCCGGCGAAATGTTGAGTTTCTTCAATAAATCTGATTTGACATATCCAATGAAGGCTTTGTTCTCCCAGTCTTTTGGGGTTGGTGGTGAAATAACTGCATCTGATATATCATACAGAAGGAGCTCCCGGGAGCCCATGATGCCGTCAATGTATTGAGTTTCCTGGCGATCGAGAGCTGCTAACTATATCTTCATGAGCCAAGATCTTGGAAGCGGGGATCGTGACATTTACCTGAGCACAGGCACTGAAAGGCGCAACCATGTATTCTAAGCTTCGTTCGACAAGGACTTCTTGTAGGGTAGGATATAGATCGGTGATTTGGATGGCGCCTGTTCTTTTGTCAGTATCTTAATCGCGAGACGATCATAGTAACACCAACCAGCCTTGCGAAATGCCGCGACTGCATCTGTAGGATTGCCATCATTATATAGTGCCCAGGCATGCTGTGTATCACCAATAGCTGCCTTCAGGTTGTGCATAGTCATTTCATTCTTTCCCACAACTGCTTGCCCTTCGAAGACGAAGAATGGTGTGATGTTGTTTTCCTTCCACTTGTCCAAATCATTCTCAATGTGTTGTCGTAAGCCCATGGGGCATCCACCCAAGGCAGCGAGGAGGGGTTCATCGGCAGGTCCTTTTAGAAGGTTCGAGAGATATGCGGTTGCTTCAACACCGATTTTCGCATTGGCGCAATCGGAGAGTGGCATGGAGCTGGTCGCAAGTTAGTTGAGAGTCCTTTGAGATAATGGAAGGGACCTTACCATGATGCCTGATCGATGTAAGGGTCGCCAGTATTTACTAGTCCATCGACGTTAGCATGATTGACCAGGACTGGCTCTGCCCAAGAGTTTGTGGAAGTGATTGTGGGTTGCAATTGGAAAGTATCAAATACGTAGGAAGGATCATATAGAGAGAATATGGAGGGTAGGGGAGCAATTATCGACTCTCTTTGACCACCCATTGTGTAAGGACTGCTATGCGCGAGGCTGGTAGGTCGAGGGGAAATTGTCGCACTTACGAGGCATGGTGGTTGAGTGTTGAGTATTTAATGGTAATTCTTCTTGAAAGCTCTTTCCGGATGCGATTGAAAGATATCCTGAGCGCTTTCCAAAATGAGGATTGTGCGGATTGTGCGGCTAGATGGTGAGGCTAGATCGTGTTCTTGTTCGTGGTCGTGCGACAAGGGGGGTTTTTCAGGAACGGGGAAGGTTGTGGAGGGGTTTGTGGAAACAACGTTGGGCGTTTGCGGGATATTAATCGCGGTAACGTTAGCTGTGGGGTTTATATGGACAAAACTGGTGGGGGTTATGCTGAGGATTGGAGAAGGGATTCAAGAATATATCTTGTCGTATGTATAGGTAAGGCTGGCAGTTTTTGAATGGTGGTATAGAAAGTGTTGTGTTCTTCGGCCAAATAATTTTGAAGCTCACTCCCTTCCACTTCACACCACACCTGGCAATTCCAAAGCTCCAAGGTTCATTTAGGGCTTAGCGCTCCCGCAATTGATCTTCTATCAACGCACGTGATCCGGCGATAAGCCAATGCAAAACATTCCAAGCCAAGACTCCAAGGGTTTTCCTTATTCGTTATCGGACGGGTCTGGGTCTTTGAGTAAGAAGTGTGAGTAAAATGGGCGGGCGAGGACCGTATATAACATCCCACTTTCTCAACAGGAACTGTTTTTCACACTGAATTCACCTTTTTTAACACCGCAGCCATGTCGACGAATAATGAAGGTCCAATTCCTGTTATTGATATATCTGGTTCGTTGCCAGAGGCAGAAGTAGCCAAACAACTTGTAGATGCAGCCGCAACATATGGTTTCGTGTACATCAGAAACCTCGGGAAAGACATTCCTGCTGAAGCTATTGACAGGACATTTGATCTGGTACGTCAAACTGAAACTCTACTTTCATCGGCAATTACTGACAGTAGAAATAGTCCAAGAAATTCTTCTCGTCCTCAATTGAAGAGAAGCAAGGATGCAAGATCACGGAGAATGCATGTGCCTCGCATATCTGTCAGGGACGACGAAGCTAATGCAGCTCTAGAATCGAGGCTATTCCGGCATGCATACTGAGCATCTAGATGGAAAGAATCAAAGAGTATGACACTGAAGTCACCCTTATATCATTTATAATACTAACTCTTTCTACTAGGTGGGAGATTTCAAAGAGTACCCCGCCATGCCCCGCTTCACAATGTCACGATGTCAGAAATCTAACCCCCCTTTTCAGAGCTATGAATTTCGGGGATTTCGTAGATGGAAAAGCCCAGCAACCTCTTCCGCCTTCGTTAGCACCACACGAATCAGAACTGGATGAGTTCCAACAATACTGCCACAAGTTGTGTCTAAAAATCCTTACCCTTTTTGCCATTGGTCTTGAGGTAAGCGCTCCTGATCAAGCCATTTATACTCGGTAAATCATGTGTTAATTATACCAAACAGATCGATCCCGCGGCTGGAGGTTCATCCTGGTTCGCTTCTCGTCATCATGGAGGCCCTACTGGTTGCATTCTTCGCCTTCTTCACTATCCTTCCATCCCAGCTGATTCTGATTATCAACCTGATGTTGATATAAGAGCTGGGGCCCATTCGGATTATGGTTCCATTACTCTCTTGTTCCGTAAGTCTTTTAGTTCCTATATCTCCTAGTCTGTAAATTCTATTTCTTCGTCTTTCCATTGCTATCTGCTGCTTCTTATACTTCCTCCTCCATATACTTTATCATTCCACGGTTTCCATGTCTTTCTCTCAGAATTGACCATCATTTCACCCTCATCACTCCCACATTCTTCACTTACTTATCTCCCACTCCAGAACGACCCTCCCAACCCGGTCTCGAAATCCTCCCCCCCTCCTCCTCTCCCAACTCCCCACCCCAATGGACTCCCGTCCCCATCTCCCCCCACCCCACAACCCACGACCCCTCCCCCCCAATCCTAGTCAACATCGGCGACCTGCTCTCCCACTGGACGAACAACCTCCTGAAATCCACTGTCCACCGCGTCATCTTCCCCACCGCCTCTTCTCCATCCGATATCGCCGATCGCTATAGTATCGCATATTTCTGCCATCCGGTGGGCTCGACTGTATTGGAGAGTGTGCCGAGTGAGAGGGTGAGAGTAATAGCGGAAAAGGAGGGGAAGAAGGGGAATGAAGGAAAGGAGGGGAAGAAGATTACGGCGGATGAACATTTGATGGGGAGGTTGAGGGCGACGTATTTGGGGATGTATGGGAATGAGGAGAAGAAGGAGGAGGTTGAAAAGTGATTCCAGTAGAGTGAGGACAATGTAGATATAGGCTTGGATATTACCTTGTGCTCAATATAGGCCAACTCAAATTTTTGTATGCATACCCCAAGAAATACATATATCTAGGGTACTTCCATCCACCAATCTATCTATCTTACAAACCCAATAATTACGATTACATCTATACTTCCCAGTCACTCCCAAACTCTTGTCAAAATATCATATCTCCGCCTATTCACGTGCCCCAATCCCTTAATACCCACTCCTCCTAATCCTAGCAGGAACCACCCGCCCACAAATCACTTCCGGCCTCGCTCCAATCCTCATCAACTTCCTCAACGCACTCGTCATATCCATCGGCTCTCCATCCGCATCCCCATCCTGATCCCATTCCCCCCTACTCTCCACCCCCTCCTCCTCAGCATCCAGATCCATCCCTTGCCCATCCATCTCTCTCAATTTCCTTTTACTCCCCGCCCCCATCTCCGCAGCCTTCCTCCTCCTCCCCATCACCACCGGCGGTTTATTAGTAAACAAATCCCTCACCTCCATCATCCTCTTTTTCTCCATCTTTTCCGCTCCCCCTCCACCTCCCCCTCCACCTCCCCCTCCAGTCCCTTTCCCCTTACTCCTAGGCACCAACACCATCCCCTCCGCAACACGCATATATTCTTCCCAAACCCTCTCATCCGTAACTCCCTTTGTAAAAGGCGGGTACCGCATCTGTGCTGTACGACGTAGTTGTGCTATGAAAGACATATTAGGACTTGGGGGGGAGAGCTCGGAAGGGTAGTCACGCTCGAGGATGTCCGCTAGGAGAGGGGATAGTTGGTGGATAATACATTTTGCGATGCGGGGACCGTCGCTGCTGCCGTTGTCGGGGATGCGGTACGAGAGGTAGAGTTTGTTGGTTAGGAGGGGGACGGTGGGGGGTCGGGGGCGGGAGAAGAGGGAGAGGAGGAGGGGGATGAGGTGCGAGAGTTGGTGGAGTTGGTGGGGGGTAGCGTGGGGGTGGTGGGTGGTGATAGGGAGGGGGTGGGAGGGGGCAGGGGAGATCGATGATGGGGTGGGTTCTTCAGGGGTGGGTTCTGGGATGGGGATGAGGCCGTTGGCTTTTTTGTAGGAGAACTTTGTGGGTGGGTTAGTATGTTATGTTCTAAGGAGAAGATATAAAATCAAATGAACTTACCGAACATTCCTTCTTAAGCAATTTATAAAGTTGAGTCGAAGTCCATTTCAATGTCTTCGTGTCCTCATCAACATAGATCTCCTGCCGAAACTGCGACAGCAGAAAATACGAATTCGCATCATCTGTCAAAACAGCCATAACATCGTCTACGCGTAGCCCACGGCCATCTTCTCGTGCAAACTTCCACAACAACCGAATTAGCCTTTTCTCACCTTCCTATCTTCCCACATCTCTCAGAACAGAAAGTAAAATGCAAAGAAAAGAGAAACATACCTCCCACGAAAGCTGCGTGATGCTGTCCTCCACCTCCCCCGCCACAACCCCCAAATAATAATCCGTCACAAAATGCTTCAGCTCCGCACTTCCAATCAACTGGCCATAACGACTTGAATACTGCTGCGACGGAACTATCTCAATCCAATACTGCGTCTGGGTGTCTAGAACCCAGAAAGCGATTGCGCCGAGGTCGTTGCGTTCATAGGAGAAGAGCTGGAATGGGACTACACAGTGTGATCCATTGGGCTTGTGAACTGTTTGTTTTTGTGAGAATTTTTGAAGGTGGAACTTGGAGCGGAAAGTGGAGAGGTGAACAGGAAAGGGAGGGACAAAGATCTTACGCCGCATTTTCTCAGGTTCCTCGATCCAAAGGTAGCCTTCTGCGCGGAGGGGAACGCCGGTTGAGAGATCATTGACGCTGGCGGGGGTGGATTTTCCTTTGAGGATTATGGCGTCGAATAGTGTCAATTTGGGCGGCTCTCTTTCTTCCATTTGATGCGATGAATCAGTAGGATCGTCGAGATCCATTGCTGTGGTGAGTTTCGGGGCCATGTTGCTGGTGATTGCGCGTGACTGTATTTGGAGTTCGGTACGGGGAAAGGAGGGTTTATAAACTAGTACGACAGTCTTTTCTGGAGTAAAGCCATTGGTCTAATTTCCGAGAACAGTCCTGGCATTCACTGTTCTGATTTGTATGAAATGATAATTGGGTTGAATATCAATCTGCAAATGGTTCACAATTTGTTCAGCCACACAAATATATCTTCGACGTGAAGTTGAACTGTGGCCGTGTCGCGTACGAGACAATGAGGTGTGGCTTGAGCTCCAGCTAATCACATCGCATATAGATAAGATACACAAGATTTAGCTTGACTCGAGTCCTTTATCATGATTGGCTGCGCGCATTTGATACAAGTTTGAAAACTCGAGAAATATCTCCCATCCTAACTTTAAGTAGCCTTTAGCCAACAATTGAAAGCCAACGAGCGCACCAGCTCATGAACAAAATCATCTGGAGAAGAATGTCTCCAGGAAAGGTACTTGAGGGTGTCTTTGGTAAGAATTCTTCAATACAATTGTGTCAATCAATCTACAACTTCTATAACTAACACATCCCACCCAGCCATCCACAAACCCACCGGACTCTCCTCCGCCCAAGTCCTCCGCGACCTCCAAACACACTTCAACCCCTCCGCCCTCTTCGCCCCCTGGATCAAAGCCGAGACCGCAGCGCGCGACCGCGAAAACCACAACCAGCGCCAAAAACGGCGCAAGAGCAACAAAAAAGTGCAAGTCAAAATCGGCCATGGCGGAACCCTCGATCCCCTCGCAACCGGCGTGCTCATTGCCGGCATAGGCAAGGGCACCAAAGCTCTCGGTAACTTCCTCGAATGCACCAAGACGTATGAAGCCGTGGTTCTGTTTGGCGCTGCCACAGACACTTATGATGTGAATGGGAAACTGCTCAAACGGGCGCCGTATGAACATATTACGAGGGATATGCTCGAGAACGGGTTGGCGAAGTATAGAGGGAAGTTCATGCAGTTGCCGCCGCTGTTCTCGGCGTTGAAGATGAACGGGAAACCGCTCTACGAGTATGCGCGCGAGGGCAAAGAAATCCCCAAGGCGATCGAGCGGCGCGAAGTCACTGTGTCCGAGCTGGAATTACTAGAATGGTATGAAGGCGGTTCGCACTCATGGAAAGCGCCGACGGAAGAAGCGGGGTATGCAGAAGTCAATGTTGCGACGAAGTTGTGGAAGCAGGAGAATGCGAATCCGGCGAGTCATACGCCGGATGAGGAGAATGAGCGTGCGTTGGAGGATTTTGAGACAAGGAAGAGGAAAATGGGTGATGATCAGGATGAGCTGGTGGTAGAGAGACCAGCGTCAAAACAGAAGAAAGTTAAGACTGCGGCGGAAAATGAACAAGATGCGATGATGTCGGGAGCATTAGCGGAGAAAGAAGAAACGACCCCGGAACAGAACAAACCGATTCCGTCCAAGGAGGACTCGGGGAAGAAAGGCCCACCGGCGGCGAGAATCCGTATGACGGTGACGTCGGGCTTTTACGTTCGCTCGCTGTGTCATGATCTGGGTACGGATATGGGCTCCGCGGCATTGATGGCTGAGTTGGTGAGGACACGACAAGGGCAGTTTGAATTGGGGAAGAATGTCCTGGAATATGATACCTTGAAGGAAGGGGAGGATGTATGGGGTCCGCAGGTAGAGAAGATGTTGGATGAGTGGTCGGTGGATAAGTTGCCGATTAGCGGGACGGGGGTGAAGTCTGATGTGAAGGAAGAACCGAAGGTTGCTGCGTCCGAGGCGGCAAAGGAGGTGGAGAAAGAAGAGACAGAAACAGAAGTAAAGGGTGTCACATCGGAGGCGGCTGAAGCAAGCGAAGAGCCAAAGGAAGTCACAGAGGAGAAGATCGCAGCTTAAATGAGCTTGTCTCTAGGAGCTTGCTACATTCATAAATCAGCTACCAACGCGAGGTTCTGCATTGATTGCAGTGGATTCAGTTTCGGGGAAGTGCACCTACGATTATGGTAGTCCAAGTCACTAGCTTATAAAACCACATAGTAAATTGTACAATAGAAAAGCGACCCAAGATCATGCCGAACGTATGAAAATGGCACTAGGATAGTATATAAGGAGTATGAAAAGTTTCCACACTCAGTAAATTGACATTGTCCCTCAAATTCTCTTTTCAGCCCATACATTTGGATTATAGTGTCATATATACTAAACATGAACCAATCATACATCTCAACCACATCACCTCACAACACCACTATCTTAGCAGTCTATGATCACAGATACATCATACAATTTCAAAGCCGCTTTGGGATGTCATCTCTTCATTTGACACACGCACTTTGACACACGCACCAGAAGCTACCTGTCCACTTTCTATTCACATAGCTAGGAAGTGTCTCTCCAGCCAACGCTGCCCACGATTCGTCCCTCCCCTCCGTGCCGGTCCTCGAATGCACTCCATCCCCATCTCCATCCGAATCATCATCGTGCTTCGTCCCTCATTCCTCATCCATCCTTTCCACATCCGGTCCCAAATCCCGAGCAGGAGCTTTCAAGCTACCGTACTCACCCTCCGAATAAAACAGAGAAATCACAAAACTCCGTGTTGAGCATCAGGAACTTTCAAGCTACCTGGCTCGATGTTGATGTTGATATTGCAAACGTTTGAAAAAGAAGTCGAAAAACATCGAATAAGAAAGAGCCTCTGATGTAAAAACGCCTGTGATGTGCCGGGGTGGTGATAAAAACTTTAAAGAAAGGAAAAATACATGACGGTGAATCTTTCGCTAATTGTATGGTCACATCGTAGGTTCTTTTCGAGTCGCAAGGAGGGGCAAGGGGTAGTAGGTGTTTGTGCCGGTGACAATTTTCGGCCGATTGATTGATGACAACAGTGTCAATTTTCATTAGAAACCGTACGGATTTTTGAGCTTTTTTTGAGTAAAGAATGGTCAAGGTGCTAGTGGATTGTGTTGACTTTGAATAACTGTCTACATATCCATCGAATCGCCGCCGTTTGCGAAGTTGAAGTTTCCTGATTGCTCGCCGTTGGTACCGAAACCGAAGGTGTTGTTGGTGATTTGAGGCTGATCAGCATCAGCTGTTTCTTCCTCGTCCGAGAAGTATTTCTCGATCATGTTGTATGCCTTCATGTAGATCTCCTCGTTTGCGTTGGTCTGGCAATCGTGGATCTTCTCCATACCATGACACTCCTCAATGAACAGAGCATATCTGTTGATGCTCTCAGAGCCTTCTCCAGCAGCATCTTTGTCCATCTCACCAACCTTCAAGATGTTCTCTAGACCATCGAGAGCGACTTGGATGATCTTGTTGTCCGGGCAGGCCAGGAGGTCGCAAAGTGGCTTGATACAACCTTGGTTTACCAAATAACGGATTTGTTCTGGCTTTTGAAGACCGCCAGAGGTGGCGTTGGAGATAGCCCAGCATGCTTCCTTGCGCGTCTTGAGGTCACCGTTAGACAGGAGGTGAATAAGAGGTGGAATGATGTTAGCATCAATAACCGCTTGGATCTGAGTAGAGTTGCCAGCAGTTACGTTCGAGATGGTCCAGCAAGCCTCCTTACGAATACCATCCTTTCCAGAGCTCAACAGTGACAACAAAGCTGGAAGAGCACCACAGTTGATGATGACTTGGGTCTGAACATCATCACCAGTAACAATATTTCCGACCGAGCGAAGGGCCGGGGTTTGGACCGAGGTAGAAGCGTGCATCAACAGTTCGACAAGGCGACGAGGGATACCGGCTTCGATGACGGCTTGGATTTTATCGTTGGCCCCATCAGAAAGGTATGAGATTGCCCAACAAGCATCGATCAAAACTTCATCATCCAAAGAGTAAACAAGCTTAGCCAAAACTGGCAGAGCAGGTAAGATCTGCTGTAAATGTTAGCTTGCTATAAAAACAGTCAGGATGCGGAGGTCCTCACGGTGGTCCAATCAGGCTGTGGAGTCTTTCCACGGCAGAAATTGCTAAGGGTCCATGTAGCATTGCGAAGCATGCTCAACTTCCTGCTGTCGCCCAAAAGTGCGAGAAGGGGCTTGAGTGCACCACATCCCAAGACGTAATCTCTGCACGAGGGGCTATCACCAGCAATATTTCCAAGTGCCCAGACAGCTTGCTCCCTAACATCAGGCTCGTGGCTTCCAAGTAATTCGACGAAAATGGGAACAGCACCGGCCTCAATTACAACTTGAGTTTGTTGAGCAGAACCGGATGCGATATTTGTAAGGGCCCACGCTGCCTCGAATTGTACAAGGGTATGAGGAGATCTAAGGAATTCAACGAATCGAGAAACAACACCGGTTTTGATAACTTCTTCGATGGGAGGATTTCGCTCTTTCGAAAGCAGCTTTCTGAATTTGGTTGTGGCTTGGATTTGCAAATCGATCTGCTCCGAGAAAACACCCTGCACCATCTGAGGGAGATCTTCGTTCAACTATAAGACGGGATTATCGTTAGCATATTGAACAGGGGAGCCGATAAGAAAAATAATCATAACGCTCAGGTTGTGCAACCCCGCCCAGCATTAACACGATAAAGCTGTGAATGAGGGTCAATCGCCGAAGCGAAGACTAGATTATCACTTAGGCGGCGGCTGCTACCCCACCAAAAGCGAAGTAAACAGAGCAAAAGGAAGTTATCATGGTGGGGGGTTGTTGACGTTGATAGTTTGGTGGTTGTAAGCAGCTCATGAATCGAGCGCGAGTCAGAGAAATGATGTGCGCAACGGCAAGGAACTTACTTGACTTTCTGTAGGAGCAGTATCATCATCGCTATCAGGCTCTGCACCCAAGGAGGCTCCTGGACGGGATTCTCCTGTTGCGATACCTCTTCTTTTGGCAAGATTTTCCTCACGCTTGGCTTTGCGAATTTCGACTTGTTGTTCCTCGCGACGACGTCTTAATTCTTCTGGTTTGAAGGTGTTCTTCGCCTTGAACTGAGTTCGACGATGCTCCGGGATGTAACGCTCCGCCATGATTGCGATGTGACTGGAATCTGCTTTCTTTTTCGGACTCTGGTAGAGATTTCAACGAGATATATGATCAATCACGACTTTACGGAAGAGGTAAAGAGGTGTTGACTGAATTTTGAATTATGGATCTTGTGTAGTGAATGAGAAAACTACAGAAGGTTTAAGCGTTTGGAAGTTTCTTTGGATTCGAATGAACTGGGAAGAAGCCCAAAAAGAATCATTAACACTTTCCCCATACTGAATGCGGTAAAGTCGCTGAGTCACGTGGAGCAAGCGAGCCATGACTAATCTCACAAGTTGCCTGGTGCTGATTGGTGCTAACTGGTGGTGCGACATGTGCCTTTGCTCGGTTTTATTCTTAGCTCCCGTCGCGTCTCCCCGTCAGGTTACGCGTTTAACCTCATGCAGAAGCAAATGTGTGTCCAAACGTACAACAGCAACGACAAGGTAAGAAAAGGTATGCGACACAGACCTTGCTTTGCCAGTCACACCAGGTCTGGGAATATTGAGGATTTTTTCGCAGATTGATGGTCTCGTTCTGCAATCCTCTTGGAAGGAACATCACACTACATTCCACCGAGGACATATCTGGGTTGATTCATTGCTCGACGACAGCGAGTAGAATAAACACAACATGTCTAGCACACAGGAGACCGAGAACATGTCCTCGCCGCCCGGTGCTGAGGTACCTCTTCCGTCAGGCTTTGAAAGCATTGAACAAATTAAGAACATGCCATCCCCTCGCTTGGTCCAAAAACCTTTCGTTAATGTGATTGGTTTTGTGCATGACTTTCAACCCCCTATCAAAACTAGGGGGACAGGTGAGCAAGCTAGGTCGATGCATCATTTATCTTTCTACTGAACGTCAACACAGATTTCAAGTTTACAATGGAAATTAAAGACTTTTCTTCCCGAAATGAAACCCGTGGACTCAAGGTCAACATGTTTGCGACTGAGGAGAAGATGCCCAGAGTAGGTGCCAGAGATGCTGTCATCATCCGCAAGGCAAAAGTATGTCTCTTCCCATTTCTGCGAACCTACTCTAGTCATTAACCTTGAAATAGGCTCAGATGTGGTCTGGAGACGTATCGCTTTTGACCAATTTTGCCACGGAGATTCATGTGCTCCGCGCCGCAAGTATTCCAAAATCGCTCACTTCACTTTCTAGTATCCGTTGGATATCGAATCCGCCCTTGAAATCTCAGAAGCCTGATATTCTTGAGACGAATCATGTGATCTGGGCAAACAACAACATTGATCAGTCTGCTCTTCCAACCAGTCAAGAATTCGAAGTTAAAACCATGCAAGCCCTGAATGTTCGAGAAAAGTACAGTCTCTTAAAGGATGTCAAGGAAGACTCTTTCCATGATGTTATCGGAGAAGTTCGCAAGATATACGGTGCTAGCTATGATATGATTACTATCTATCTCTCGGACTACACGGCTAACGTTGGATTTTATAATTATACTTACAACGGAGTGAGTACTGAAGTTCCGGAAGGTCGTGACGGTGATGACTTTGGTTACCTGAAACGAAAACCACGGAAGGAAGACAGGGCATGGAAAGGGCCTTATGGAAAAATGACAATTCAAATTACTTGTTTCGAACATCATGCTCGTTTCATACAGGAGAATGTCAAAGAAGGCCAGTGGTTGATGCTAAAGAACATTCACTTCTCTGCTGGTAAAGGTTGCTTGGAAGGCAAACTTCGCGTTGATAGAGACGCATGGGAGAATAAGGTCCAAATTGAAATATTGGAGCAACAAGAAGACCAAGAGGAAGTGGATTCTCGGTGGAAAGATTGCGTGCGACGTAAACGGGATTACTTCAAGAAATTCGAGAAGCAAAGGAAGGAACTCTTGAATGAGGCAACCGGGGCCGGAGGCAAACGTAAAGCTGATGGTGAAGCGGGTCCAGCAAAAAATAGCAAGCAACGTCGAAAGGAATTACGGGCCGCTGCAGAAGCCAAGATTGCAGCAAAGCAAGAAGCAGAGGCTCTTAAGACGAAACCTGTGGTTAAGATCGATCTGAACACCAATAGTAGGTCATGCAAGCCCTTGTTGGAAGATTCATTGCTCACAGAATGCAGTACAATGTAACTATCCGGACAAAGCACCAATTTCCTTGTCAGAAATCATACAACTCCTACCATTATCTTCAGATCCTGAACATGCTGGGAAATATGCACCATTTTCCAATCGAAAGTTCAAGGCCAATGTTCGCGTGGTCGATTATTTCCCCCACGATATTCGTGATTTCGCAGTGGATAGACGCGTCTCGGAATTTGATATGCTATCAGATTGTAGCAGTGATGAGGATTCAGAATCCGATGATATGATGGATATGGATAAATTTGCGGCGCAGAGGAAATGGGAATGGAGATTTGCTCTGGTGGTTGAAGATGCTGATCCTGATGAACCAAAACATCGTACTACGTTGATTGTTGGCAATTCGGATGCTCAGATGTTGTTGAATGTAGAAGCTGATGCATGCAAGTATGTATATCCCCTCCTTTTTCTTCTATTGTGCCTCCCCAAGGCTTTCCTAGATGCAGGCTTTACATCTCCTATACACCTTTCTCCTTTCTTAATTTTCCTTTACCAGCTCCGCTCTGAATCGAGTTCTTATCTCCGCTCTCCTAGCCTCCATTTTCTCCTCCTTTCTTCACTCTTTATTCACCTCCTCTCCTGTACTATTTATTCAGACCACCGGATACTAACCAGCCAAACCACAACTCTAGTCTCCGCGCCAACCCTGAAGTTCTCCACGCAGTCAAAGAGCAACTCTTCAACCTCTGGGGCGACCTCGAAGAACAAAAATCCGCTCTCCTACTCGCGCAGCAATCCGCGAAGAAGAAACGGGCCCCAGCCCCTCCATCCACCGCTTCAGAGTCGGACTCTGAACAGCCGGCGCGTTATCAGCGGGGTGTTCTCCCACCTGATGATAGCGATGACGAATATGGTTCTAAGAAAGTGCGTGAAGCAGCTAAGAGAAAGAACGAGGAGAAGGAAATGAAGAGGAAGAATACAGAGGAGGAGAAAAAGAAGGACAAGGAACAAGAACTAAAACTTAAGAATAAACCGTTCACTTGTTGTATAAGGGAGTACGGCGTTCAGGTATCGGAAGATGATGAGAAGAAGATGGATGCGGGGGAGGGGAAGAGGTGGGAGAGGGTGTTTGGGTTGTTTGGGACGATGATTAGGTGATTGATTCACTCCGTACAGGAGGGAGGGAAAAGCTCCGTACTTCCTAAGTCATGGAGAGATTGGGGTTGGAAAGGTAGTGTGAATAAGGATAGGCTGAACGGGAGACGAATTGTTTGAATAAATTCCTTCCAATGCAGCACCTATTACTGTACTTGGAAAGTGAATTTTGGCCTTCTCGGTGGTGTTGTGCATTTTCAGTTAAAGATACACCGAGGAGATAATTCATCTTTTGAATCCAAATCAGAAGTTGGATGACGGCGTCTCAATGGATCAGACATAGTTGATTATCGGTTCAAAGATAGAGCTGTAATACTATTCAAAAGGGCTGCTTTGTTAGTAAGGAGTAAGTTTGTATGCCGAGCGTAATTGGATCTCCCTTCTCTCAAGAAGTAAGTGATGTGTGTATAGAAAATAAGTAGTTTGCGATTGATGTTCCAAGCAACGAGAAGCAGTCAAACGACGTCCATTATATACCTTTCTTCTCACCAACACATTCATCAAATTGTACCTATTGCACAGGTTGGCCAGTATTCTCTAGGCGCCTAAACTTCTCGACTTCTCCCTCATGACGACGTCAAGATCATAGAACGTGAAGAGAATACCTTCTCTCGGCCCCCTTAGCGTCTCGAATTCTCCCTTACGACGACGTCGAGGTCATTGAACGTGAAAGAAAACCTTCTCTCGGCCCACTACAATCTCAATATCTGCCTCAGAACGTAAGCGAAACCCCTTTCTCGGCCCCCCAAAAACCTCTCTCCCTCTCCCTCATGACAGTATCTAAGTCCCTAAAGCGTAAACAAAACTCCTTTCTCGGTCCTCTTCTTCTCCCTCACAACATCATCTAGGTCCCCAGAACATAAAAGCAACTCCATTCCCGGCCTCCTGAGCCTCTCTGGATCTGCAGAAAACTTTTTCTTCCGACCAACGACCATTTTTCCCCTTCTGTATTATTCACGCACAACCCAACATCTTGAGTCAAAACCACCGTTGAAACGGTCTATTCCCCAACATACAACCATGACAAAAGTACCGAGCAACAGCCCAACATCGTAAGTCAAAAGTACATACAGTATCGAAACGGTCTATTCCACATAGCCATTTAACATTCATTCATACATACACCATGACATAACAGCCCGACAGTTATGTCATGCCGGCGAAGCTGTATTACGCGAGGAAAGACTCCATACTGTACGAGTATGACACGACATAACCCGCAGGAACTTACATACAACCAACATCCCCAAAACCAAACTCGCAAAAGAAGCAAACCTTGAAGATCAACAGATGGATCGATCCCAAGTTCGAATTAAAATCTCCCCAACTTTTCAAAGCGAGCAACTGACATGCAAAACCGAATCACTCCAGCGGTAACTCGAAATAACTAGCAGAAACATACATTACAGACAACTTCTAAAAGATACTGTAACTCGCAAAAGACACCGCAGAAGAAAAGCAAAACTTAAAGATCAACAGATTGATCGATCAACTCACCTACCCCTCTTCCCCTATCAGAACGCAAGTTACCAGCTCTCCTGCACATCCCTCGACCCCTTATCCTCTCTTGTTCCTCTCGTTCCCTAACCCCCAGTTCTCTCTCTACCACTATATGAAATACCACAAAGGAAAGCAGCGCGGCTACATACTCCAACTGCTGTATACATGTGCACGTATATATACACGTAAGATTACATATACTTGTATAATTACATATGATTTACACGTACACATACACTCCATCCCACTCCGCTTGCCTGCCCGCAGACTAAACAGCTTACAACTACCAATAGCTACCCTGTAGTTAGGTATTCATCTTGTTTCCCTTTCTCAACCGGCGGAGGAAGTAGACTCTCAATCAGGGCCTAGCCCGAATCGCTCTACGCCCGAAATGCCTTCCAGCCAGGTGCTGTGTAGCTTGGCACGCGTCTATACCCTTCGGCCCTGGGCAGTGGGTAAACTTATTGTCTGCTCGACGAAAATGATAACTCTCTTTCTCTCTCATCCCAGCCATCCATCCACACTCATCACCTCTCAAACGCAGCCTCACTTTTCCAATCTTCCAGTTAGTTAGTTCCCAGTCCCTTACACCGAATTCCCAGCTTAACCTTACCAAACCCATCTCCAACCCCGCATCATATATATAAGTTATAATCTCTCCCAATCAAAAAACAACCAAATGTTACCACAATATATCTAATTCCTACTACTCATTAGTTGCTAAATACAAACATCACGAAGCCGAGAGAAAAAGAGGGCTCATCGGCAATAAACGGATCCATGGGCAGAGCTGTTCGCTCTGCGGGGCGGGTATATGAAGCAGCCAGCCATAGAACACAATCGTCACTTCTCAGGAGTGGCGTCGCTTCGGGGGTCTTATTTACTTCATCCCACTCTAAGTAACTACTATAACTACTTAGTTATAAGAAGCAAAAGCAGGAGAAGTTATAGAAGGAATACATTAAGTTCACTTCATTCCATCCCACTCCCTCCCACTCCATCCCCCTCCACCACCCTCAAAGCAACTACCACACCTACCGATTCATAAGTAGCATTCCCCTCCATCCCCCTCCATCCCCCTTATCCAAGTCATCCCACTCCAAACAACCACCATCCCCTTCCAAGCAACCACTACAACTACTTAGATCAAAGTAGCAAAGTAAAAAAATAATAGAATTACTTCACTTCACGACACTTCACTTGAAAGAAAGAGTACCACTAGCACACAACTTCATTTCTTCATTTCACTTCATTTCACATGAAGTAACCCATCCCATCCTATCCCATCAACTCAACTCAACTCAATATATCCCCCTCCCTTCACCTCACTCCACATGAAGTAAAAGTGTCCATCCCCCTCCATCCTACTCCATCCAACCTATACCGATCAACCAACTTAGTTAACTTCACTTGAAGTAAGATAGTACAGTACAGTACTACAACTTCCATCCACTCAACTCCATCCACTTCATCTCACTCCACTCCGCTTCCCTTCACTCCCCTCCACTCCACTCCCCATAAAGTAAAACTATCCATCTCATTCACTCACTCACTCACTCACTCACTTAACCCGTAATCCACTAGCATCCAAGTATAACTCAAACTCAAACTCAAACTCATTTCAATTCCATTCATTCATTTCATTCTCCTAACCTAACTAAACCCGTCCCTAAACCCCCATATCCATCCCCATCCCATATATATTTACACCCCCAACCCAACCCCACCCCACCCACCTATCTAAACCAACGCCGGTACATTCTTCAAGTTCTTAAAATTATCCTTCAAATCCCCCTGTTCGTCTTCCAATTTCTTCAAATCTTCATATTTCTTCCGCTCGTCCTCTTCCCGATCTATGTATCCGTTCTGTGCTGTTTTTCCATTGCTGGTTTCTTCTGTTGCTTTGCCTTTGCCCTTTCCTTTCCCATCCCCTTCGCCCTCCTCCTCCCCCTCATCCACCACCGCGCTCTCCCCCCCCTTCCACCTCCCCTCCCTCAAATCCTTCAAATCCTCCACCCCCGCATGATTATCCAACATGCCCGACTCCCTCCTCCCCTCCGCCAAACTCGTATTATCGATCAAATCCCTCGCCTTCCCACTCAGTCCCCCGGCGTCCAGGATATCCCCCTCTCCAAAGCGATCCACCTTCTTGCTTCTCTCCAGCTGCGTGCGCTCTTCTACGCTCGTGCGTCCAGTCCCAAACACTCTCGCGAGTTCCGCGCATGCTTCCGCGTAGCAGCGATCGGCTTCTTTGGGGAAGCGGAGGGGGTTGGGCTTTTTATCGAAGGCGTGCGGAACGCAGTTTATTAGGCCGCCTTTGACTGTTTTGCCGACTTCGGGGGAGGAGAGACGTTCCCCGAAGGCGACGCCCTCCGCGTTCAGCATGTCGTATTCGCAGGTGTAGAGGATAATATCCTGCGGATACGCATCCCTCAGAAACCCATCCGACGCCGCCGCAGGCGAGAGATACGGATCGCGGAGATCGATGGAATCGATCGGAGCCATGTATGATTCGTCGAAGAGGCGAGTAAGCATCGGGGGAAGATTTTTCTCCGGCGCGGGATTGGTGGCGCGTTTGACTTCGCGGGATTGAGAGAAGTCGGTGGGGGGATAGAAGGATACGATGGCGCGGAGAGTAAGGTCTGGAACTGATTGAGAGATTTCGAGGGCGGTGGGTTCGAGCGAGGGGATTTTCGCGATCGAGGTGGTGGATTGGTTGCGGGAGGAAGCGTTAAGTGCGTCGCGGGGAGAGAGCAGTACTGAGGTTGAAGACTGCGTGGAGTTGTAGGTGGGGAGGTTCGGCCGGGAGGAGTTGGTTGGAGGGGGTTGTGAGTCGGCGAGGGTGCGTTTGCCGGCGTCGTTTCTGAGATCGTGGAGCATAAGGGGGACTGTAAATGCGAAGTTTCCGCCCGCAGAGAATCCAGATAAGGCCATCCGTTGAGGATCTAATCGTAATTCTTCGGCGTGTGCGGCGAGGTAGATGACTGCGTCTGTTCCGTCTTCCACGCCGACGCTGAAGGGATGTTCAGGCGCAAGTCGGTACTCCACGCTGACGAAGACAGCATCCACGTTCTCCAGAACCGTCGCAGCCCAGCGCGCATCGTCTGTGCCGGTGCCTAGTGTGAATCCTCCTCCGTGGTAATTGACTACGACGGGGAATCGATATTCCTCGGGGGAATCGTAGTACGAATTCGGGACGTAGAATATCAGGTTGAAGTGCCCGCCGCGAGGACATAGTCTCGAGGGGATTCGGATCTTGAAGTTCGGTCGTGGTGGCTTGGGGTCGGCGAAGTGGTGGAATTTCATTCCTACGGCCATTAGGCCGCGCCATATTGATGCTTTCATTACTAAAAGCCAGTAAGAGTTAATGCAAGACCGGTCAGATCTTGCTCGCATGAAATATGGGAAGGAGAATTAAAAGAAAAAGGAACTCTCAGTTCGAGAGAACTAGAGAGATTTGAACGACGTAGGTCGATATGTAATTGTGGATTTTACTCAAGGCCCTAGGAAATGTAGGGAGGTAGGGATGAGGATGGTTGTTGTGGTTCCCTTGGAGTTTCTAATGCTTTGTGCCAGGTTCCGATATCCTGGGGAGTTTGGAGATAAGGAAATGGAGGATATATTATGTGGGTAAGGTTGTATATTTGTAGATGTGTACGCAGGGTCCAGTTGACAGATTCAAGGCTGTGCAGGTTGTATTTGTAACACTGGAATCTTGGAATTTGGAATAGTGTAGCTGTAATAGATGAAGGGCAGTAAACGGGCAGCAAACGGGCAACGAAACTGACAGTGAAGCTTGATTTGAATGGCTGGATTGGCCTTGGGTGTCGCTTATTTGCAGGGCTCGATAGGAGAAGGGAGGGGAAGGGGATATATCTAGGTTTAACCCGAGTGTCTGGTTATGGTGCTGCTGATGGTGCTGCTGGTGTCAGATATGGTGTGCTAGACTCGGTGCAAATGATTCCTATCATCTGCGAAATTCGTACTCCTTCTTCACAGCGCAATGCAAGACACGCTCGTTCCACGAATAGTCTCCTGTTCACGCTGTCGTTGGTCAGGCTGTAAGGGTCCAGATCTGCTAATTTGGGTGGTGTGCGGTCTGGGAGACTGGAGACTGGAGACTGGAGTCGTCTCTCCTTCTCCTCTGCAGCTTGATGATTGATGAGAAGAAATACGTCATCAGATCTGGGGTGGCAGACGGTGGTACCACTTTGCGGGTCCAGTGCCAACTTTAGAACCTCAACCTCGGTGGATCGGACACTCGGGCTTCGAAATGTTCAGAGCCGATTCTTGGATGCGAAGATGCCTCGTATTGTGGATTTGGAGACTGAGGCTATCAGGTTGTAGTTTTATGCCTGAGTCATTCTCAATTACGCCTCATTTATGAATGAGCAAAGTGGCTGACGCATTACGCCACATCTTCTTGGCAGGCTGAGGCAGGTACAGGATTTGCGTGCATCCAAGTCCTATCTCGATGAGCCGTAGTTTTTCTGGGCAAGAGACCAAGGATTGCGGACATTATCTCCGCCTACTCCAGTCAGGTATTCAGCTCTTCAGCTCTTCAGCTCTTCACATATTCTCCCTCTCAGACCTTCATTTACCGTGCGGCGTGTACCGTACCAGATTCTCTTCTATAGCTACCAATTACGTCGCCCATCACTCTTGAGCATTATTTGGATATCCCAAAGAAGATATACTTACTTGCATCTATTTCCTTTTCAGAGCTCCTCTAACCAGCCAGAGCTTAGATGGCCAAGCCTTTACCTTTGGCTACCGTCCATTTGTTTCATTATCCCCGCCAACCTCCAAGACCGCTCAAAAGTGCTTACTTCGATGCCCAGTCTCGCCAGTCTAGCCACCGGATACGCTCCACTTATTCATTTCCGACCCAACGATGTCACGATGCCACAGCTAAAATGACGATGCCGAAGTGACTTCTCCATACAAATAATACCCGCAATGAGCCATGGCCAGATAACGCATTGCTCAAACATGGATCCTTCCAAGTACGACCGCGCTTCCCTCCAACATTCTGGAGCTCCCCCGTTGTTAAGTGAGCACAAATAATAAAACCATCCCACACTTTACGTTGGTTTGCACTGGTTTGCACTGGTTTTGCGCTGCTTGGGAGCATTATTAGGAGGTCTTTGCGGACATTCCATTCCGTACTGTATCTCTTCGTGACTCGTCTGCTTCTCGCCCACGTATGAGTGAAACGGGAAAAGACGAGGGTGACTGACATCATACTACGATCATAACAATAACTAGCCAGGTCCCTTGCTCAGGGAAAATATGGATGCACATCTCATTTAGAATTCCCCATGTGAAAGAATACCAAGTAATATTATTATCTATCTCATCATCCTCCCTCTTCATTGTCTCTTGACACTGCTCGAATTCAGTCATAGACTTTCAACTCATCCTCCTCTGTTGCTTATCGCCCAGTAACGCCTCAAAACTCCGAATACCCTCTTGTTTTGCTTATTTGTTTGCTGTTGGTTGGTTTTGTCCGTCTCTTCCTATCAAGCTCAGTCCAACCCGGACAGCCCAGCCAGCTTACTTTCCTCACTCCCGCGATCGCCATATCCCCCTTCTCGCCCTGCTCGCCCTGCTCGCCCTGCACCTCAAGTCCCGTACTCCGAAAACTCTTTTTTCCCTATTAACTCCGGACATTCCGTCAACGAATCCAATCAGGCCACTGTATGCCCGCTGACTGACCCAATATATCCAACCTACCGGCATTCTGCGCTTGGTGCATGCGATAAAAAGGTACACCACTGCCTCCGATTAATCATCTAATTGCATCTGCATCTGCATCTGCTTTTTGCATTTGCCTTTAAGTTTGCTCTGCTACGAATCTCGCGAAAACGGCGTGCACATATAATCTTATTTCTTCTCGGGGTTTCGAACCACCCCACCAACCCCCCCCGACGAGCACCTACAACATAACCACTTCTCGAAAGATCATTAACTGGGCATTCCAAAATGTCTTTCATCAAGAGGCGCCTCAGCAAATTGAAGCCTCACTTCGGTGACAGCAACACCAATTCGAGCACCGAGAGTGTTCCAGGAAAAGATGGAGCCGATTCTTCTACCAGCGCATCTGGAATCCTCAATGCTGCAAATCTCAATGGAACACAAACTCCCGAGGGAGCGGACTCTCGTCGTCAGAGTCGCGAGAGGAGGAGCATGGACAAGGAACGTGCGAAAGAGCAGCACAAGAAAAAACAGTCTTTGGCAAGAATCGAAGATGAGAAGTTCTTGAAAGAGGGCCCAGAGCTTCTCACCAAACTTTACAGACCATACAGTATGATCCAGAGTAAACACTGGAGACACGAACAGAGAGCTTTATTCAAGGACATCAATTGGGCTGGTAAGTAGTCATTTACAGCCGTCTCGCTCTCGCGCATTTTGCTAATTCCCAATAGAAATGGATGGCCAAGTCATCAGCTTCAGAGCAAGAATGCACACTTTACGTCGAATGTCGGCGAAATTGGTATTCATCGTTTTCCGTCAACAAACAATCACCATTCAAGGTGTTCTGCAGAGCTTCAAGCCACATGAAGAGCTAGGCGGTAAGTTTTTCCCTCGCTTCTCGGGTAGAGTTTATGCGAATAGCAGCTAATGGTGGGGGTTCCGTAGAACACGGCACAATTTCCGAGCAGATGGTACGAACTGTTGAACATTATCCCGTCGAAACAATTGTTGTGGCACATGCCAAGATCCGAAAGGCCCTTCAAACGGTCAAAAATGCCGCCGTTCACGATTACGAATTGGAGGTGTATGAAATTCACAGAGTCACCGAATTGACGGAGCACGTACCTTTCACCGTTTACGATGCTGAGAATATCAACAGAGAAAAGGATGATTTTGATGGTGAAAATGAAGGTGACGGGTCGGACAGTCACGATGATACAACATCTCCCACGCCTAGCATGCCAATGTCTCCCATTTCTGTAGATACTCCCAAAGACAACACCCGGGCTTCCTCTGATCTTGCCCGCCATGCATTTGCACGTCTTGCAAATGACAGCACATTGGAGAGCAGAAGTAAGTTCAACTGTTTCCCCCCAAGTATGTATATCTAATGCTAATCGTAAATAGCGAGCGTGGATACCAAGCGTAACCAAGAGCGATCTCTACCGCAAAGAGTACGATTGAACAACAGAATTGTTGATCTCCGAACGACTCCTGCCCAAGCGATTTTCCGTATTCAGTCCGGAATTTGCAACCTTTTCCGAACATACCTCGACGGTCAAGGATTTATCGAAATTCATACCCCAAAATTGCAAGGAGGAGCGACAGAGTCTGGAGCAACAGTTTTCGAGCTCAACTACTTTGGGCGACCTGCCTTCTTGGCCCAATCCCCACAATTGGCTAAGCAAATGTGTATTGCAGCTGATTTCGAAAGAGTTTACGAGATTGGTGCGGTTTTCCGTGCTGAAGACAGTAACACCCCTCGCCATTTGACTGAATACACTGGTTTGGATCTCGAGATGGCTCTTGAAGAGCATTATCATGAGGCCTTGAACCTGATTGATGGAATGTTCAAAAACCTCTGGAAGGGAATCTATGAACGTTATCAACCAGAAATTGAGCTCATTGACAAATTCTACCCACACACCAAGGTTGAATGGCTCGAGGAGACGCCGAGAATTCCATTCGCCACAGGTGTTCAGATGCTTATCGATGATGGCTGGGTTGATGAAGATGGAAACCCGCCTTCTCCGTTGGAGGATTTAGCCACTCGTGCTGAAATCCGATTGGGTGCATTGGTCAAGGAGAAGTATCACACCGATTACTACATCCTTGACAAATTCCCCGCCTCCGTCCGTCCATTCTATACCATGCCAGATCCAGAGGATGATCGATACACCAACTCTTTCGATATTTTCATGCGTGGTCAAGAAATCTTGACTGGTGGTCAGCGTATTCATGATGCTACTTTCCTGGAGAAGCGCATGAAGCAAAAGGGTATTAAGCCAGAAAGCATGACTGAGTATCTTGAAGGTTTCAGATGGGGAGCACCACCTCACGCTGGTTGTGGTATTGGCCTCGAACGTCTGACCTACCTCTTCCTCAGTCTTGGAAACATTCGACTCGCCTCCCTTTTCCCACGTGATCCTAAATCACTTCCCGCCAAGCCACCTGCGCTTGCTCTTCGACACGAGGAAGCTTCTACGCTCAACCCACCGTGGGAAGGTGAAGTTACCGATACGGCTCAACTTCAACCTTTGGAGAAATTGATCGCCAACTATGGTGATGCAGCCAATACTTCATGGCTTGATGAGCGTTACAAGGTTTGGAGACATCCATCAACTGGAGCGGCCCAAGGTTACGTTGTTCACAACAATTTCGCCATCGTTGTTGGTGAGCCACTTTGTGCCAAATCACAAGCTCCTCAAGTTATCTCCGCCTTCCTTCATTACCTCAACACCGAACACAAGGGTCTCAAACCCATCTGGATGATCATCAGTTCCCGAACCGAAGAATATCTGGGCGAGAAATTCGGCTGGCGTACATTATCCCCAGCAGCAGAAGAACGTGCCGATCCACGTAACAACCCCGCTGCCAAAGACAAGGATCTCGAACGCAAAGTCCGCCACGCCGAAAAAGAAGGCGTCAAACTCCAAACCATCCCCTTCGCCGAACGACCATCCCCCGAATTCAAAGCCAAGGTCGACGAACGTGTCAAGGACTGGCAAAACAACCGCAAGGGAACTCAAGTCCATCTCACCGAGATCCGTCCCTGGGTCGACGAAGAACACCGCCGCTACTTCTTCGCCCAAGGCCCCGACGGCACCATCCACGCTATCTGCGTTCTCCATCAACTCTCCCCGGAAAACGGCTACCAAGTCAAATTTTCCCTCGAGTTCCCCAATGCCCCGTCTGGGACCTCGGAGTCGCTGCTCTTGTACTCGATGAAGCAGCTCACGGCTACGGAACCGGATGTCCAGCGTATTACGTTCGGTACCGGTGCCCAGCCTACGATTGAGGGGGGAAGGAATCTCGGAAAACATCGCATCAAGGCGCTGAAGAAGGCGTATGAGACGATTGTTAAACAGGCGAGGTTGCTCGGGAAGAGCGAGTTTAGAGAGAAGATGGGGACGTGGAATGATAGTGTTTATGTGGCGTATCCGAGGGGTGGGTTGGGTGCGAGTGGGATTAGAGCGTTGATGGGGTTCTTGGAGGAGTAGATTAATAATGGGGGGAAGGGTGATGAGAAGGGTGATGAATAAATGGATGGATAGACAGAGTAGGAGGGTAGGGAAGGGAAGTAATATTTGCTGGTCATGTTGTTGTCGTTTTGGACAGGATAAGGGGAGAGAGGGATAGGGATTGATTGATGGATTGATGGATTGATTATAAAGATACCTTTTTTCTTTTTTCTCGATTTCTTTTTCGCTTTTATGTAGTGGTTGATAGTCGGTGGTTATATTTCTTTTATGATGAAATATTATACATATTCTTGACTTGATTTGACCTGCCTATTTTGATATGACATGATTCTCCAAAACTTTGTAATATGATCGATCTAATATAAGAGCCAACTTATTATTTTATTGATTCATTCTCTAGTACTCATAATACGAAAGGAAGGAATATCTCTATGCTAAGTTGCTAAATTGCTAAGTTGCTATTCCCTACAGGAAAAATTCAGAGAAAAGGGGAATACCCATATTTCATCAATACCAATACGATATGATACCAGTACTAATACCAAAACGCCTACCCGCCTCCTTTTTTTCGCCGATTCCATTACATTGCATTGCATTCAATTCCATAACATCCCACCCCAAACCCCCCACCACCCTCAACCCCTCCCCCCCCCTTTTCCCCGCCAGCCCTACCAAGCCGCCTCATCCCCATCAAACCTCGCCAACTCCCTCCCCGCATCCTCCACATCCTTCTTCGCCTTCATCCTCATATAAAAAATCGGACAATCCTTACTACTACAAATCACCTCGCAATGCATACTCCCCTGACACCTCTGACACTGGGTCCACAGTCTTCCGAAGCGCACTTCTAGTTCACTGACTTTCCCCAACTGCTTCTGATACATTTCTCCAATCCGCGGCGCGCAGTCGGCGCATACTGCTCCTTTGGCTTCTTGCGCCGAGACGAGCGGTTTCTTGCAGGACATGCATGTTGCAGTCTTTTTGGCGAATTTCATCAGGCCACCTACGGACGGCGCAGCCACAGAAATGGACCTCGTATGCGCGCCCGCCAGCAGGGAATTCGCTTTCGTCTCGCCCAAAATGGGCTCAAAGATCCTCGCAAGCGGCTTCGCGAGCTGGTTATCGAGGTAGTATTTCGTATCGATGGGGACATTGTGCTCGAGGACGAAGAGCGGATCTTCGGAGCGTTCGAAGTTTTTCGCGCCGGCGGAGCCCTTGATGATGACGTAGGCGACGCGGTCGCCCAGGGTGGGGGCGCTGCCGGCGTCGCGCTTCTTCATGCGCTCGGCGAGTTCGACGTGTGCTTGTTTGGCGGTGTAGTCGGCTTTGGCGAGGGCTTTGGTGATGACGAGTTTGGACATGTCGATTTTGTTTTGGAGGAGGTCGGAGATGGTTTCTTTGACGTAGCTGGATGGGGGGTGAGTATGTGGATGGAGGGGGGAAGGGGAGGGGGAGGGGAGCTTACTCTTGGGCGCCTTGCACGTCGCGGTCGATGAGGATCATTCTTAGCACGGTCTCGATGACGGTTTGTACCAGTCGGCAATTGTCACGACGGACGGTTTCGATACCCTTGGTGTCCATCTTGTCGTACTTATCAGGATTCGTCCAGTACAAGCCCGCATATCTCTTCTTGTTAATGAGAAGATACGGGAAGTATACCTTTTCGAACTCCAACTTGATAGGCTTGATGAATTTAGACGAAACATACTGCGCAGCTTCTTCACCCAACTTCATCGCATCGGCCAAATCCTTCACGCCAAACTTCACCATGACGGAATCAGTATCACCGTAGATGACCTGCGCATCATGCGAGTACCCATTAACGATGGTGTATTTAGCTTCCACTTCAGCTTTGGTCTTTTCAATCATCTGACGACCATAACTGGTCGTACTACTAGCAATCTCTAAACAAGGCAGTTTCCCTACAGTAGCACCCGTCAAGCCGTAAACACTGTTGGCGCTGATTTTCAACGCAAGTTGACGACCGTTCAGCACGGCCTTCTTAAACGGATCTGTTTCGACCGCAAGTTCCCTCTTGGCTTGTTTTCTTGCCGTCAACAATTCTTCCAGAATTTGTGCCAGGAGACCTTTTCGTTGCTTCGTTGTGACAAACAGATCGCCGTTTGGTGTGACAATGTAATCTTCATCCTTCTTCAGGTTGAGTTTTTCCACCACGTCCTTTTTGAGAAGAGTCGTGTAGCAGAGATTGTGGGCTTGGATAATACTCGGGTACAGAGATGCGAAATCAAGAGTCGCAATCGGGACATCGTAGTATCCTCTGGTAGGCTCGATGACCGTAGCACCTTCGTATTGTTCGTCCGAAGATGCACCTTGGAAGTTGGGGATGACTAGTTTCTGTTCGAGAGCTTTTCGGAACAGTTGACTGACAAACTTGACTTGTTGACCACGTGAGAGCAGGAAATTGAATGGCACTCCTGTGACTCTAGCCATCTCAGTGTAGTTTTCGAGACAAGACAATTTATCCATCAAACGTTGAGGTAGGTATGCATCTTTCAAACAATAGACCGCTAATCTTCGTCGAGATTCGGGCGTTCCATTGAACAGTTCTGTGATCATGGTATGGTGAACATCTTCCTTTTGCTCCCCAAGGAACTGTGCGCAGACAGAATTCAACGTATAACTTCTGAGGTGGTGATCTCGTTGAACCAGTTGTAACAGATCCAGTTGTAAACGCCCGTTTGTGTTTGTCGCTTTGGTATCTCGACTACCCATTTGCTTACTCGAAAAATTGGCGGTTTTAGCTTCTGACCTCTTGGACTTAAGGCGAGTCCACTGGGCAAAGTCTTTTACTTTGAGATGGTCGGCTCGATCAAGGAGATATGGAAAATCGAAATTGGCAATATTGTAACCAATGATGATATCTGGATCGACTTCCTCGAGGAAATCCCTCCACTTCGACAACATCGTCTCTTCCTTGGCGAACTCAAAAATCTTGGTATTGACAATCAAACTCGTAGTGTCAAGACAAAAGACGTTTCGCACGAATGGTTTCTTCTCTCCATAACGGGTGACGATATTGGCGATTTGAATGACAGGATCCTGGTTAGCTTCGGGGAAAACACCTTTGCGACCAGCGCACTCGATGTCAAAAGAAAGAATACGAAGCGGAGCCATCTTTGCCCATTCGCCTTCAGGCTTGTGTGCGATTAAATCTCGGTATGTGACCCATGCCTCAATCTGGCAGTTCGACTGCTTCTCGTGCTCTGGTATCATTGCATACTTCTTCGCCTCTACTTCAACCCAAGACATACCGGAAATCTAATATGGTTAACGGATACTGCCAACAGGAGTATACATCTCATCTCACCTTAACATCAATCATAAATCGTAATACATATTGAATGCTATCAAACGTCAAAATTCCACTACCATCATTCTTCCACATTCCTTTCCAATTCGCATTTCCTCCTTCGATCGTTGTCCTAACTTTGTTTATATGTTTCGGATCTGTGACTGTAATTTTGATATATGCATGTTGTTGATTCCCCGAAAATCCATATAAATTCTCGCGCATCACAATTCCACATGATCTGATAGCAGGAGTGTGTAATGCGAGCTGAGTCTCTAGATACATCTTGAAGGGTTCGCAATCTCGCGGCGTAAAGTTAACGGGCGCTGCGACGTAAAGATAGTGAAGAAAATCCGTGACATGGAGCATCACAGAGTGGCCAGTCTAGTCAAATCGTCAGTTATTTTTCTGCGCGAAAGCTGGGAGAGTGCTTGCCTCAGTGACACCAAACAGCTTCACCGTTGCCTTTCCACCGTGTAGTGTTCCCTCTTCACATTCAATTTGTTGAAATATCAGATTATCATTGTCTGGGTTGAAATCTGATAGATCTGGTCGTGCCCATTCTTGATCCTTCTCTGAATTGTGCTTCTTCAACCCGGCCATATCCTGTGTCATCTTCTCTAAAACTTCGGTTTCGAAATGACTTGGCTGACTAGAGCCCAACTTTCCCTTTGCTCCATTTTGCGAGCTCTTGAATCTCGTGGCAGGCGATGAGAAGGTCTCAATCTTTCGTTTCTTCATGGACGGAGGGGAGGAGGGGATGTTGCTCTGCTGAACATTCTTAACTTCACCCAGAATTCGTTTCTGCGGAACTCTTGATGGCGCCATTGTAATGAGCTCGCAGCTGTCAAAGTCTTGAGGGGAAGTCGAATTAGGAATGTCGTTCGCAGAAGATGGTTTTTGTGATCAAAGAAACATTGATATTGACCACTTTGAAGGGGTTCGCGTCATTTACCTTTTCCGCGTGTGGCGTTGACGCGACGTGATTAAAGTGGAAAAATAGAACTGCAGGCAATGACCAGGACAAGGATATCATTGGCTCCATATCAGGTGATCACAATTTTTCGAAATTTTTGTTGCATATCGGATTTTTGGATCTTTTCATCAGTTGAGCATGAGTTTACATCTTAGCTTAGTAAGCATTCCGCATCACCCACTAGTTATGATTTATCTTATCTTATCTGCCATATCTTGTCACCATCGTCGAGATTTCAAAAGGATTGAGTCACTTACCTTGAAACTGGGATTAACCTTCTTATGGTATTACTATATATGGACGATCTTCCATACAACGAAGCATGCATCACGGGCAAGATCTGCTGGGGCATATTCGAAACTTGTTATTGCAGCACCAAAAGCTTCTGAGGTAGTTCTACCTCGATGGTCCTTGAAACATCGCACACTTTTCGCTACAGTCTGGTTAGAACATCAGGAATGTCGAGATCAACCAGATCTTGGTGCTCTATGTCTTTCCAAATGCTATCACATTGAGAGGCTGACTCGCCAAGTTGCCGATTGGGATTCTAGATCGCACTCCGCAGAACCCGAAGTCTTGATGAATGGCCAGATATTGTCCATCTAGAAATCAGACTTTTCGCCGTCTTTTTGATTGAATCATATACAATCATCCTCATTGCAGACCTCCAACTTTCCAATTATTCGTTAAGTTTTTTCTATTCCAGAGTTAGAGGGGTTGAATTAACCAATCATATCTTGCGTTATCCATCGGTATCTTATGCATTCGTTGCAATAACATCGCTATCCTAGGTCAAAGTCTTGATATAAAGCTATTTCATGGAAGCATCTAATAACTTTTCTTAAAGTCATTATGTGCTCGCCCCATCATTACATCACTTGGGAAGGAATCGGGCAAGGTAAGTTTGGCATCTATATAGTATATAGGCTTTCCATTTACAAGTGTTTGCGCCTGTCGCTTTCTCCCCCCCGTTTCAATGGAACATTCACCCAAGTGTGCTTCAGCTTTACCCACTTCCCCTCCATTTGACATAAGCTCAAGTGCGCAAAGACATCGAGCAGTCCAGAACAATGAAGACATATTCATCTTATACCTTTCCTGCTTCTCCTACGAGAAGTGAGAAAGCCTCCTTCGTAGACAGCATCATCTACCAGGCTCGATTGGCTCATTATCGATATGAAGTCACATTCTCTCCCTATGTGATGACTCCTGGAGAGAAGCTCATAATGAACTCTATCGTCCTCTTCTTCCTCGGCCTACTGATGTATGGGGTTCTATCGTGCGTACCTCGACTCTTATATTCGACCTTACACAGATGGCTGCTAGTCTATGCCAATTCGCATGATTGGATCAGGATTGCATTTGGACATACTGGGAGGACGGTTGTTGGCAATACGAGTTCGGCCTGGAACAGGATGGCGGGCCCAGGAAGGGGTGCTGTCGTGCCTATTGCGTTGTGATGTGAGTGACACTTCACTTTCCAATCTGCCTACTCTTCTCATGGCACGATTGTGTCTCAAGAAGCAGCTCCCATGCGCCATCGGATATATATGTGAGATATCTTATATATCTGTCCCCAGTAACTGGCGACCATGAGTGATCATTGATATATCTCAAGCAGAATGTGCTAACAATCTGTAGTGTCTTAGGCTTCCTTTGGGAAACATCAGTTTCTTTCCTATTACCAACATTTTCCTTCTTTCATTTTGGCAGCTCGAATATACCCCAATACCCACACGAGTCGGTTGCACAGATCTTTTTGTTTCTTTTTTTCACCCACGGCGCAGCTATTTTAACCCAGGTTCTGGAGTACCCTGGGAAATGCATGAATTTATGATAATGAAGGCTGGATTGATGGAAGCTTGGGATTGTTTCTACAGGGTGGCCGGGCTAATTGCCAGTCACACTTTGATACTGCAAGAAATCGCATGCGTTAGTCAGGTCACTGCAAGCCACGAGCATGGTGAGAGTGATAGTTTCAGATATTTAGATCAACCTTGCCTCGTGTTTACGTCCAGCCACACTGGGTGTATGTAAATAGAAACCATCAAGTACCGATCGGCATTCAAATGCATATCTACATCCACACCAGAAAGAAATCCAAGGACTTGCGTATTCCGGTCCACCAAAACTCCACCTGCCAAGCATTGACACGAAAATGTTACGTCGCCCAGCCTTATATGAGAATCTGCGTTTGAATACCTGGTATTCTACGTGGTGAAACAAAGAAAATGGTACGAAATATAGAAAAGGGTGGTATTTAGTTGTAGAAAAGGCAGAATTTATTTCTGAAGAGACTTTCCTCTGCAGTCTAACTTATAGTAATCTGCACAGTAGCCCAGGAACACCATACAGAGTACAGCAGCGTACATTGGCTGGGCGCAGATCCTGAAACGGTACTTCCCCAATTGTGGGCCCAAAAGAGGCTATTCTCCGACGAGCAAGTTCCAACAGCTTGCAAGACGAGGCAGTGCTTGCAGCTGCTCGTCTTTTGTAGAATTATTCACCCATCACTTAGCCAGCCGTGCCAGCTCAGCCCAGAACTACTACGACGTCTTAATCATTTGTTCCACTATCGTTATCTCGGTCGCAAACACTTAACCACACGATTATTCACTTGGGAATACGGCTAGAACCTTTCTAACAAGTCTAATAACCACATTCGTTGATAATCAAAATTGTCGTTCTCCAGCCTTTTGCTTGGAAATCTCCTGTTTCACGTTTGTACGACTTCAGACGACGAAGAGGACCGATCGATTGAACCTGCAGATGTTGAACAAACCATCCGAATTCACGATTTCCTGCTGAAAAAAAGTCAGCCGCCATCATGGCCGCAAACGAGTATTATAACTCCTATACCCATCATCAACAAGAACCGCAACCTTACTATAGCGCATACGATACCCAGTCCACCGTACCCCCATCATATCATTCGCAGGCTCCTTCGCGAACAGGTTCGACTCGACCTGCAGAAATATCTCCGGTTTCACCGTTCGAGGCACCATTCGATGACCATGTTTATCCAGCCGCGGCACATCGGCAAGACAGTTCGAATAGCTTAGGACAGCATTCACAATCTTATGGACAAGGCGGGGGTGGCAGAAATCAGGATGGGTCGATACCTTCTCGAGAAGACATACCTTTACGTGATCACCCACAGACATTAGGAGGGAAGGACGCCACCGGGGATCATGTTTACGATGCAGAGTCAACAGATCATGTGTACGACGCGGGGGAGTCAGGAGTACCTTCACACCTTAAAAACAATCGACGGAATAGGATGAGCGATGCTACGAGTTTTGGGAAGCGCAAGAAAGGGATCGCTTGGGTTACATATACTTTTACACTCGTTCAAGTGGTGGTGTTTATTGTGGAGATTGTGAAAAATTGTAAGCTTTGTCCAAAGACACTTTTATACGATTTACTAACACCGAGACAGCTACCCTGACCGGCTCACCAATTGAGATTCATCCGTCTTTTAACCCCATGATTGGCCCTTCTCCTTACGTTCTCATCAACATGGGCTCGAGGTTTACGCCATGCATGCACAACATGACTGCAATCCCTGATCTCAACGCTATAAGCTGGCCATGTCCAAATACCACTACTTCTTCCGATGATTGCACAATCAGTGAGCTATGTGGGTTTGGAGGAGTGGGAGCTACACCAGATCAATGGTATAGATTTATCGTGCCTATGTTCCTTCACGCAGGGATCATTCACATTGGATTCAACATGCTTCTGCAGTTGACAATGGGTAGGGAGATGGAACTACTTATTGGTCCCATTCGGTACTTCCTTGTTTATGTCTGCAGCGGAATCTTTGGATTTGTCCTGGGTGGAAATTTTGCGGCCACTGGTATATCCTCCACGGGAGCGTCAGGTGCTCTTTTCGGCCTTGTTGCTTTGACACTTCTCGATCTTCTATACAAATGGAACGAGCGTCCTAGTCCCTGGAAGGAGTTGGCTTTCATTGGCCTCGATATTGTAATCTCATTCGTTCTCGGACTTCTCCCTGGTCTTGACAATTTCTCCCATATCGGAGGCTTTCTTATGGGCATTGTCCTGGGCATATCCATTCTGCGTTCTCCGAACTCGCTGCGTATGCGCACTGGTCAATCTGATCCACCATATATAGCCGTATCGAACAACAAAGTTAAGCAAGGCGACTCTGGAGTTGTTAGTTTCTTCAAGAACCCAGGCGGGTTCTTCAAGGGTAGGAAGCCTGCATGGTGGGCTTGGTGGTTGGTCCGTGTGGCTGCTTTGGTCTTCGTATTCATTGTTTTCATCCTTCTGTTGAACAACTTCTACATCTACCGAAAGACATGTGGATGGTGCAAGTATTTGAGTTGCATTGTAAGTCTTTCCCTTTCTCCTTTACCGGACGAAAACAACACTAATGCCAAGAGCAGAATGTCAACAACTGGTGTAGTTTGGGAAATCTAGCCTTGACCAACACAACGACCTCAAAGAGAAGTGTTCTGGATAGTTGGGAAGCCATGGCTAAGCTGTATGAGTAGATGGAGAAAGGAAGGCATTTTTGGATTGTGTTTTTATATTATGAGCATCATCGCGTGGATGTTCTGCGGGTGAAGATTCGGAGATAACTGATTCTTACAAGTTTTCGCTGCGACCACCAGGTTGAATATACATTTGTGCAAAGGATGGATGCATAGCGATGGAGTTAATGTGGTAAGGTCCTGGTGGCTGTCATCGCCGTTGAATTTGGAAGCACTTATGATAAGGACGGCATCAAGCACATAAGGGTACAGGTGCGAAGTCAAGAGCTTGCATGGGAATGGCTGAGATATTTCTAGTGAGAGGGCATATATCAGCTGAACGCCGGTTAGTAGTAATATTTACCGCTTAATGAGGATACTATACTACCATAAAACTTCCGCAAAACCTTTTATTTCTTTATGCCGATAGATTTTGTTTATGTTGAGAAGGCTACAAACTTTGGATCAATCGGAATGTGACCTGAAACAAGACTAGCATTTTTCCCCCAGCCTTGCATGCAAGCCTCGTTCTAAATCTTTGGACCCGCTAAAATTATTTTGAGCGCGCAAAAGAAAAGCTTTTGCGATCATCACCAACTCAACCTATCTGCATTTCCCAAACTAAACATACAAATTCAGGAATTCAAGATGGGTCGCGCTGATGCTGAACGGCGGGTGCCAAAACCCAAGAAGGAAAGAAAGGAGAAGGGTCCTAAACGCGAGCGCAAACCTAAACTTCCTAAAGACAAAGATCCCAATAAAACCGACAAGCCAGAAGTACCTCTTATGAACCGATCAGTACATGCGAAATGGGGTGCTCTGTTCAGGAAACATTTGGGTGTTTTGGAGGCCCATTGCAAAGCTCTTGATCGAACTTACCAAGCTATGAAGTCTGAAATGGCAAATCTAAGTGAAGAGGAGAAGAAGCAATGGGAATTGAATGAAGATGGGCCGTGGAGGATTCTTTGTGGGTTACTGGATAGAGCCAGAGATACTCTTACGAGTGGTCGGAAGATGGCTAAGTTCGTTGTGGGTATTAAGTATTTTGGTATGGTTATTAATGTGCATTGGCTAATTGATCGCAAAGCTCCCACCTCGATTGATAAAGGACCGGAAAGGCTTGGGAGTTGTGGGTACGGCATATGTAGCACTTGAGCCTCAGTTGGCAGCTCGCGCAGTGGCGGAAGCCAATGGAAACGCCGACGATGATGATAGCAGTGACAGTTCAGACTCAAGCTCAGATTCGGATTCAGATGATGAAGATGCGGATGAGGATGAGGATGTTGAAATGCAAGATGCGCCAGCTACAAGCACAACGAAGAGTAGTGAAGACTCGGGTGGAGAGAAGGAAGCCTCACCAAATCCATACTTTGTGATCGACACGAATCCGACACCAGTAGTCTCGAAAGATGAGATGAAGAAGGACAAGAAGCGAAAGAAGTCGGATGAAGGGGAGAAGAGTAAGAAGTCCAAGAGGGAGAAGAAGACGAAGGAAACAGAGACTGAGGTTGAGGCGCCGACTCGGGCTGAGGAAGAGACAAACTTCCATGCCATTGAGGCACAACTCCAAGCTGAAGTGGAAGCGGGCATGAAAGCGAAAGAAGAGCAAATAAAGGCTGCCGAGGACAAAAAAGAAAAGAAGAAGCGAAAGAGGGGTTCTCTGGATGAACAATCCGAAGGCAAGAAAGCTAAGACGGATACAACAGATGAAAAGGAAGAGGACGTAGCGGAGGAGAAAGTGGAGGAGAAGGTTGAGAAGAAAAAGTCAAAGAAGGAAAAGAAAAGAAAGGCCGAAGAAAATGATTCTGATGCTCCTCAAGTCGAGGAAGTGAGTGAAAAGAAGCGAAGGAAGCAGAAAAAGAGCGAATAGTTGGACCGGGAAAGGAGTTAACGCATTCTTGTCATGATACCTACGATCTCGAAGAGCATTTGGCTTTGATAGACGGCACAAGGCACTTCGTTTAATACTTCAGATTCACTCTACCAAAAAACTCTATATCGTAGTATGTGCGCTCAAGATTCTTTGGACAGTTGCCGTCATCCTTCTACGGATGAACATATTCCTAGCTTTTACTTAAAATAATTGTCTACTCCAAAGTTACACCCACATTTGCCCGATTGTTGCAAAAACTGCATCACAGACCCTACGACGTGCACACATCGGAACAGGCAAACTGATCGAATGAAGTCTAAACTAACCTCGTATCTCAATTCTTTTCCCCTCCGGCCGGCAAGCACGGATTAACATCTCCAAAATCTCGTTCATTGCACGCAACATGTCCAGACCCCAAGCCCACCCACCCTCAATCTAGACTCTGCGATTCTGCACCAAAGACGCCAAGTAAAAAAATCTACATGTGTCAAGTGTGAAGCCCGCACAGACGGCAAAAAGTCAGCAAGTTGGGCGAGAATTTAAGTTAAGAAACGAAGCGTTGGTTTCATGTTTTGCACTTGGACCATTTGCGCGGGTGGGACTTGCCCGGATGTTTGGATTGTTGCAGATCCTTCGGGTTCGCGATGATCCTCTCGTGGTGGTGGGGTGCGATGCTCGGAAAAAGAGCAGGTTATTGGGCGGGGTTGCGGTTCGAGTTGTTTCGGACGAGGGGGAGGGGGGAGATCTGGCTCTTGGGCGGGTGGCTTGACAGGTTCCGGTGACATGGTCGCTGCTTGGGTTGGGATTGATAGGAGGTTTATAAGTAGGGAGCTTGGCTCGTTGGGGGCAGTTGGATTGGCTGACTGTTGTTCTGTTCTTCGGTTTGTGAAGGCTCATTTGTTGGGCTGGATTGTCTGTTATATTTCATTACCTTTCTATTATATATGTTATTTCGAGACGCGGTAAGCTGGAGGTATCATGAAGCCAAACTTGGATGAGCGAGACACAGCCATGTCTGGGTTGAAGAGAACCGTGGAAGAAAATGCGGCAGTCAATCGAGGACTAGCTTCCCTCGAGGATAAAAGAGATAGTGGTGGGAATGGAAACGGTCCAGGAAAGCCTGCAGATTCACCAGGGCAAGGTCCAGCGGCTCCGCCAAAGCCTCCTCAACCACCAAAGCCTGGGGATGCAAAGTCATCCACTACGACTGTAAGTCGAGGGCCTTTCTGTCCAGTGGCTTTTATTAACATACGTCCAAGTCCTCGCAATCATCGACTACAACAACCTCTAGTTCGCAGACCCCTACCCAAACGACGCAAAGTACTTCGTCATCTTCAACATCTTCCTCGACATCGTCCGAGCCGTCGATCCCCACAACTGCACCATCGTCGACCTCAACAACTGAATCATCGACGTCCACTTCGACAACCGAGTCTACTTCCAGTTCTTCGACTACAGCTGAAACATCTAGCTCAACAACACTCACACAATCGTTCTCTCCGACAACACTTCTCCCAAGCAGCACTCTATCATCCTCCTCTTCCTCGTCTTCCACATTTTCATTCTCAGACATCTTCCCGCACGCAACTAGCACCACCAATCCTCTCATGAACTCTGTAGCCTCTCCCTCCACCACCTCCACCAACCCTAGCACCCCTTACCACCGCCCCAACGTCACAACCACAGTTGCTATCGTCGTCTCTGTACTAATTGCCTTTCTTCTCCTCGCTTTCGGCGCCGTAGTATTCTTCCTGCGTCGCACCCACAAGAAACGCGGTCTCGATCCACGCTGGTGGCCATTCGGCCTAATCCGTCCTAGCCGCCAACGACGACAATCTTTCACTTATACAGAAAGTCGAGAGTCGATTACACGACGAGCGAGTTCGGGCTGGGGTGATGTTGAGGGTGATCGCGCATCCATAATCTCCAGTGTAGTATTGCCGGAGCCGAGACGGTTGGAAGCTGGGATGGGACCAGGCATGAGGTCGGTATCGATGATCGGTTCGGAAATGGGAACGTTCAGTGACGAGAGTGATTCTGGCGAAGATGGATTGAGACAGAATCCATTCATGGATCGGGAACAGGCTGAAGCGGGACTTGGAACGGGATTGACATACCCGACTTCTGTGTGGTGGAGAAGTAGACCGGATTCACCAGCAGAGAGGAGTAATATTACAATAAGTGCAGCGCAGGGAACCGCGCCAATCAATTTTGAGATGAGGGATGAAAAGGGTGGGGTTTGGACGGAGCGGATGCATGCGAGCAATGAAGATGGAGATGTGAATGAGGAGAGTGTGAGGGGTAGTTATTTGGGGGAGAAGGGAAGTGGGACGCTTAGAGATGAAGAGATGGCGAGAAGCAGGGGACCGGAAACGGGGAATGCTGTTTGGGATGATCCGTTTACGGTGGGGAAGAGGGGGACGGGGGTTTTTATGAGGAGTTCGGAGGAGGAGAGGAGAGAAGGGAGGTGGAGGAATGCGAGGAGTTGGGTGAAGGGGCAGGTGGATAGGGTGGAGTCGGTGGGGGTGAGGGTTAGAGTTGGGATGGGGATGGGGTATAATGCTAGGGGAGCGAATGGCGAGGGAAGCGCCTCGATCTGATGAGTTGAGTTGGAAAGATGGGAGATAGGAACTGTACGATAGTTGACTGTGATTACTAAGTGAGTTGGAGGACAAGAGAAATGAATGTTTAAAAATAAATGTTTACATGAATACAACAATTAAAAGTAGTATATTAACTTGCCACTTGGTGAAAATACTTGATATAAAAAGGTTCCTGTCTCCAATGCAGAGAGAACAAGATGAGATGGAACAATATGCTACTCAGCAAATTGTTCTTATGAATTTCGGAGAAGATATTGCTCATACATGTCCCTAGACATAATGAGATATTCCAATCACCAAATGGCCAGTACTCAATTGCTTCCCGCACAATTTTGTTGGGTATTGATCTCTGCGCTGGAGAAACTTTCTTGAGGGGGGGAATTTGCGGATAAACCTTCATCCGGGTCGAATAGAAAATCTACGGCGTCATTGTCGCATTTGTCTTTAAGGGCAACCAGATTCACCCAAAGCACGAGATGAACTCCGCCGCATAATCACCCCAATCTCCAATCAAAATCAATTCATACACCCGACGAACAGCATTCAGTCCAACCCTCCACAGCGAAAATGGCCACCACCAATGCCCCTCCTCCCACCCAGCCACAACCACCCCGCACCACTCCCCTCCTCCACAACGCCGCGCTCTTCGCTCTCATAGCCTGCCCAATCCTCATCGCTCTCCCCCCGCGCAAACTCGACAAATACACATTCGCACTCATGACAGGCACCTTCATCGGGATCAACCATCTCACGTACGAATACACCGGGGTTACAATGATGGAGCGGATCAAGAAGCGCGGGGAAGCGATGGGGAGGGCGGTGGGGACCGAATTACCGGACGGGGCGAAAGATGTGCAGAGTAGGTTGAGGGAGGAATTGAGAAGGAAGGGGATGGATTTGCAGGGGAGGAAATTGAGTGAGGAGAAGAAGGAGGAGGAAGAGAAGGAGTTGGGGATTGTGAGGAGGGTGTGGATGGGGGGTGAGGGGAGGGATTGGAAGGAGAAGAGGGATAGGAGGGAGAGGGAGGCGTTGCAGGAGGGGAAGGGGTATGGGGATTTGATTATGGAGCAGATTTGGGAGGTGTGGAATGGGGGGGAGAAGAAGTTGGAGGAGGTGAAGGAGAAGGATAGGGAGGTGGTGGAGGAGGAGAGGAGGAAGAAGGAGGGGGGGAAGTGAGGGGGTTTGGGATGGGATAGGCTGGGTGTTTGGTATGCATTTTGTTGGCGTTGGGGTGGGTTAAAATGATGGTGGATATAATGTCGAATTCTCACGAACACAAATTTCAGTATGGAGAGAGTAGCAAGTGCGGAGCGCAAGTGTTCAGCATAGCACTAGTTGCTGTCACAAAATTTGAAGTTTACGGAAGATAATTAGATAGCGGTGGACCATCTTAACGTATATTCTTTCAATAGCCAGCGGAATTTTCACCGCTGTGCTGTATTTATGTTCTCGATGCTCATTTTGTCCAGACAATGGGCCAGCATGAATATTTATCCGACCCCGCATTCCCAGACTCAGTTCCCCAGGGTTTCAAGGGTTCTGACTGGTCCAGTGCTAAAATTTACCGGAGTAAGCGTTTGTATTATCTGGGACAGTTGGAATGTCTTCTTTCAGTTACTTTAAATCCCTAGAATACGTAGCATTTTCAAGAACAAAACAAATGATCGCTTAGTCATACTGAAGATTCATTGTATATAAATCAAACTAAGTGCTAAGGCATCAACAATCAGGTGGTTTGCCAGAGTGGTTAATGGGTATGACTCGAATACTGTAGCAATACAGTTAATTGACATCATATGGTTTCGGCCGCGCAGGTTCAAATCCTGCAGCCATCGATTTTGTTTTGCGTTTGGTTTATCTTCTTTCGCGTCTGGCTGGCAGATTTTGTTTTGCTTGTTTGAAGTGCTTGGGGAGGGAGTGAGGGAGTGAGGGGTTGTCCGCTCTTTTTACAGGGGAGTTAGTTAGCGTCTGGTTCTTCCATTGAAACCAACACTTGCGTTCTGAACCACAGTGCCAGTCCAGAAATGTGAAAGAAAAATCAACAGCGAAATTGACCAGAACAATTATTGGTTGATTATGTTTTCCTTGATACAAATTCTTAATAACATGGACCTGATAAGCCTCCTATCTTTTCAATATACGGCCACTGCTTTGGTAGCCAGACCGAGGTCGCGACGAGTTGACATCTACACGGATCGACATGACAGTATAGCATCGCATCTTCTCGTATTCCTCGAGGATATTCTCGCGGAAAGTTTATTGTGGCAAATATTCGGCATACCAAGTCGCTTCCTTGAGGCTGGAAGAGTATTTTCCTTTCCTGGTGGTTCCTAGACGAGAGTACTGATAGCACGTGTTGAAGTTCATTGACGGATATTCTGCACCAGGATACTGCCGTTAAAAGGGGGGCGGGTCATTCTTTAAGTTCGAAAATGAAAAGCCGGTGAGCTCCCAAAGCTCGAAATACAAATCGGATGAAGCGGGCACCCCACTCCTGGTGACAGAAGTGGATGGAGTAGTAAACACTCCTCCGCATACCCCGCAGAGATCGACAAACCGCAAATAACCTTATCCATAGTATATATGCAAGTTGAATATGTGCTGCGTTTTTGCAATTTCCGTTTTTATGTTTCGGCAAAGGATTTTTCCTGTTAGAATGATGCTGAATTGTGCCACTGTTGAGTTCTTCCCAGTGGTGGAATATAAGTAGAGGAGTAGGTAGGTACATCCTCCTTTCTTAGAGTCTTTCCTTCTTCTAAATATCAAAAATGGTTCGCCTTTCAATATCTGCACTAGCTGCATCCGGCGTGCTGGTAGCTGCTGCCTCAGATGTTCTGGTACAAACGACCAGCGGATCAGTCTACGGCTTCTATAACGAAACCGCACCTGAAGTTAGGCAATTCCTTGGTATACCATATGCCGAGCCGCCAGTTGGTGATCTTCGATTTGCGCCGCCGATAGCGAAAGTCTCCAATGGAGCTATAAATGCTACGACATTTCCTCCATCATGTATGCAGCAGTTCAGCAATAGTTCAACGATATACACTGCATATGAAACGCAGTTCCTCATCAATGGAGGCACGTCTGAAGACTGTTTATACGTCTCTGTATGGGCACCAAAGGAGGAAGTCATTGCTCAGCAGCAACGCCCGCTTCCGGTCTTCTTATACGTACCGGGTGGTGGGTTCACAAGTGGTGGACAGAATTCTCTCTATAAGATTCCTGATCAATGGGTGCAACGGACTCAAGCGCACATTGTCGTGGTCATGAAGTAAGTAGCTCACCTCCAGCAAGAATCCTTTCAACTAATATTCATCAACAGCTATCGTGTAAACGTATTTGGTTTCCCTAATGCAAAAGGCTTGACCGACCAAAATCTCGGCCTACTCGACCAGAGAAAAGCGTAAGTCCACTCACTTCCCTATCTGCGAACATCAACTTACACCATACCAGAGTGGAATGGACACAAGCCAACATTGCCAACTTTGGTGGTGATCCTGAACGAATTATATTCTGGGGTCAATCCGCCGGAGGGGCCAGTGTATCAACCTACGCATATTCATACCCAGAAGATCCAATCGTAGCAGGAATCATCGCCGATTCTGGCGCTCCAAGTTTACTGAACAGCCAAGACAAGATCCAATCCAATTTCACATTCCTTGCCGGACTTGTCGGCTGCGGCGATTTGAACTCTACCGAAGAATTGAGCTGCGTTCGCAAAGTGCCTGCTCAGACCTTAGAGAATGCCCTTTCGTGGTATAGCTCTAATGGAACCAAGCCGGCGATATCATTTGGTCCCGTCCAAGACGAGAAAATCGTCTTTAGCAACTACACCGCTCGAGCTCTTAGCGGCAAGGTAGCCAAAATCGTAAGTTCCACATCCCTCCCCTCCCCCACCTATAATCTCCATGCCATACTCACCTTCCCTCCAGCCCGAAATAACCGGCAGCAACACCAACGAAGGCGCCGGCTTCGTGCCCTACACACCCTCAGGCCCCGGCTCCTCCGTCCTCTTCAACACAACCAACAACATCATCGCATGCCCCGTCGCGCAAAACGTCCGCACCCGGAACCTCGCGAATCTCACCACCTACCGCTACCAGTACGCAGGTAACTTCTCCAATATCTCGCCAGTCTCCTGGTTCGGCGCGTATCATAGTTCTGAACTGCCGCTGCTGTTTGGGACTCATTATGAGTATCGGGCGAACTCGACGCCGTTTGAGTACAGCGTGAGTTATGCGCTGCAGGCGCTGTGGTTGTCGTTTGCGGAGAATCCGGGGAGGGGGCCGGTGAGGTTGGCGTTGGGGGGTGCGGAGGGGAATCCGGGGAATGAGACACTGTTTAGGTGGCCGGAGTTTAAGAGGGGGGAGGAGAATATGTTGGTGGTGGCGGAGGGGGATGTTTTGTTTGATTTGGTTAGTGGGGATAGGATTGATAAGTATTGCTCGTTGTGATGTTGGATGTTGATTGAGATATTCAGTCTGCCACTCATGATAAATCGAATTCCAATATTTGAGCTTGATTTACAGTTCTACTCTAGACTTGCAGTCCTAGAAGTCAGAAGGTCGCATTTGGGACACACATTATGGGAGAATCATAGATATAGACAATCAAACTTCTGCCTTTGTTAAATCAAATATATTCATAACACAAACTGAAATCATCATACAGCTCAAGTATGAGCATAGCGACGGATTTTTCTATTTACCACTGGCATGTTCAATCTCTTTCGATTTCACCCTCTGATTTTCTTATCCCCCCGGAAATTCCTCCAGAAGTTCAGAACGAAGAGAAAATTACTCATAACACGCCCATCTAAGTGTTTTGAGAACACCACATACTAGCTTGATAACTGACCCTCTCTCGAGTCCTCACCAACAAGGGAATTCTTACCATGCTGTCCATTAATAGATACATAGTTACAAGTATATAAAGACGTAGAAGCGGACGAATAACCTAGATCAATTGTAACCTCTAGCCTACAGATGATCTCGAACTCGAAGTCCATTATGACTAGACAATCGATAGAGAGGAATCGAATAACACCACGAAGATGCCTGCCAAGGAAAATGATTGCTGAGAGAAAGTTCCAAGTTGTGAGCAAGGGATAGAAGGAAGGATTAATTCTTATGAAATATTCAGTATAACTTTATCTAATCAAAGAAACTCAACTCCACAGCAAGAACTACGACTGATGGTTCTGCAGAGATCTGAAAGTACAGTCAGTAGTAAGTAGGACTTTGGAAGCGATTGTATGAAGCAATGAGTTACGAGGAACGAGGAACGAGGAACGAGGCAGGATGGAGGATGGAAGAGAAACAGACAGGTATGGTCATCCAGTCCAAACTCAGGGATACGAATCTTTGAGCGGGATTTTTGCTCGCGTGGTGAGACTGGGAATGGTGACTCGGATATGTTTAGGGAAGTCTGACTGAGATAGTTTTCGCTAGGGATATCGTGTGGCTGTGTGTGCAGAACACGCGGCATGATGTAGACAGATATATAGCTTCTTGGGAAAGGATTCTTGCATTTTTTCGATTCAGTATCGAAGTCAAACTGTCAAGCATAGACATCGTTTACAAGAACAGTTCACAGCATATCACAAAGAAATCCCCAAGAGAAAAAGACCAGATATTTGAGCATCAACAAAATTGTAAGGAATGACAAGTTACACACTAAATACAAGATAAAAAGTGAGGAATTATTGCTAACTTCTCAAATTTTCAACCCCTTCCCACCAATGCACAAAAAAAAAAAGCTCCCCAACCACCACTTCTATATCCAACTCCTCCATTCCTCATCCAACCAGTTCCATGATCCTGCCCCTGTCCAATCAATGGACTCAGAGCCGAGTTATCTAAGCACGGAACTTAGCACCGATGGAGCGCTTGTTGGCCTTGTTAGCCTTGGCAGCCTTGGTGCTGCTGGTGGCAGCACCGGCGGCACCGGCAGTGCCGGTGGAAGCATCAGTGGCAGCCGCAGTGCTGTTGGAAGCAGATGCGGAACCGGCACCAGCCATCTGCATGGCGACAACACCACCGAATGGACCAGCACCGGAGGGGTTGGCAATCTTAACCAAGCAGACGTTCTGCTGACCGGCGACGGTACCAGTGCAGCTCATGCCGGCGGGCATCTGGATTGCGATGGGGTAGTCCTCGTTGACGTTGCTGGCACGCTTGACGATGCCCATGTTGACGAGCGAGCGCATCATGATGGAGCGTTGCTTGGGAGCAGCGATGTTACCCTTGGTACCCGGCACTTGAGTAGTGACCTTGGCTTGAGTACCTTGAGAGAAGGCACCGGTAGCGGTGGGGTCGACGATGGCGCTGTATGGGCCAGCTCCGTCGGTGGTGACGATGTGGACGGTTCCGGTGAGGGACCCTCCGTCGGAGACTTGAGGAAGAGTGCTGCCGGACTGGGCCATGACGGCAGTCATGTCAGCCATGGTGTTGGGACCAGCACTGGTCTTTCCGAGACCATCGGTAGCGGCGTTCTTGCTGTTGAAGACGGTGGTGTCGACCTCAGTGACCTTGTTCTTTCCTGGGCCTGGAACAACGCCACCTTGGATACCAAGACCAGTGGTGTTTCCTCCAGCATCACCAGTCTGTAGTAAATGTGTTAGCAGGGAGATCAGACAGGGAAGAGATCTGCGGAATGGAAGAGATGAGATAATGGCGGAGAGATGAAGTGATAAGATGTGATGATGATTGAATGAACTGTACTCACCATGACGGCGATCTTGCCATGGGCGGCAACGAGAGGGATGATAGCGGCGATGGCGATTGAGTAACGCATTTTGATGGTTGGTGTTTTTGGTTTGGTGTTTTAGTAAACTAGATTAAAAATTGGTAAAGATTGTAAGCGGTCACGAATCAATCGCAAGCGGCTGTAGAAAGTAAAAGATTTTTGAAAGTTGGAATGAAACTGGAAAACTGTTGAATGCTGATGAGAGAAGTAAAAACGAAGGAATATCCAACAGCTTTAATAGTTTATTGATCATGGGCAAAACAGCATCGATGCAAACTATTTTGGGGATAATGTGTAGAACGGGAAGACGGCATGCAGAGGAAACCTGCCAAGAGCCTCCTGAGGTCTGACGCTGGACTGATCTCGCAAAGAAGCGAAGAATAGAGGCGGTGCGGAATCCGAGCTTGCCCTTGCCATTGCTACTACACCAAGTTATCCGACCTTTGTGGAATCAAACAATCAAGGCGCCGTCCACAGAGTGGAGTGAAGTCAGTCGCCGACTCGCGGGAGGGTGGTAGTGCCACAGAAGTGCTGTGGAATACGATGGTTCCCACCTATGGCATTACGCTCCTGCCGCAAAGGGTTGGCTATGGCGAAACAGAATGCGGAGAGTCCAGGATGTAGTATCGGTTTCGACCGAAGATTGGAGATTATCGAAACGGAATATGTTTTCGCAATGACCAGTTGCGAGATCCAGATATATCTTGGCAGCTGTAGTCAAACAGGGTCACCTTTCCTGATGGATCTCCGTCTGTGCACGTTTTGCAACGCCACATACGACCGGAAAAGTGGATACAAATAGCCAAGATGGGACACATGCGACATGGATCTTTCAACATCCGTTTGACATCTTCAAAAAACCCATCGATGAGTGGAAACAGGACTTCCTGTTCGCGTTATGGTGTGGCCCATTATTGAAAGCTGTATCAAACGGCTGGATGTGGAGTGGAAAAGTCAGTCTGATGTAACATCAAACTGCTTGTTATAGTATCTGAAGTCGATTGACGAGTTGGCTTCCAGAGGCCTTTGTCTAACATCCAATTGTCATATGAAATAGCGCGTAGTCAGATCAAACATTAAACATCATGAATAAGATTGCCATGTCACCAAGACGGCCAAGGCGAACTTCCTCGGCCCAGCCACGGCTCTTGCAAGCTTAGCAGTAGATCACGCTGATCGAAGACGCTTCTTGGTAGGTACAGACGGCAATGACTAAAACCCCTGGAACTGACATGTATGTACCCTGCGTGCTGTAGAACATTCCGTTTTGCACTCCATGGTGCAGTGACGCCCGCTGACTTGCCAAGGAAGAATGTGGATCAACTGCGAGTCAATCGTTAAGCTTAAGCCATATTAAAGCAGAGTCCGATTTTTGCAGTCCATTCTTTTAGTTCGGCAATTGAAATTTTTGTGTCTGAGATGTGTTACAGCAGAAAAATGGGTTCCTAAGCGCGAGGAAAGTATTGTCGATCGTCACGTGGTCGTGGCCTTGCTTTGACGAACCACGGCCGTTTTTCTATGACCGGGCGTTTCAGAGGACATAAGCATCAGATGGCATTGATCACCACGCCGAAGTGCTCGGATAGAACTGTCCCATAATGCGACCGGCTAAGCTGTTATACCGGGGAAATCCCTCTTGTCGGCTTGCAAGGTATTCGGCGCAACGCTAAGCACCCAATAAGTCGCGCACGGGTACCGGAATTTGGTTATGGATTTCTATATGGCTACGCCGCGATTCGACCAGCACGATTCACAGCCGGCCCTTTGCGCTGGAACATTGTTTTGGGCGTCTAGCCTGGGTCTTGGCGTTCGGACGCAGCAGTTCTGCTTCTCATCTGTTGCCTGCTCCCATGTTTCGACGGCTAAAGCATCGGAGCTTCACCCGCTTTCGTCTTATGAACTTCTATGCTCAAGTCATGAAATCTGCTACCAGCCTTATCTCGTGTAATATTAATGTCAAAGATGGGACCTAGGCCAGCTGGTCCACGTCGCGAAGGTTGGAGATGCATTTCTGGATTGTTACATCGGGGTTTGAGATCATGGACCTCGACGATCATTGTGGAAACACAGGTGACCAGCCTCGCATATTGTTGACTCATAATGCTGGAGATATGATCATTGCAAGGTACAGACTTCCCCTACCGAAAGGATGTACGAGCGTGTCTGATTCGAGCCTTCAGGTTTTCAGTTTTGCATATGGTAGGTCACTCGACCGTATGAGGCTGTGAGCTCGCTCCTCTCGACACGAAGACGGCCGGCCATGAGATCGGCCGAAAGCCAACATACTAAACCGGTTCGTGCTCGTCGATGCGCAGGACCAGGTTGAATTTCGGCAGTAGGGAATCAACGCCATGTACTCCGAACAAAGAAGCTCAGAGGAGAAACCGCAGGATTTTCTCTAATGTGACAAATAAAGGTGTACCACCAATTGAGACAGTGATGGAGGCAGTATTAGGATGCGGACAGGGGCACAAGTGGTAGGTGTTAGGTCATCGAACGGAGAATCACAAGCGATCATCTATTCCATCATTACCACTTCGTGGCAACACATCAACGAACGCACATTAATGAATCTTCTCCAAAGACCTCAGCTATCGTTCCCTCCTCTCTGATCATGCCCCCAAGCCAAAGACGAGCACTCTCCACCGTTGGAGCACCAAACTTAACAACCGTACATCCTCGCACTTTCGCTGCCGACCAGAGAATGCCTTCAGCCTTTTCCTGTTGAAGCCGCTGGATTCTCCAACTGTCTTCTCTGGAAAGAGTCATTCCACTGTCTCTTTGTTTCTTTTCATCCGACCGAAAGTCTCTCGCGCCTATCCTGGGAAGTGCAGCGAATTCGGACATCAGAAATCCTGCTAACTTGTCGACCAACGGCCCATTTAGGATGAGGGTGCCGAAGATTTGAAGACCGCGCATCTTGTGTCGTAACACCTTTTCTCCAGCAGTATTTGTTTCTCCTTCTAGTAACACGTTGTCCCTCAATAGTAGCCTGTTCTTCAAATCTGGTCCAGTTGCCCAGACTTCATTTCTTCCACTCCATGCACGTAGATCCCAATCTTCTCCTCTTGCAGTCCTTCCCGCTGATACCCAATCTAACAGACACAGAGACCCACCTTCCTTGATGGTGAAAACTTGTCGCTGTTCATAAACACTTCCTTCGAAGGGTTGGACGGGGTCAGGTAGCAAACAAACGGAGCTATTTGCCTCCAAGGTAACATGCAATTGTTGGCGAGTAATAATATCACGTGTCGCTGACTTGAATATCTTTGTATGCCCTTGCGTAACGATGCTCAACTTTGCATGTGGCTTGACATCAATTGTGAGATGAACTTGATCTCCACCGACCAGGCCCCCACCATATGTCAGGAGGAAAACAAGAACACTCTTTTGTCCTTGACTTGGAGAAGGGGATATAAGTTTCAATGGATATTGAAACGTCATCCTGGACAAGGAGGATATCGAATGTGGTAGTAACTGCACAACCAGATGCCCCTCACCTGGCGCGGAGGACGATGTAGGAAAGGGGGATATCATTGTAGAGTAGGGCTCAATAATTATTTATGCTACCGTATCATAATGAGGATATGATAGAAGAAGAACACCTGAATCCTTGTGGAGCCCTATCCATTCAAATAGTCATTGTGGTACGATAAACCGTTGAAAGTCGCGGGTGAAGGAAGAAATAGGATTCACTAGCGTCGTCACTGATTGCTTTTAGCGCTAAACCTAATTTCATCCCGCTCCAGACGCGATATCTTCCAAAATAGTCGCGACAGATCAACACTGACGACACTTATTCCACCCGCGCAACTCTCACATATTTTGTGCGTGATACATTGAACAAGCGCGCAATTCATGCGCTCATGACTAATTCACGAATGCCACTCATGGAGATCGAAAATGATGTATCAAGCACCCCAGCCGCTAGTGGTCGAAGGAAATCTGGACGCGCTGTAAAAGCTCCTGAAAAATTCATACCAGATTACCCATCTACAGCCACGCGCCCTGCGAATTCTAAGAGAAAGAGGACCGACGACGACGAAGAAGGTGACGCGTCAGAAGAGGCAGGATCCGAGCCAGAAGAAGACGATGAAAGTGATGACGAGGAGGTCGAGAGTGCGGGGGAAGAAGAGCTACGAGAAGCTCGAAGGAAAGCTAGATCTTCCAAGAAACCGATTGCAAAGAAACCAAAGACGAACGGCACTGCCTCGCATGCGAGGGCGCCTGCCGTGAGATTACCGAATCGGCCCAAAAAGGCAAAGAAAGTTACGATTGCAGATGACACCGCGGAAGGGCTCTATGGTATGCGCCAAGACCGATCCTACGATAATTAGAAGTACATGCTGACGCGCTTGAAAGCTGATGTATTCACGAGCGGCCAGGAGTCTGGGGAGGCCGTAGCGGGGTTTCTGAATCGATACAAAGAGAACGGCCCTGGTGCGGTGGCAGAACTAGTAAATTTTGTGCTCAAGAGCGCTGGCTGTGATCTCAAGGTCACTGAAGATGACATCAATGACACGGACAATATCAATGGCAGGATTGCTGATCTGCAGGAAGAGTATCAAGCGGTAGGTGTCATGTCGTTCGGTAGTAACCAATTCAAAAAGCTGATGAGCTGTTGCAGCAAAACATTTCCGATTATCCTCTGATTTCTCGAGCGAAGAATAGCCACGCCTTTCGAACCTCCTTCCTCGACTTTTTCGATACCTTGAACAAAACGCTGGATGCGACCGGTGTCTTGTACGATGAGGATGATCTGTTGATGGAGAATGTCTTCCATTGGATGGCCTCAATGTCGTCGTCCACTTTACGCCCATTTAGACATACCGCCACAGCTGTTGCATTAACGATTGCAACATCTACGTGCAACATTGCAAAGGAACGAATAGACAAAGCAGCCAAAACCTTACGCCAATTTGAGAGTGAGAAGAAAAACAAGAAACCCAACAAGGCTAGACTTGCAGACTTTGAGAAGAAGGTACAGCATGGTGAGGGGGAAAAGGAGATTTTGGAGAACCGCTTAAAGGATATTTTTGACACAATCTGGGTGCATCGATACCACGATGTCGACCCTAAGATCAGAACAGAGTGCATAGAAGCAATGGGACAGTGGATTCACACACTACCAGGTTACTGGTTCGAGGGTTCCTATTTGCGATACTTTGGATGGATGCTTACCGATGCCGCCCCACCTATGCGTCTTGAAGTTGTCAAGCAAATAGAGCGGATCATGAAGTACCCTGAAAATGCTGGAAGGATGGGCAGCTTCATCGAAAGATTCCGACCTCGTATTATTGAAATGGCAACAAGAGACTCCGACGCTGCAGTGCGATCGCATGCCGTCGATTTAGTTGATCTACTTCGCAAGGCCGCAATGTTGGAACCAGATGATATCGACATAATTGGCAAGCTCATTTTCGATACTGAGCCCCGGGTGCGTAGGGCTGTCGTAGGTTTTTTTGTGGAAAATGTTAAAGATGTCTTCGATGGAGAAATCGAGGAGTTGGGAGGGGAAGATGCATTGGAGGAACTCTTGGCCGTTGAGAATGACGATTTCGAGTCTCCTAGGGCGAGCTGGATCAAGTTCAAGTGCTTGGCAAACGTTTTACAAAACTACGATGCTCCTGACCAAGATGATCAGCCTAGTCAAATTGATCAGAACAATCCGGAGAGCGTTCTGGATCTCAGTTTGGGCGAGTCGCGGTTTACCCTAGCAGCACAAGCATTATACGACAAGATGCCGGAGCTCAGAGAGTGGAGAGTGTTGGCGGGGTATTTGTTGTTTGATCACTCAACGAACCCTAAGAGCAAGCAAGCCAACCGTGCCCTGAAACAAGCTTTCAAGCCCGAGGAAACGGAAGAGGTCATCTTGCTGGAAATACTGCAGGCCGTCGTCAAGATCGGTCTAAATCAGATTACGGATGCTGATAAGATGAAGGACCGAAGCAAGAAGCGAAATGCGAGAGTTGAGTCTGCAGAAGCCAAAGAGAACACTGCTCGTCATTTGGCAGATATCATCCCGAGATTATTGAAGAAATTTGGAGCCGACCCAAAAACTGCCAAGGCAGTCCTACGACTAGAACATTCTCTCAATCTCGGAGTGTTCCAGGAATTACGTCAGGACTCTACGGGCTATGCTAAGCTACTTGACGAGATCAGCGCTCAGTTCAGGAACCATGAAGACAAGGGCGTCCTCAGTGAGGCAAGTGTTGCTTTGTTACATGCTCGTGAGTATGAAGAGCTTGAGGAAGTCACCGAGAACAAGTTGCAAACCCTTTGGGAAGACAACATCAAAATCCTACGGAACATCAACAAAGCAGGAGAAATTTCTGTTCGTGGGGCTTTCACAAATTCTATACTCGCAGAACTTTCGAATAACCTCGTTAAGATTGAGAAGCTTTCCGGTATTTCGAACAATGTTGAAGTAATGGAAGCACACTCTGGCAAAGAAAGTCTTGCTCCTATTAATATACTTCTGAACGTTGTTGCGAGAGGTCAGCTTGTGGAATCTGATCCAGACATTGATGCCCTGGAGGACAAGGTTGTGCTCTCAGCAAGTCGAGCGGCCATGTTCTATTTCATGTGGAAAGTGCATTCTCTAACGACATCTATATCTTCCGGTCAAGTAATAGCCGATTCCGACACTGACCAATTGAAAGAACGACAAGAAATTTTCATCACAAACCTCGTGGGTGCATTATCGTCTCGAGCAACCATTGACCCTGTCCGTCTGCTTGCCACAGGAACTTTACTTGATCTTCATGTTCTCTTCGCAACACTTACTTCACGAGCGACCGTAAACAGTCAAGCGAGCGACGAAAACGAAAACATTCGAACACTTTTCAAGCATATCAAACCCGATGTTCAGACCGAACTGACAGCAATCTTCGATCATACCGAAAAGCATTATGCGAAGAAAGCTAAAAAGCGTTTGGAAGAACCAGACGAAGATGAAGCGCCCGTGGACGATTTGGAATCAGATGACGAAGATGAAGATGCTACTGAGAATGAACGACAAAGCGAGACTCTCAAAGCTGAACAGCAACTGTGTGAACTGACTGGAAAACTCATCCTTGCTATCTTGGCTAAGGTCATTGATGCCGAGGGGCCATTGAAAGGCAAACTGCAGAGGCGAATTGAAAGGAATAGAATTAGGCTGGGCCATAATTTCAAGGAAGTGGTAGCATATCTCGACGACTCCAAGGACAAAGCTAAGAAAAACACCAAGAGCAAAGCACAGTTGGCAGCGGAGAAAAAGGAGTCTATTAGGAAGGAGTTAGAGGAAGAGGACGAGCAAGAAGAGAACGATGAAGAGGACGATCCATTTGCAGCTGCCGAGCCGGAGGGTGAGGGTGAGGTTGATATGGCCGAAGAGGATCAAGAAGCCCAGGAAGCTGCTGAGGACGAGGACGAAGAAATTGCGGAAGCTGACGATGCAGGTGCCGCTGAAGATGAGGACGAGGACGAGGATATGTTGGGTGATTAAACTATCACAGACACAGCTGTACTGAGGATTGACTTATGACTTTGTATTTTTTCTGATGCTCGCTACCATTTCTTTTTTGATTTGCAATTTCCTATCAAAAAGGGACTGCACATCTGGTGTATGGCAGTTTCTAACTGTATGTATGGATATTGTTTTTCTCTCGTTTTGCATGGTTGATATTTGGCTGTGGCTTTACCGCTTGCGTGGCTCTGCTGCTTTGCTTTGTGTGCGTGGGAGAAGGGTTGGAGTGTGGGTGGGAGGGACAGTGGAGGAGTATGAATACCTTGCTGTGCATACCTTATTAAATATGTAATGAAATACCAAAATGATTTGTCTGTTGAGGAGCGAATATCTCCAATGTATGGCTGAACTTTCTGCTAGGCTGCAGCTACAGGACTTTTATTTTACCCCAGTGTTTAACCTCACGCATGCAGCAGGAGTAGTTCTCCGAGAAATGAATGCTAAGCAGCGTCGCAAGAAAAGATCATACTCGTCACCAAGACATCTGCGAATGTCCAATCTGTTCAATCGAGGCCTCCATAATTTGCATGTCTAGCTCTTACACACATTACCTCAATGACTTTCCAATGACTGGACTCCACAAACATGGTCCAACTTACCAACTTACATACCTATTTCTTTTCTCTTCTTTTTTCCTATTCGTACCTTTCATTTTCTGCCTTCTTCGTGTTCTGGTCGCGCCATAGGACAGACGCTTCACCATGTCACAAATCGCCGTTCTCGGTCTTACCAAGATCGACACTCCGGCTCTCTCCGGTATTTCTTTCTCATCCTCAACAAACCTCACTTTCTGCATGCCTTTATCCTATCCTCGTCACTGTCTCCTCCCACCTGTTCCAGCTACGGCGTTTGCCCTTGTTTGCGGGGAGGGACCTTGTCGTTGCGGCGGTTTCGGCGGTTTCGGCGGTTTCGGCGACATACTTGATGAGTGCGAACTACTCGCACCGTTGTTCGTCGCTGCAAGGAGGCCCTCTGTCCCCGCGTGGATCGGATCCGTATATTGGGTGGGTATCGACCGATATTCCACTTACATGTCGTCTGTTGCATTGTTCCGCTGGGGTTGGCTTGCCAGAAGTGAGAGCGCTTTCCAAACTGTGATAATCTGGCTGTAAAGAGACAGTTGGGAACGATCGCGAGTTGGATTGCGCCAAATGCGCCGCTGGCGGAGGGGTGATAGGAAGGTTTGCCGGTTCTGTTGCAGGGGCTCCCCATATTCTGGTGACACTTTGTTTGGTCTCTTCTTTTCGTCCTGAATACATTGGCATTAGTTTTGCGGTAACTCGTCTTTGTATGCCACCACCGAGTTATTATTTCTCTCGAGCTTCTCGGCGTACTTTCCATGATCCTACTTTCGAAGCCCAAATGCCTGGCCAACCAGGTTTGCTCTCCTCTTGCGTTGTTTGCAGGAGATGTCCAATCTCTGACTCGAACAGCGCTTGCGCAGAATACACTCTTCACCGTCCCAGCTTCCGTTACCTTGGTCTGAATTCGCAGATATTCGCTTCTTTGTGACCATGTGATACTTCGCTAGGCGGGATATTAGTTCTTGGGCTTCTTCCAGCTCGAAGTCGTCAATCTGTTGTTATCTCGTTTCGTCTTCATTTCTTGCTCGTTTTATGAAACGTCAACGGTTCTGGAAAATCTCTCGCACGTATGCTGCATCCTCAATTCCTCGTTGCATGTGGCAGCCGCATATACCCATCCGCGCATGTATCGCATCTTCTGGGGATCTCGAGAAGGAATAGCTTTCGACAGATGCAAACCGGCAGACGTGCGAAAACCGGCAGATGTGCCCTAGTTCATCAGCAGCGGTAGAAAAGTGGTACGAGGAGCAGATGCCTCAGGGAGTTCAGTCGCAGGAAAAGTATAACCGTTTCTACATGCGGATAAATGGCCGAGGCCCTGCGTACATGGGGAGCAAATAAAGTTTAATTTGGGGGAATCTGGGATCTTGGGTGCATGCTCTGATGACTTGGGCGGGTCAGCCTGAGAAAGCATAGCGACCGGCAGTTGACGATGTAGTCGATGGAGACTTCATTACTTTCTGCGGTGAGTGTATGAAGGGTGCCAAGAAAGTCCAAGTAAGTTTGATGATTGTTAACGGTAGTGGGGGCGGACATGCAGACGGCATCTTATTTGACCCATGGTATATTCACACCTCTATCTCAAGAGGACAAACTCTAATTTCATCTCATAAACAGTGTCATCGAGAAAAACATCTTTCCCATGATAAAGTTGCTCTACCCGATAAGAAATGGAATCAGGCCATTTCTCGGCCGGGATGAGTTCGGCTTGGGGTGATATATGTATGGGTGAAATAATGGAAACGAGACAGGAGGTCCACATTGATGGAAGCACTTCTGAACTTGGCTGGATAACGAACATCTCACCGAGTTCGCTATTGTTATTTCCAGCGACAGGAACATCGAGATCGCCCACTGGGCAAACAGTCAAGAATTGAATTGAACAGAAAGTATTGACTCTTGGAACTGATGTACAGATCATCTTCCCAGTTCCAACTGGCAACTAGTGAAAGACATTAAAGCAAAGCCACCCATCATGGGCGATCATATTCAACACCGCCACTCGAATCTTTCGATATTCCAGAACTACCCAGATGAGCTCGCGGGCGCGACCGATGAACCACCTAACTGGGAAGCCAAGAAAGAAGATGAATCAAAGCTTCGGTGGGCTGGCCGGACTCCGTCTTCCCACACGTTATTCTCCGGTGTCGTCGCTTGAGTCACATGTGTATCTGTAAATGACTTTTGACATTTTCCGTGATATTACATGTGGATTCTAGATAAGCTGAGGTTATATATAAATTAGTATATTCGGATATGCCCTTTCCTCATGACTATTCCCGACCTTGTTGAAGTTCTATTTCATACGGAGTATTCGATCCCATTTTCGATGATGACTCCATGAAGAACGATCGTGATCTTGACCAGACTCAGATATGCCTGAGCCAAGGAAAGCAGCATTTGCACGAGTCGATCCAGCTCCTGAAAAGTGAAGTCGCTGAGCCTTTGCAGGAAGCTTTCACATGAAATTATGAGGTAATAAGTGAGTATGATCAACCATTACATTTCCTGTTTGCCTCTGCTGCATTAACCTACCGCCTCCAAATGTTTTGCGAACAAGATTGCGCCGACTTTGTCTTCTCCAAGGCCAAGGAAAAAGCAAGCAAGCAATACCCAGTGCGAACATCAAAAGGTTGCGTAGGGATGTTCTACGGCCCGAAACGCGTACAATCTCTGCGAATGAATTCGCAGGCGTAGTGGATATAGAGTTTAGAAGGCGGCTGGTTTACTAGAACACGGTTGGCTGGAAAAGAAAAGGAAAGACATGGATGCAGACTAGTTTGGTGTAAGGAGGTTGATGATCGGCTGGTTTGCTTCTGAACAATAGATCCCCCTTTAAACTGGGACAATGTGGGGAACTTTCAAGGTTGCAGGCCAACTACATGGGGTACACAGCACCCCCGAACATATCTGCGGCGCAAACAAGCAAATAGAAAGAAAGAAAAGAATAGCAGAGAGGGAAGTGCTGTACAGAGTATATCTATTCGGATACCGCGCATAACGTCTGTCCAATATCCAGATCCAGATCGGGGCTGAGATCGTACACGCGTTATCAAAAGGATGTTGGAGGAAAGGGGGTGATACTGGGACCTGTTCATGTACGTACTTCTGTACTCCTTGATCCCACGAGAAAGAATTTGATTGGTGCTAATACATTTTTTCCGTTATTGTTGTGGATGATTCAGTTGTGTTGCGAAGCAACGCATAACTAGCATATTAATTAATTATTACGCCCAGCAGTTCTAGAATTGCACCTTGCAAACAAAGCTGTGAAGTACCGTGCTTGCGGGGCGGAAGCGTAAGTCATGACTTGTCTATGCTAGATTGGGCGCGGAAAGGCCTAGCCGATCCGGTCGCTCCACAGCTGAACGAGACCCTGATGACTCAGATTCTACAAATCAGAGAGCCGATTGTAATGTGCGGTTTGACTTCTCTTTCAGCAACTGAAGATCCTCTGCTAGATACGAGCCTAATCCAGTGGCTCCGCAGGAACTGCCCTTCTGCTGTTCTGTGCTTTCTATGCTAGGCCGGTAAAGTCCCTCTCGTCCGTCTAGATCAATTTACTCTCTGAAACCAATAATCTGCAGTGTTGGCTCCACCGCCCCCAGAATCCGTTATGCCGTGGGCCTTTTGGCTTCGTCGCTGCCTCCCTATGCCCCAGACTCGTCAAAACGTAGTTATTCCAGGGCCATGACTAGCCTAGGCTTCCCCATTGGAACCGCTGAAAGATGATTTGTTTTACTTCGTATTGCGGCACGTTGTGCACCGACCACTAACGGCAGGGGGGAAACCTGTAGTTGCACAACCAACCGAAACTAACATATCCGGGACAGGGGACAAGGGCGAACACTGTCTTTCACAGAACTATTTTCACATTTTACATTTCCGAGAATCAGGAGTGTTAAGGCAGAATATGAAGTATAGCTAGCAAAGATCAAAAGTGCAGCTTGTCTCATCTTTATTTCAATGTCTGTTGTTCTTCGCCAACTGTTGCCCTGAGTCCCTGACTGTGACATCCAAGTGTTTTGCTCTACATTCGCCTTCTATACGCTGAACAGCTGAAGTGGAATGGTTGATATTGCACTGAGATTTAAGAGATTAGCGTGGATGCTATAATTGCTTTTTGCTAACTATAGCCATCTTCTTTCTTCTACTATCTCTAATTTATATAGGGCTTGCCGCTTGAGGTTTTATTTCTTAGAATCGAGTGATATCTCTTCTACAAGAATACAGTCCTCTCATTTACGACTTCAACTCAGCATCCAATACCGAACCTTCTTCGCCATGGGGGAACCAGACACTCTGGATATGGACATTGTATCCATTTGCTTTGGGGTTTCAATAGGGTTCTGGATTCTCACGACTAGTAAAGCTGCTCGTCAAACACTTAAAGTCTGGAAACGAAAACACAGTCTACACTCTTTCTACATATATATGATTTGGACGGAGGTCTTCGTCAATCTGGCGATTGCTATTATCAGTTGGCTGTTTATCCGAGGTAACATTCAGGCTTCGTAAGTTCAATTATTTCCGTATGAACAAGTCAATTTGATTAACAGATTACCACAGTTTGATGTTATATTTCTTTATTAGTAAGATTACAAACCCCTCTCTCATTACATCAGCCTTTATTTAGTGCTAACACTTTTGTAACACATAGTCTTCTTATGGGTTTTCCAGGTATGTAGACTTCTACTCTAGTCTCTAGAACTCTGCATATTGTTCGGGATGTTAATAGCTTTGCAGACACAATGCGCAATACAAATCATTGCCAACCGTGTTGGCCTCATTATGGTCAATAAACAGAAAGTTCCTGTTATGAAATGGTACTTATTCGCGTTTGTTGGGCTCATCAATATCTCGGTATTCATCATCTGGATTCCAGCCCGCCTGGAGATCTCACCAACCTGGGTGCACGTGAACGAGGTATGGGATCGAATTGAGAAGGGCCTCTACCTACTTATTGATGGGCTTTTGAATGCATATTTCCTTTACTTGGTTCGATCCAAATTGATTGCTGGTGGACTCACCAAGTACACGGCGCTTTTCAACTTTAATGCTGGCATTGTTTTTGTGTCATTATCAATGGATGTAAGCATTTCTACTCCAAGTATGAGTTAACTTTCCAAGTATGCTAACTGTGCTAATAGCTTCTACTTATCTGCCTCTTGTCTTTGCCAAATGGCATCATGTAAGTCTTATTCTACAAAACACATCACCTATACTTGGGCTTCAACTAACTCTCCTTCCAGTTACGTTCAGTTCCATCCACTCGCATATATTGTCAAACTGAACATTGAGCTTTCGATGGCCGATCTTATCTCTAAAGTTGTTCGCCGCAAAGACCCTACCAACGGCGGATATTCCAACAGCCGCTCTACGGAGCTCCAATCACACCTACACCATCAACATTTCGACTCAGGAGAGGGCGACGGTACCACATCCGCACAGATCGCACACATCTATGCAAACAATGACGGCTTCAACGATTATTCGAAAGGAGATACAGCAGGCCAAGCGGACGATAGGGGGATCATGAAAACAGTTGTTACAGTTGTGGAGTCAGCGAATAAAGGTAGAAAGGACAGTTTGAGTAGTTCTACAAGGAAGCTGAATTCAGTAGAATCAACCGAGTTCTCTCACAGTCATGGAGACGAAACTTACATGGTATGATATGTAAGAGCTAAAGGAAGGAGGAGGGGGCGAATTTCCGGTGGATGATCATAGCACACTGTCTGCTTGAGCAATGAATGTACCAATAATATACCCACAGCGCCGGCGCTTAATGAACGAGCCTTTTCTGAACCAATCAGTCGAACAGATCACCCAAACACTTTCTCAGGTGGGTGTTGAGAGAAACTCCTAGTGCCTCCTATCTTTCCAGTTTCAACAATCACATTTAGGAAATTACTAAACATGAAGACACATGAATGCAGCGAAGGAAATAAATTCAAACTAGTCTATAATACGATAACACGTGACAACATAAACCTCTATCACCATGAAAACCAGACAACCAAGAACGCCAAACTCTATACCAATGCTCGCATATTTTTCTTTTTATCATTTTTTGCGGCCCGCTTTCGTAACATAAAACAGAAAAAAACAAACAAAAACAAACAAACGCCCCTGAAAACAAAACCCAGATCTAATTGTTCCTCCAGCAAAGATTTTCTCAGATCTCCTAGAGTCCTAGGAAACCTGGCGTAGCACTTCCGTTCTCACTCCTGAATCCTGGTATCTGCTGGCAGAGCTCTCAACTATAACCCATGCTGGAAGTAGTGCTTTCTGTCAAATTCTGTGTACTCTCAGCATCGTTAAGTTGACCAATTCGTACGAAGTGTAGCCTTAGTACTTATCCTGTCCTAATAGCTAATAAGCTGATAACAGATCTAGTCTATAATCCTCATCAGCGAAAATACCATCAGAGATATCTCCTTCTTATTTGTTCGCTATACTTTTTACTCCACCAGGGGTAGTTAGGACGCCCCATGTTGCTCTCTATAGTACTCCCTCAAATCATTTTCAGCCTCCTTTAACTTCACTTCAACAGCTCTAACCTCCTCTTTACGGCCCGTTTCGTTATAACGCGCTATGCGGGCCACGTAATTACCAATACGTGCGTGCAAATCTGCCTCCTCTCTTCCAGTTACAGAAGAGGTTCGTTGTGACGCGGAGTTGCTCTGGCGACCGGATACGGCGCTAGCGACACTGGCTGGCCCGACGCTTTTAGGAGTCCTGCCAGTGTGGTCACTCCGGCTCTTTTCAGAAGGGGCTTTACCTGGTGTCACGGTAGAAGCTTTAGAATGACGGCGAGAAGCATCTCTAACTTGAGGTTCTTCGTATACAGAGCCTGTAACACGCCGAGATGGTCGTGAAGGAATCTTCTCCTCTATTATAGAAGGTGCTTTACTTGCTGTAGAAGGGGCCCTACTTGCTGTAGAAGGGGCTCTACTTGCTGTAGAAGGGGGTTTACTTGCTGTAGAAGGGGGTTTACTTGCTGCAAAATGACGGCGACTTGGACGAGTATCGTCTTCAACATCAGATTCTTCGTGTACTGACTCTATACCAGTGCTACGCCGAGATGATCGTGAAGGAATCTTCTCCTCTATTATAGAAGGTGCTTTACTTGCTGTAGAAGGGGCCCTACTTGCTGTAGAAGGGGCCCTACTTGCTGTAGAAGGGGCCCTACTTGCTGTAGAAGGGGCCCTACTTGCTGTAGAAGGGGCTCTACTTGCTGTAGAAGGGGGTTTACTTGCTGTAGAAGGGGGTTTACTTGCTGCAGAATGACCGCGACTCGGAGGAGCATCGTCTTCAACATCAGATTCGTCGTATACTGACTTGGTACCACGCCGAGGTAGTGTAGGAATCGGCTCCTCCATTGGAGCCTGAGAAGGGGTATTCCTTGCGCTACGAGAAGCACGGTCGTCAAACTCAGGTGCTCCCTGAACTGACTCTCCACCACGCTGACTTCTTGGGGGACCCCGACTCTGCCTCGTTGTACTAGCCTGAGAAGGGGTATTTCTTGCGCTACGAGAAGCACGGTCGTCAAACTCAGGTGCTCCCTGAACTGACTCTCCACCACGCTGACTTCTTGGGGGACTCCGACTCCGACTCCGACTCTGACTCTGACCCTGCTTCCTTGTACCAGCCTTAGAAGAGGTCTTTTTTTCACGGGAAGCACGGTCTGCAGAATTAGGTGCTCCGCGAACTGACTCTCTACCATCCTGAGTTCCTGCAGGAATCTGGACCCCTTCTTCAGGGACCCATGGGGGCACCATTTTTGATGTTTTTGGAATAGTCTTGAACTGACCGTCCGTATGTAATTGCCGACCTTCAAGTGCTGCTGCATATTGTCGAGGTGCGGAGGTGCGGGGCGTGTGTTCAGGCTGGGTTGATGGTTTTTTTGGTTGGCTTTTCTTTGTCTCTTTACCCTTATTCTTCTTCGGGGCATGTTCGTCTTCCGTTTCGCTCGAGTAGTCCGAGTCATAATCAAGTGATCCATGTTTCTTCGTAAGCTGCCTCAACACCTCCTGCTTCCCCTCTTGCCTCGCCGTCGCAATCTTTCTCGCATCCTCCTGTTTCTTACTCTCCGCTTCCAATCTCTCCATTTCCAATCTCTCCCGTTCCTCTCTCTCCCATGTCTTGATCTTTTCTGCGTGCTCCATCCCCGCGGCAACCCCATTTTCATACAATTTGTCCAATTTGTCCTCTGCCCTTTCTTTTTGTTTTCTTGCGAGCCTTTGAACATCGGCACTACCGCTATCGAGTCCCGCCAGTACCGTGACCCCAGATCCTTTCGCGACTATGTTACCATCCTTATCTGTTGTTACTTTCCTCCAGGTTTTTTTGTCCCTTACGTGTGCCAATTTCTTGTGCGAAGGGAGACTCATACTTCTAGGTAGTAGCTTCTGTTTCGTGACTAAAAGTACGGAGTCTATAGAGTCTATAGACCTATCGAATAATCGTTCGAGAGATTTGAGCAGTCAGGTAGATACCTAAGAGACTAAGTCGAATGCTGGACAAGACAGAGCGTTGCTGAGAGAAAACTGAAAGAAGACTGAAATGACAAGCGAAGTATCTTCGCTCAAGTGTGTATTTGTGTGTTGCTGATGTTGAGAAACTGATTAAACGCAGATATGCAGAGAAAAACCGTGTATTATATAGGGACTCGACGACCTGGTTGCGACAGACACGGTACACTTTCGTGCCAACAGCCACGACCGAGATATTGTTTGGTGAGCCATTTTACGAACTGGACTGTCAAAGCCTCAGAGAGTACGCGCAAGTTTCCAGTACTTTTCGGCTGAGAACAAATATAGAAGGCGACTAGGTCGGCGAGCAAACGCCCGAGACACACGATATATCCTCACAGAATATCAGAATACAAAAATAGACGACATGAGCTATTTCCATCGACGGTACTTAGGGCCTGTCGGCTCACGAAGGGACTAGTCTAATTTAATCGAGGCCGATGCACAGACCCAACCACTGTACTTTGACGACTGAGCCAGTGAGGTTATATCCACCGAGGATACTTTCCTCTCGGCCCGACCAGGCGGCCCAGGCCGGACCTAGACACAACAATAAATTATTGATATCCTCGGGAGCTCAGAGCTCGTGTATGTCGGCGGATAATGTATGATTCCAACAGCCGTGTATTTATGATCTCATACATTATTCGAATCGAAGACTACTTCGGACGCCCCAAGAAATACGTGTGCAATGTACACATCTCCCGTCGCTCGACCAATTTCAACTCGGCAATTTTCTGGACTCTGGAGATATCAGTATGGCACGAGCAACGGGAAACAGGGAAGATCTGAGGTTTAGGGAGGGTTTTCTTCCTGCTAAACCTGGCAGCAAAATATCGCAAATATTGTGATATATGCTATACCTCTCACGTGGGTCACCTCTCAGGTTCTTGGCGGCTACTGAGAAATGAAGAACAATATCAGATACGAAGACCAGCTATAAAAAGTTAAAATAATGCTAGATATCTACAAATGTACCCAGAGAACATACCTCAACGCCAGTTAATACATCAGAATCAAAATCTCCATATCCTTTCCAATATCCTTTTTTCTAGTTTCTCTTTTTTTTTATTTTTTTTTTCCCTTTTCTAGTTTTCCTCTTCGTTCAGTTTTCCCTTCTATCTTTTTTCTGGAACCAGGCTAGAGCTATATATAAATCTAATATAGTTCGTATCCTATTCCGAATTTCTAAATTCTGACAGCAGATCTAGTTTGCAAGTAGTAATCCCCACCAGCGGAAACGTCAACTCCCTCTCGTTTGCTCGCTTCAATTTTAATGCCCAGTCTCAGGCTACTCTTCTATCAGTGGATAGTAATTTTCTAGAGCTCTTTTAGCATCCCTCAACTTCTTTTCAGCGGCTTTAATTTCAGCAGCAGTTTTAGTTTTGTTCTTCTTATAACGCGCTACACGGTTTCTGCAATCATATACAATTGCTTCCAATTCCTCTTGTGTCGCTGCGCTATATGTAGAGCTGCTTATTTCTGAAGAGGTGCCGCTCCGACGACTGTGTACGGACTTATCAGTAGTGAAGGAGTCAGTATTACTGAGGGAGCCAGTATTACTGGCTGAATAGGAGCTTCCACTATGAGTGCGCTGAGTTTCTAGAGGAACATCCCTTTTTGTAGAAGAGGTTTTACTTTCTCGAGTACTACGCGGACGTTCTGAAAGGACAGCTGTTTCGTACACTGACTGACTAGCCGTGGTTCCTGACCGACTAGCCGTGGTTCCTGACCGACTAGCTGTGGTTCCTGACCGACTAGCCGTGGTTCCTGTCCGACTACCACGTTCTGTACGATATCCAGATTCGGAGGTGCGGGGAGTGTTTTCGGGAGGGTTATTGAGTGTATCAAGTGCGTCTGCTGTAAGACCAATTGGCGCAGCTGGGCGACGGCCGTGTCCACTGGCACTCTGATTACCGTGAGTACTGTTCCTACTTCTGTTTTCACTCGTGACTGATCCAGTGCCAGTGCTAGTGTGGTGTGATCTGCTCCTATGTGTGCCGCTATCTGACTTCTTGCTCGATTCTTTCTCGTCACCCCTGGTGGTAGTGGGACGCCCCGAGTCAGAATCATGAACACTCTCCCTTTCCTTCAGAAAAAGTGGTTGCCTTGAACCGGTTCTTTGGTTACCATCACGCACGCTAGCCGTCGTAGAAGCTGATTCAATCGAATAGGGAAATTGAACTGGAACCTGGCTGCCTCTACCACTAGTAGTAGTTTCTGACCTGGAAGTTCTTGAACTTTTTTTTGGCCTTGCAGCCTTTGGATGTCCTCTTATTGACGTTATCGTACCTGTGCAGTCAAATTGTTAGTAACTTTGAAGTTATCGCCCAAGAAACAGCCGTCTACGGCTATGCAACACACACTTACGGTCAGTATCGTATCCTGAATAATAAGAACCTTCCTCGTCCATATATGCCGTCGAAGTCCTTGACCCTGCTGAACTCTCCACCCCTTCGCGTTGCTCCATATCCCAGCTCGGCTCTCTTGTCTCCTCGAACTCTTCAAACGCCTTTCTCCGTATTCTTGCATCACGTGCAAGCCGCTTCTCTTTTTCATCTGCTTTATTGGCTTCCGTTTTTGCTCTTACAACACTGGGACTCAAACCCATCAATGAAGGGTCAGCCATGGGCGTAGCCAATTTTTGCCTTCTACCTCCGAGGCCTGCTCTTATTTCTGCCCCCCCGGTGTTTTTGCTTATTACAAATGCCTTCTTCGTTTTCTTGGGGTCAGAGGATGACATTGTTTGCTAAGTAATAGCTTCTGCTTTGTGACTAAAAGGTACTGTCCTACCGAATAGTCGTTTGAGATAATTCAACAGCGAGGAAGCTACTGAAGATATTAAGAAAAAAGTGGTAGGTTGCAGTTCTGAACTTCTGAATGAATTTGAATTTGGGAGTTTGTTATCGAAGTGAATGAACTTGTAGGTAGTGAGGCTGATAGGACTGGAATGAAAGCATAGAGATAAGGACGAGCCGCATTTTATAGACGTTTTTCATCGCTAACAGCACATAGGAAGGGAGACAAGATCAAAGTCATTCCTACAACCTAGGCCCAGTGCCTTACATTGTTCTATTTTCGGCATGCTCACTGAACGGTCGATTACAAGATACTATCAATCATTGACCCGATAGTCAGTAATACGGCCTCCGCTGGATTTCAGCTCAGCCTAAGCGCACTTCGTAATAGCATGAACAGGAGAAGACACAACTTTGTGTTCCTCCAGTGATATCGCAGACTACGATCACCGAACGCGAGCAAAGCATCAATGCAAAGGCAGTTGCCACTGGCAAACCTCTCCACAAAGCTCAACAATCAACACGAGACGCTCTGCTGGAATCGTCATACTACTAGCTCCAAAAGTCCCCGCTCGGACCGCACCAGGAAATACCAAAATACTCTTCCGTATACCTGCTATTGCACTTTTCTGGGCCAACAAACAAAGAAACAGCATACGTGAGCCAGCGCTGCGACTAGGTCACGCTGACATCAAAGGCTTGATCCGCGCGCTTGATCTGACCTATGTCCCATCATCAATAACGTAGCAGATATGAGTAGCCCTCTGCTCAAAATTGTCCGCCGAGTCGGCGCCGACCAGTTGACGAGATGTAATGACACTATGTTTACGTCATGTATAGTGGACTTCATCAAGAGGCCAGTTATCTGCCAGAGCAGACAGCCTCTCGGCGGTATCCTGGGCTATGTATATGGAAACGACCGCTGTGTTTGGACTGATAATATGACACCGTGGGTTAGCGTTTCGAGTGGGAAGTGGTGATTCGATGTTAGTGGTGTTGTTGTGGGTTGGAAGAAGGGTTGAGGTCGAAGACTCGAAATAAGGTCAGTTAGAGTTTAATTGAAACCACACAGCCACCTCCGCCCTCCAAGGGTATATGTTGGCGGGTAGGATTACATAGCTTATATAAGGTGTTTAAGGTCACCCCCAAGTTCCCAAAATCTATCATGATGCCCAACTTAAATATACAACACAGCACCTTTTCGAACTCAAATGTAAGAGATTACAGGTATTAATTCCAATTATATATATTAAATATGACGTTTAAGATATTACAATATAAGTCGACAAAGTTACAGGAGAGTCACCTATACTACAGTGCAATGAGATGATCAGGATTCCGCATATATGGCCCGGCCGATTTTCCTGTCAGATGGTTTCACGTAATGCCTCCACGCAAGAGGTCAAAGTTGTGGAGTTATCGATTCCTAAGCCAGAACTCTCCTATCTACGTTAATAACCTTGCAACTTGACATTTCTAGATTAATAAAGGTCAAGTACTTAAAAACTCAAACCCTCAACTCTGTTAGGAGGTGGAAAACACATCACCCTGGTTCGTGAAGGGCCTCACATCTGATTTTCCGAATTAAATGACCTAGACAAATTCGATCTGATATTTGGATTGTTCTCTTTCCAATAGAACCATCTCCATCCAAATTTAGTAACCTATTACTTTTGACCAAACTCACGTACGTGAGAGTCAACTCCCGTACATCCGAGTCAAACTCCCGTACATCCAAGTGAAACTTGCTCAGCGGCCACCCCAATCACAAGAAACTTCCAGCACGAAGAGTCAAAAACAGATAAGCAGTAAAGACGTAATCATGATTCTAAAACCAACTAACACGACAAACCAACTGCGTAACCTTACAAGCAAAGCACCATCAAATACACGAAGCCCCTCCAGAGTCCAGACAAAGGTTTGAACAGCCGCTCTACCTAGCGGTGGACTGTTAGTCTGTCACTTCTGTTCCTACATGCTTGCACCTAGCGCTCTTATTGCATTCTTCTCTTGACTCTGTCCGCTATGGCTTTTGACCCTTTCCTAATCTTCATATTCCTCGTTTTGAGCACGTAGTTTGGCTTCGGTTAAGTTACCATCGGAAAGTTGATCAGAATGCCGACTCTTAGTTTTGCGACTACTAGCCTAACTACTGCCACCGGCAGTATGTACGCTCGACCTGGTCCACTCCTCTCGAAATACCCCCGCACCGGCCCTGAAAAATTCCTTGAAATTTATTCCAGCCTGATCCCCTGAAGCTGGTTGCTTTTCTCGTGTTTCTCTTGATCTTTGACGACGACTTCCACTACGCTTACTAGGTTTCTTGTCTTCGGTAGTAACAGTTGGCGCGTAGCCAGAGGACAGTCCTGGTGATCTGCTACGTTGAGTGCTTGCTTTATTACTTGACGCTCTTGAGGTTTTGCGGCTATTTTGAAGTTGATTTTCATTGTAAACCGGAGCTGATTCGGGATGCTGCAAATTCACCGACCGACGACGTGATATGCGTGCCGATTGTGCATCTTCCGGCCCAGGTATGTAATTATTGTCGTTGGGAATCGGTTTCTCATGCTTCGATTTACGACGTGAACTGCGCTCAGATTGTTCATCTTCCTTCCCAGGTATGTCATTACCGTCGTTGAGAATCGATTTGCTATGCTTATGCTTCGAGCTACGCTGTGAACTGGGCCTCGAACTGCGCTCTGATTGTACATCTTCCAACACATTACCATTGCCGTCCTCATAACCAGCGGGATATACTACTTCGGGAACTACTGGTCCGGAAGCTTTTGCCGCACCGGCAGGATGCTCTGATTGTAGGGCAGGCGCTATTGAATGCACTGATTGTGCACGCACTGGTTTGGGAGACACTGACGGGAGACGCTCTGGCTGGGGAGGCACTGATGGGGTACGCTCTAATGAGGCACGCACTGGTATGTTTCTAGCGTCGGGTAAGCGGGAATGCTGCGATTGATTTCCGCTTTGTTCTCCTCTAAACCTCCCCGATTTGTGATCTTTGATAAGATCGGCATGTTTCCTGGGTCGATCTGGCGGATTAAGGCTAGCTCCAAACATACGTTGTGCCTGGCTTTTCGTCATGACAACCTGCCCCGTTTCTCTACCATCCTTGTCTCTCACCTTAACCTGCACCACTTCTTCCCTGTTGAGCACTTTGACGGTCACTTGATCCACCAGACGTGGCTGCTTCCCTGTAGGCGGGCGTAGCTTCAGTAAATCGGCCAATTCCTCATCGGAATACTTTGTCCCATCGACATCTCCTTCATACTTGAGAGTCTTCACGGGTCTGGGGGTTTTCCGGTTTGACATCTTAATGATCGAGTGTAATTTGAAGAAAGAATTGGATATGAAAGTCTTCCTAACGAAAAATGAAGTACCAAAGCGTAATGAAGATATCCCGTTTCTTTCAATCGCAATACAAAGCGAATCGAATTCACTGCCAGGATCATCTCTACAAGCACTCGCAGCCCATATAAATATACCAAAAACAAGCCAAACCAACCTCCAGCACACGACAACAGACGAACTATCGAAAGCCCAGACTCAATACCGACGGTCGCAACGATGCTGCGGGCCAGTTCAGAGTGTCAGACTTGCCTCGTCTATCGTCTAATTTACGGAAGGGCTAGCTGTTTGGATGAACTTCCGTAAATCGGTCTCCGGCAGGCTAGGAAAAATCAATAAGTGGTCGTTGTTGGCGACACCCAGGGCCACGACTTGCTCGTCAACAAAATCTTGTAGGTCCATTGCTGGTGGCCGTTTAAAAGAGTAGTAATCTAAGTATGGAAAGCATAGCCATTGCCACATTGCAGTTCTTCTTCAGGGTCATTTCAGGTTATGTCTGGCACTTGCCCGTCACACAAGAAACTTCATGGTGAGCTGGCCGTTGACAGGAAACATTGAAACGAAGAAGTGGCTTCGAAGGCCGATGAGGATGACGCTCGGACCATCATACAGCACGAGATACCACGAGATGGAGAAACTTCCCTCTTTCTTACCTAAGTCTAGACAAGAACTACTTCAAAAAAATTCTTGGAAATAATATAAAAATATAATATCATTCTCTGCTAGCCAGAGATATCATGATTGATTCTTAAGAAATTGTAGTAATCCGAAATCCCTTTCAAAAATGGAGATATATAGTGGGAGAACTGTCTTGGTGTAGGGGGTTTTCTCCCCATCGCCTAACACCTAGTTCGACCTGCAAGTGCCTAGAGCAAAGTAGAGCTAGAAATCCACATTCTCTTGGGCATTCTTTGGAGGTTCTGAAAGTCTGAAGTTGTCATGATGTATTAATTTAAGTAAGAATGAACTCAAACAACGTAAGGAAGAACGTACAACTTCATGGGAATCAAATTAACCTCCCCCACCCCACCAAGGACACTCGTCAACTCCATTACCCAAGTCCACCCTGTAGCATAGCATTTTCCTCGAGCCTCTCATACAAACGGTGGTACAATTTTCTCATAAAACAAATCGCACAAGCGCCTCTTACACTCAAGTCCCTAAGGCCCTTCCCAGAAACCAAACATTATCCAGCTCTTATCCTTCCATTTCACACAACCACTCACTTACTGCTTCCCTTTCAAATGCCACTCAAACACCTTCTCAAACAACCCCTTCCCATTCCCCACCATCGTATCCCCATGACACGGCACGATATGTTCAAACCCCCAACTCCCAATCCTCCTCACACTACGATCAAAACCCGGTCTATCCGCCCGACTAAACCCATACCACAGCATTCTCTTCTGCCAAATGGCCGTTCCCTTTGTACTCTGCAAATGCCCAAAAAGCTTCGTCGCCCACCCCGAGCTCGCATCCTCTCCCGTCCGCGAATACTGTTCTGTAGCGGGTAAATTGAACATTAGATCCGCTTCGATGAGCGTCTTGTCGGGTTTGTAGAAGAACACGATTTCTTTGTTGGGATGGGCGTCGACGAATTCGTATTCGAAATCGGCGTCGAATTCGGGGGAGATTTTTATCTGCGCTTTGTCTTTTGCGGTGAATATGGTTTGGAAGGTGATGTTGGTGACTTTTTTGTCGGTTTGGGATTGTTTGGCGCGCTTTTCGGCTAGGCCTTCCGGTGCGATGAAGTGGGCGTGCGGGTAGGCTTGGTGCCAGTCGGAGAGGAAGATGTGGTGCTCGAGATCGGGGGCGGCGATGTATGCGACGCGGCCGCCGAGGGATTGGAGTTTGGTGGAAACGGTGGGGGTGAGCGCAACGGGGGAGAAGACGGCGAGGGAGCCGGAGGTGAGTCGGACTGTGAGGGTGAATTGTTAGAGATTGCGCTTGAAGAATGAGAAACTTCATGGAGAAGAGTTAATACCAATTGTAGCTCTGCCACCGAACTTGATTTTGCCGAAGCGCAAGAACGGGACAGACAGTGTTGTGACATTGGGTGAAAGGTCACGAATGACCATGACCTTCTCTGGGTCGCTAGGCACAAGTTTGTCTGACATTTTGAGATAGTAGATATGTTGATATCAATTCGTCGTTGTACAGAGGTATTTTCGTGATATGGTAAGTTGTTGAAATATGCACTCCACAGTAGGAATGTTCGGAATTCCCACGATATAATGACGTATAAAGTAAGGGTAAGGGACTTCCGGGGTCTAGAGCCTAGACTAGAACCGTTTTCGATCTCGGCGCCCTATAAATATACTGAGGATTAACTGAACGACAAAGATGATTGTTTGTTTGCAGCTAATTTGTTCATGATGAACAAAAAGACCGAGAATGAGAGAAACTTCTATCCTTCTTTATACCCTTTCTTAAATTCGAAAAGGCGTCCAGGCACATATTTCATTTGATTATTTGGAATATCGATCCAGACCTGAGGCGTTGAGTAAGCATCGAGCATGAACTCCTCATGCCGAGGTCGTTTGGCTTTGCGCCCACAGCGATTCATAAGCCTATAAGAACCTAGATTGTAGGGCCCTTGTAGGGCCCACTAAGCAAGCCATATTTACGGATTCTCGGGCCATTTCTTTTGGGCATGCTGTGTAACTTGTCGTGCTTATGTTGAGTAGTAAACGCTGAGGTGATACAGACAGGATACAGTAAGCATGTATAGGCTTCACTGGTGGAGAGAAACTGCAATTGCTTCTTCTGGCCAGCATTACATAGCATACATAGCCTTTAGATGGCTTCCATATAATATCGAAGGATCACTGGACAGAATAATGACAAATACCAATTTGCATTTCATTATCGACTGTATCAGGTCCAGCCCTAACTAAACTCCTCATATCTTTTTATATCCTTCAAGGTAGGTATTCAAGAACGCATCTCACAAACTATCCAAGGTACAGAAAGACAACAACGGGTATGTGCCCAGATCCAACGCCGAGTACAAGTATTCAACCGGGGAAAAACGCAAAGATAGAATAATCCGCCCTGAATTGAGCGAAGATGATACATGATCTCCCTCAACCGGGGAATCGATAAGTAACAGGAACGCCAGCCTTCATAAACAGAATAAATCTCCATTGCACGAACTTCCTCTGAAACCCACGCGGTACCAGCTGTCTAAGACCAAGGAAGCCGTCCGACTGACGATCATGAAGAATCTGATATAGATATCTACGCGTAGCATCATTCGCAGCCAACCAAAGCTGTCGCTCCTGATAAGCCGAGTAACTCATCCAAACCGCAGCATAAACCAGAACATGGAAAGACAACCCCACAAGCGTATCGACAACCGACGGCAATCTCCCAGGTCGCGGTCGTAGCAAATCATCCCACAAACCACGCTTCAGCGTCAGCGAAGAATCTCTACGAGGAGGAAATCGCACCCCATCCCCGTCCAGATCATCCGGTTCGGAAGACTCGGACGCATCAGAAAGCCACGGACTCGCGGGCGCAGCCGCACGACCCAAAACTTTTCGGCCAAGACGTTTCCCAAACGCAATACAACTACCAATCCAGTAAATCGCCAACATGAGGAAATTGTACTCGACTAGAAGCCAGCAAACGATGGGATGATGAGCCCAGACGCGGAAAGGGACGTAGCGGGTAGGTCCGGCGACGGGGACTTCTGGGCCGGGTGTGGGAACTTCGACTACGACTTCTTGACCAGGTACGGCTATTTGGACGGTCTTGAAGATGAATTGAGTGAAAGCGTTGCGTGGGCCTCGTTCCTTCCCTTTCCCCTTTTTATCGATCGGTTCTTCGCTGTAATGGCTTTCGTGGTCCCCAGCGGCACTGCTTAGTTCCTCGTCGAGAGACCTCTTTTTCTTCAGCACAGCAGTATCTCCGTCGTCTCCGCCATCAACACTTTCATCGACACTAGCTGTATCAGGTTCTCTGTAAGCATCGGGGTCCTGCTTGAATTCTGGGTTTTGGCCTTTCTGAAGCTGCTCGACAACTGCCGACAGGGATGCAACGGTTTGTCTGGCATTGTTGCATTCCAGCTGAAGTTGTTCCATGCCTTTCAGTTGTTCTTTCAACGGGTCCAACTCTGCAGTCAGACGTCGCACTTCTTCGCACTTCCTCTCAAACAGCCACGGTTGGTCTCTGGTATTCTTCATATGAGTGTCGAGCTCATTGCGTGCGGCTAAGGCATCGCGTTTTTCGTCCCGCACCTCTTCCTTCAGTGCCTCAATTTCTTTCTGTGCCTTGAGCAGCTCGGCCTCACGTCTTTGAATTTCCGCCTCATAGTGTTTTAATTCTTTTCCGCTTCGTTCTTGGCTATCGTGAAAGTCTTGGGTCAGTCGATCTTTCTTCTTGATGTCGTTGTCTTTCTCAGTAATGGCCACTTTTTGCGTTTCGACTTCGACTACTTTTTCTTGCAGGCTTTTTTCGAGATATTCAATATGACGACGATAACCATCCTCGCTTTCATTGAACTTTTCGCGTTCCTCTTCGAGTTTATCTTTCAGCTTCTCCAACTTCGTTTTCTCCGCCTCCAGATTCAAAATAGTGCGATCAGCGTAATCCAATTGTGCAAAGTGCTCTGTTTCACCCTCCTTCAACTTCAGATTCTCTTCCCGCAAGTTGTTGTTCTCCACCACTATCTCCTCGACACTCCCAATCTTTCCCTCAAGTCGTGTATATTGCTCCTCCACATACTTTACGTGATCTGAATGCACCTTCTCCAAAAGCTCGATTTGTTTCCTTAACTCCTCATTCTCCACAATCAACTTATCCCTCTCCATCTTCAACTTATCAATCTCCGCCTTCAACTTAGCATTCTCCACCGTCAACTCATCCAATTTCGTCTTCTCAGGTTCTTCTTGTGACGCCATCTTGATTGCTTTTTGTTGATCCTTCAGCTCGTTAATTTCGTCTTGTTTTTCACGAATATGAAAAATCTTCTCAATGTTGGCTTCCGTGAGTTCCTTGAGCTTAATTTGGAGCTCTTCGTTCTTTGTTCGAAATTCACCGCAATCGGCTCGGTTGCAGTCTTTTGGTGGTCTGTAACACACGTATTAATTCAGCATTGTGTCTTTTCATCACGTGTAGTTGTTTGTTACTTACGCCTTCTTCTTTTTCTTGTTTTTCTTTTTCTTCTCGGGAGTTGACTCTGTTGCGTTCTGGGCATCTCCAAATTGTTCGAAAAACGCGAAGTCTTCGGGTGTTACGTTTGGTCTGGCTACTGTATCACTTTGGCTCGTGAAACTGATGCTGGGTACGGTAGGAGGCGGTTGGAAGGAAAACTCCATTTCGCTTGCTGGTTTGGATGTCATGTTGCTGATGTTGCTGGTATTGCTGAGGAACAGGATACGAAGCAGGCTTAGCATTTAAAGCAAAAGAGAGGATACGGAGAGATTAATATAATCATTCGCCCAAGAGCTGCAGCGCTGAGATTGTATTGTGAATTTGTGAATATTACGAATTTGAGTAAAGTGAATGCAAGTTGACAATACGGTAGCTCCCATTCATGTAACCTATTGTGACTTCTACCTCACTCATGGATCTGAACAGGTCCACTTTGCTATTGTTCAGGTGATATATAGAGAATAATTTTGATCCGGTTTGAGATATCGTTTATATACTCATCAGTATTACATCTATCAGTCTATCTGTGACCTGCCCTGGCGGCGTCTTCACTTCCTCCTCGAAATAGCACTAAGCGGCCGACCCAGTCATTCACTGATGAAGCAATATGGTGAGGCTGCAGTAATGGCCTACAAGAGCAGATGCAGCTACCCGCACTGCATGCGCACTTAACAAGAAATAGACTAGGTCAGCAAACAAATGACTACTTGGCACATTATTACCATAATATAAACTGAATACAGCATTCATTTCATCTTTAAATATACTCTACAGTCGTAGTATCACTAGGAAGTATAGATGGATAAATAACACAACAGTCCGCTCCAAATTCTGTAAACTCGTACATAGAAATTCCGCTCGTGTCATGACCCAGCACCCATACGCCAGATAGCACATACACTAATGCTATAGTAATAGCTCAATAACATGAGCCGTCCCGCCCAGCCAAAACCAAGCCGACCCAGACTTAGCCACCATACCTGGTCTAAGACCCTTTTTTCCCTTCTCCCAGAAATCGAAGCCAAAACGCCACATTAACCAAGCAACGGCTTGAACACATTTGATCAAGCATACCACCCTTTAGCACCCACGCGGGTGTTGTCCTGCTCTTCTCTGTGATCAATCATGGGTTCACGAATATCAAAGAGCTGGATTAGTTCTTCCCACTCATCCATATCGAGAGATAGCACCGCCTGATGACGTGCCGTATGACCTGAGCTGCCTGCTGCTGATTCCGCGCCTCTATGCTCTGTTGCATATGTTCATTAGCTACGGATCCAACAGAAAAGAAGTGGGTGACAACAAACCTAAGAAAGGAAGACCATTTTTGTCCATCTCAATCCCCACTTTCCCATCACGAATCAAGAAGCTCACATAAAACATATTCTCAATCGTCTGCCCAAATGAAAACGGGTTGATGACGAATTTGAAGAAAGCCGGATTCCCGCTCTCGGACATTCCATAACGATCCAAGAGAGCTTCCTGTTCCTCTTGCGTCATGTTCTCGGTTGCCTCCGCTTCAACTTCCTTTTCGAGCTTTTCTGCTGCCTCCTTGAGTCGTTTCAGAATCATTGTGCATAAGTATGTTAAGTTGGCATTTTCGGACTTCTCAATGTCACCAGCACGAAGAACTTCTGGGCGTGTCTCTTCCAGGTTGCTTGGCTTCAAGGCTGCTCTACGAACGACGGCTTTGCGGGCACGTTTTTGGAGAGAGAGTGGCCCGAGGAGGAATCCAGGTAGGGATGGTCGTAAAATGTTGGGAAGGCATGCATGGCGACCAAGGTATTCCCAATTCAGCATCTCGCCATCATTATCATCTTCACTATCTTCCGCCTGCGTATGTGCGCCTCTGCGATTCCGTTGGACACTACGGCTTTGGTGTTCTTCTGCCTGATCGTGAGCTCGTCTCATGTATACCTTAATTCTTGAGACGAAATCGTCAACGTCGATGCCTGCCGCATTATCCCCAGACGTCATTCGCAGGGTCTTCTTCTTAGCCAAGTCGGCTGTGCTAACAAGTAAACGAGAGTCGATCGTCGCATCCGAAGTTTGCTTTACCTGATTTGATAGCTGGTTGGCCTTTAAGAGAGTGTCGCGGATGCCAGTCGATTCTGCATTGAGATACTCAGCTCGATTATCCTGTATGTCGCGCGTAAGTTCCCTCAGCCCTGCGCGCAGCCCTCTTCGCTCCTCCATGGTCTGCGCCGGATCGTAGGCCATGCCATCTTGTTCGTCGTCATCGTCAACAGCCTCAGTTGTCCTTCGTCTCTGATTGCGTCCGCCTGATGCATCTCCTGCGCTCGTTGTACCAGTACGCTTCCGTTTGCCGGTGGGTGATGATGCTCTTCCACGATCCATGGAAGGGTTTGAAGCCCGTTCTTTACCCTTCCCCGTGTGTATTTTGGAAGACGTGTTTTCCTTATCGGAGGAGGTGGAAACAGCTGGAGAGGGGCTTAATGCGGTTACATTTGTGGATCTTCGTGGAACGCTTGGTCCTGGAGATGCTCCGTAGAGGTCATCATCGAATTCTTGAGCATAAGACGCTGCTCTGCTTGCTCTTGCCATCGAATTGTGGCAGGCGTTTGTATCCTAGTGCGATGGAGGAAGTGCGAAGCTTTACTAGGCCCTGTTGACCAAGATTTCAAGCGCAATGTCGCGTCGCGTTGATTTTGAGTAATTTCTCAAACAAGCAATGAAATTATGTCTGGATCAACAATCGATTGAAATGTGGCATGAACAATAACTGTCGCATGTAGTATTCTATCACTGTCATTGCGAAAGGGAATTGTGTAAAGACAGTAAGAAGTCTTCGAATATCAAGTGAGGGAGCCTTGAATATGGAATTGACGCGCTGGCGTTTGATGTGGGGTCTTAAAAGAATAAGCGCACGAGCTTCTACTCTAATTTACGGAATAACTTAATGACCGATAATAGCGTGAATGGTTGTCGACGCATTGACCAGTTTGCGACCGCTTGCTCATCGTTGTACTGTACTTGATGGGTATAAATGCCTCTGTCGTCTTGCTATCATAAATCGAAATAATCGAGCTTCTCTCGCAGAAAATGGATCATGGAACCCTTCTCATTTGCAAGCTCGGAAGCTGTAAATATACCGGTAAATATCAGAATGTATGCTTTGCCCAGCTTTTTCATAGATTGAGGATCATCCGCTAATTAATTTACAACAGTCTCAGTCTTGAAGGGGAGCAGACACCAATACCATTCTCTACGCTTATAAACCGACCAGATCTGCGACATATTGGCTCTAACCTAAGGTGAATCAACAGCAGACCCTTTAAAAACTTGAAGCTCAGTGCACATACTCACAGTGTATCTAGTTCCCACTCGGATCTCTACGTCACAGCACAGCTATGGGCTGATTCAAAACCGTTGACAGTTCCTGTTCAGACAACTTACAAGCCATTCAAAAACGAGAGAAAGTGAGTAGTAGTCTTACGTATGCCTAAATGTGCTGACACCTAACAAGATGGAACGAATGGCTTGAGTTGCCCATCAACTACTCGACGCTCCCGCTAAGCTCCCAGCTTGCTCTTACTGTATGGGACTTGTCCCCAGCAGGTGGTAAAGGCGCCCAAGGCCACGCCGTGCCTTTTGGAGGAACAACATTAAGACTTTTTGATACGGATAACCAGCTACAAAAGGGTCGTCAAAAATGCTTCTTGCACCGCAGGAAAGCTGCAGATGGTCTCGATTCGTCCTCGACGCCTTCGATCCTCCCCGCTACACGACGAAACTTTACCAATGGAAAGGAGGACGAGGAATTGATTGACAAAGAGAGTGAAGAGCTGGATAGGTTAGAGAAGCTGTTCAAAAAGCATGAGATGGGAGAGATCCCTCGCATTGATTGGCTCGACCAACTTGTATTCAGAAATGTGGAGAAACGAGGTCTACAAGCGTCCAGTGCATCGTTAAAAAACGTACAGCGGAGGCGCACGAGGCAGAGAAGTGCAGCCATGACACTCGATGGAGTGGGAGAAAAGAGAGCGGCCGACGACGAGGAGGATACTGATGACGATGATCCCGTCAAGGACGAAAGATTCATGCTTCATGTCGAGCTTCCTCGGTTTGACTTTCCGATTGTGTTTGCAGATCATGAATATCCTCCGGGTCCTGTGTCATCGTTGCAGCATCTGTCATCTTCTCAGTCAAACATCATACTCAAACCTCCCCCAGTGGTCCACTACGGCCCAGGCATCAATGGGCCAGGCGACGAAGAATACGGACTCCTCGGACGACTTGTGAGGGTTTACGATCCTGAAGTTGGAGCTAGAGATAATCCAGCCGAGAGCAAGCATCGTCGTCTTGTGCGTAGCCATCGAACTGGGATTTTAGATCGTGACCTCAAGCCGAATGCTAAAGTTCGAGATGAGCTAAACAATATCATAGCATACTCACCAACGCACATTCTATCGCCAGAGGAGAAGGACCTGGTTTGGAAATTCCGTCATCATCTTGCAAGGGATAAAAGAGCACTTACTAAGTTCGTCAAGTCCGTGAATTGGCATGATCAGAGCGAAGCGCGGCGAGCAGTCACCATGTTGGGCAAATGGACTGAGATCGACGTCGATGATGCTTTGGAATTGCTGGGTCCGACATTTGATAACCCAGCCGTTAGAGCATATGCAGTTGACAGACTGAGGAAATCTGATGACAATGAGCTGCTGTTGTATCTTTTGCAGCTTGTACAAGCACTAAAATTCGAGCACATCTCTCCTGATTCCACTGAAGATGCAACCCAGGACTCTTCTTTAGCAAGGTTTCTTATTTCACGTGCAACAAACAATTTTACGCTGGGAAATTTCTTTCATTGGTATCTCATGGTGGAATGTGATGATAAAAGCGAAGATCAATCAGCAGGTTATCGCAAACTCTTTGCCAAAGTCGAGTACGATTTCATGGCCGAGTTATCTAAGAATCCAGAGGGAATCAAAACACGACAGACTTTGCTCCGGCAAGCAGAAGTCACCGCCATAATTGCAAGGGTTTCAGAAGATATAAAGACTTCGAGAGAGACAATCCCTCAGAAATGCGGGAAACTGAAGGATTATCTTACTAACCCAAAGAATGATCTCCTTGTCATAGATCCACCATTGCCGCTACCCCTGGATCCCTCGATCCGCATAACTGGGATTGATCCGTCGCAAAATGCTGTTTTTAAATCGTCCTTATTTCCTATCATGATAACTTTCAAAACAACCACCAAGCAGAATTTCCAAGTTATCTTCAAAACAGGAGACGATCTACGCCAAGATCAACTGGTCATACAGATTATCACACTTATGGATCAACTATTGCAGAAGGAGAATCTAGATCTCAGGTTATCCCCATACAAGATTCTCGCAACTGGTGCCACAGCCGGAGCTGTCCAGTTCGTGCCCTCTATGACCTTGCAGGCTATTGTCAGTAAATTCAGAGGCAACACTGTTTTGAACTTTCTCAAGGCCAACAATCCTGACGATGGAGCACCCCTTGGTGTACGGAAAGAAGCCCTGGATACCTTCGTCAAATCATGTGCTGGATACTGCGTCATCACCTACCTCCTCGGCGTCGGCGATCGCCATCTCGACAATCTCCTCCTCGCACCAGACGGCCATTTCTTCCACGCCGATTTCGGATTCATCCTCGGCAGAGACCCGAAGCCCTTCGCGCCGGCTATGAAACTGTGCAAAGAAATGGTTGACGGAATGGGCGGCTCGATGTCCGAACAATATTCTCAATTTAAACAGTATTGCTTTACGGCCTACACCACATTGCGGAAATCGTCGAACTTGATCCTCAATCTGTTTAGTCTAATGGTGGATGCTAATATTCCGGATATCAAGTTGGAGCCGGATAAGGTGGTGTTGAAGGTTAAGGAACGCTTTCATTTGGAGTTGAGTGAGGAGGATGCGATTAGACATTTTGAGAGACTTATTGAGGATAGTGCGAATGCGATCTTCCCGGTGGTTATAGATAGGCTGCATGGGTTTGTGCAGCATTTTAGGTAGAGGTAAGAGGATGTTGGGTGGAGTTGTTGGGGTCTGGCGTTCAGAGGAGCTGCAAGGAGTGTTGAGTGGTGTTGCAACGTAGACCATCAAAGTGTGAAAATTAATACTTAGAGCTTCGGATATTGACAGGTGATGACAGCCCCTCCCTCATCTGACATATGTGGATAATCGAGTGAAGCACCACATATCTGGGGTCAATACCAGGATATAAGGACGAGTCTCGAGCAGAATACTATGTGCCAAGCTCTCAACGTCTTTCATCCCACCCTCTACCCTGCATCCTCATCGGTTCTGGACCGCCAAGAAAGAGTTCTAGACTCTTTCCGCGCGCTTCCCAAACGACCCTGGAACTTCGATGAAGTCCTCCGCGTGTGAAATAGACGAGTTTGACGATAAGGCGGATTGTAGCAGCAGTAAAACAAGCTTGGAAGGATGAAGTCTCTACCTGCTGCGTCTACTACTACAGTGTATTTACGTTGTCTATTTTCGCCAGAAACATCTTATTTGCTCTCTCTACCGCTCCAGCTATCACGGGTAAAGGAAGTAAGTAAAGTGGACTACCACACGGCCTGCATACTAAACCCTAGCGCGCGAGATTCTTTTTTTATACTCTCTCCCGTCCGTGTCACAGGTTGGTCCGTCTTGACTATAACCTTACCGGGACGATCTAGGTTCGGTCTTGTACCTTATTTGCGTGCCAGTCCCAGTGCTTTGGTACCGTAAGATATTCTATACGATGTTGTCCGGTCTGTGTAACTCCCAGATTTGGAACAATACGAACGCACCGGTAGCTACATTTGAGAAGGTAATACTTACACATTGATTCTATGTGTTTTGAGAAGTCAAAACTCTTCTTCGAGTACTACATACAATATGAGCCGTGTAGATAGATGAACAAAGTTCGCTGTGCATAAAATAATACGTCGATCTATTACTACTGTATGGTGAGTCAATATCATCACCGGCGATCGACAAACTGCTCAAAGCAGCACCTATACTATAGTCTTACGAATCTTAAGTTTCGATCTCCCACAACCCAATCCCCTCTTATCAGCTCTTCCCTCCCAAAACTCAACAACTCAGGCTCTCATTAAGGCATCAGCAACAGAAACTCCACGCATCAGATGAAACATGCCTCGAAGCTCCAACACGCTATGTTCGGGAAGCAAGGCTTATTTCATCGCCTTTTCTTCCGCTATGAGTGAACAGACGCATGAAGTTTGAGCTCGTGCGGGCCGCTTTGATTCGTGTTTATGATTTCATGCTGTGCTTTGGGTGACAAGCTTTTTCTACACGATCGACATACAGTACATGCGCGCATAAAGCTCTGGGAGTCTAGAATTTCTGATGGACGGACGGGAAGGTTTGGATAGAGTTGCTCTCCGGGCCTTTTGGAAGGGGGAAGATGCTGGATTGGGCTGGATTGGGATGGGTATATAGTTTTGCTGTCTGCTGGTGCTGAAGTTGGAGATTTCTGTTCTTTTCATTTCGTGTCATTGAATACTATTATAAGCCAGTTCAGTTGCAAGAATATTCCGCTTCTATCCAAGTCCTAAAGATCTCCCGATTCATATAGCCGCTATACCATAAACTTCTCTCTTCTTCCATACACCCAGAAATCAAAATGCCCTGCTACTGCGCAAACTACTACGTAAGTCCCTCATTTCCATTCTCTTCCCATACAATACCATCAGACTCTAACACCACACCACCACAGGGCTCCCTCAACTGCCAAAATGTCGTTCCGAACTTCGGAGACCGCTGTGCACTCTGCGTCGTACGTTTCGTCTCCCTCCCCTCCCCCTATTTATCACTAACCATTGATCCCCCCACAGGCAACTCAAGCCCCCACCCCCAAGGCAGTAAATCTGACATCGGCCTCTCAGCAATGGATTGAGAATAATCGCCGGGAACAACTCAGACGAGATGAGGCGAATCTGAGGATGGAGAGGATGAATAGGACGGTGGTTAGATGAGATGTGGGAAGGGGAAGAGGGGATGGGAATAATGGGTGTGGTAGGGGGGATAGATTATATGGGAAAGATAGGCGTTTTTGACTGGAGCTGGACTCTAGTTCTTGGGTTTGAGATTGGGATGTGGCGGGTCCATTTTTTGGTAGATATATAGGCGTTTGGGGCGGGGATTAGATTAGCGGAAAAGTATAATGAACTGGTGGGGGAGAAAGATGGAAGAATAATGGGACTTGAGAATACAGTCCACTAGATGGGATTGAAATAAGATGTGGTATTTCCCAACACAGGTGCAGATGATATTAGTGATGTAGAATCTGTGGGCAAGGCCGTTAATCATTGCTCGTGCATAAATGACACCCAACTCGGGTATTCCGAAAGATATAAAACAGAATAAACAAGATAACTCCAACATATCCAAGCCTACCTGGCCAGTCCTATCCCCCCATCCTGTGCCGTTCCCATAACATAGTATGCCGTCTCGTTAATATCTTACATGCCGCCAGTCATATATACCACCCGGATCAGAGCTGTTGTCCATCCGTATCCATGATATGAATCCTCGACGCGAGCCAAATTGACACCGCCCATAATCACTTAATATGAGTTCTTCCGTCTCCTATACTCCAGATAAGGTTTATTCTCCCCTTCCCCAGCAGCCATAATCTCCTCTTTTATCTTCTTCCTTCTTTCCGCTCTACTTAGAGTCTTCTCCTCAATCCCCTGCTGCTGCTCTTTCTTTCCATTCCCATATCCCTTCCCCTTCCTATCCTCACTCTCCCTCCTAACATCCTCCTCCACCTTATCATCCCCCCCCTCATCCCCAACACCCAACCCCTTCTGCGCCGCCAAAACCTTCTGCTCCATCTCCTCCCACTCCTTCACAGCCTTCTTCCCCGCTCCCGACTCCTCCACCACAACCTCCTGCCCCCTAGCCGCCCCCTCGCCAATCTCACCATCCAGATCAAACTGCTTCTGTAAATACAATCTCGGCTGTCCCAGCCGCTCGATGTTCGGTGATTCTGGTATAATTTGCGGTTTTATAGCTTCGCGGAGGTCGCGTACAGTTTGTTGTTGTAGGACGTAGCCGGAGAGGAAGAGGGCGGATGTGAAGAGGAAGACTGGGTTAGAGGTTAGAGATGTAGCGGAAGCCATGAGGGGCAGGAATGCAATATCAGAGACATACCGATAACGCTCGAGATAGCCACCGAGACTTGGCCCGATGTTAAAAGCACCATATTGTATTGTCTTATGCAGTTCAGTTCTTTGCGTACAATTGGAATGGAAACGCTGTGTAGCTTTTCTTATTCGCACACTCCGGAGCCAGTAATGATATGTCGTATCGTAAACTGCACAAAAACCAAAAACCCGATCAATATTGACGCGGCGGTGCGTAAATTGCGTAATGCGATGCGTTGGTACCTCTTAGCCGTACAGTAAACACGCACAATTCGTTAACACGACAACTATCTCCTTCACCCAACCCGATAAGAAGAAATCCCTGTCATCATTCTAGAAACCCCGAACTGCGCATCGCAGCACTTCATTCACATCCACCACTTCAAAAAACCAACCCAATGGCCACCCACCGCGCCGACGAAAAGCGCTTCCTCGACGACCGCTACAGCACCGTCCCCGTGTGCCCCAACGGCCTCAACCCCGCCACCATCCTCGAAAAGCCCGTCCGCGAACGCATCGTCGATTCGTATTTCTGGAAAGACCAATGTTTCGCGCTGAACGAAGCGGACATCGTATCGCGGTGCGTGTCGCACGTAACCTTTATCGGGGGCACATACGGGATATCGCAACGCCCTAGCCCGTTTATCTGCCTGGTGTTTAAACTCCTACAGCTGGCGCCTAGCGATGAGATACTAAAAGAGTATATTGGCTACGGGGGAGAGAAGTTCAAGTACCTCCGCGCGCTGGGCTTGTTTTATGTGAGGATTACGAGGGGCGGGAAAGAGGTCTATGAGTGGTTGGAGGGGTGTCTGGGAGATCGGAGGAAGCTGAAGAGGAGGGGCAGGGATGGGGTGAGATTGACGTTTATGGATGAGTTTGTGGATGAGATGTTGACGAAGGAGAGGGTGTGTGGGACGAGTTTGTGGAAGTTGCCGAAGAGGGAGGTGTTGGAGGATTTGGAGGTGCTGGAGCCGAGGGTGAGTGAGTTGGGGGATATTGAGGAGTTGTTGGCGGAAGAGGAAGACGATGTACAGGAGGTGAGGAATGGGGATGGGGATGAGAGTGAGAGGAGCCCGGGGGAGGAGTTTGGGGAGGAGGTGCTGGAAGATACGGGGGAGAGGATGGATGTTGATACTGCGGATAAAGGTGACGATGGCTCAAGGGGGGAAAGTTCATGATATACAGAAGCATTTGCAAGGAGTTTGGAAGTTCGGGGACTGGGAATTTAAAAGCTATACCCTTCACAAGAGAAATATTACTTGCCAAAATTAACATTTACTTACATATCTACGAAGTGTAATGCAGGTTGCTATGCTTTGAAGCCCATCTTCTCTGAACACATTAGACGATAGTTTTAAATTTCATATATACATCATAATTACTCTTCGTTGTATAATCCTCGCAGTGAAATACATGATCTATTCGTAAGACTACACAGGCAATGTACAAAAAGGTTAAGGTCGAGACCATGCATGCCTTTACTCAACCAGAAGTTTGAGAACGTAGAAAAAACTGCAGACAATTTGGAAGTAGTTTGTGCAGTGTGGGAAACCATCTTCCGTTAAATTCCTATCATGACCTCACCCCACCCCATCCCACTTCCCAACGCCTATTTGTCCTTACAACCCGTCCCTCCCTCGAATGAGCAACAAACAACATCATTCATTGTCCCTTCAAGCATGATCTATTTAGGCAAAGCAATGCTGCTATGAACAGTCACCACCCACGGATGTTCTAATTCGGAAACACAGACACCATCATCTCATGAATAGCTTCCCATTAGATCGCGAACAGAGACAGGAGGTATTATGCACACTTGGCCATCGCGAACCAGCGTGTCCAGCACACCTAGGAGACAACGAATAGAAGAAATGGGAATGCTACCAGATGCCATGCATTTGTAAAACCTGACAATCAAGATGAGGAAAATTATGGCGTGTTTATTCATATTATTAAAAGATCAGTTTAGGGTAGAAAGTGACGAAGGTCAATGCCTCGATGATGTGGGAGGATGTTTTTCGTCACGTAGCTCGGCACCATTTGAGCTAGATTGTGCTTCAGGTTTACGGCCTTGGGGCCAGAAATCAATGGCTGCAACAATATCCTCTCCTCTTTCGTCCTCATATGCATAGATGATCTGTGTGAATTACGGTTAGCTGCGTTCAATGAAAGGTGAGTATTGTTGCTTACCTCGCGAGTGCTCGTATGTAACATACGAATGTTACGGTGAGGTACAATATGCACAGCATTAGTCTCAATATTTCTAATTTCGATGAAGTTCGGCTCAAATGCGAGAATCCAAGGATAAGAAAGTGCGAAGCTTTGTGGTTGTCCTTCCCAATCAATCCTCCAATCAGGTCTCGCTCGCCAACCATTACGATTGACGAAGAAGGAGAATTCGGAATAGTTGAGAAGGAACTCGCCGTTGAGACGCTCGATATGGATGGGTCGCACGTTCTCCTTTCGAGCAACGAAGTCCAAGGAGGTATCGGCTTGATCCAAAAGCGATTGTGTTTCGAGCGTCTCCAATGATACAACCTCGAATCCACGAGCGCAGGCCACACACAACTTTGACTTGAGGAAATGAATAGAAGACGACTCCGTTGGAATGTAGAACTCTTTGAAGGCTTTGAGCTCGTCTTGGCCATTGCTGAACATCTTGAAGCCTTTTTGCTTCTTGCCCTTTGACATAGCATCATTTGGCTCAAACACTTTGATAGTAGTTGACAAGGCAGATGATTTGACGCAGCACACAAGGTGACGTCCCAAGCATATTCCAGTACGGAAGAAATTGCAATGACTTTGAATCTTTTTGGGACGCTTCGACAATGCTGGCTCGTTGGGGTTCAATGCAGAGAGTGGATAAGACTGCAGAGATTTCTGAGATAAGACCAACAAAAGATTGTACTCTTCCAAGACATCGATCTGTGTGACGTTTGTTGCATCTATCACCCGAACTGGCTTTGCAGCAGAGTCTTTGGATCTACGATCCGAGACGAAGATACCGGAGTCCGTACCGTAGATCAATTTACGGCCACCATCAAAGGGAGCAACGCAGTTAACCCGATTTGCAGTGGAGAAGAAATTGCTGGAGAGAATTGACCGGTTGTAGAAGTCGCCACGTTTACGGAGTATGGCTTGCTGTTCGCCGATGTGCTCCATCCACTTGTTCCTCGTTCCAGCGCTGTTGGCATACAGAGTAAGCTCGTAACCACCTTTCCCAAGATGCCTGAATGTGATGGGGAAGCCATCCTTTTTGCTACCACTATCATTCGTATTTGTCTTGGCAGGAATCAAACTAGACGATGGACGTTTCACAACGCCAAGTTTTGGCATCATTTCTTCCATTTCGCGGATGGATAGGAGTTCCAGAGGTATAGGCCGACGATACACCTTGACTTCCTCTTTCTTTCCTACCATCTTGATACGAACAAGAAGTACGGCATGATCGAAGAGATATGCTTGAATGTCGGTAGGGTCAGTTGGTGTTTTCTTCAAGGTCCCCTTATGAATCAACTCTCGCCCCTCATCTGTTAACTTCAGATCAACGCGTTCGTTGGGTCTGAACCGAAGCTGCTCATGTAGGCGCTTCAAGTTGAATCGATTCTCGGCTTTTCCAGATTCAGCATTCACGCGAGTGAGAAGTTCACGAATCATCTTCATGGCCTTGGGAATGTCCTCCTTGTCCTTGTTTCCATCATCGGTGTATTTAAGAACGTTCTCTAGCAAAAGCGGGTAACGAGCCAATCTTGTTGTTGGTTTGGTCAGGTAACCGTTCAACTCAAGCTTACGCGACTCCTTTCGTCGCTCCGTCTCATCCACGAATTTGGCAAAAGATGGGTTCAACGAACGCTCATTCTCAAACTCAAATTTACCTGCCAGTTGATTCGATCCATAAGTGATAAAGGGCTCAAATTGAGGCACGAACTCTAGGAAGATGTCGCCCACACATTGCACCACGGGATGTTTTCGCTGGCGCTCCGTTAGCGCCTCGGCGAATCGGGAGCTCACTCCATGGATGCTGGGTGGATCGACGATATTCGAGAAGATTGTTTGAACAATCTTTTCCTTCCGTGCTTCGGGGATTGGGGAGGGAGCGACTGGGTTTGAGGAACGAAGAGGGAGAATCCAGAAGTCACGCAGATACTCAAGATCTTTAACAAAGTCTCGCTCGGTATACATGATTTCGGAGATGACTTCCTGACGTTTCTTCTCCCGTTCGCCAACACTGTCTGCGATTTCTTGCGAAACGGTGTTGATCCAGAGTTTTTGCTCATCAGGTTCATCAACGTCATGAAGACTTGCTTGGGATTTCTCCCGGCGAAGACCTGGCTGAGGCTTCAAGTTCAACCGGGATTGTTGCTCTAACCTACGAGGACAAGCAATAGAATAGCACAACTGATCCCTCGTACACGTTGGAGAATAACACTCGGTCAACAGAACAAACACACCATTTACTTCCGGAGCTTCGTGTGGCTCGTCCATCATCGTCTCTCTGAACTGGTACATCTCCGTTGCCGAATCACGTAACCGATGATCGTAGGTAACATCATGGAAGAATTTCTGGGCGTCCAAAGCTCGACCAAGGAGAAGAGCGAGATTTCTATCGGTGGTCTTGATGATGTAGGAAATAACATCTACAGCCTCCGCACCACTGAAAGCGTTTTTATAAGTCAGGTCGTTCTTCGTCCTGTCTCCTACTATGATCTTCTCCTTAAAGCAGTCTCCGACCCGGGAAAGAAGAGCTGGATAAACCAATGGGGCTTTATGTCGTGTGGGTCCTACAGTGCTGCTGATCGATTTGGCCGCTGGACGATGGGTAAGAACATCAGAATCCGGAGGGACGATTGTTGAAGCCATAGACATAGATCGTGACATATCTGGTGCAATAGTAGAAGCCATGCTTGAAGTGCGTGTTTGAGTTGCAGGACTCTTCGCCGGGGGTATCGAATAGTTTGGCAATTCTTGAGGCCCACTACCTGACGTTCTCCTTGCTGGTATAACTCGACCGCTCATCGTTTGATGATGATCACGATCTTGTGGATACGTGGTAAGCGACATGGCTCGCTCGTCGTGTCGCTCAGGCACAACTCGTCCTTGGGCAGTTGTCCTCGAAGATTGTGCCTGGTATGGCGCTTGTCTAAAGGCATTGGCGGGTGCCGGATTGAGATTACCAGCCGGCCCTTGATACATCTGAGGTCTAGGTATGCTGGCCATTGACTGAGAACGATAAGGGTCCGAATTCAACGCTGGGCCAGCTCCAGGGTAATACCTCTGCTGTGGAGGTCTAGGAGGAAATTGCTGCTGAGGAGGGGGAGGGCCGCCTCGGGGATCGATACGTTGTGGTGACGGGTAGGGCCTGCGGTCGGATCGTACTTGTTGCGGCAAGTATTGAGGTTGTGGCTGGGATGATACCTGACCAGGAGCCGACGGCCGCTGTCCTGGGTGATATCCATTGGGCATGCCACCTCCATTTGGCATATTTCCTGGTGGGCGATATCCACCCTGCCCTGGCCTCTGCGGATGCATCCCACCCTGCATACCCGACGGTTGCGAAGTCATTGTTTGCGTGCGGCCCTGAGACATATTCGGATGCGGTATGGATGAAGTCATGGTCTGCGACCGACCCGGCGGAGGGGCAGCACCAAAAATGTTCGAGAAGGCGGCTTCCCGTTGGAAATTCGAAGCATGTCCATACTCATTGGGCCGCCCGCCATTCGATCTACCTTGTTGATAGTCTGCCATTTTGTCTGCGAATTATGCGGTCGATTGTTCGCTGTTGGATGATCTCTGTTGGCCTAGAAAAGAGCAACCAAGACTCGAAGGCCTATGGAGCCGATCCCGGCCTCGAACGATAAAGGTCAAGCCTCTCCTTCTGTGCACTGATTTCCGGTTGCGAAAGACCTCGAGATGCGTCGTAATTTATCGGTTTGTCTTCAGCGTCGGCTTTGGGGCTTAGTGAATGTGCCAAATGGGTGATTGACTTTTTGTTGATTACGGGTTGAAGTTGGATCAGCTCAAGCGAATGGGTGATCAGCACAGCAACCCTCCAAGGTCGTATCCGTATCGCGTTGGTAGGATTATTGTCAAGTCGCAAGGTAGAGAAATGGATAGTACCATCAAGGGGAGAACATTTGAAGTGTTCAACTGAATGACAACTTCTCAATGAATGAGTGGGTGGTGGCAGCGGTGGTGAGATTGTAAGAGGCGTTCTGAAGTAAACAGCACGGAATTATCTGTGACTGACTGTATCGAATGTTGCGTCCGTGGTTATTCTCTTTTTCCCTTTTTTCCGCGATAATACTCGTAAAGTACTCGTAGAATAGTAGGTAAGTAGTACTGGTAGTTGTAGATTCGTCCTCCTTTAGCGCGGCTTTCGGGAGCAAGATCCTTCTTTCGCCGTTCCTCGTTCCTCGCTCCTCGCTCCTCGTTCTTCTTCCTTAACAACTAGGCACCGATTCTTTGTTAGGGAACGAATGAAGAAGTCGTATTAATCTTGAGATTCCGAGAGTGAATCTTCATTTGTCTGGAATCTGTGTTGATGGGATGTATCTTTTGAATAGCAAAACGTAACTGCTCTACATTTGAATTTGGTCTGCGATTCACATCTCTCCAAATTCACGTTCGCGGCAGTCTGATGAATCCGAGCACGTGTTCCCTCCTAAACAATTACGGGCGCCACGCCGCTCACTTATGCAGTTTAGCTTTAGCTTAGCTTGCACATTGAACTGGATGCATCTTATCACCAAGATTGATTCTATCTACAACTGCAGCTTCTTCACAACCACTTGTCTGCCACCCTCTTGAATATCAGCTCCAACACCCAGGATAGAGCTGAGGCATCATGTCGCTACCGACCGACTTAACTCCAAAGTTCGCCCCGTTCGTTGGGATGGTATAACACCCAGCTGCTGTAGTCTTGTTGACGCTGATATGCTAACGGCTTTGCAGGCGGGTATTGCTTTTGCAATGACTTTTGGATGTATGCCATCAACCCACAAGCTTCAACGCATGATGAGTTACTAAGATTCTGCTAGGTATTGGCGCAGCATACGGTACGGCAAAATCTGGTATCGGAATTGGTGGTGTTGGTACTTTTAGACCCGACTTGATTATGAAGGTAGGCCTCGCCGGTTGGACGGTTTGACCGAGTTTGATATCTAACTTCTATCGATGCGCAGTCCCTCATTCCAGTCGTCATGTCTGGTATTATCGCGGTCTACTCTCTTGTCATCGCGGTCTTAATAGCAGGAGATATTAAGCCTCCTATTGATGCGAACTACAGCTTATATGCGTACGGATGCCTTCCCGGAGCACATCTTCTCTGTTTCTAATGGTCTTACAGTGGATTCTTGCATCTGGCATGTGGCCTCTCCGTCGGCCTGACAGGTCTCGCCGCTGGTTATGCGATTGGAATAGTCGGCGATATGGGTGTACGATCCTACATGCAACAATCCAGAATCTTTGTTGGCATGGTCTTGATTTTGATCTTCGGAGAAGTTTTGGGTCTTTATGGGTATGTGGGAATGAATCCACCGGTAAAGTCCGTCTTTGAAATGGTGCTGATACTAGCCATAGTTTGATTGTCGCCCTTATTCTCAACACCAAAAGCAGAGCTTAAACGTGGATGGGTATTCAGTATCCGAAGACAAACAATTTGTGCAAATAAAGTTTCACCTTATGCGACTGGGCTGTTCGAGTATAGAGAAGCAGGACGAGTTGCATTGCCTGGAGTTTGGGATCGTGTATAAAATGTACAATGGCAGAAAGTGTGTTGTGAATTTTGGGGACATTAACCGCGGTGTACATTTCATTTGCAACGAACGCACTGCCTCCATAATGTCAACGGTACGGGCCAGCCTCGTTTATCTATGGATTCGCACCTGAGTGATCATATGGCGCCATCAAATCGCAGGGGCTCGGTCCCCTCTTGTGTGCAGGTCTCCATCAGTTGTCGGGGGTTATATAGAGCCTTTGTGTATAACTGTGTCACTACATTGACCAACTCTTTCTGACGTTGTTATCTCAGAGCCTTGCCATACTCCTACCCACCTCCCTTTTTTTTCCATCATTTATACCTCGTACAGCTGCGGGAGTCGCCACTATTCTACACCTTGCCATCTCGCTCCGTTCCGAGATTCCTCAACAGGAAACCTTGACACCCAATGCTTTCCACTCGGAAGTAAAAATACATACCTATCACTGCTGAATAACCTTAACCTTAACCTCCTCCTTATCTGGGGGTCTGACAGCGGGTCATTGAAGCCTTTTTTCCATCTTCTCCATCCTATTTGAGCGTATATGGAGTATTATGGACGACATGTGGTCAAGGGCTGTGCTAGTAATATGGGGCCGTACTATGTATGGCCCCTACCTTCCTCATTTGAAACAAGCTTTTTAAGCATAGCAGAGGCAGATTGTTCTTTTACTTACCTTGTCCAAGGCGTATGAGCGTATGAGCGTATGAGCGTATGATGCATGTATATGCGGGCCACATATATGGGAACGACACGAGCACCCATGGTGAACGGATGGATGAAGGGTTTGGGAAGGTGGCAATTGAGGCGAACAGCGGGATATTTGCAACTTTGCCCAAACTTCATGAACATCAGACATCATGCATGCATTAATAGCTCCCATTGGTTCGTGTCAATAATACCAACAATAACAGCAACAATAACAAGTCAGAAATGGAGCCCCCTATCATTTCTTTTAGATCCTCGGAAGCCGAGTGAGGAGCGTCTAACGTACAGTACGCTCCGTAGGAGGATTTTGGACTTCCTTGTGAATGGAGTAGTACCGTCTCTTATTGGCGGGCGATCTCTAGCATGAATTCCCCAGATTATCCCCCCTCTCCTCGAGTCATCGCCTCTTAACCATGAATGGACCTTACCCTTCGGCGTAATTTATTTTTTGGGTCTCTTGTCTTGATTCTTGCTACCGTATTCTAGAGTTGCAGTGCACAGTGCACAGTGCACGTCTGCAGGCCCGACTATCCCGTACTACTATGTACATCGATAATGTTGTAAACTCCGATTTTGGCTTGCTTGCATGCCATTTGGGCATCAGCCACGATCGTTTGTTAATCCCGAGCCACGTCTTGACTCCTGATGCCGTCGGTCGTGCCCGTGGGATAACGGCGGTACAACTTACGAAGTACACCTCCCATTCTCACCTCCCATTCTCACCTCCCATTCTCACCTCCCATTCTCACCTCCCATTCTCACCTCCCATTCTTGGTGCGTGCAGCCCGCAATGTCTCTCTTTCTTCGTCCCGAAGGATTACCCGACAAACCCCCAATACAAATCTATACAGAGATCTGCGAGACTCGGTCTTCAAAACGGACTTCTGCTCGGCAGCAACCGTCTACTTCGCACTCTACGAGGCTAACTCCGCGCTTTCTTCGATGCCCCCGATGCCCCCGTGGCCTGTAAGACAATTGACGTGGTGGCACAGACAGAGTTACAATCTCATTAATGTTTGCTTCTCGTACATTACAACCCAATGATAACGCTCGCCGTCAAACAAACTGATCGATGCGGCATGATGCGACAACGCCATAATCACACCTTCTTCAACATGGGAAGAAAGCTTGGAAAGCTTGAATCAATGGCATCTACACGATATTCAATGCAGCCAGCATGCAGGCTGACTCTCTGTACTTGGTTCGGTCTGGGTTCGGTACTGGCGGGTGAGGCACTGAGTGGTAGATAGCAAGTTAAGCTTGTAGATCAGGAACGAGCCTAGCATCCACCTTCCGCTTAGAGTCATAGCCGCCGAACAACCTACAAGGCTTGATTCAAGCTTATATTCTGTACATATGCATCTACTGGCTATCACAATTAATCGACTGGGTTGCCAAGTCTGCATCACTACCGGCATTAAAGGATCGACTAGGTCTATTCATTTCGATTATATTTCGTTATTAGAGATGTGGCTCGGGATTTTCGCCATACCCCCATGCCCCTTTCGAAGGAGTAGATCGTTCGCCGCCGGTGGATATCTCCGAAAAGGAAACATATCCCGTCATGGGTTGACCTCCTTCCTTCTATGCTTTAGATTCCATAGAAGCAAATGTAACGTCCGCCTATCAGCGACGCTCCATGTCTCTCCAGAATGCTAGCCAGCTTTGTGAGTTACCCCAAACGTGCAAGTTCACCACCCACATCCGCTGCAGTAAGAGCGTTTGGTTGGATCTGTGCACGAGAGTGGATCGCGATGGAGCAGGCCCTCTCCAATCTCAAAGCCGTGGGGGAGACAAGGGCCGTTTGCACATACCGAAATGACCTTCGAAAATGGGCCTCGGCGTCTCTCCTGCTGTGTATAAGAGCACAAGGTGCTCCCCTCACATTTCATATCCTCATCCCTTTCACAATCATTCTCATCACCGGTCTTTCGTTCTCATCGGCTCATTCTCCAGCTAGGCATCATGCTTTCGTCCATCACCACCATTCTTGCTCTTGCAGCAGTTGCTAGAGCCGCCCCAGCTGCCCCGGCTGCTCCCAGTCTTGCCAGTAGGTCCTTCGCTATCACATTCCTCGAACTCGAGACTAATATCGCGCAGATGTTGAGGGTTCTTCCTCCTTCAGTGTGCCTGCTGTGCACAATGTCAACTTTGCCCGCAATGGAACTGCTGCCCTTTTGAAGGCATATGCCAAGTTCCACCTTGAGCCTACCAAGCCAATGTCCCATGCCTTCATGTCCGCTCTCCGCAAGCGACAAGATGGCTCTGCTCCCGCTCAGGATTCCAACAGCGTTGAGTATTTGGTCCCAACTACTGTTGGTGGTCAGAAACTCAACTTGGATTTGGACACTGGTTCTGCTGATTTGTAAGTTTGAACCTCCTCATGGTGGCTCTTCTGCTCTCTATAGCAGACACACCATCCATACTATATTCTGGTCCTGATCAATGCTAACTTTCATTCAGATGGGTGTTCTCATCCCTCCTATCAGCTAGCTCTCGTTCCGGCCATGACTAGTAAGTACTTCCCAAATCCAACTACACCACATATGCCAACAGTTCCTCTAGCTACACTTCATCCAAGAGCACCACCTACAAGGCTCTCTCCGGATACACCTGGAGCATCCAATACGCCGATGGATCCGGAGCCAGCGGTGTCGTCGGTACCGACACCGTAACCATCGGAGGCACCACCGTCAAGACCCAAGCCGTCGAGCTCGCCAACAGAGTCTCTTCCTCTTTCGTCACCGACACCTCTGACGGCCTCATCGGAATGGCCTTCAGCAACATCAACACAGTCTCCCCCCGCCAACAATCCACCTTCTTCGACAACGCCAAAGCCTCCCTCAACTCCCCCCTCTTCGCCGCCTACCTCCCCTACCAAGCCGACGGCGCCTACGACTTCGGCTACACCGACTCCTCCAAGTACACCGGCGCCATCACCTACGCCCCTGTCTCCTCCGCCAACGGCTTCTGGGAATTCGCTTCCACCTCCTACAAAGTCGGCTCGACGGTCCACTCCGCCAGCGGCTTCACTGGTATTGCTGATACCGGAACTACTTTGATCCTTATGTCCGACGCTGCCGTCGACGCCTACTATGCTCAAGTTTCTGGGGCTTCGTACTCCAGCTCTGAGGGCGGATATGTCTTCCCTTGCTCGGCTAAGCTGCCTACTCTCAGTGTCAGAATCGGAACTACCACCTACGCTACTATTCCGGCTAGTTTGTTGAACTTTGGGGTTGCAAGCGGGAGCTCCTGCTATGGGTCGTTGCAGAGTGTCGGTGGAGGAACTCAGAACATCTATGGTGATGTTTTCTTCAATGCTTATTATGGTGTTTTCGATAGCACTGGACCGAGATTCGGGTTCGCTACTGCGGCTTAAGTGGTGGGATGGGATGGGTGATGGGAATGAATGTTTGGGAGATTCTTGAGATGAGATGAGATTTATGATGCTGTGATGTGAATATGATGGGCTACATGAAATACCTTGATGTTGGGATTGGACTGGAGAGTGAAGGTTTAGCTTAGTTGTCGAAAGGGCGGTTAAGTTAATGCTTGGTGTAATGAATGGATTTGATGATGTTTATTTGATGAGTGCGTGCTTGCTTTCTTGTGCGGGTGATATCTAGTTTAAATCCACGTGAATACCCTCCAAGTTCTGGTTGTCATCCTGAAGCAATAGTCTTCCTTCGACCTTCCACTTTCCACAATGTATTGATAATATAAACACTGTACATATATAAAACAGTGCCTCTTTCTAAACATTTCTATCACCACATTATCTCAATCCTCAAAATTCAAAGATTCCAATACATGCATGGGTGGATAGCCGACTCCCTCGATGCACGGATAAGGGATAGGGGATGCGATGCGATGCGATGCGGTGTGAATAAGAGAAAAGCCGGATCGTCATGTCTTGTCTACTCCGTAGGTCATCTGGTGTGTTTCGTAGTTGTTTTGTTTTGTTTTAAACTTAGTTGTCTTGCTTTGGACTTGGGTTATAGTTGTCTTGGACTTGGGTTATAGTTGTCTTGGACTTGTGTTGGTTTGTGTTGGTTTGGTTTGTAGTTGTCTTGCTTTGCAGCTGTCTTGGGTTCTTGTTGTCTCGGTTTGTAGTTGTCTCTCCTTACTGCAAGGTTGGGCTGATCGTCAACACCGGAAATTACATACATCATGTCATATACCTTATACCTGCTCGACTGTGGATGTTTGTAGAGATGGTTAGTTGGGTTAGAGGGGGACGATTTCGTTTTGGCGGAAAGGATGAATGACGAATCTTGTGCTTCAATCTTGTGTGCGCTCTACATCATTGCAGAGATCCAAATGCAGTGACTTATGCATATGTGCTAACTATGCAGGTTTATATACAGGGGTGGGATATTCTTTTCTTTCACTTCCATCTACCAATCCAATTTTCGTCTTCTAGGCGAAACAGCCCCTTTCAAACAAGAATCCCGCGTAAACAAACACCTCGCTGTGCTGTAACTCAAAGTCATTTCCGCATGAATCATAACTCATGAAAATCGAGTCATCACATTATCGCCTCATCACCTCAATAATGGGACCTTCTCGAACAATGCGTCGTATCCTCGTCCAATCCAGCCGGGTTCTGGTCCCGATCGTGCTACAACGCCTAATCCGCCAGACATCCAGATGCCTGCGACTGCGCCGACAACCCCATTGATTCTTCTCTTCCGCCTCCTCTTCTCCTTATCAGTGCCCGTCGTCGGTGTAAGGTTGAACCACTTTGCAGCTCCCCATATCATATGTCCGGTGCCAATTCCAACAAGCGCTACGTATGTCGTCCAGGAAACAATAGGGTGTTTAGCGAATCCATGCGCTACGTATCCGAGTCCGACCCCTGAGGAACTTCCTTCGTGTATTAAGGGGATGATCCGGTTGACAAAGATGTGCGAGAATACCAGAGGAGCGAGAAGGTACCCGCCGAGAGAGATGTTGGACAGAACAGGCCAGGTCTTGGGCTGGAAGAAAGATAGGATAGAGCGGGATGTGGCTTGGTAGGAGGAATACCGCTTTTGTGCAACTGAGCGACGGTATATACGTAGGGCAATGCCGGAGGTTATGTGTGCGATGAGCGGGGCACCGATGAGAAGAGGCTCAAAGGGAAAAGATTCTGCGCGTGAGGGGTTAGTGGAGCTCGAGAGAGGGGCAGTTCTTAAAGAACTTTATAAAGTAGGAATGTAAGATCTAGGAAACTTACGGTAGTAAGGCCGGGTAAGCAGTAAGTATGAGTCCGAAACTGGAATTGACCGTGTAAGGAGGGGTATCAGAGAAGTATTTGTGATGTGCATAGCACCGAAGATCGTAAAGGTATAGGATGAGTAGCGCTGAATGCGCGTAACTATTTTGAACAGTTTAGTTATGAAACATTCAATATGAGAGATTAAACTTACGGTAATATGCAGGGCCATGTGAGCCACTAAGTCCCAGCGACGACGACCTTCCAAACGAGGGACGAGACGGTAAATCAGGAGTTTGTTTCTCTAAATCCCAATCTGCAGGGGAATCTATGGGAGAAGGATCTACTTGTTGTAAAGAGATGAATGTAGCATCCGAGGCATTGGAGTCTCGACGCTCCATATTCACAATCTACTCAGATTGAAGCTCTAGGGAAAGGAAAAAAGAGTACTATCGAGACATCGAGGAAGAAGATATGAAGATATGAAGATATAAAGATATGAATGACGTGAATGAGAAATATCTTGAAAGTCTTTGGGTGGATTGCATTTAAGGTTATTGCACTGAGCTCGGACCCTACCTTATATTTCGTCGTCAACAGACAAAAATCGGGGCAGAGAGGATGTGTTTGTTCGACATTGGATAACTTGTGAAGCTATTCAAAGTGACAAACAGTTGTTCATGTTCATGCTGGACACCGAACATGCCTCCAGTAAGTACGCCACTTTGCATGCATACATGAACAGCTGCTGATAATGCGAGCGTAGCGCGGCTTTACAAATCCTGCACCGAAAACGGAGAGTGCGCGAGAGGCTGTGAAGTCGTTCTACTGTAGGTCTACGTGCTCCTTCGGCGTTGCGCAGATACTAATTACATGCCCAGGCGAACTATGTAGCAAAGGATACGCGCGCATGAACGAGTATGAAGCTCATCTATCCTCGTACGACCATTCGCACAAGCAGCGTCTTAAAGACATGCGCCAACTGACGCGCGACCCGATGGCCTCTTCGAAAGCACGAAAAGCAGAAGCAAAGGCCAACTCACAATCCGGTTTAATATCGATCAAGCTTGGAGGCGATGCAGGTGCAACCACTGGGGCATCTGCTTCCAGCGGTGGTGGATTCAAGAAGGGAGGGTTCAAGAAAGCTGGCTTCAAGAGCGCTTTTACACCAGCCGACGGAGAACCCACTGATGCTACTGTGCAGGAGGAGGTGGAGGCACACAAGACGGATTTGGTTACCAGCCTTTTGGGAGAGAAGGATAAAGATGGTGAGAGCGATACGGATGACTCTGCTTACGGTTACGAACTCTACGATCCAAGGCACCCTACGGATTGAAGGGCCGACATCACATTTCGGGGTCGTTAGGGCAGTCTACCCTTGAGAAATATCCCACAATACTACAACTCGAAATAACCACAGATATTCCGGTGCTCTCTTGACGAGTTGCAGCTCCGATTTCAGCGGCTCAAGAAAACACAGATCGACATTTACAGTCCAGATATACCGACAGCCAAGTATCATTATATCCACATTGAAGGTTTTAAGGTCAGATATACTTGAAGCCCTATGGAATCGTATATTCTACCCTCGGACGGCATAAAAGCCAAAGGCCCTGCAACACCTAGATCTTAGAGGTCAGTTTCTGGGACGGCCGATGGCGTAATTGCTCCCGCTATGCTTATAGTGGTATAGAGCACTATTTTGAGGCTGTGAAGGTCCAAGGAACGGTCCGGCCAATAAAATGCAGATAGATCACCACATTAAGTAGTTCATCAACGGCGGCTTGCAGCTCCAACCATATACTTTTGATTCATAGATTTATTCCCTTCCGTGTCCAGGCAGCAGACCCTTTTCCCCTCACACGACACAGAGGGACTCCCTAACTGGGCAGTATACTTGCAACTGACCACGGCGAAGTTGCCCGAGCACTCTGAAAGACTCATAAGATGCTGAACATTGACGGTCTAGTGACCTTCTGCTCTATAATATAGTCTCACCTTTCATGATGGTAAGAGACCACCCACTCCAGGGCAATCTGAGCGATACTAGGAACGTATTCGCAATGCTCAGTTATGCAAATGGATATAAAAACGGACTGTAGCTCTAAGTCCCTCTCGTTCATTATTCTTCTTATCATTCTTCCAGCATTGTATTAAACAAGCACAGTTTGGCTAGAATTTTATTTTCGTATCCTCAATAACTCTGCCACTTCCCTAGGACGAAAGTCCTCTACTTGATCACGATTTGTCTTTCATCGTAACCGGATAGAAGATGTCGACAGGGCACCATCGTTCTGGAGGTGATAGAGTGTCCCGTGCCCATAGCGAGAAACCCGTTAGTGGTTTGGGCAGCTTAGCCACGGGAATCGGCCAGGTGGTTGAGAGAAACGGCAAAAGATATTCGAAATCCTTTGTGGAGTGGAATACTTATGTTCCGCGGCCAAATCGTAAACAATCACGCAGCAGGCGATCTTCACGCTCGCCTTCCGGCTCGAGATCGCCATCACGGGAGAGCAATCATCGTAAATATGACGATTCACGTGAAGTTCATAGGCCCCAACGAGAACCAGCTGCCCCGTCACGGGACCCATCTGTCATTGCTCCAGCTTCACAACCTAGGCGACGAAGCACTACTCCTAGTTCTCAAAGAGAATCAGCCACTCCACGTGCCCTATCTGTCATTGCCCCAGCTCCCCAATCTGACAGACAAAGCTATACTCGTCACTCTCAGTAAGCATATACTCCCGAACCCCAACGCGGAACATTCACTCCACCACGCACCCCATCTTTAATACCCCCAACTCCCCAATCCGACAGACGCAGCCGCACTTCCGGCTCTCAACGGTACCCAACTCCTTCACACGCACCCTCCCAAACCCCCTCAATCTTATCCCCACGAAAAGAGCGCTACAAACTCCGCGACGACAAAGAACGAAGCGATCTCAGCTTCCTAGCCAAAACTGTTGTGCCGAGCGATATCGGCGTTGGAATGGACTCATCCAGCACACTCGGCTACGAAGACGCGCTAAATAGGGCAGAACTCGGCCATGGAGATTTCCCATCCCATCGACATAGATCTTCTGTTTCGAGCAGGACGGAATCTAGTGTCCGCAGTGTAGAAACAATAGGCGGGAGACGCTTAATTGAACAAGCTGCAGCAAGGAGTAGTAGAGACAGTCAATTCTCAACAGACTCGAGGCAGTCAAGCACTCGTCCTGCATCCAGGCAAAAAAGTCATGTATCGACAAACTCGAAACGGTCAAGCACCTACACAGAACCCAGGCACAGCAGCCATGTATCAGCGCATTCTGCGCAGCAAAGCGCTTATGCAGCACCTGGGCTCCGCAGCCACGGCACCGGATCCGTCCCAACGACATCTTCGCGACGAGATCCCGTGACAGTAGAGCCTGGAGAAGAGGGCTATGTGACGAGCCGTGACCCATCACTAGTCTCCAGTGGACCACGCTTCGACGAAAGCAGCGATGATGACAGGCCTGTCAGGGCTGGACGAATACACGGAGGTAGGAGGAGGAGACCCTGATGACCAAGGGTCGTATTATTCCCGGAATTAGATAGAGTGAAATAAGGAAGTCGTAAAACGCAAAGAGAAAAATTGAGTTTGGAAATTATCGGTGTGCATGGCGTTCAGCTCGTTTGGGCTTTTTGTGGTTCGATTTAAGATTGAAATGAAAATATAGAGAAAAGTGCTTTGACAATGTAGTTATGATATTTAGTGTTTACAGCTGTGTGAAGCCTTGTGAGAACGAGGACGAAAGAGGTTTGATGTATCCCAGCTATGCCTTACGTATCTTCAGGCACATTCTCCAACCCCTTTAAGACTGTCGACACACGCTCCACAGCACAACACAACGTCTACGATCAAGGCGACGGCAGAAACCAGCGGGTATTGGAAATTCATATCGAGCATAAACTAAAGCCAGTCATTGTAATGGTACCTTTTGAATATATCACAAGAAGGCCGCCTTCCTTATCAATACACTTCATTCATCCATCCCTTCATTTACCCATCCCCCTTTCCCTTCCTTTTATCCCCATAACCCACGATCCAATATCCTCGTTTTCTTCTTACAATCGTAACATCTTTGCGACGTAGTTCTCAATCAAGTTCTCGTCAGGGAAACTCATCTGCTCCAACTTCAAAGCGTAGGGAGTTGGGACTTCGGCACCGGTAATTCTTTGAGCAGGAGCATCAAGGTAATCAAAAGCGAATTCCATAGTCAAAGCGAGCAGTTCGGCTCCAACACCAAAGGCTGGGAAACCGGACTCAACAGCGAGGAGACGGTGGGTCTTCTTGACTGACTTAACGATAGATTCGACGTCGAGTGGCTTGATTGATCGGAGGTTGATAACTTCGACCTCAACACCATACTTCTTCTTGAGGTTCTCGGCTGCGATGAGAGATTGTCCGACACAGCGGGAGAGAGTGACAATGGTCAGATCCTTTCCTGCACGCTCGATCTTGGCTTTGCCGAAAGGAAGAACGAAGTCATCCTTCTGGGCGGCTTCGCTCATGGGGAAGGTTTGACCGTACAACAATTCGTTCTCGAGCACACAGACAGGGTTGGGGTCACGAATGGCAGCTTTGAGTAATCCCTTGGCATCTTCGGCACTCCATGGAGTAACGACCTTCAACCCCGGTATGCTTCCGTACCATGCAGAGTAATCTTGTGAATGTTGTGCTGCGACACCAGCTGCGAATCCGTTGGGTCCACGGAATGTGATGTTACAGGGCTGGATACCTCCGGACATGTAGTGGGTTTTGGCCGCAGAGTTAACGATTTGATCAATTGCTTGCATAGCAAAGTTGAAGGTCATGAACTCGCACTATAAGTTTCCGTTTTAGTTTCTTGCTCTACTCCGGAGTCCCCCATTTTGGCTGACGGGGGAAAGAAATTATGCTTACCACAGGGTGTAAACCAGCCAATGCAGCACCGACAGTCAAACCGCAGAAACCGGACTCAGTAATAGGACTGTCGATAACTCTCTTGTCACCAAAGCGATCCAGTAAACCTTTCGTGACTTTGTATGCGCCGTTATATTGAGCGACTTCCTCACCCAAAACGAATACTTTTGGGTTTAATTCCAATTCCTCTGCTAAGGCCTCGTTCAAGGCATCTCTGACTGTGTATTCCTTCACTCCACTCTCCTTCGCATATCCTCTGCTTTGGACGATAGCTGGTAGTCGAGGGAAAGATCGGAAAGCATTCCGTGAAGGGCGAGCTGAGGAGAGGAACCGAGAAGCTGGTCGCATGAATCGTGACATTTCGGCAGATAAGAGGATGGCGAAGCAGGGCTTCCACCAAGTACTAAGAGGAGATGGTGAGGGTCGACGAGGGGAAAGAAGTGTCGGAGATTGACGAAATTATTTCTATCCTCACGAACCTTCAAATTAGCTTGAGTGGCACGTTGGGACTTTTTGTTCAGAGCTTATAGTCCGCGCTCCGAAATGTTGATAGATTAACTAATACCGATATGGACTAGCTTTCGGGACGAGTAGGGCGGGATTTTGTGCTTACTGGATGACTAAGACATATAAATCCATAGCTACATCCTGTGGGCTTACTTATTCCACGGGTCTCGGGGATGCTAGCACTTCTTTTGAAAGACGTGGAATATTTTGAATTCCATGGTTGAAATTCAAGTGAATTCTATTTAGTTCCTGCGAGGAGACTTCGAAGCTCTGAAGAGCTTACATGCGATGATCGAATGAACGACAGGTGCAATGGCAGTTGATAGTTCAACCAGTGCGGTTACACGGCCATTCTTTGACTGTTCATCGGGGTTGCAGCTGAAGTCTGGATCCTGGATCATTGTTATTCTACCATGGGTATCCAAGAGTACCTGAGTGGTAAAGTTTCACACCACCCCTTTCATAGGCACCTTCAGATATTACCACACAGGCAGAGAAAGTATCATATCCACAGACGCAACGGGCGCAGGAAGTTCCTGCTATACCTCTACCAACAAATGCCGCTGTTGGGAAAGCATGTCCAGCGCGAGTTACGTCAAAAATGCTTTCATACTACATGCCAACCCAACCCCGGGGCAGCATACCTCCAATGCATAAGTGTCACATTATCCTCATGTCCTTCAAGTTTGTAGCGCGTAAGGGTCATCTGCGCCTCTAGCTGTATAGTTTGGTTTTATGTCGCGGAGCAAACCAGATTACGACCCTTCGATGGCACGGGCAGTTTTGTTCTAGAGTTTAGGGTCTCTCCAAATCACTTAACCCGTGCTAGCTAGACAAGTGGTGGCTATTTATTTAAGGTTGTTTGTGGAGGCACAGCTAGGTCAGGGAGGATGATATACGATGGAAAATGCGCCGTTGGGAGGTGGGAAACGGGGAGAATGGAAGGTAGCCAGTCTATATCGACCGAAACTCGGAGAAAAATAGCATATATGGAAAGCGTTCCATCAACAGCCGCATTCGTCTCAGACCCGAGAGTTGGGAGGGTCTAATGATTCTTGTATTTTCAGCGATTCCATTGTCCCTCAAGAATATCTCGAGGCCCCCATTCTACAAGAACCAGATAACATCCACCACCACAACACAATGCCAAGACATATCTGAAACTACTCGGGAAATCTCCTTTCATTATATGCATGCTAATTCTATGGTATGGTATGAAGAAGAGGAATAACCCAACCTAACCTCATATACAAGCCATGTACGCCCAATACCACACAAAAGATTGCTCCAATACGCGCCATATGACAGAAACGAACGAAGTGACTAGTCTAGTCTCCTTTCCCATATCCTATGATTACCCCGACCATTCCCCGCGAATCTAGACACCCATAGTGAAATCGTGTTCGATTCCTGGTGTGACACTTGCCATGAACTAAGGAGAGACCTATTAGTCAAGGATTCATTTAGGGGGAAAGAGGAAATAGCATACCTTCAAGAACACAACTAGATATTGATCCACCCTTATAGCAACCTCTTCCTCATCGCCGTTGAAATCTGAATCATGTTGCAGCACCTCCCACTCATCATTTCCATTCCCACCGGCTTTCATCCCCTCCGCAAGTGCCTTCTTGTCAATATGCGTCTTCTCGAGATCATCGACCAGACCCTCCATACCGGTGTTTCTCGACCCAGGAACGGCTTTGCCTTGTTTTTGTTTCTCGCGGCGCAGTTTCAATGCGGCGTCGGCGCGGTCGAGGAGCGTTTTCATTACGCTGGCGTGTTTGCAGGGGTGGATCGATGCCATTTTGATGTTGTTGCTGAAGTACGGGAAGTCTTCTAGGGTGACGGTTTTGTCTTTGTAGTCGCCGACGATATCTTCCATCATAAGTTGGGGTTGGAGGGGCTGAGAGCTGGCGAGGTAGCCGGAGAGGTAGAGTCGTGGGGTTCGGTAGTAGGGTGTGTATGCGATGTAGATAGTATATGTTCGACGAGAACTGCTTCGAGTCAGCACTTCTATCTATTTCCAAAAAGAGAGTGAAACTCACGAATTAGCATTATCAGCTTTGGGATCCCGAATAATAGCTTCTTCATCGTCCTCCTCGTCCTCCATATCAGGAATGTCATCCTCATCGTCTTCCCTCTCTCCCATCTCGCCACTTTCATCCACAGTCCTCACATCCTTAACTCTCGCCTCCTGACTCGCAGCCAGCCCACCAGTCCGCAGCCACCCATCCTCATCATCCCCAGGCGAATGCGGTCCACCGGCTCTGAAATCCTCACCGTCTCCAACAACCGTCTCGTCGTGTCCTGCTTCACCGGCGAAATCGTCGTCCAGTCTGCGATGGCATGGCACGCCTCTTGTGACCAAGAACTGCTTCCCTGGTGGTAGATAGCTGGCTCGCTTGCTTACAGGTGATGCGTCCGCCCACGACCATGTTGGGAACTTGTAAACTAGGTAGTCGCCCGCTGCGACAAATTCCTCTGGGGTGATTTGACCGTTGGTGCGGAATGTAGAGGTGTGCGAGACGGGAGCCCATTCACGGACTCGGTCGAGAGTGCTGTGGATGAAATTCATGGTAGCGGGGTTGATTTGTTTCGCAGGGTCGGCGGGGTCGTTGAAAGGGGTTTCTTGTTGGGAGGGTTGGTTTTTGCTTTGTAGTGTCGTACTTTGCGGTATTTGCTGCTTATTTGTTTTAAAAGGCGAAAGGTGTTTCTTGGAAGGTTTGCGACACTCGTAGACGATGACGCACTTTGTGTGTTGGTCTGCTGGTGAATGTCGTTGGATGAGCCTTTGTATGCTTTTTGTAGGGGTAGGTTGGCGCCTTAAAGTTGCTCTTATCGATGTTATCGCCGAAACCGAACCCTTAGCGGACGCAAGTATGGGTTTCTTCCGTGTGACATCTACATGTGACCTTTCTGAGTTATCTTTCGACCGTGATGAATCATTTGAGACCTAAGTGACGGCTTGTGGCTATGAGGCTATGTAGTTGTTTGATTTTCCGCATCTTTCCGTGAGAGAGGAAGAGCTTCTTATAGACCGACCACTAAGTATTCAGTGAAGCTGTAGTCATAGGTAACAACTAGATTTGTTCCGCTTGATTCAAAGGTAATGTTTCACTGCGAGAGCAAATAAAAGCTACAGGTCTGTTGATCCAAACTTCACCGCCGTATATATCATTAAAAGTCCTGTATACCGGTCTCTCCGCCGGTCCCAGTAGCTGTCCCCTCCCTTTCATCCTCTTCTCCAACCCATTCCGGTTCCTCGTCTTCAAACCATTTCTCTTCCAGCTCTCTATTTTCTATCTCATCATACTCCTCCCCAGAATCTACCTCTTTATAATCAAAGTCCTGATCGTCTCCTCGTAGAAACTTAAGCGTCATCTCAAATTTCCACCTCTCAAGCCCCTCTTCTTTGCTCTGAGGTACTTCGTCTGGATCTTCTGGTAAAACTTCACCACTTTCTCCTCGTTCATAACTCACATACGGAACGCCATGATCTGTTTCAATACGCCCAAGGTTGCCATCGCGATCCTCTGATGAACCTTCATGGTTTCCCTTCAGAGCAGCAAGTTTCGCTTCAGAGCGATATAAATCCGCTTCCAATACTCCAGAATACCCTTTAGCACGTCCATCCGCTTCTCTCTCCGCAGCTGTCTGGAATCTTCTGATGCATCGATCATACAATAATGGATCTAAATCTGATGATTAGTGCTTATCAAGGGGTTGCGTGATAGCAAACATTAACCTGCAAGCTCCAGGTCTGGAGATGTGAAATATGACGGATGTCGGTCAAGATATATTTTACGTCTATTCTTGATCCGAATGCGTGCTGTGCGCTCGGGAGATTCTTGTGACTGTGGTTCAGGTGTGTTGGGCTCTTTGTGAGGCATGATGATGGGTTGAATTCTGTTGCTGCGAGTTAAAGGAACGATTGGAATCGAGTCTGAAGTCATGCGTAAAGGTGGCGAAGTTTGATCGCCCTATGTCAATATTGTGGTGGCTCAGCCTTTGACAACATTGATGACAATGATGACACAACAGCACCAAATTTGCAAAGCAGAACGGGAATGGTATCTTCCAACCAAATAAGTGCGTAAGAAAGATATGAACGCCCAAAGCGTAAGATTACTGTAAGTTGGGTTCGGCATTGTAAAGAGGATCCACGGAAGTGGCTCGGCTAGACCCCCTCATTCACTGAATGCGCTGGCTGCACTTAGGTTACATATATTGTATATAATAGTTACCTAGAACCTTGATACGGCTCCTGATAGATCTTGCCAGTTCACGTCTCTAAATACACATAATCTCATTTGCGAGAGTTCCCTACCAGACTACAAGATGACTTTGGCAAAGGAAGCACTCGCACCACCGTTCATAACTGTCGGAGGAATCCCCAACTTTCGTGATCTAGGCGGATATCCCACCTCCTCGGCTTCACATTCTATCCGCCAGAAGGTAGTCTATCGTTGCGCCGAACCACAGAAAGTTACCAAAGATGGAATTGCCACAATGCAAGAACTGGGAATAACCCATATCTATGATCTGAGATCCCAAAACGAGATTGAGCGCAATGAGAAAGCTGGTAGGGGAGGAATAGTAGAGTGGGAAGGCTGCCAACGTGTCTTTGCGCCTGTATTCCCAGCACAGGATTACAGCCCGGAAAAACTGGCAATCAGATATAAAGATTATGCCTCGGCTGGGACTGAAGTGAGTTGGATATTTGATACCAAGAATTCTTGCTAAAACAGCCAAAAGGGGTTTACAAGAGCATATCTGGATATCCTGAACAATGCTCCTCCATCATACAGAACCATCCTCCTCCACCTTGCCAACGAACCCTCAAAACCTTTGATTGTTCATTGCACCGCAGGGAAAGATAGAACCGGAGTCATCTGTGCTTTGATCCTTTCACTTTGCGGAGTAGAAGACGAGGTTATCGCTCATGAGTATTCTCTGACCGATTTCGGGCTCCCTTCGGAATGGAAGACAGAGGTCATCGAGCATTTGATGGACAATCCGGCAATCAAGGGTAACTATGAGGGAGCCGCCAACATGATAAGCTCCAAGTAAGTACGATATCATCATTGTATTATGTTACTAACCGGTTATCAGAGCTGAAAACATGCTTGCTACCTTGAAGATGCTCAAAGAGACGTTCGGTGGTGCGGAGGGATATGTAACAGATAAATGCGGACTTACGAAGGAAGATATAGAGAAGATTCGCAACAATTTGGTTGTCGCATCTCCAGCTGTTTATAACTAGACAGTGAGTGCCTAGATGTAGGATATCAAGCCTTAGATTATCCGTCCATTTGCTCTGTCTGTCTCCTTGTAACACATTTCGATGTGAGCTTCTGGCTGCCCCTCCACGAGCCCCCCCCTCCAGACTCTCAAGTGCACGTGCCACCCTCGCTTATTGGTCTTGAGCTTCGAAAATTAAAGAAAGTTGTAAATTTTTCATCAATGCTTCTCATGAACCCCACGATACCTGTCAACTCTGCTCACCCTCGAGAACTCCCTTTCTTTTTCTTTTTGAGTAAAGGGGTTCCATTATGAATGTGTCTACGAGATGTCCATTCATCTCTTCTTCAAGTGCGACTTGCATGAAGTCATTCCTTAATCAGGTACCTTCACGATCTTTCTCTTCAACACAACCACAAAATGCGCGAAGAGCTACAAGGCAGCGACGGCAGATGTACCAGTGGCTTTCTGCACAGGGAGAGGCTTTCAGAAACCCATTGCCCAACTCCACGAATTATATGGGTGCATACAGCCCATCAGGCCAGTTGCTAAGGGCTGCTGATGCGAGGAAAGCTGATGGTGCACCACAATCGACAGAGGATGAGACTTCGTCAAACAGAAACGCCAATCTTCCGAAAGAACAAGCTAGAGATTTAAAACCATTCACTCAGAATAGGACGTTTTTGAGCCCGTCTGTTCTGAGTGAAGAATTGAGAGAAAAGATCTGGGAGAAGATAATGCTAGATGCTCGGTCAGTTAGGGAGGTGAGTGTCGAATTTGGGGTTGACATGAGACGCGTGGGAGCTGTCGTACGGTTGAAGGAGATAGAGAAGGAATGGGCACGATCAGTGAGTCACTAAAAATTATCTTTTATGTTCATGGTCCCTCTCACTTTATGATGATTATATAAAAATCGATTAGTCTTCAAGACAACTACATGGTTACAAAATTATGCATGCGAGCCTCTCTGAAAGTTTTCTCAAATTTGTTACATTCTTTGGTAAAAGGTCTCCACGATTTCAGACTAACCGCCAACCTAGGGAAAACCATTTGCGCGACCCTATGCTGAAGCTGTCATGTCCATGGTCCCAAAAACGGAATACAATCCAAACAGTAGAACTGCCCACGAGTCGATCAACGATCTGCCTGTTCATGCAGCTACTGGACCACAGATTTTCTATCCGACTTCCGAATCCCGACATTTCACTCGTGTCGATGCTGCGAAGGTGTTTGATGAAAATCTTCTCCCTGCTGACGACCGGATACCACACCCTCAGATGGTAGAATCGCACAGGGACTTCAAAGCTGGCATGCCAATGGAGGAGCGCAATCAACGGCAACAAGAGAGACAGGAGGCAGAAGAGAAAAAGAGACAAAGCATTGCGGAGCACAAGGCAAAGAAAGAGGCATCAGTAAAGAAAATCGAATCCCACAGGTGGCAATTCAGATTTACTGAAATCAATGTGGACGATATTGGAAAGGATGGTAGAGGGCCCAAGGGAACTGGGTGGAGGTATGGAAAGCCTCTGATGGACCGAAGCAGAGGACAAGTGAAGATCCCAACGAGTGTCCAATAATTATGGCATTGGAATCTGCATTTAGAAATGTATCTTTACGGAGTTTTGGGGGTCCTTCATGGCATTAGCGGCTGTCATGCATGGTATGCATTTGTATGATATATGATGATATTCTGTACATTTAACAGAGAGTACATAGCTGAGGCTGGAGGCATTTACTTCTGCCTAGACGCGGACACAGCCGTATCATTTGGTAGATTTGGTAGGTGTAATTTTACATCAAGATCCTTCTAATCACTCGATTTGCGCGCTCTCAGATGATTTCCCATCAATCATAGAGTGAATTTTAGATCTCTATACGAAAGTATATATACTGTTATGCCTTCTTTATTTCTTTCTTCCATTTCCCAAGGTTTTTTATGTTCTTAGCGCGGTACGAAATACACTAAAGGCAAATGGCGCTAGTTCCGTTTTCAGGCATGGTGACAGATTTTCATGATTCTTATGGCTCATGATTCGCATACAAAAGGGTCCTTTATGATCCCAAAGCTCCCCAGCCGAAAAAGAACGCACCTCGACATATTTCACTTCTCCGATATCACGTGAATATCAGCACTTCAACTTTACCATCAACGTCCTGAAAACAATAACGGCAAAAACTTATTGGTCAAACTATACTGAAGTACAGAAGATATATACCTCCTAATCTCTTCTTTTTTTGCAAGTACAAATCCTTCGAGATGTCGGATAGGGAATTTTCCAGTAAGTCGAACGAATATTTAGTCTCACGTGACATATAAATCAATGGCAGTTGTCACCATGGGGGATGTAAACTTCTTGGAGGAAGTGAAAGTAGTTAGAATAAGTATTCGAACTTCTTCAACTCGGAAGTCCGCTCAGTTTCTCTCTCAGTAACACTCGACAACTCCCTTTAAATTCCTTCCAACTGTCACCAAAATGCTTATAACATATGTCAACAACACTCAAAGTACTACTTGCTTCCTTCCCCAAAACATCACCAAGAAACCTATTAAACCTCTCAAACCTCTCGCTGACGCACCTTCTTTTCCTAGGCAACGATGATCTATCTCTTCCTAAAGGTAACAACAATATTTGCTTTCCCTTCTCATAACATCCATCCATAGCCATCATTATTATCCATATCACCAATCCAATGGAGAAGGAGTGCGAATGCTTTCTGGATGCATGGGCAATACGCAAAGGATCCATCCTGAAGAACACGTACCAAAGATCCTGGAGTCACAAGCCATCCTGCTCTTTGAGCCGGAACTACATCCCAGAAAAACCAAGATCGGCGTCTTTCTACGAGGAACCTGGCTCGCCCGCTGTGTCCGACTCTTCATATTTTGGCTTCAAGGAACCTGCTCAGTTCTTCAACGATCTTGAATCATCTTTGAATCCAACTTCATATTCATACTATGAGTCACCATATTCATATCGAAAACAAACATTGTCTACCAAGACTACGGCGTTCGTTCCTCAAAGAGCATCAAGCCTAGCTTTCGACCTACCACCAACGCCAACAAGCCCAATGATATTTCCAAGGGAATTTGCTCGAGTCTCATCCAATACTTCTATGGACCCGGGGTTTTCAGCGAGTCTGGAATTTGATCGCAAGAATGGAGATCATGTTAAGAAAGTGCTGGATGACTTGAGGGTATGGTATAACGAAGTTTCTACCTCGATTCTTCAGCCGCCTCTACTGGAAAGCATATGTCCTGAGAATGATGAAAAGGCTCTGCCAATACACGATTCTTTACAGCGGAGACCCGGTTTTCGTAAACCATCACATTTAAGGCCTCTCTCGAATCATCCTCCAAAAGTTACTACTACAAAGCTACCTGATCTCACACTCCGATTGCACGACAACGGTCAGTTTGTTCTCAAGACTAATCAGCACGCCAATCCTCATGTTCGTGGTGTTCCAAATACTGTGCCTCGTACGATGATCCCTCCGACTATGAAAAATGCAACTCCTCTGTATGCTCTTGGAAGTCAGAGGAACCCACGCCCACAGCCTGGCCAGAGAGTTTCGAGTCTTCCACCATTCAGACTCTCTGAACTCAATAGTCGCTCGAAGGTTGCAGTTTCTCGTAAACCTCTTCCCAATGCTCACTTGGCATTGCCACGACCAACCAGAAAACAACAGTCGTACCAAGTGCTTCGAGATGGAGATCATGACGGCCTGCGACGCCGCATCAACACTAGTCCGGCATCGCCAATTCATCAATTCTACCCCAAGGGCACAGAATCACTACGTGGAGAAGTGCTTCAGAAACACCGAGCAGGGAGTCTTCAAACCAAGAAGATTGTTTCCAAGCGTTCGCAACTCTTTGCCGAAGCCAGATCTCTAGATCAAAGCGCAAAGGCTTTAGTTTCCGAAGCAGTCAAAACTCCACGAAAGAGTCCCCTTGTCAAGTTATCCAGCTTCGCCGACGCCAAACAAGCCAGCAAAACTGCAAATCTATCCAGCGCGGTTAAGGAACCATATACGAGAGTGCGAAGCCAACTAGGCGACCGAAGTCTTGTTGGAAAAGCTGCCCTCATTCAAACAAACCTCAAACACATGTTGCCATGGGAGGTCTCAGAATATCTCTTCATTGCCTCGCAGCTAGATGGTGCTGGTGATGAGTATATCGGATTTGGCGACATTCCATCCTCTGCAGCAACCGTTCGGTCTACCTCGCCGATTCTTAGTCAGTGTGCTACAATCCAACACACGGATGATTCTGGCTCCGAAGCACCTGCGTGTTCAGAGGAAGCTCCACGTGCTCACGATCAGAAGCAAAATACACATTAGAAAACTCGGTCCGCAGTCGTCACTTCCTCTCCTCCATCTCCTTTCTCCTAGACGTTAGATGGACGTCCCACAATCAATTTCCACCCCTCCACCCGTTTCCTTTCCTCGTTATACTCTCAATCCCGCTTCCACAAGTCCCTTTCACTAACAATCCCTCCCACCATCTAGCCACAGTCCAAAAAATCGTAACCGAGATCCTCCCCGCTTCATCGGGTCTCGCGTTCGGCAAAGACGCCCGCGACCTCCTCATCGAATGCTGCGTCGAGTTCATCACGCTCATCTCCAGCGAGGCAAACGAGATTTCAGAAAAGGAGAGTAAAAAGACGATTGCATGTGAGCATATCACAAAGGCTCTGGAACAGCTGGGTTTTGGGGAGTATGTGCAGGATATTATGGAGGTGGCGAGTGAGCATAAGGAGCAGTTGAAGGTGGGTTGTGTTCTTCTGTTTTGCTTCGTTTCTTCTTCTTTCTTCTGAGGGGAAATGTGTGGTTTGCAGGCGGTGGGTGGTAGTTCGAGGGCGAGAAACCGAAAGAAGCAGTGAAGCTGAATAGTGACTTCAATACTGGGCTGCAAAGGATGGAGTCAAGGCAAAGCGAAGGAGAAGAAAGCGAAAAACATGCTAACCAAAACCTTCAACAGGGCCGAGAAAAGAAAGCAAATAAACTCGAGCAATCCGGTCTCTCCACCGAACAACTACTAGCGATGCAAGAAGAAGCTTTCAGGGACGCGGCTCAACGTCATGGTTAATCCCTTCTCATAGCAATCTTCTTCATAGACGGCTGAGCTCGGTGGAACGCAGGGAAAGGAAAGGGTTACGGAGTTTAGTGCGTTATTGCTGTTGCTGTTGTTTTTCTTTGCTTTTATGGACCCGTTATTTGCCTGGTAAGGGTTTGAACTGAGCTGAGCTGAGATAGGCTGGGTTGAAGTCACTTTGCATACATGGTTGGAGTGTGGGGTGGGGCGGGTTGAGGGGCGTCTTTTTCTTCTTCTCTTCTTCGGTTCGCTGTTCTTCTTTCTCTGTTTCGGGGAGGAGAAGATATTGCATGGAACTGTTTGCTGTTTCTCTTTCTCTCGCCAAAAACTCATCGGTGATGTGGTGGTTCGCAGTGGCTACTTGGTTGGGTTGGTTGGTGTAGTTAGAAGTTGCTGCTTGGTGAGCAGTGGGGTGCTGAGGGGTGGGAAGGAAAAGGATAGAAAAATAAGAGATAAGAAAATGAAAAGAAATGATGATCAAAAGGAGATGCAAACAGAAATGAAAATGGAAAGAGTACACTGCGTTCTGCTTCGTATTCCCCTCACAACGAGTCAAAGAGCGTTTATCCTCACAGACGCGCAGTCCAATTCATATATTCACTTTCATCTTCATTGGGCAGCCGATCTATCGGTCTATCGTAAAAAAATACCTCCCTTTCTTTCTTTGGGCTAGAAGTATATAGTATGTACCAAAGAAGAGAGAAGAGTTTGCCGAGAAGGGGAAATTCAGTGATGAATGATAAATAACTATTGGTCTTTGATTTACTTCATTCTCTGCTCTATCTATTTATATCGCAATGCTTTATTTTTCTCGTTCGCTCGTTCGTCCATAAATTCATATACAAGAATCTCATCCCGTCTCATCTCGTCATGCACCTACCGGCTTCTCTCTCCTTTGAGGAAACTATCTTTCCTTCCATATAGCACAGTATCTCCCTTTCTTCCCTTCCCTTCCCCTCCTCTGCCCCTCTCTACCCTACATAGCAAAAACCTACGTCTCCCCAAAGACAAAAACCCCCTTGCCCCCCCTAAACCCCTGCAACGTCCCCCCCACCTTCTCCTTCAACACCCCCTCCTCCGTCCCCCACTCCCAAACCATCTCCTCCACCGGCACATCTCTAAACTCCCCCCCACGTATCATATCCAACACCCCCTCCACCGTCGCCTTCTTCTCCTCCGGATGCCGCTCACTCCATCTACTCACCCAAAACCCGCAAAACTTGATATCCTTGAATATCAGCGCCGCGGCGGGTATCTCCAACGGTTTCTTCGCCATCGCTCCATACGTAATCAGCGACGCCTCGGGGCTCAACTGTTTAATCAATGCTGTTGCCGCTTTTCCCCCCACGCAATTCAATCCCAATTTTACATTCTCCCTGCCGCCGTTCGTCCACTCTTTAACCTGGTCTCGGAACTCCCGCGCCAGGAGCTCGCTCTCAGTAACTACTTTCGTAGCACCCAAATCCAGTAACTCCCTCCGCATCTTCTCCGTCTCATCTTTATCTTCCCGATCCCGAATCACCGAAATGCTCTTATACCCCCACTTCCTCCCCAACTGAATCGCCGCCCTCCCCACCCCGCTATTCCCTCCATTCTGAATAAACCAGTCTCCTTTTTCCGCATCCAGCTTCTCGAAATCCACAAGCATGCGCCAGGCTGTGACTGGATTGACGCTCACGGTGCCGACCTGTACGGGGGTGAGGTTTTCCTTGTTTTCGATTTTCAAGACGTCCGAGGGAGTGGCGAGGGCGTGGGTGCGCCAGGTCCCGAAGTTGGTGCTGCGCATTATTACCCAGTCGCCTTTTTGGAGGTGGGAGGGCACGGAGGAACCGACGGAGAGGATCTCGAAACAGCCTTCGTTGCCAGCGACGGCGGAGGGGGAGGAGGTTCCTAGAAGGGGTGTGAAGGGTGGTTTGGAGGGGTAGACGCCTTGGATTTGGTTTATGTCGGCGGGGTTGATGGGGGCGGCGAGGGCGCGGAGGAGGAGGGAGGAGTGGGGGAGAGAGGGTGAGATGGAGTGGTTGTGGAGGCTGGGGGAGGGGGGTGTTAGCTATTTTATTCTGTTCTCTTATTCCGCAAAATATAACAAGAAAGAAAGAAAGAAAACCCTCCATAAAGACACCATTTAAACCCCCCAATCCAGTCCCCAATCTCCTCAAAACCAGCGACAAGTATCACCAACTCCAAACCCCACTCAAAACAAAAGAAATCTCAACTCACGAAAGCACCTCCCCCGGCTCCCCATACTTCGAATACACCAGCGCCTTCGCCTGCGTATACCCATACGGCCCCGACTTGAACCTCCTCTGTACAACCGGCTGTGTCCTCAGTACCCCTCTCAGTGCCGACGTCGAGCTTCTCGAAGCAATTTCCCGCGCGCAATTGAGCTGTAGAGGGAGAGCCATGTTGATTGACCTCCTTCGAATCGAACCGCTAAGGTTAATGTTTTCTTCTTCTTCCTGCGCGCTCCGTTCCAGCTACCTCATCTAGTATCTCTCGTTTTCCTTTCCTCAATTCGTCTGTTCTTCGTTCAATTCGTCTGTTCCTTTCCCTTCAAATTCTCAATCCGTCTGTTCATTGCAGATAAAAAGCTCCAAAGCTCCAAAGCTCAACCTTAGCACACATGACATCAGACCAAACAGCCGAACTGGTACCGAGCTTTTCCGTTCCCCCAGCCCAGTGCCGAACCCAAGGCTACAAGGGTGCCCACTGCCCAGCAAGCCACGAAGAGCCCCCAAAAGACCCCGAAACTTGGCTGGAGTGGTGAGTGGTGTATGTAGCACGTGGCTTTTAGCTACAGTTACAGTTTAACTTAGTTACCAGTTTCAAGAACCCCCTATATTTTCTTTTTCCGTTTTCCCTAATCCAGGTTTGTAGTTTTAAATGTATATAATTCGCTGCCTTCCAAGTTCCAACGCCGTTTCAGATCCTTCTACCGCCGTTCCAAAGATTCGGATTCTTCAACTACCGGCAGATGGGACGTTTTAGTTGCTTCACATACATTACATTGCAGTAGGTAGGCAGGGACCCTTATTCTATGACTTCAGCAATGGAAATTGGGATGGGATGGGATGGGGAAATTGCATGCGTGTGTGCGTGGGTGATAAGATAAGATAGATAGGGGACGTGGAATTTTCTAGTTGAATTGAATTGGGTTGAATTGGGTTGAATTCAGATGGGATTGTGATATACTGTAAGCTACTCTAGGGAGGAACAAATAGTAGTTTCGAATTATTGTCACATTATAGGTTGAGGATATCTCACAGTATATAAGTTACAGTATGTACAGGTACATAGATAGATATCTGAATAGCAACACACTACAATACATACAACACAAACAACCCCATCAAGCAAGCAACGCAAAGAGGTATTTCTCATTCAAAAAGCTAGCACGACTAATAAAAGCAAAAAACAATATGGATATTTAACTAAGTAACATACATACCCCAAGCCCTTTGATAGCAATGGAGCAGAAGAAGAGAATAAGCTCAAGAAAGAAAGAAAGAAAGAAAATAACCAACTATCATGGCAACTACATAACAAGAAGCCAGATCAAACCAAACCAAAGCGGACCATGCCATTACAAAAATGCTAATATTTTGGTTCTTCGAAGCGAATAGAATAGAATAGAATAGAGTAACAACAACGATGATGGTATGCTTGCTGCTGCTGTGGTCCAAGACCGACGGACAGGCAAACCCCAGACGATGATGGTAAATGAAATGTAAAAGAAAAAGAACCGCCCGAGATATCATAAAAAGGGTGAGGCGCCGTTGCCCAATGAGAAAAAACAAATGAAAAATATGGTAGCATTTTTGGTTCCCATGTCGTGAGATTCAATTCGATTTGATCTCAACACGATATTCTCTCTTCCCGAGTCTTGGCCTCTGTCACGACAGACGATGTAGACTGTCTGTCTGTCTTTCCCCTGCTTCCCCAATTGTAGTGGTATCAGCTCGTTGAATCATGCCCTTCTTGTAGCAACAGCGACAGCAACAAACCCAAAGCACATTTGTATTAATTATATATCTCATCCTCTCCTCTCCACCACTCCCCCATCCACAGCCACAGATCAGTAATCCATCCATTTCTCCAGCCCACCCATTACGAGATATTCTTAAACATCTCATCACCCCCCAAACTACCCTGATCATCATCCGCAATCTTCGCCTTCAACTGATTCAACTCCGGCAACTTCGGCGGCGGCGGGCCCATCGGTCTCCGATCCTCATTCACCTTTGCGCTCTCCTGCAGAACCGGCGAAGTCTGCGTCGGCATCTGCATCTGCGCCATTGTCTTACTGTCATACATCACGCTCGCCCTCTTCGACGCATTACTACTACTGCTCCCAAACCCTCGAAACCAGCTTCCGCTCTTGCGCTTCATGATGCTGGGCTTGGTGCTCAGGAAGCTGGACGGGCTGTCCGGACGGCCCATCTTGGAGAGGTCCTCATTCGAAGTGTTCGTTGCGCCGTTGCCATTTGTGTAATTGTTATTGAGTGATTTCCGCGACAGGAATTTGCGAATGCTGTTCGGGCGGGTGGGAGAGTTAGGATTGTGCTGATTGGCGTCGGATGGCGTGCGGAGACGTAGTGGTGTCGGTTTCTCGTTGTTCGCGGGAGGTTGTGAATGCGAGGTCGAGGTCGAGGTCGAGTTCACTCCGTTTGTTTTCGCGGCATGGGTCTCGGATTGTCTGGTTGCGGGCGTGGGGACGCTCTCGGGAGGGGTGATTTGAGGGACGGGATTGGGAGTCGAAGGCACGGCGGTGGTGGCAGGTTCTGGTTTGCGGGTTTCTTCAATTGGGGAGTCTGGAGGCGGCGGGATATCGGTTCCGTCTGTAAGATTGAAGTTTATGGGTGCGAGAGCAGGAAGTTCAAATCGCCCATTGGGCTTGCCATTCATAGGCATTGCTTTTCCGAGTATCGTTTGTTTGCTTCTTTTCGTAGAATTCTCCGTAGATTGATGCGTCGCCGAGTTTTTCGTGTGCTCGTAAGATTTCTTATTTCTTTGACCGAGAGCTGCTGCACTTGGGACTCCCGGTAAACAAATGATTCGAAGAGATGCTACTTGGCTCGAGCTTTGTGATTGCCTATTCGGGAATTTCTCTCAACGGAAGAAACCAATATGTTGGTAATATTAAGAAGTATTAAGAAGTGATGAATGAAATGCACGTATGGAGAGAATTGTTTTGATTTCTCGTCACTACGTGTATGGCAAAGTAGAGAAAAGAAGAAGAAGAAAACTATTGAATTCTTCAGAGTAATAAACTCCACCACAACTAGACAGATATCGACGAATCACCAATGCAGATGAAATACGAGTCTGAGTTGAGTGAAAGTCCCTTATCTTCCACTTAGAAACGAACACTGGGATGGATACCTCAGAATATAGGAAACAGATGAAGGAGATCAACTTCGCTGATTGAATCGCATCACAGGCGCGAAAAACGTTCGGTCTTTCGTTAGTCCAGGTACGTTCGGGTCCGCCATTTGTTGTTGATGGGTGGTTGGACAAGAAAAGCTTGACAAAAGGTGTGGAGAATGAATGAAGCCAATGAAATGGACAAAATCAAGAACGAAAGACTGTCTGCATTTCCAAGATGTTGTGTATCTTTGGTACCAGATATCGTGAGAAGCATGCGAACTACGTACTTAAGAAGCGTGTCGTCCTTCGTGGCGTACCTGGTCCAATGAATGATAAAACCTAGCCGTCTGAAGTCAGACTCCCCATACTAGTTCCCCGCGCCAGCAGTACTGAGTTTCTCGGGCTTACGAAGATAAACATCTACCCCTCCATCGGAGGTTCTCAAACAAAGGGGAGCAATACAAGTCTAGATATCCACCTAGACCTACAGATAGTACCAACAGGTACAGCATAGCATGTATGCACATCAACTTCAAACCCCAGCCAATGAAAGCTGTTAGCTTCCGAGAACTAATGCAGTCTAGACAGCCCGTCTCTATTTCCAAAAGTCACAAAAGTGGACGGTAGGACATGAGTCTACCTCGTCGCTTTTCCTATTCGAGCTTCATTTGCCAGTTGGGATAGCTTCGTGCTTGTTTGTCATACCTGGTCCCCGGATGACTCACGTTCCACTCCCCTTTATTAGTCTCGCTTGAATCTCGACACTGGGCATATACTCGCTTTCACTTCTACGCATCGACTGCAATACTGTCACGAGTTCATTGCAAAATGTCGGATTCTTCTACTCCTTCGAAGACTGTGCAGTCATTATCGACCGCGGATCTTTATAATCGATGGGCATCCAAATATGATACAGATGGCAATCCACTCCAAGCCTTGGATTCCAGACTGATGCCTACACTCATAACGGCCCTCATGGGAAATTTATCTAAGGATGTCTCTCGAGATCTCACTGTCACCGAATTAGGGTGTGGAACAGGGAGGAACACTGTTCTTTTCCTTCGTTCACCCCTAGCAGAACGCATATCTCAGATCTACGCCCTAGATCTTTCCCACGCCATGCTAGATATTGCTCGATCCTACTGCTCCTCCATCATCGCAGCTAATCCTGGAGCGACCCCCAAACTGGAGTTCTATGAGTTCAACGCCATGAAGCCCGAAGCGACACCTGAAATCACACGCCTTGTTCAAGGGAAAGCAGATATCGTATTGAGCACCTTAGTCCTTGAGCATCTTCCCCTTTCCCAGTTCTTCTCCGCGGTAACCATGCTCCTCAAATCTGACGAGGGAAGCGGAGCAGGAAAGGTGTTGATCACGAACATGCATGCCGAGATGGGAAGATTGTCGCAAGCTGGATTCGACGATGAAGTTGAAGGAAAGCCGATCAAGATCAGAGGGGAGAGCTTTGTGTACGAGATCCAGGAGGTTATTGAGGAGGGTCGGTTGTGGGGCTTCGAGGTGGTCAATGAGGTGATGGAAAAAGCTGTTGAGGAAGGTGACGTTGATGAGGGAGGAAATGGGTTGAGGTTGGGAAATAGAGGAAGAAAGTGGGTGGGTAAAAAGATGTGGTTCGGGATGGTAATGGAGAGGAAAAGGGAAAAGATATGAATTTGATAATGAGTTGTGTAATTTTACAACGATATTCGTTTATATACTGTAGAGTTCTAATAGATGGCAATCGCGTGGTTTGCCCCTTCTATCTAGTTAAACCTACTATAGCTCCTGATTCGATCAACGTAGCAGACACATCTAGCTGTCATCTAGCTGTCATCTCCCAATAGGGTATAAAGAGATGCGTCCAATGAGAAAGATCTCGGCTCATTAGATGATGAAGCTCAAATCCGAACCAAAAGCCAGGGCAGGCTACAGCATCTCTTGTGTGATATCCTAATATACACGTACTTTTGAGTCTTTTCGCCTGCTCTATTGCTCCATTGCATCCAGAGATCCCGGCATCTTGCCATATGAATCTTGGTTGGATCAATCTGACTGCTCGTGAGATCCAGCTAGGTATTCAGCCCTGGAACTAGAGAATTTCGCTATGTTCTCCTTCAGATTACGGTTTCTGAATGCTCGCTCTCTATCGTATACCTCCTGTGGAGTAGCGCCTCCTGCCGCTAATTCGACTAGCTGATCATGTTGCCAAAGGTGAAGCGGCGCATGATACTTCAGATCGTTTTGATCGCATAGATGTTGTATCATGGATCCCACTTGCAGAACATGAATGTCATCCGAGTACTGCCCAATGATCTGAATGCCGACACTTGGAACCCTATGTCTGCTGCGGAGTATGGGTGGCAGCTCGACTGGTATACTTACGGCAGGTAGGCCAGCAAGACTGGCGGGAACTGTAAACACATCACTTAGGTAATTTTCAACGCCACTCTGCTTTTGTTCAACTTGAGAGATTTTCGGAGGTAGTGTTGGTGCCGTGGGACAGATAATAAAGTCCACTTGTTTAGGACCTAATTTATCCTCAAGTGGAACGTGTTCGCTAATGTCGCTGAGATCAAATTGTTCTTTGGTACGAAGATAATTTGGCATAGCAAACACCCTATCAAAATCTCTTTGAACTAATCGTCGAACTTTCTGAGCCTTGATGAAATAGTTGTCCATTGCTCCTGAACTTAAAGTGTAAGATCCCACAAGAATGCGCTTTCTTACTTCCGCACCAAAACCTGCGCTTCTAGTCCCGGAATAAAGAGCATTGCCTCCAGGTGCATCGCGACCAGCACTTCGAGTTCCATATCGCACTCCGTCGTACTTTGCGAGATTTGATGCCGCTTCAGCTGCTGCAATTACATAATATGCACTGAGAGCGTGCTTCGTGTGTGGGAGTGATATCGGCACAATGCTGCACCCCCGATCTTGTAGAATTCCTAAGACTTTGTGCCACGCCCAATGAACCTCCAAATCTAGCTCAGCAACATTATATTCAGCAGGCACTCCTATCTTCAACTCGTGCAGATGACGGAGGTCGTGTGGATTGAATTTCTTCATTCGTAGCTGTAAGTCTCTCCGCTTGAGATGGATGCGGTTACGACTGAGTGGTGAAAGGTTCGTCGGATCTCGAGCATCATGCCCTGATATGGCAGGAAAGGAATCAAGAATCTGTAAGGCCGTATGGGCTATTACCCCCACGGTATCTAGAGAGTTTGCGTATGGTACCACGCCGTAACGGGACACTAGCCCATAGGAAGGCTTGAACCCTGTGGTGCCTGTGAAAGCAGCAGGTAGCCTCACAGACCCTCCAGTATCCGTCCCAAGAGCAAGTTTTGCCTCATTTATTGCTACGGCCACGGCGCTTCCACCAGAGCTTCCACCGGCCGAAACTGTGTGTTTGGGTTGAGGCATTCGTACGGGGCCCACAGGTGTTCTTGTTGAGTGCGAACCCATACCGAATTCGTCCATGTTCGTCTTGCCTTCTATGTGGCAAGCGCCCTCTTTGAGTAGAGCAGCCATAGTGGAATCGAATGGGCTTCGGTAGCCCTTGAGCGCATCTGAGGCGCATGTTGTCGTCTCCGAAAGTGAGGCAATGTTATCTTTGAGGGCGATACTAGGTCTTAGACTTTTGGGTACTAGCCGACCACCAGCCACTTTGAAGATGTTAGCATATGGAGATAAATAGAATCATGCACCGTATACCTTCGTTGCCTCCAATGGGCTTGTCTGGTATCCATGGGTCGGGGTTTCTTGACAGGAACACATTTGTTCCCTTCACCTCATGAACTGCTTCTATTTTTTTCTTTACGGACTCAAACCAATGACGAGCTGTCGGCGCGTGACGCCAACTCGTAGTTGGCTTCCCCATTACATCTAGACAGTGTATTCTTTATATTGCGTGCATAATACTGTCGAGGACGATTGTTGTGGATACAATCGCATATCTAAATTATTTCGCTGCTGTATCGTGCGGCCGCAATGATATCGGTAGAACCTTTCGCCGATCCCTTAGAGCTCGAGCTTCCACTTCCCCAAGCTCCCCGCCACATGATTACTGCGGATGCGCCTGGGTGCAGCAAGCTCCTGAAACATTGAATCACATTTAGAGCGCCTATAAGCCGGACCTCACCGGCACATGGTTGTTTGTTGTTGTTGCTATTGTTTCTGTTGTGCAGCATTTCTGCCATTAAAGTATACTCTTTTCAATGATTGAATGATTAAACATTTCTGTTATTCGTCACCGGAGAGATAAATATGGCGAAGCTATTAGTGACATGCGTTGGTCTCCTCTCATCGCTCGCAGCCGGAGCGCAACCATCTGCGCCGGAACCTGTAGCTGCGCCGATGAGAGCTCTGCCATGGGGCCAACTGAACTTTTTGCAAACTACGGATACCCATGGCTGGCATGCAGGCCATCTTCAAGAGTAGGTTCAAATGCAGTTGGCCAGTGACAAAGGACTAATATGAATGTTAGGCCACAATATTCCGCGGATTGGGGGGACTATATATCGTTTGCAGAACAGATGAAGAAACAGGCCGATGATAAAGGAGTTGATATACTTCTCATTGATACGGGAGATCGAATAGAAGGAAATGGATTATACGACGCATCGACCCCCAAAGGGCAGTTCACTTACGACATCTTCAAAGAACAAGACATCGATATCCTTTCTACCGGAAACCATGAATTATACCAAGCAGATGCAGCTGCGCGCGAATATGATCTCACCGTACCGAATTTCAAAGGAAACTATATTGCATCCAACCTCGACTACATAAATCCAAAGACCGGGGAGCAGATACCTATGGCGCGACGATATCGAACGTTTACCACCAAGAACCAAGGCATCAAAGTGGTCGCATTTGGGTTCTTGTTTGATTTCAAGGGAAATGCCAACAATACAGTTGTTCAAGAGGTTGAGAAAACTATCAAAGAAGAGTGGTTCCAGCAAGCAATTCGGGAGGATGCAGATATATTTGTGGTTGTGGGCCATGTTACCTTGAAAGGGCCCGAATACAATGCTATCTACAAGGCAATAAGGACGCAAAACTGGGATACCCCAGTTCAGTTCTTCGGCGGACATAGTCACATTCGAGACTTTGCTAAATATGATTCCAAAGCATTTGGGTTGCAAAGCGGAAGATATATGGAGACGATTGGATGGATGGCAATCGATGGCATCCAAAAAGGGGGGAAGCGTAAGAACACAGAGAACGATGGAGAGCGCGCCAGTATGTCTTTTAAACGAAGATATATTGACAACAACCTGTTCGGATACCATTTCCACACCGGCTTGAATGAATCAACATTCCCCACCGAGCATGGCAAGAACGTATCTGCTACCATCCAGAAAGCAAGGAAGTCATTGAACTTAGATCACAGCTACGGTTGCGCTCCCAAAGACCTCTGGCTAAGCCGAGTACCGTACCCCAGCCCAGACAGTCTCTTCACCTGGCTCGGCAACGAAGTAATGCCCGAAATCCTCGTCCATCCCGAACGCAAAAACGTCCCCCGAATCGGCATGACCAACACGGGCGCAATGCGCTTCGACATATTTAAAGGCCCCTTCACCATCGACACCACCTACATCATATCCCCCTTCGTCAGCAAATTCCTCTACATCCAAGACGTACCATTCGCCGCAGCCGAAAAGGTCCTCAAGCTCCTCAACAGCGGCGGACCAGTCTTTTCCACGTCAGGGCTTGATCTCAATCATCTCTCCCCACCTGAACATATTTCCATTCACACAGATATCCTCGCTCCTGCTCTCCCAGAATTCGACATCCCCTCTCATTCAGGACCCGCAGGAGCGCAATCCCCTCTCCTCTCCACTTCAACTGCCAAACCGGACCTCATCCCCGGCTACACCACAACCGACGACGCGGGCTCGGACGGCGACGATACCATCCACACGCCAATCAATTTCTACCGCGTACCTAACTGCATTGAAGCGCGCATCGATTTCCCTACCACGTCCGCGGATCCGGAAACTGTAGATTTGGTTTTCGTCGATTTTATTAAGCCGTGGGTGTTGGTTGCGTTGCGGTTCTCGGGGGAGGAGTATGAGGAGGGGGATGTGAGGGCGTATAGGAATGAGACGTTGACGGAGTTGATGGCGGGGTGGATTGGGAGGAATTGGGGGAGGGATTGTTAGGTTGGGTTGGGTTGTTATTACATAGATTTGGCGTTACATGGGTGGATGGATGGATGAACAGGTCATATTAGATTGATACTCGGATTGGCATATTTTCATTTCGGCATGGGATAGACTGGGATCAATCTACATAAGGCATGAGGTATATATCATTGAGGTGTAAGATCACGTTTTAATACTATCGTTGTTTTTCTATACCTCCCGTCCAATTACTCAAGATCCACTGGCAGGAACTGGTATCCAGAATCTATCTACTCTAACCATACCCCTATACATCTACCTGACTCCCCCTTTTAAAAAACCTCAATCAAACCCTCCCAACCCATCTCAATCCCTCAACCTCCCCAACCCAACCCCATCCCACAACGGCAACATAAAACTCTCAATCCTCTTCTCCCCCACAAACGCATCGTTGAACTCCTTTAACGCATTCAAATCCCCCTCTTTCCACGTACTCTCCGCGGTCCGCTTGGCCCACGGGTTGGCGGCGCTGCTGTCGGCTACCAGACCCCGGCGCAGGAGGTTGTCGGCTATGATGAGGCCGCCGGGGCGGAGGAGCCGGGGGTGGGAGCCGGGGTAGGAGAGGGAGGGGACGTTGATGGGGTAGGAGTTTGGGGGGGAGAGGGAGAGGATTAGGGAGAGGTAGGCGGGGTAGGAGGATTTGTCCGCATCGATGAAGATTAGGTCGTAGGGTTGGTGGAGGTGGTGGATTAGGGTGCGGATTCTGGGGTGGGGTGAGTGGTTGGGTTTTTGACTGGGAAGGAAGGGAAGGGAAGGACTGGGGTAAGGGATGAAAGGGGATTGGGAGATTGGACGTACGATTCTTGCGCATCCCCAACGAGGATCTCGATATTGTTGATGTTGTTTTTGGCGAAGGCTTCGGTGGCGAGTTGGGCGTATTCGGGGGAGAATTCGAGACCGGTTACGTGCCCTGAGGGACCGACTGCTGAGGCCCACTGCCGGGGGTGGGTGTTAGAATGATGGAGGAGTGGAGTGGAGGGCGAGAAGGAGGGGGGAAAGGGGAAGAGGAGAGGAGAGAGGGAAAGAGGGGAAGAGGGGAAGAGGCGAGCGTACACCCATGGTGGAGTAGCCTATGAAGGTACCGATTTCGAGGACTGTGAATTTGGTCAGTATGGTTTAGTCTTGGAGGGTTTGCGATAAGAGGTGGAAACATGAAAATTAGAGACACATTGTGAGATGGAAGCTTCTTAGCCAACAAGAATAGATCACCAGAAGAGGGGAGAGACATTTCTCCAGTAGAAAGTCTAGGCATTCAACCACTGCAGTGCGAATACCAACATTGTTGTTTATTCACAAGTCCAATATTGTTTCCCCTCCCTCCATGGCAACATAGCAGTTGGGAGAGATCACATATATTCACATCTCCACTAACAACTCCTCCAAACCTCTCCCAAATCGTAGACCGACAGGTCACTCCATTTCCCTTCCTGTAAAGCAGAATCCAGCCATGGAGACCACAATTGTCACTTCTCAGGAGTGGCGTCACTTTTGGATTCACACTTCCCCAACACTACACCCACACAACAACAAATATACTCATCAACTCAACAAAACAAGAAAACACACACCTCTCTTAGCACCCATAACCTTCGCCATGAAGATCTGAAACTGCGCCTGCTGATTCGAAATCATATAATTGGCCCTCTCATGTTTCCCGCCTTCAGCATGATACTCTATGAGATGCTGTGGTAAGGGGGTCGAATGCGCGTATGCGTAATCGGTGACTTTTTGAGCGACTTCTTCGTTGGGGTAGAGGGGAGTTTCGTTAGAGAACATGTTTGGGGAGGGGTTGTGATTGTATGGAAATGAGATGGGATGATAGGTGTAAATACGGGAATGATAGGGGGTTTCGTGAGAAGTATTATATTGCTGTGTATAACAAGAATATATCGCAAAGAGCAAGAAATCACCACCAAGACTCAAATCCAGGAGGAGAACAAGTGGGATATAAATACTTGGCACGATGTGATAACAAAGACGTTCCTATTTCGGGGCCTCGGGAAATATAAAAAGATACGTAATTTGCGGGCGGCATCAGTTCATTGCAGTCACTTGATGCGGGGCAGCTTTGAGCTTTGAATCACCTGCACACAGCTATAGAAGTAGAAGCTCTAGAAGCACAACCAGACACCGAACACAGGGATAGCGATCTGGCTTCATGGAACGCCATCTGATTGGCTGTTGGGAGTAGAAGCTGGTCGGTGAAGTACAGTACAAACGTACAAACGTACAGTAGTAGACCGCCGAGACCACCTGCTGTACGGTAAAGTCTAAGCGACTGCCCTGCGCTGTCGCGCGACTATAGGACATACAACGCCAAAGCCTCCTTCTAACCAACCAACATAAAAGGAGGGAGAACAAGTAAGATATTGTTTATTCTTTCCTTTCTTCTTTACAAACTTCGATTCTTTTCTGTTGTTAGTAGATTGTTTGATTCTCTTCTTACAGACAACTTTGTCAATTCAACAAAATGACTACAAGGTAAGTAATTGAATACTCCTCATATCTCATATACCGCTTGATGCTCACCGTCTTGATATAGATATCGAGTTGAATGTATGTTTGTATCTCATCTCCTCAACAACATTCGGCGATTAATCATATCCAGATGCTCTCAAAACCCATCGTCGAGATCAATTTATAGGTAGAGTCCCTAAAATCCCTTTCCAATTGCTGTCCTTTTGATTCCTGCTCCCTCACATGTGTTCTTACCTCCTGAAACCACGAAAGTTGCATTTCCATTCAGATAACTAGCAATTACTACAAACACAAGATACTGTAACTAACAAACAAAAAATCACAGAATGGATCAAAGGTCTCCTCGCAGTCCCTTTCGTCCTCCATTCCCAACCAACCGGAGTCTTCGAATCCCGCAATGGCTCAATCGGTGACATGGCCGAAATCGCCCATCGTCGCTATGTAGAAATCATGCAAGATGTGGAAGACATGATCGACGACCACAGTAAGCCTCCAAAAACTTCTCACCCAAATTACCCATCCCATCCTCTCCCGTCACACACGCACCCAGCTGACCATCCCCAGTTGCCCATCAAAAAGTCGGTCTTGGCGGCCAATCCAAGCTGAAGCTGCTAGTCCCCAGCATCGGAACCTTCTTCACGCGTCTCCCACTCGCGGATGCGTTCCGGTATCAGGATAAGAAGAGATTTATTTCGTCGAGAAGATTCGTGCCGCCTTCTTTTAATGATATTAGGTTGATTCTGAATACGGCTCAGTTGATGGGTGTTATGGCTGAGGGGCCGGTGGAGTTGGCGACGTTTGATGGTGATGTTACTTTGTGAGTTTTCTTCCTTTTCTTTTCTTGCGATATGTCCAAATCCGGAATACAATAAAAGGGCAAAGCTGATATTTTCAGATATGATGACGGCAAGAGTCTCGAGCCTACAAACCCCGTGATTGAGAGAATAATCAGTAAATCAACCCGAAATCCAGGTCCAAACATGAACCAAAATAACTCACAATTCTATAGATCTTATGAGCCATGGCACGAAAATTGGTATTGTAACTGCAGCGGGATATACCGAGGCTGAAAAGTACTATGGGAGATTGCATGGGCTGCTGGAAGCTATCAAGGATTCTACGATTCTTACTCCAGAGCAGAAACTTAATCTTGTTGTAATGGGTAAGTCAGCATAACCACTATCCCCTCCATCCCCCACCCCTCCGCCCAGTCCTAGCTAACCCTCCCCAGGCGGTGAATCCAACTTCCTCTTCACCTTCTCCCCCACCACCCCCTCCCTACTCACCCCCCTCCCCCGGCGCACCTGGATCCTCCCCAGCATGTCCACCTGGACGCAGCCCACCATCACGCGCCTCCTCGACCTCGCGGAATCCTCCCTCCGAGAATGCATCACCCTGCTCTCCCTCCCCGCCACCATCCTCCGCAAAGAGCGCGCGGTAGGCCTAATCCCCTCCACCCCCAACCTGCGCCTCCCCCGCGAATCCCTCGAAGAAACCGTGCTCGTCGTGCAGAAAAAACTCGAAATGTCCGATGTCGGGCGTGCTTTGCCGTTTTGTGCGTTTAATGGGGGGAACGACGTGTTTGTGGATATTGGGGATAAAAGCTGGGGGGTGTTGGTTTGTCAGAAATTCTTGGCGGGGGAGAGCGGTGGGGATATTAGAGGGGAAAGAACACTCCATGTAGGAGATCAGTTTTTGAGTGCGGGGAGTAATGATTTTAAGGCGAGGGTGGTGGGGACGACGGCGTGGATTGCGAGTCCAGCGGAGACGGTGGAGTTGTTGGATGAGTTGGGGGAGTTGATTGCGGGGAGGAAGGGGGCGTGGGTAACGGAAGGAGGGAGGGGAGGGGGGGGAAAGTTACTATAGTTTGGTTGGGGGTTGGTTGTATTATTGTTATTCCCATAATTATTACCATGAATGAATGAACGAGATATTTTGCAATATTTGCTCCAAGAAAGATTGATATCAGTGTTTTTCCGCGTCAAAATTGGGATACAGTATGTCTCACAATCGCATCACTCTCAAACGCCCTAATCTAGTCTTCATATCTTAACTTTTACTTAAATTGACCCTATTCATCCTATCCCTATCCCTGCAACCTATCTCTCTATCTCCCTATCCCATCTACATACCCCGCACCCACCATCCCATACACCTCACCCCTTAATCAACCCCCTCTTAGCATCCTTCGCCTTCCACCCCACCAACGGCGGTTCCGGCCTAGGCACATCCGGCCTCCCGCTCAAAATATCCACAATATGCTTCAAATCAATCCAGAACTCATCCTTGGGTCTCCTATTCGGCCAATCCGACTCCTCTTTTTCAACCTGCTCCATAGCCGAAAACACCACCTGCGCGCCCTTAATTCCAATAACCGTCGAGCTCTGCGGATCTTCAACGATTTTCTTATCCGAGCGGTCCTCGTACCGCTCCAAATGCTCAATACATTTGATAGCCAGACGCACCGCTCTTGTGCGGTCCATAGGTGAGGGAGTGCCGCCCTGCTGGACGTGTCCTGGGATAGAGTCTCTCGTTTCGAAGCGATCGTGGGCTTCTTCGCGGATGATGTCGGCGATGAGTTTGGCGTTGTAGACTTTGGAGGCTTTTTCGTTGATGAGGATGAGCCGGCCGGCGCGGGATTGGCCCGAGTCGCGCTCAAAGACTTGGCGGAGATGCTTGATGTCTGCGGCAAGCATGTCGATGCTGACGCCTTCTTCGGGGGTGTAGACGGCGGAGGCGCCGACGGCGAGACCGGCGAGGGTGGCGACGTAGCCGGAGCGGCCACCTTGGGTTTCGATGACGAAGACACGGCGACGGGAGGCGGATGCGGATTGCTTGATGGTGTCGCAGTAGCGGACGAGTTCGTTCAAGCAGGTGTCGGAACCGAGGGAGTATTCGGTTCCAGGGACGTTATTGGAGATGGTGGCTGGGAGGAGAGTCATAGGAATGCAGAGGGAAGAGTATTGTTCTCTAGCTTTGCGGAGTTGAGAAAGGGCATGGAAACCTTCAAAGCCTCCGATGATGAGAAGACCGTCGATCTTGTACTTCTCGAAAAGGGAAGCGATCAACTCCATACCGGATTCGGCTGGAAGTTCACGGTTCATACCAATTTCCGAACCACCTTTGCTTGCCCAACCGTCAACCTCTAACCAGTCGAACTCACGTACAGCTCCCTGAGGTGAATCGCCATGATGGCGGGCAAATCCAGCAAATCCGTTGTGAATAGCAATTGGGGTATGTCCACGAGTTAGACAGTATGCAACAGCTGCTCGGGTTGCAGCATTGACACCACCAGCAGGAGCACCGACATGGATAATGGCAATTCTCATGTGCTACATGTAGTTAGCATCGTACTTTGTAGGCTCTCAAAAATTCTTACCTTCTTATCAGGAAGACGCATAGCATCGTTCAGGGTAGTGGCTGTGGTAGTCATGTAGGAATCGTAGAAGTCCGAGAATTCCGTATCTCTCAAACTCATAGCTTTATCGAAGTCTTTGGCCTCGATAGCTTTCGCAACCTCTTTCGTGTCCAGGACGGCTTGAATCAAGGGTTTCCTCGTGATCTTGTTCTCGTTGATGGCGATGAAAGGTGTGGGAGTTTCTGGTGTAGCATCGAGGACTGCATTTACGGCCTCAACACCCTGCAAGGTGGAAAGATAACGATCATAGGCACATGCAGTACCACCACGTTGGACGTGACCAAGTGTAGAAATACGTGTGTCCAGACCAAGGCCACCCTCACTCTTGTCTGCTAAAAGGTCCTTGATCATATCAGGGGAGATCTTGTTTCCTGCCTGATCATGGGCACCTTCGGCAACGATGACAATTGTCTTTCTCTTTCCGAATTCCCTATGCTGTGAGAGAGTTAGCAATGACTTAACATAAAGGTTGACCGGTCATACCTTGCGAACGACCTTGCACATCTCCTCCTTCCAGTTATCTGCGCGGGGCTTTTCTGGAATGAAGACGAAATCTGCACCTGTAGCCACACCAGCCATCAAAGCCAACCAACCACAATGTCTACCCATAACCTCGATAACGAATGCTCGCGAATGTGACGAAGCAGTTTGTTCGATATAATCAACCATTTCGCAGATCTTGCCGAGGGCTGAGAAGCAACCAATTGTAGCGTCTGTTCCAGACATGTCGTTATCAATTGATCCCACCAATCCCACAATATTCAAGTGTTTGAATGGTGCAACTTGTTCCTCCGTAAGCTCCTTCTTCTCAATCAACTCTTGAATCAAGCCTGGCCACTCCGCTCTAAACTTGTCCGCTCCTGTCAGCGAACCGTCACCACCGCAGATGATGAGAGCATCGATTCCGTTCAACACCATGTTTTTTGCAGCTTGCAATCTGCCAGGTCGCTCATAGAAGGCCATGCATCTGGCAGTTCCAATAAGCGTACCTCCTTCAGATTGCCATCCGCGGACATCCTCCCAGCTCATCTTCTTTATCAACTTTCCGCCTTGGACGAGACCTTCATAACCTTCGTAGATACAGTATGGCTCGCAGCCTTTGTAGATGGCCATTCTCACGCATGCTCGGACGACACCGTTCATGCCAGGGGAATCACCACCACTGGTCATGATGGCAATACGTCGTTTCTTCCCATCGAGGGGAGCTGGGGGTTGAGGTTTCGGGGCCATGGTATTGTTTGGCTGATGGTATAGCTGGGCGGGACGGGGGAAAAAGGGAAACAAATTTACTCGTAAGATAGAAAGCGGAAGAGGGTATCAGGAATAAGAATAGGGCAATGCGGTATATTGTATATGGTATAAGGTATAGAACAACAAGAATAGAAGAATGTGAATGAGGGTAGGAAGAGGAGTTCTTCTAAGTTCTGCGACTGAAGTAGTTTTCCTTAGGATGACGCAGGATTGTCGAATTTGTCGAATTTGTTCTGGTGAGGTGGAGGGGAGTTATGGATCACCGGGATGAGATCTCGTTTCCCTGCTGCGCTGCCTTTCTCCCCTTTGGTTGACTGAGGTGGGCTGGTGGGCTGGTGGGCTGAAACCTTGTAAAGTTTTACGATAAAGCTTCTTCGCTTCTTCGCCAATTCTTATCGGAACTCCCGTCAAAATCTCGGGTCATGCAGTGGGGTTGTCCTGCACAGGCGGCCAATTAAACTAAAGTCCGTGGATGAAGATGGATGATGGATGAATGGCTTGCACGAGTCTGAGGATAAAGAAGAAAGAAGAAAAAAGAAAAGAAGCGCGGGATGGCGGGACACCTCTATGAATTCTACTGTCATGCTCATAGAGTAAGTTCTACTACGATTCGATAGCTACCAGCTACCAGCTACCAGCTACCTCACCTCTCACCTCAGACTCACTCAGCTTTGTTGAGGGACTGAGTACCTGAGTACCTGAGTAACCTCATGCCGGACACGAATGTCAGACAAAGTCATTCTCGTCGCACGAGTAAGACAGGCTTGCGGGCCATCAACGGAGGTACTCCTGTCCTTGGTACTGTACCTGAACAGTGCACAGTGCAAAGTGCAAATGGCGTGTAGTGCCGGACGCAATTCGGACGTTTTCTTCTGTTTTCTTCGGTTTTTCCTGCAACAGGGTCCACGCGTGACATCACCAACGAGTAGGCGACGGGCCATCTGCGATTGAGGCTATTGACACGATGCGAGTGATGCGAGTAGAAAGGCCTGAGACGGTGAGAATGGAATGTGCTACCCATTGTTGCTGTCGATAGCTGCCTGTTATTCAACTTTCATCTCTGAGGATGTTGAGAAGTGAGAAGGAAAAGTGCTACAATTCTTCTACGATGTAAGACTTACACGGTTTTGACATTTAGCGTTAGTCCCAAATAGGCAGTGCCGCAGCTTGCCCATAATTCCACGTGCCAGGTACCAGAATCAGAACTACACTACAGTAGAACCAGAACGTCGCTGTAGCTAACCTTCGCTATTCGCCCAACACCAATCTGGAAACCGAAGCACTGATGCGACGATTCTTGTGGCCATCCTTGTAACCATCTCGTCCGGAATCTTCCCCTCACAATCCCCTCACAATGTCTTCGCCCAATGGCCTTTCCAACGGCCTTCCTATATCTCTACGCCCCGCACCCAAACCTACAAACAATGCCATTCCTTTACCTTTATTAATCTCCAGAATCAACGCCGAGCGAGGCAGTTTTCGCAATCTTTCCGAGGACAGTCTACGACAAGAAATCGCCGAAGCAGAAGCTGGCGGAAACAAAGAGGAAGATGAGAGTTCAAGCGATGGCGAGGATGAGGAGGAGGAGAAGGAAGAGCCGGATCGTATGAAAGAGCTATTGACAGCTCGAGAGGAAATTCTTGGTCAAATAGAGTAAATGCAAACTTGCGAGGCTTCACACCCTTGCCAATCGCTAACATCATCACCTAGACATGCCCACAACTCCGCCATGATCGCGCTCGATTTTGTATCCCTCCTTCTTTCCAAAGATGCGCCTGTACAAGCCAGCACGTCGATGTCACCAGCGCTGCGGGAAGCCGCTGGAATGGGCACATTAGGAGCAGATAAGACGCAGGCTTCACGAGTGACCGACCAACAGAAACAGGAGAACAAGAAGGTCGCAAAAGGATGGAAGGCATCAAATCTCAACAAGACCGTGGACTCGATTCTGGCATCTGCGACAAGACTTGAGAAGGAGATTGATGCGGAGACGAAATATTGGGAGCAAGTGCTTGCTGTTAGCGAAAGTGGATGGGCAGTATGTCGTATGCCCCAGGAGAAGCATACATTGGGAGTTCGGTTTGGTTTTGCGGAAGGTAAGATTCGTCATAGGATTATCTCCACGCCGGAAACTAACACAACACAGCTGCGCCGGCCTTTAGAAATCGAAGCCTTGCTGCTCTACGTCGAAACCCTGACGGATCCATATACCTCGATCAAGGAATCATAAGCAAAGAACCTCAATATCTACGAGTTCGAATCGAAACCCACGGAATCACAACGGGTGAAACTATACTCCCTAAAGCAGTCCCGGAAGACGCACCAATTCAAGATCTCATCTTCCAAGCACGGAACACCATCTTCGCCGCCGAACTCTGGCAAGAATTACACCGAGAAAGCCGAAATCTCGCATCATACGGAGTTGAGTCTCACAGCACAAACGACACAATCACCTGTCCCCTCTCCCCCACCAAATACATAGTCCTCGACCTGCAACCCCTCCCCAACGACCCCTTCCGCCCCGTCCTCGGCAAGCGCCCCGACTCCTACCTCGCCACCGCCGTCCACCTAATGCTACACCTCCTGCTCTCCCTCGCCCACCGTCAAAACCACCGCAAACGCACCGCGCCCCCTCCCCCCATCTCCCACACCCAGCGCCCCAACCAAGCATACCATCTCCTTCGCTCCGTCATCACGCGCCTCTCGCACGAATCCTCTATCTCCTCTCTACACTCCCTCCTCGCTCCCTTATGCAGCACTCTCGCTTCTTCAACTCATCCCTATCCTCTATCATACACCATCACTCCTTCTTCCACTCCTCAATTCCCGCATCTACCAACCCCGGAACGTATCTTAACTTCGCTGGTCGATCGTCTGGAGTCAATTACTGTTCTGCACTTCCCCATTCCTATCTCCTCCTCCAACTCAGAACCCGAAACCAACACAACCCTCACAATCCAATCCCTCACTTCTCTTCTCCCCTTCTCCAAACCTACATTTCGGTTGTCTCTCACGCCCCCCACGTCCCCGCTCGTGGGCATCTGTCCCCCGCCGCAGTTACTAGGGGAATGGAGCCAGGTGAAGGAGTATGTTTTTTGGAGCGTAGGGTGTTGGTTAGGGGTTAGGTTTGCGGAGGAAAGGGAAGGGGGGTGGGGGAGGACCACGCAGGGGAATGTTTTGAGGAGGGGGGTCGGGGAAGGGGTTAAGCAGGTGGGGTTTGAGGTTGGGGAGGTGGAAGGGGAGGATGGGGGTGGGATTAGGATTAAGGTTAGGTGGGAGTGGATGAGGGGGGTGGAGGGTGAGGTGGGGGCTGGAAATGGGAAGGGTTTGGGGAGAGGTGAGGGGGAGAGGGAGTGGGTTGTTGGTGGGAGTGGAAGTAAGGAGCCGAATGGAGTGGGTAAGGGCTTTGAGATGATTAGGCAGGTTTTGGAGGAGGCGGGGAGGGTGTAAAGTCTGGAACTAAGCACTGGAGTAACAGGAACAAATAAAAAGATGAAGGGATTAGAGCCGTAAAGGTGATCGATGATAAAAAAAAGCTTTTGTGCAATGGAATTCTATACATAAGACTTTATGGTGCGTGATTTATAGAACTCGTTCGTTCGCTCTTCCGTCAGGAAATAGCTGGGTGGATTCTATCTATCTATATGATGTGGTCGGAATGAAGTATTGGATGCGTTATACGAATGGAGCAGAGCAGAATAAAGAGAGAAACAGACGGGGGAGAGAAGATATACCGTATCTATGAATCTCTAAGACTGCAGACAGGATCAGATCAGGTCGGATTGGGGATTGAACCAGGCTTTTATTCGAATAGGGTTATAGGTTGAGAGTATTATTATAGTATAATAGTCTTGTTCTTCAGTTCGGTAGCAGTAGTAGCAGTAATGATAGGGCTGTGGTAGTAGTAATCTTCTTCATTATAATAACAGTAGTAATTAATCACCCTTTCTTCCAGTTCAGCTAACATAACCTAACAAGCTAATTTACAATTTCTTCTTTTCTTTACTTCTTCATTTGTTCGGACTTCAATTAACCCTCCATATAACTATTTTGACCGAATTCCTTTGGTATCTTTCGTACTGTAGCAAATATATCTGTCCCATGAGTCAAACAAGCAAAATTTTCAGTGATATGTAAACTCTCTCGTTTCTCCTTCAGAAGTCAATGATGGTTGATTTGGTTTGGTGTGATGTGATCTGGTGGAGTGTAGTGTAGCTCGAATCGTCCAGCGCACTATGCGCGTTGACCGTGATGTTGCGGGCGGGTGTGAGTATGTTGAGAATGATGCGGCATGGAACGAAATGAATAGAAAGGAGAAGGATCCTGGTGAATTCTTGAGCCAAGCAGCCCCAGAGATCACCAATCCACCCTTCTTCCAGCCTAAGCTTTCGCCTTCCTACCTCTCTTCCCACCAGCCGCAGCACCTTTCTTTCCCTTCTTAGCTTTCGGCTTCTCCTCCTCGCTTTCTTCCTCTTCCTCAATTTCTTCTTCTATCTCCACCATCTCCTCAACCTCAGACTCCTCCTCCTTAATAACCGCCGCCTTCTTCCTCCCTCCCCTCCTAGCCGGCACCGCCTTCGTCAAAACCTCATCATCCCCATCTTCCTCCTTCTTCACAGCCCCCTTCTTCGCCCTCCCCTTCCTCACCGGTTTAACCTCCTCCTGCTCTTCAACCTGCAGCTCATCCAGCATCAGATCCGGACTCTCCTCCTTCTTCACCGCAGCTTTCCTGCCGCGCGCCGGTTTGACGTCCACTTCCTCCGGTTCTTCTTTCTTAACTGCTGTCTTCCGACCTCGGGATGTTTTGGCAGGGATGACTTCTGCTTCCTCCTCGCTGTCTTCAATCTTAGGTTTCATGACTCGCTTCTTCTTTGCCGGTTTTGCTTCTTCTTCATCAATATCTTCTTCTTTCTTAGCACGACCGCGTTTCTTATTCTCTTTTTCCTGCTGCTTCTCCGCCGCAAGTCTCTCCTTTTCTTGCTGTTTCTCTGCTGCATTTGTCTCCCGCTCAATCTGCTTCAGCCGATTCTTGAGCTCTTTTTCATACATTATGATCTTCTTGTCATTAGCTCGAGCCACCATAGTATTCTGCTGTCCATCAAGCGCAAACTGTTCTCGGTCCTGCTTCGCTTCTTCCAACGAAGCTTGGAGCTCTTCCATGCTGCCCATTCCGGCAGATTTGTCGGCCTGGAGCTGCTTTTTGTTTTCAGCGGTCCGAGTGCCTTTTTCGCCGAGGCGATTCATTTCTGGGTCCTAGAAATGGTGAGTACAGTAGATTTATTGAAGACGATGGGAAATCACATACACCATTCCAGTCTTCTGGGTCGATGAATCCTTGCTCAACAACTCGGCGGACTTTGGCCTTCATGTCGGGATGCCCGTCCAAACCACCTTTTCCAGAGTCGTCGTAACCATCTAGGAAATCCCAGCGGTACTCGCCGGAACCATGGTTATCTTCGCCCTCGAGGTAGAGACGGAGGTTCTCGAGTTGTTTGCCGGTGACACAGCCCCTGTGACGGTTAGTACGAGAAACAAGTCAAGGTCGGTATGGGTAACTTACCAGTGTCGCCAGTGCCACGAAGCATGATCTTTTGTTTCAACCCAAGTTCCGAGTCTGAGCTCGTCTTTGCCGATTTTGACACCCGCATCTTTACACTCTTTGTTGTTGCAGGTGGCACGGCCGCTGACGGCGCGCTCTGGTTTTGTGTTAGTGAGAGCTTTATAGATGCAGATGATGATGAGGATGATGAATGAACAAAGAGTATGTATCGGTATAAACATAGATGGACTTCCAAATCATTGCTCGTCTGCTATCACGTGGTGAAGATAGATTGGATGGAAGATATGAAGATGAAAGTTCAAGTAAACAGTGCAGAGCAACACTTACCAACACGATAGGACATAATTCAGAATGTCTCTCACACGAGCGGCAGAGGTGAATGTTGAAAAGATGAAGACGTGTAGAAGTATCGCGCGGTATTCCTCCCGAGAACGGGCGCGTGTCCGTCACGACTGCAAATTGATATCTCTCACTTGGTCGTTGGGGATTACTGCGGTTGCAGAAAATCAGAACGATAAAACGTAAATGAAATGAAAATGAAAGTATCTAGTCGTACAGTTTCTCAGTCCTCAATCAATAGATGATAGATGTGAGTTGAGAGAAGAGTTGAATGGTGAAGCTTCCAAGCTTTGATGCATCACTTTTCTTTTTGTCGCTTACTCACTGTCAAACAGGCAACTGCGCTTTAGGCTGCTTCGCGTACCTTCAGGCTTGTTTCCATTTGCACCGAGTTGAATTCCCAGGCCTGGAAATTCTTTCATCGTGTTATATTGAGATTCGGTTTATGAGACTGCAAGAAGTACATATACTCGATATAATCTGAGTATAGAATTCCCATTAGATATTTTTGAGAAAATGGGAGGCAGAGGTGAAGTGGTCCTCATGGATATCTGAAAGGCAGTAAGTACTTCGTGGCATATTCGTTAACTCTATCGAAGATCTCAGAAAACTTCAGATCCAGACAATTATGTCAACTTATGTCTCTCAAAAAGCATCTAACCTATAACTATGTAAAGACATTCCCGAGAGCATACAAGTAAAACCCGACTCTGCTGGTATGCTCCTTACCATGAAGTAATATAACCGGTCATGACGGTACCAATCCCAATCGGGTAATCCGAAGTCCCCAAGTCTCAACGCGGGGTATCAACCGGTAGTTTCGTGCCGTACTGGGATCTTCTAACTTATACTATGGACAGTTGTGTTTTCTTCTATATATCCATTTGTAGTCTTTGATTGGTATTGACGTCTGCGTCTTGCACATTTACTTCTTTACTTTGACTATATATATAAGTTACATTACTGGATATTTTATTTTTCCAACGCAAACCCCCAAGCTACAAACATGTCCAAAAAACACTACTACCCCTCCACAACAGCCGACTCCCTCGTGCCACTCTACCTCTCCTCCCTATCCACAGCCAACCCCTCACTCTCCCATCTCCGCTCCCACAAAGTCATCCTAAACAACAAACATTCCCACTCCAACGTATCCCTCATCTCCGGCGGCGGCAGTGGTCACGAGCCCGCGTGGTCAGGCTATGTCGGCGATGGGCTACTCTCCGCAGTCGCGTGCGGCAATATATTTGCGAGTCCGAGTATGAAGCAGGTGCTAGCTGCGATTGCCGCGGTACCTAGCGACAAGGGGACGATTTTGTTAATCACTAATTACACTGTATGTATGTCCGTGACTGGGTGATAGGGCCGGGCTAATGTGTTGTAGGGAGACAAGTTGCATTTCGGTTTGGCGGCCGAGAGAGCCCTGGCAGCTGGGTTTTGTAAGAATGTTGTTGTGCTGCCTGCAACGGATGATGTGTCGATAGGGAGGAGTAGGTGCGAAAAGGTGGGACGAAGAGGGTTGGCTGGGAATGTGATTAGTGAGTACTTTCCCTCCCTTTCATATGGGAAAGTCTGTGACTGGATAATATTGAGGGTCATATTGCTGACGCGCCATAGCTATGAAGATCCTAGGCGCAGCTGCTGCAAAAGGAGAAAGCTTTGAGAGATGTGTGAAATTAGGAAAGGCAGTAAACTCCCAACTAGTATCCATAGGATCCGCATTGGACCATTGTCATGTGCCTGGACGACAAAACCATGATGAGATCCAGGACGATGTTTGCGTGATTGGTGCAGGAATACACAATGAGCCTGTAAAGATAGCCGCTACTTGAACCTGCATACCTGCTGACACAGACTAGGGAGCCGAAAAACTATCACCGTTTCCATCAGTTGAAGATCTGATCTCAAGACTGCTGAACCTGATTTGCGGCCAGGACGACCCAGAACGTGGTTTCGTCAAATTCGACAATGACGATGATGTTGTGCTGTTATTGAACAACTATGGAGGATTGTCTAATTTGGAGCTCGGTGCCTTGATGCAAGAGACCCTTATTCAACTAGGTATGTGAAAAGAAAAGACAATTCGTGGAAGATGCTAAATTCTCCTTAGAAAAAAATTGGAAAATCAAGCCCGTCAAAATCTATTCGGGGCCCTTTGAGACTTCTCTAAATGGACCTGGCTTCTCGATCACACTTTGTAACATGACACATGCAGCCAAAGAATGCAACTCCACACCTTCAAAGCTTCTAGACCTGCTGGCTGCTGAAACAAAAGCTCCAGCTTGGCCGAATGTCCTGGCCAATACTTTAACAAAGGTCACCCGAAAGGATCCATCCATGCCTGATATTGAGGCTCAAGCCAGCATTGCAGAAGATGAGGATATCAAAGGTAAGGCTGATGTAGCTGTTACAATGATGCAACGTGCTAACATAAGCAGTTGATCCTAGGCTCTTGGAAACAACCATACGTCGCGGCTGTGAGCGGGCTATATCTGCTGAACCTGATTTGACGAAATGGGATATGATAATGGGCGATGGAGATTGTGGAGAAGCAGTCAAGGCGGTTTGTGAAAGTAAGTATTGGGTACGTTTATTCAAATTTTCCAATGTACTGACGGACCTGCAAAGCACTGCTGAAGCGACTGGACGATGGAATCGCGAGAAAAGGCTCGGTTTACACCGTATTGTATTCGGTCATTGATGCTGTCGATGATATGGGTGGTACTCTGGGGGCTATATTTGGCATTCTTCTCGCCGCTCTGGCAACAGCGTTGAAGAATGCAAAGGATAAGTCACGGTCAAGTCTGGTTGACATCTTCGCTCCAGCTTTAGCTCAGGCCGTAGAGGCTTTAAAGCAGCACACTGGTGCTCGTGTTGGGGACCGAACGGTAATGGATGTCCTGCTGCCTTTTGCGGAAACTTTAGAAAGCAACAGAAGCCTTCATAGTGCCATTGATAGTGCACAGAAGGCTGCTGAGAACACAAAAGAATTGAAGCCGAGCTTTGGAAGAGCGAGTTACGTTGGCAGTGGTGGCGAGGAGCAAACGGTACCAGATCCCGGGGCGTGGGCTCTATTTGAGATGCTGAAAGGAATTCAAGAGGCATCGGGGACATCGTAGTTGTAGATTTGGATAATATTTAACACTTTGGGCCATTTGACATACTCCTGGGTCAGACATCCAGAAATTGGCATTTTGGTCCGAGCGGAGTTGTAGGATGTAGCTGATCCCAGAAAAGACAGTATCAAAGTCTTTAGATACTCTTCCACCTGCTATGTCTGACCTGCTACCTAAGGCGCTGTCCTCTGATATGCTGCCACAGAGCCCTTATTATGTAGTCGAAGTTCTGTATTGCTCGATAATTCACCAAGGTGGTGTGGTGTTATGTTTCCAAATCCACACAACCAAGGAGCTAGAGCGGGGATATTATGTATATGATACAACGAAGCGCGGGCACATGTGCTTGTCTTCATGAGTTGCATTTCTGGAAATTCGTAGATTATAAGACGCCGTCATGTTCACCCGGCAATCGCTTGACTCTCTTCTGCTCCCAATCATCCAAATCTTTTGCAGCAAGTCTCTGAATTACCATCATGTTAGTAAAAGCTTTGATTAAATGTAACAGGATGGAGTACGGACATAGTATTCTTCCTTCATGTCCACCCGTCTACCAGATTTACCAATGCCCAATTCTTCTTCTTTGGTCACTCTTCGCACACGCCTGTCATGCTTCTCATATCGGATTGCGGTGGCGGGGGTGAGGAAGAAAGACCCGGCGACCATGGTAGCTATGAATGGGAGGCCAAAGAGAAGAAATGGATGTTTGGCAAGGGCAGTTCGGTATTTTGCTGCAATCGTATTTGAGTCTGCTGAAGCGCGGAATTTCTTATTTGCGAATACCGCCATGATTGCAGGACGGTGAAAAGTAATCCGATGAACAAGCCTATATATTGATACGATTCCTGCTTGGTGGTGGTAAAGTTATTGTCCCAGCCAAAACTAAGCTTCCAAATTAACCGGCTTATCATCACGTGCGCTCGTGGCATATCGCGATAGAACTTTTAGACGCGTCCACCTTGTCGACGACTCGTTGACGCACATCAAGTTTCTTTCAGACAAGTCTGACTGTTTCTTAATGGACTCCGATGATGGCGCCCCAGAATCAGCCGCCTAGTACGCCAGTATCTCGTGTTCCTCCATCGACAATAGCCGCGCAATTAATCAATAACCTGTCTATCAAGAGGCCCTCTCGTCAAATCGAGCATGATGAGTTGCAGACACTTATGAACGAAGTGTCGATGCAGGAAAATGATATATCTAGTCTCACAGATGACAAAGATATCGTTAGCCATAAGCACAAATTAGTGTATGTCATCACAAGAGTTGTCTGGGAGAGACTCGAGAAAAAGGATATCTTCACTGATCTCACGACCGTTATCGACCAGGCCTGCGAAGCGTTGGATGTCTTCATCTCGACGATCGAAGATGTTCCGGAAGTACTTAATTTCTCATCACCCAATGATTTGAGCCTGACTGCTCGAGGTCCCAAACCGTTGTGGTTGTGGCTATTTCCGCGGATTTTATCGTTCCTTGGTCGTCGAGCATACGATAAACTCACACAAAAGATCTCTACGTTTTTTATCACTGCCTTTGAGGCTGTCTCCAAGTCTCCCAGACTCTGGAAACTTACCTCAAGCTTTTTTCGTTACATCGTGGATAGTGTATCAAGTTAGTACCTATTTGTCTCTACCTACCGGGCAACTGCTCAACTGTTCTTAGCTATTTTGGGTCATCTACATAGCAGCAACTTAGCTTCGCATGTCCAGGAAATACATTTCGTATTGCCATCTGATCACTTTGATCTTTCAACATACTGCAATGACCAGCAGGGAAGTTTCGAACAATCCTCCCCTTGCAACTATATGTTGCGCGACGTGACGGATGCTCTTCGCCATGCTACGTATATCTTAACCATTCTAGTAAATATCTCGAATCAAGCTGCCACAACTCAGGATGCAAGCCTTACTTTTCAGAATCATCTGGCTTGGATACTTGATTCGTTTCAGTTGTCGCATGATTTACAACGGATATGGCCTATCCACGACACTTCTCAGCCAGATGGCATCGCACCTGGCACGGCTCTTTACTATGCCACCCAGTCACTCATCTCCTCGATTCGGGCTACTATACCAGACTCGTTAATTTGTAAAAGCTACGTGTATTTGGCCATCATTGGTGCAGACATTCTTGACGATCCGTCAATTCTAGCTGAGAAAGATGTGAACCTAAGATTCTGCCACATGCTGCTGCATTTAGCATTAATCTGTCGCAAGCATAACTCAGTAGGTCAAGTCACCGGTCTGTGTCTAGTACCCAAGCTTCAGGCCATGTTGGGAAATCAAGACACAGTTGCAATGGTTGGAAAGGATTTCGAGGTATGTACAATTTGGTGTTGCTTTTGTGCTTGGCTTACCCTTATAAAGAACGCAGCTTCGGCTTTGGAATGGGCTTGTGGTCCAGCAACAACCGGAACAGTTCTACCACCAAGTAAATTTTACCGGAATTTCGAAGAGGAATCGCTCAATGTTGACTTTGGTCGAATGCTGATAGTCAAGCACCCTCCTGGGACTGACCACACAATATTTGCACCGCCGAGCAAACGCCGTAAGCTTAGCATCAACGGCATCCTCGATGAAGTTACTAAAAACTTATATCTGCTTCTGGGTAATCAAGAAGCGACAGACTTGGGTGGCCTCAGCCAGCGAGCAGTGTGAGTTTTGATAGAGCGCATGTGGTTTCTCGTACTGATTTGCGTCAATAGGACATGCTTTGCAAGCCTTGATGAATCTGGTCGATCTCAAGCCATTAAGTACCTATCTATGATACCCTGCGCAGCTTATGGATCGCTGGTGGTGACTCGAGATCCAGCTAGCAATATAACGCACTCTCGTTGTTTCTTTTGCGAAAAGCTACCTATTCCAGAAGTAAAAACAGTGCATAATGTTCGATGCCAGTCGACTAGCAAAGAAGCAATATCGATTTTAACGACCTTGGTGAAATCGCCTATTTTCCACGACTCAAAAAGGTCTAGAGTACTTGCCATGATAGCATTGAGAACGTTTGCCACCCACTATACAGATAACGAGTTTCTTGACTTGGAAGCTTCTTCGCTAGGCCAGTGGTGCCTACAATCTCTACAGAGCTCCGTTCGCGAATTGCGCATCGCAGCTGGGTAAGATATTGATGTTTTATCGACTTCAGCCTACTAACATATTCTAGTCGTGCATTGCCGGAATTCCTTGAAGGTGCCGAAGTACCGCAAAGTTTACTTCAAAAGAATAGAACGAATGTTCTCATTATATTGCGTGATCTGTGCGAGAAACCTGCATTATATTTGCAAGAAACGTGTGTTCTCGCGTGGGGACAACTCGGAAGGTATTTGTGCATCTTGATAGCCGACAGGTCGATTCTAACAGTTTCAGGTTATTAGAAGATGGGGAGCTCAACATCGTGCTGCTGAAACTCGTTGAGTATCTCGGTCACACTAATCCAATAGTCTCCAATGCAGCCTACAACGAGGTAAGTATTGCTCCTTGAGCATGCAGAAAGCAGAATGATAGATTAACACCGCATCATAGATACTCAAGCTAGCCAAGTCCAATGGCACCTTCGATAAGCCTGTGGAAAGAATGTTTACCCCTTTTTGGGAGAGTGTCGCGATTGCAGCAGTAAAGGACTTACTAGTAAGACCTCAAACTACGCAGTTGATGGCCGACCTACTCGAGATGACTGTTCCCGACTTTCTCATTCTTACTCAAGCCTACACCTTACCATGGCTTGTATTATGGGGTGAGGTGAAGATCATCAAAAAGATTGCTCAAGCTCGGAACGAAGACCCTGGTCGTGTTTGCATCGACGATGCGAATGTTTTTCGCATCATGGCATTACTTCTAGTTCAGGATGTGAATGATATAGAGTCCCACACTATGTCCAAACTTAAATGCATCTCCCCAGAATTCGATAAGCAGGGACTTACTTTTGCTCATCTTCTTAAGATTGGGCCGCCGAACACTTTTCTTCAACTGCTCATAGTGGCTGGCGATGCAGATGGTAGCAAAAAGTCAAGGGTATGTAACATATCTTTCGGAGGTTACTAGAAGCTTACCTTACGTAGATATATCATGCTTTGAAATTCCTAGTTGAGGGAGTTCAAAGTGCGGACAATACTCGAAAAGGTCAAAGTCCCATGGCTGCATTCATGGAGCAGCACAATCTTGGCCTTATTACTCGTATATCTGAGGTAGTCAACGACTCTAGGGATGAGCAGAATACTTATGAAAAGAAGCGGCATGTAAGAGCAGTTGAGGAGATGATCAAAATCGCCAAAACATACACTAGATCTGCTCGACCACAGGTAAAGTTTACTTAGAATCTACAGATAGATTAATTCTCGACTAATTTCTGGTAGATTTGCGCTTGTCTGCAATCAGCCCTGGCACAGAAACCCTTACAAGCATCGGCATTTTCGGCCTGGGCAGCTATGCTTCGCTCCCTAGATGATGAAGATGTGGAGATCATGCTTGAAAGCACCTTCTCTACCATCATACAGTGTTGGGATTCGTTTGATGAACTGACCAAAAATGCTGCTGAGGGTATTTTAGAATATCTTGTGGCTGAAAGAGGTCGTCCAATCCGAAATAAAATCGTCGATTTACCATCACTGTCTCAGTTCCCTCAACTTGCTGACATTGAGAGCAAGCTCCAAAAATTCCGTTCACCGACTGATGTCAGCAATACCTTTCAGGTCTTCAGTCGTCGCATACGGCATGAGAACGCTGGAGTCGTTGCTCAAGCTCTATCTGAGCTGAAAGTATTCTTGCAGTCGCACCAGGCATATCTCCAGGCATCAGCAGTGAGTGAGCAGCCCGATGTGGTTGTTGGACGACTTGTCCGCTCGATATTGGATGCCTGTGTGAAGTTCAATGAATCTCATCATGATATTGCGGATCTGACGGGTGCATGTATTGGCTTGATAGGCTGCCTCGACCCGAACAGAGTTGAGGCTGTTCGAGAACAGCGTGAAATGGTTGTTGTTGCGAATTTCGAGGATCCCAATGAGACCACTGACTTTGTCCTTTTCATTCTGGAGGAGGTTGTCGTCAACGCATTCTTGTCAGCTACAGATACGAACCTTCAGGGATTCCTCTCTTATGTTATGCAGGAACTCCTTGAAAGAGGTGGTTTCAAGGACGTGTGCGTGCCGGTCCTAAGGAGCAACAAAAGAACGTCGGGTGATCCACTCTATCAAAAATGGATATCGCTTCCAGAAGATGTGCAAGCTACGCTCACGCCTTTTCTCACGTCAAAGTTTTCAGTTACAGAGATGAAAGTTCCACCTACTCGGTATCCAATATTTCAGCCCGACAACGCTGCAGCTGATCGCAGTAACAAATATAACAACTGGCTCAAGGCTTTTGTCCTCGACCTTTTACAAAGGCCGAAAAATGTCAATGCAGAATTGATTTTCGCCCCTTTGCGCCGGGCCGTTCGAATTAAGGATCTCTCTGTAGCTAACTTTCTGTTACCGTATCTAGTCCTCCATGTGGTTATTAAAGGAGAGGAAGCTGAGTGGCTGATGATTAAAGAAGAACTATATGGGGTACTAAGTTATCATTACCTTCATAGCCAATCTCGAATCAAATATGAAGAACTCAGATTATGTAGCGAGGCAAGTCCTTTGACTACTGATTTATTAATCCATTACTGATCCATTCAACAGGCTGTTTTCAGAGTGCTCGATTACCTTTCCCGATGGATACAGGCGAAGCAACTTTCCTCCAGCAAGCTTCGTGGTCAGGATCAGGCTGAGGCCGAAGATCAGATTCGAAAGGTAACCACGCTCCTGGAAAGTATTCCTGCAAAGGTTGTATCAAATCGAGCTATCCAGTGTAGATCTTATGCTCGTGCACTATTTTATTGGGAGCAACACATTCGGCATGCCAGGGAAAAAGAAACGGACGAGTTACAAGAAACACGAGATATGGAACGTCTGCAAGAGATTTATACCCAAATAGATGAACCAGATGGCATTGAGGGCATCTCTGCGCATCTCCATGTCTTGGACATTGACCAAATAATTTTGGGTCATCGTAAAGCAGGACGCTGGACAGCAGCACAGAGCTGGTACGAAATAAAGCTTGCGGATGACCCTGGGAATGTGGATGTGCAACTTAACCTGCTCACTTGCTTGAAGGCTTCTGGGCAGCACGGCAAGTATTTTTAAGTCCTTCAAAAATGAAGTAGTTACTAACTTACTTCCAGATGTACTGCTCAATTATGTTGAAGGAATGCTCGGCGACAGAGATACGACGGGATTGCTCCTTCCTTTCGCAACAGAGGCATCTTGGGCAACAGAAAGATGGGGAGCACTGGAGAAGTACACAGAAATGGCTACCAGCGAGGCGGGCGAAGATTTCAACGTTAGCGTTGGCAAGGCGCTGTTGGCTCTACGACGGGACCGTGACCCTATGATATTCACATCTTCAGTGCGTGCATTACGCCGTCAAATCGCGTGTTCGCTATCCAGATCCACTACCTCATCGATTGGGTCTTTCCATGACTCTATGTTAAAGTTCCATGTTCTCACGGAATTAGAGATGATAGCAGGGACAGACAGTGACGATGAGATCCCTCGTCATCAACTCATTGAATCACTCGACCGTCGACTTGAGACAATTGGGGCGTATCTGAATGATAAGCAGTACTTGTTGGGAATCAGACGAGCTGCAATGCAACGATCAAGGTTCGTTCTTATGTACCAGTAGCACTTATCCTGGTTCTTGCTAACTTCTTCAGTCTCCGGTTTGAGAAAGAAAATATAGCTTCTTCGTGGTTAACGAGTGCACGTCTTGCCCGAAAGGGAAATGCCATACATCAGTCCTTCAACGCTGTGCTTCATGCTTCGAAGTTAGGGGACGATTCAGCGAAAATAGAACACGCTCGACTTTTATGGAAAGAGGATCAACATCGGAAAGCGATTCAGAGCTTGCAGGGTGCCATTGACAGCAATGCATTCATATCGCACAATGAGATGATCAAAGCAAATGTAACAGTCACTGACGGTTCACATCAAGATCAGGAGAAGCAGCAAAACTTGCTAGAGGCAAGAGCACATCTTTTACTTGCGAAATGGCTTGACATTGCTGGCCAAACGAATTCGACTGCATTACGAGCACAGTATCAACATGCTGTGAGGACGCATAGTGGATGGGAAAAAACTCACTACTATTTGGGACGTCATTACAATAATTTGATTGAATCACAGAAGAACCTCCCACCAGATCGCCAAGACGAAACTTACCTTTCCGGAGAGATGGCTACACTAGTGATAGCGAATTACCTTCGCTCGTTGACTCATGGTACTAAATACGTCTACCAAACTCTACCTCGCATACTCACATTGTGGCTGGATCTTGGTAGCCAAGTCCATCAGAAGCTTGACCCTAAATACGGTAACTCGCAGGACTTTGTGAATAGGGTTACTAAGGTACGGAAGAATAACCTTGATGCGCTCCATAACCGATTCAAGAAGTATATACCGAAGATGCCTGCATACATCTTTTACACCGCGTTACCACAAATCGTCTCTCGTATCACCCATCCAAACAAGGAGGTCAATACGTTTCTACAAAATATCATCTTTAAGGTCGTCTCGACACATCCACAACAGTCACTTTGGAGTTTGTTGGCTATAAGTACCTCTACGCAGAAGGACCGACGTATGAAGGGGGCTGAGGTGCTGTCGAAACTCAATAGTGATGCTCCAAGGTCAGCTGGAGCGGGTTCTCTAGACATGAAAGCGTTGATCAGAAATGGTCAGAGTTTAACTGCGGAAATCCTCAAGGTCTGCGAAGTTGGAGATTTCCCGGGCCAAAAGACGTACCGTGCTAGCATAACCAAAGACTTACAGTTCCAGCACAAGCATACGCCGAGCTTGCTGGCGGTCCCTATTGAGGCTGCCCTGACCGCAACGTTACCGACACTTACTGATAAAGTAACGACTCATAAAGCGTTTTCTCGGGACGTCATCACGATAAATGGGTTCGAGGACGAAGTCTTAGTTTTGAACTCCTTGGCAAAACCCCGTCGATTGACAGCCCTCGGTTCCAACGGTCAACTCTATGGTCTTCTGTGTAAGCCCAAAGATGACCTGCGGAAAGACCAGCGTCTGATGGAGTTCAATGGTATGATCAACCGCTCATTAAAACGGGACGCAGAATCGAGTCGACGTCAGTTATACATCAGGACCTACGCCGTCACCCCTCTAAACGAGGAATGTGGTATCATCGAATGGGTCGATGGTCTCAAGACTTTCCGAGATATCTTATTAAACCTGTACAAACCCAGAGGAATCCACATCAACTACACCGAAATCGCCGCCTACTGTGAAGAAGCCATCAAAAGCGACAGCAAACTCCCCTTATTCACCGAAAAAGTCCTCGGCATGTTCCCCCCCGTCTTCCACCACTGGTTCGTGCAGCAATTCCCCGAACCCTCCGCCTGGTTCGCCGCCCGTCTCCGCTACACCCGCTCCTGCGCCGTCATGTCCATGGTCGGCACGATCCTCGGGCTCGGCGACCGCCATACGGAAAACATCCTCTTTGAGGAAGGCAACGGCGGTACTTTCCACGTCGACTTCAACTGCCTTTTCGACAAAGGTCTCACGTTTGCGAAACCCGAACGCGTCCCCTTCCGTCTGACGCATAATATGATCGACGCTATGGGCATGTACGGCTACGAAGGCCCCTTCCGCAAATCGGCGGAACTGACGCTGAAGCTGCTGAGACAGCATGAGGAGACCCTAATGACGATTCTGGAGGCGTTTGTGTATGATCCGACGCTGGATTTGATGAAGAAATCGGATAAGGATCGCAAGAGGAGGGGGGAGGGGAGTGCGGCGGATGGGACTCAGAGCGCGCAGAGTGTGCTGGATGCGATTGGGAGGAAGGTGAGGGGGTTGTTGGTGGGGGAAAGTGTGCCGCTTAGTGTGGAGGGGCATGTGGATGAGTTGATTAAGCAGGCGACGGAGCCGAGGCATTTGGCCGCTATGTATATTGGGTGGTGTTCGTTTTTCTAGGTTGAGGGGCAGAGGAGGGGTGTGGAGTGGGAAGGTGGGTGGGGTGGAGGAGGGGTATCGACGAATTGATGTCGAAAAAGGGAGTCCATAATTTAATGTAAAAAAACGGTCTTTTAGTAATGAACAAATGATATATCAATGCTCTTCCCGCACTTTCTCGTGTGCCAGTCAATACGGTATACAAGCACATCTTCCTCTTCTTCGTACAGTACACGAACACACCCTTCCGTTCCCTTCATCACTTTCACTCAAAGCATTCACGATAAACCCAGAAGTCAAAGATCTTTCCTTGTTCATTTCTTCATTTCATTCCATATCATGTTTCGTAACATATGTAGGTATCTATCCAACCCCATCCAACCCTATCCTAGAGTAGTAAAATCCCTCTATCCCATATCCCAATCCAAACCCAACCTGTCCCGTCCCAAACCCAATCCCAAAATTCCTGTCCCTGAAGCGGAGGATATATATAACAAAAGAAATGATGATGAAGATCTGTCTGTCTGTTCGTTGCGTTCTGTTTCGTGCCGTTCGTTCATTCTGTGTGATGGGTCGGTTCATTTCCCCATGTCTGTGTCATTCTTCGTTCGTAATTCGTATCTTTTCGTGAAAGGTGGGAACATGTGATTGAAGTCGTGATTTCGTATCGTCTGGTGTGAGTGGAGGGAGAGAATCAAATTGTGAAATGGTGATGGATTGGATTGATCGATTGCCTGCTGAATCTCTGTGTCGGCGGGCTGCTGAACTTTGATGGATGATTGTGGTGTGTGGCATCATAGAAGGGCAGAGTATATCCTCAATCTCCTCAATTTCTCTCTCCCCCATTCTCCCAACCATCATCCCATCACCCACCATCTTCCCCCATCCTTCCCCCTCCCATCATCTCAAACTCCACCGCCTCGGAGGAAAACTATAATCCCCATCTCCATCCCAGCTCCCAAACTCCTCCGCCAGCATCATCTCATTTCCCCAAACACCAAACCCCGCTCCAGCACCAATATTCACACTGGATCGTCTGGATTCCGGATATCTGATCGATTGGCTTCGGGATCCATAGATTCATTGGCCGGTTTTCAGGCTCCACCATTTTTTCTTTTTCTCGGTGGGGATGGGAATGGGAGTTATGTCTGTGGTGGGGATGGGAATGCTTTCTGTGGGGATGGGAGTCGGCTCCGCGGGGGTAGAAGTCGGCTCTGTGGGAATAGGACTCGGCTCCGCGGGGATAGGGCTCTGATCCGTAGGAATAATACTCTCTTCCGTGGGAATGATACTCTCATCAGTGGGAATAGCACTCTCTTCCCCGGGAATACTATTCTTCTCCGCCTGCTCCTTCGCTTCTACATAGCGCATGTACTCCTCCAGAACGGCCATGTATATCTCTCGATATATCTGGCGGTGGAGCTCCTCTTCTTCGTCTTCTTCTTCGTCTTCTTCTTCGTCTTCTTCTTCGTCTTCGGCTGGTTCTTCTTGGTTGTGGTTGAAGACGGCGATGATATCTGCTTTAGGTTCCGCGATCTCATTCTCTGCTTCTACTTCAGGCTCCACGATCTCTGCCTCTGCCTCTGCTTTTGCTTCAGGTTCCGCAATCTCGACGACCGCACCGGTGGAACTAACGTCCGATTTGCGGCGGTCGGGAAAGGGGAGAGTCATGGGTAGCGGGATAGAAAGGGAAAGGTCGGTGGGTTGTTGTGGGAAGGACGGACTCATGATGAGATCACGGTCGGGGGTTGGGGTGGGGAGGAGGGCGCCAGGACCTCGCGGGCTGAAGTAAGCTAGGTGGGCGGGCTTGAAGGCGGGGAGGGGCGGTGATAGTTTAGCTGTGGTAGAGACGACGTCATTGTCAGAGGAGGAGGTGATGTTGTTGTTTTCGGTCGCTTCGATAGAGTAAGGAATTGAGTTTGGAATAGCTTCAGCCTCGACACCGACAGGAGAAGGAGTCGCGTGCTCAACTGCATACGAGTCCTTGGAGCTTGAATTGACCGCATCTTCATCTTCGACAATGGTCAACGGTACCTGCGGGAAATCATCGACAGTCAATGCCGGGACCTCAGAGCTCAAGACAGCCTTATCTTCGGAGTTGGCGACGGTGACAAGCGATTCAGTTTGCGGTGGGACCTCAGGGCTTGAAACAAGCACATCTGTAGGTACGGCGGCGGTAGCAGTTTCCGATGCGTCATCATGCGGTTTCAAAGATTTTACACTTTGATTGGCAGTTGAAGGACCCGAGACAGCCACGGTAGCGACCTGTACATCTTTCTTTGTAACTGTAACGTTTTCCACGTGCTCTGTCTCAAGGGCTGGTGTCGCGATATCTTCCGATGCAGTAGGTGCGTTTTCAGCACTTTCATCGGCGGGTAGCTCCTGCGTTGGTCCGACTTTGTTGTCTGTGACACTGTCCTTGCGGAATAAGAGCGATGCAGGAACGTGAGGATTCCAAATGTTCACCGCTCGTCGCAACTCATGCTTGTGCTTCCTCTCCTCACTGCATGCAAGCTGTTCCGCGATCTGCTCTTGGATTTCCGCCAACGTAAACACTGGACATGGTTTCAATGCAATGTGATCGCCCGTATTATCGTCGGCGGTTTTCGGAGCTTCAACGGCATTGGTACGTCGAAAGTACTGGTCAATGCCAGCGAAAGCGCCCGGGAAAGAGCGTTTTCCGGCAGGTGCGGGACCCTTTTTCAGGAACCCGCTTCTAACACCTTCCCTAAATTGGTCTCGGTTGGTCTTGAATCGTGGGTTGAAGTCTTCATCGTCGTGACCAAAAATTAGGTCAAACTTCGCATCAGGGACGATCCAAAAGACAGTCCGCTGTTTGTATCGGCTGAGGCCACTGCATTGCCAGATTAAGGTGCAGTCACCTTCTAATTGGGCTTCTGAGGCGTCACCGTCTCTCTTCTTCATGCCAAGGTGGGCCTCAGCGAAGCGAGCTGAGACATAGTTGTAGTTGCAGGTATCGTTGTAGAGTGCCTGTACTTCAATTTCTTGCGTCAGGTTACAGCTGGCGCCGCCCACAATTTTGACGGGAAAAGCATAGGTGGTCTGGCATGTGGTTAGATAAGGCACGTACAGCATATGCGTGATGTACTGTAGATTGTGGGGATAAGCGTACCTTGTGTCGGCGATCATTTGCTTTCCCGGGATACCACATGGTTTGAGGAAGATTGGATTTCTGGGAGCAAGGTAAACAGCTGAATGGTTTACGGTGCGCTGAAGGTAGAAGGTAGAAGAAGCCGTCCAGCAGCAGAAGGAGGTACTAAATATATGTGGTGGTGGCGAGCGGACGAAAGGGGGGGCGGGACGGAGAAAAGAATTGGAGATATACCAGATATCAGGGAAGAGAAGAAAGATATGAAAACTGGAGAGGGCGAGAATAGCGAATTGTGCGATGAAGTACTTGTATAAAACGAGACTTTAACGAGTGAAGGCAACATCATATCATACATATCATTTCCGTATGGTAACCATAACGTAGAAGAAATGGAGAAGCTGGTGATAGAGAAGCTTGGACACGACGGTGGATTGGTGGTGGACTGGGTGGTGGACTGGGTGGTGGACTGGTGGTGGATAAGCGAACCCCCCTGTTGACGCTCTCATTCGCGGAGCTTTGGCGGTGCTTGTCATTTTCACCTGACGTGGTTCCTTAGAAGTTCCATGAAGCTCCCGAGAGTCTCCATTCGAGCTCCAGGACCCCATGAAAAGTGCCAGCAAAACTTTTCACGCCTCACTAAACGTGAAACAAATCATGGGTATCGTGGGTATCGTGGAGCACTGGAGCACTGGAGGTGTGATTTGAATGCAACTCGAATGCAACTTGAATGCTAGTCATTGCGAGCCATGGATGATGGTTCCTACGGTTTCCTGGAAGGCTAAATTCGCTCATCCAAACAAAACTTCGGGATCCGAAGAGTTCGCTGTACTGTAACTCAATCAAGAAAGTGGGATATGCTGGTCCATGGTTGCTCGCTGCTACTGCCGCTACTGTTTGCTGCTGATGATGCAGCGATGCTTGTTGCGGGCGACGCGGGTGCGTCCGTTAGAACCTATTCCTATCCTGTTCCTGTCGTATCCTGTGTCCTCTTGTCCTATCCAGTCCTCTCCTTTGCGCTCTCTGCACTGCCGATGCTGCCGATGCTGCTCTGATGCTCCTGATACTGATGCTGCTGCTGCTGATGCTGATGCGAATGCTGTAGTTACCAGCAGATCCGAAATGCGGAGTGCAATAGCCGTGAAGGAATTCGATGTCTAGTGCGTGCAAATCCGTCCCCACATCAGAAACTGCACCGCACCGCACAGTGCACTCTCTGACTCCTTCACCACTCACCTCTCACCTCTCGCCTGGGAAGAGAAGAGGAAGAGCAACATCCGAGCAAGCCAGAAAGAAACCCGGCAAGAAGTAGTCGTAGAGCTATGTCAGCGATAACGATAAATCCCTCTGTGCATGAATCTATCTCACAATTACCGTTGTACACACCGCTGTTCAACAACATGGCAAGAATCAATTCGAAGGGATGCAAACCGAGGCTACTGTATAACCCCACCATCAGATTTACGATGAGCTTGTGCAACCATTGAGCAATACACACAGCCCACGTCATTCACGAACATACAACGAGCATATATCACAAAGCGAACCAACTGGTGCAGTTTAATGCTGGGTACGAGCAGTTGTGCGACGTGGTTGGGGAGGTAGTCACACTGTGTGTACGTATGTATGGGTAGGGTACATCTTGCGCCAGGGCTACAGTATCGATCAAAGACATGATAACAAACCATACTTCCATACTATCTATCCAGTGGTTGACCTGTTCCAAGACGACGTAATTATCTGCGGTAGATGGAATCCGATCGTTGGACGAAGCGACACCTAGATAATGCGTCGCTCGGTATCACTCCAATGAGGATTTGGAAGCATTCTTCGGTAATTTTACAACGGATCATAAACAAGACAGCAAGTGGAGTGAGATCGAAGAGCAACCATCTTAGATGTGGAGAGGAGATTGTTCCACAAGATGAGTTCAAGCAGTGACAGGGCAGACACATAGAGGCTCAACAGCTTGCAAAGGTGAACGTCAGTGCTTCTGCGAAGATACGTACAGCTTGGTTGAGTGAGCAGGCTGATCCACCTACTGTCATTGATGGATATCACAAAAGGTGCTGCATAATTAGCGATGTATAGTTACTGGGCAGGTCTTGGGTAACCAGAGGGGGACATCGTCAAGCTAGCAATGAAATGCTGCCAGATGCGAGATGCGACGAGAAGCAAGAATACTGTGATACTGCGCGCGCTAGGGAACTACCCTTAGCTGAACCCCTAAAATATCCTGCATGGAACTTGGAAGTCGCCAGTGACACATAGATGTAGATTACTGCACAAATGAGTCAGGAGACGCTGTAATTGAGAGGGAACCGAAAACTGGTTTCTATTTCCCAGCCCTAAGGTGGTATCTTCACTGCATCAAGCTGATCTAATATGAGTCAAGACGGTACTTGCTCACAACTCCTATCGAGACATTCCGCCGCGCGAAAGAAGCCTAAAAATGAAATTAACATGAATTGAGTCTGCATTTTCCATGGATCGTAAACTCCTCCATGTATACCGTGCCAGTAGTGGTATCTTGTCGGCCCATTAACGCCATAAACATAACTACAACCGCAAAAAACTCCGGTTCCTAATGCAGATCTAAGTATCATCTTTCTAGTCCTCCTCCACCTATATCCATACATCTATCGCGCAGAAGGTTGCTTTCCCTTCTTGTTCGCCGTCATTAGCTTTATCGAGATAGGATATAAGCCGTTCTTCGGTGGTTTTCTGCCATGCGTTCCCGTACTAATAGTCGTTCGACAGACTGGACAGTTTTTCTTGCCTGTCCCAGCATGTAAAGCGGAATGAAGACACTCAGAGCAAAATAAATGGCCTAGAGGCTATTGTTAGTAGGAGCTCCTAGACAGTATAAAAGGTGGAAACTACGTACCACAATGAGTGACTGTCAAATCCGTGGGATTGTCCATGCAAATAATGCATTGAAATTCCACGAGCTTCAAGGGCTTGGTAGCTTCTTCTTGGTTCTGCTGCTTGATCAAATCCTCCTGGCGTTTGGCTTGAGCAGTTTCGTATTCTTGTAGATTGTCATTTTCGGCAAGATCCACCACTTCGACATCTTCAGCAGGTTTCAACTGTGCAGACACTGGTTTTGGAGTTCTCGAATTCGTTCGTGATATTTTAGGCGGTCTTGTGCTCGTTGCTGTTTCCGCTTTGCGTTTGTTGGCTGGCATGGGTGGCGAGGATTCTGTTAGATCGACGATACTAGACCGTCGATTAGTTGGAGGTGGTGCTGATGGATCGGTCGAGTCGTTCTCTCGCAGATATGAGTCCCAGTCGAATCCAGCCAGATCGTCATCAGATTCGCCCGTGGCGGATCGTGAAGACGGTTGTGAATGGTTTTGCGCTGCCTGCTGTTGATTTGATGGCGGTGGCGGCTGTGCTTCACTATCCTCATCGAGAAAGTTTAGGTGGGAATTGTCTGGAGGAGGTACCATTGACGGGCTTCTGCGGTGCTGTAAATTTATTATTCGCCTTGTGGGGTTTGAATTGGATGAGGTTCGGTGTAGAGATGGTGGCGGCCGCTCTTGTCGTGAGTTCGATATCGGTGTCCCTGGCAGAAAGAGCGAGGGGCAAGAAAGACTCGGAAGTGGCTCGTGGTATGAAGGCGAGTTGTCGCGGCGACTATCAGGGTTGATGGGAGGTAGAGTAAATGATTCTCGGCCACCATTAGCAAAGGCCGAAGCGTTCCATGGTGAAGGCGCAGTTATGGTCGTCGTTGTGGAGTTCGAGTTGGATTTGGAAGTTGAACTCGAGTAAGAGAATGGGTAGCCTGAGGACATATTGAAGGTTGAGGGTTGAATATCGAACGTCGTCCCTCCTGCCCTTTCCTTTTCTGCAAGGATTAAATAGAGGACGGCCTCTGACGTGAATTCCGAAAATAAATTACAAGCACCTTCTCATGTGGTGAATGTGAGTGACAACTGACGGGTTATGTAGAAGAGAGTGTTTGAAGAAAAGAGCACAAGATGTTATGAATGCGATTCCATAAAGGAAATTGAATTGGATCATAGAGTAATAGGATTGTAATTGAATTGTAATCAGCTGCTGTAAAATGTGTTAAATTATGTGTTTGGGGGGATTGTGCGAAGTGTGGCAACTAATAACGTTACAACCTGCAACCCGCAGTCTGCAACCTTGGTTGAAAGTGGTTGAAAGTGTATTTCTTGTATATACAGTAAAGTAAGTCTTCAACTCTTCAAGTCTTTCGAGCAACGGCTGAGATAGGCGTCTTTCTTTCTCCGCCGCCGTTTGTCCCTCCTGGCGGTCAGATAAAGAGAGGAGAGGGTCATGGGAGGAGGAGGGAGACTGTGTAATTATATGAAAGGCCAAGGGAAACAATGAGCGATTGGCCTACTCCGGTAATCGAGAATCGTGGAGTATGGACCGCTGCGCGCACTTTGGCTCCGGCATGTTGGCGATACGTTGCACAGCATAAGTACCGAATAGTAACATTGTAAGGCGAGGGGAACAGATCGAGTCGATTGAGGAGTGCAATCCTTCCTGTCTCGTATATCGAACGGTACGAAAGTAGGTGCGCCGGTTACTGCGAAACTTGAGAGTTGTCGAGTGTCGCGAGTCGCGCTCTCCGGGTCAGAAATAACAGACCGATAATATTGCCCAAAAGAGATTTGGACAATAGAAACATTATAATACCTTAAAGTGTTTCGAATATTTATTTGAGAGTAGTTCCCAGCTTCAATATATTGTTCTAAATCAGCTTGTTTTTTCTACGACGAAGAGTCGCGATACTTAAATCCAGCACTTCGGCGAACGGAGCTCAAATCGAGCTTGCTCCGACGATATCTTTCTTATCGATTAGAAATTGCCATAGTTATGCGAATAAACTATGATGAAATAGACGAAAGAGGACAAAGTAAAAAGGAGGGGCGACAAAAATTGCTCCATTGGTCAATTTCCTGCTGCTCGTTAACCTGATTGGCTAATGTGCCTTTTCTCGCACCAGCAAAAAAAAAGTGCGCATCATACACCACCAAGTGAGTGGAAAAAAAAGAACGAATCAGCTGCTTGGTAATTTTACTCTCCACGATGCTCGAGCAGCTACTCTATCATCGAAAATTGCATCCCGTCCTCATCCCACCAGAGGCCCAAACTTTCATCCCACATGTAGTCCGTCTGCTCCAGCTTTCCCTTACTCACCAATCCTAAGCAAACTAAACAATAATGAATCCATAAACCTTACTCTTTCCTCGCCCTCGCCCTCGCCCTCTTATTATGCTTCTATCAATCCGCGCTGGTCGTGCAAGTAGACCAGGCGCAGCCATTGGAAGACTTGTAACCCGACGAGCACATCGACTACCAGACCGAGTGATATTGTGGCCTGCGACACGATGGCAAACATATGCTACGAAAACTGCCGTACCAGGAATCGATAATAGCTCTACCACAGCCGATTCACTCAGTACGTTACCTTGTGATTATATCGACAATCTGCCTTGAATACAGCTAAGCAAACGTGAAGGTCCGGAGGCTCGATATAACCAGATAGGCGTCCAACAATTAAGTAGCCATGTCCACTCGCAGGTCTTCCGTGATGATCCTTCACCACCGCCCCAAGAGTTGATAGATCTTTCGATTGATCATCTCCGCAGACATGATCTATATGGAAAGAATACGGACACTACCCCTCCCATATCCTTCGACCTCCCCAAGCTACAAGGTGATACCCTCGATGAACACTTTTATAGGCTGGGGATCGATGCCTCCGAGCCATACTTGACGTTCGCTCGTATGTTTGCGAAGGCAAGTATGCCTCAACGACCGCGAAAATGGCAGCATCGAAGCGGATGGACAAAATACAACGAGGATGGCACAACAGAGGTAGTGGATGCGCCCAACGAAGAAATGCTCTGTTTCGATACAGAAGTAATGTGGAAGGAAAGTTCGTTCGCTGTGATGGCATGCGCTGTTAGTCCTACCCACTGGTACTCTTGGCTATCACCATGGCTTTTGGGAGAATCCGAAACGGACCGTCACTTAATACCACTTGGAGACCCAAACAAGCCTCGAATCGTTGTGGGACATAACATAGGGTACGATCGGGCCCGGATAGCAGAGGAGTACGATATCGCTCAATCGAAGAATAATTTCCTGGATACCATGTCTCTACATGTGGCTGTGAATGGGATGTGCTCGCGTCAACGGCCAACTTGGATGAAACACAGGAAAAGTAGAGAACTACGTGAGAAGATAGCAGGGGAGACGAACGATGCCGAACTGGCTGCACTACTAGGTAGTAAAGAACTCACCGATGAGGAGGAAGATCTATGGGTAGGGAGAAGCTCTATCAATTCGTTGCGAGATGTAGCAAAATTTCATCTCGGTGTTACGATTGACAAGGCGCAAAGAGATCAGTTTGGCGAGTCGGATCGTGAAGGTATCTTGGAAAAACTGGAGGATCTTTTACATTATTGTGCAGCGGATGTTGATATCACACATAGAGTCTACCAAAAGGTGTTTCCAAACTTCATCGAAACATGTCCGCATCCAGTCAGTTTTGCTGCGCTGAGACACCTTTCTTCGGTTATTCTTCCTGTCGACAGATCATGGGAGTCATATGTTGCCAATGCAGAAGCCACGTACCACAGGCTTTCTGACGCGGTACAGGAGCGACTCATTGCTTTGAAGGATAAAGCTCTAGAGATCAAGGACAATCCCGAGCAATGGAGCTCCGATCCATGGTTACGTCAGCTTGACTGGTCGGGTCAGGAGATTAGGATGGTGAAGGGCAAGAAGAAGGATGACCCTCCAAGGCCAGCTCTTAGACAGAAAATGGCAGGCTCGCCGAAGTGGTACAAGGATCTCTATCCCAAAGTCCCGGGACCTATCAACCTTACAGTTCGCACTCGAATAGCCCCATTGCTCTTGCGCTTAGCATGGGATGGGCATCCACTCGTATGGTCTGATAAATATGGCTGGACTTTTAGAGTACCACTTCAGGAGTCGCACAAATATACCGAGCAACAAATGCAAGAATGCACAGCTTTTGAAGAAAAGGATATAGCTTTGAGAGACGATAGGCAGGGTGTCTACTTTAAAGTGCCGCACAAAGATGGGCCAATGGCGAGATGTGCGAATCCAATGGCGAAGAGCTATTTGCCCTATTTTGAAAAGGGGATCCTCTCATCCGAATTTGAATACGCAAAAGAAGCACTTGAGATGAATGCTTCATGCTCGTACTGGATAAGTGCCCGGAACCGCATAATGTCACAAATGGTTGTTTATGCAGGCGATGGAGCCAAGGGCCCTGCTGCCAGTGATCCGGAGTCAGAAACGGGCTACATCTTACCTCAGGTCATCCCAATGGGGACTGTAACTAGAAGAGCGGTGGAGAATACCTGGCTCACAGCAAGCAATGCGAAGAAAAATCGGGTGGGCTCAGAGCTCAAGTCGATGATCAAAGCACCGCCCGGTTATTCTTTCGTTGGCGCTGACGTGGATTCGGAAGAGCTGTGGATTGCCAGTCTTGTAGGCGATGCTCAATTCAAAATGCACGGAGGAAATGCAGTCGGCTTTATGACATTGGAAGGCACCAAGGCCGCAGGGACAGATCTGCACTCTCGGACAGCTGCTATTCTAGACATCACGAGAAACGATGCCAAAGTCTTCAATTATGGACGTATTTATGGAGCTGGACTCAAGTTTGCGTCAACATTACTTCGCCAATTTAACCCTTCTCTCTCGGAGTCTGAAACATTAAAAGTAGCTGGCAATCTTTACAAAGCGACAAAAGGTCTAAAGACCAACAGGAAGGCACTTCACCCTGGACCATTCTGGCGCGGAGGAACGGAGAGCTTCGTATTCAATAAGTTGGAAGAGTTTGCCGAACAAGAACGGCCACGAACTCCCGTACTTGGAGCTGGCATCACCGAAGCACTTATGTCCAAATTTGTAAGCAAAGGTGGTTTCATGACATCAAGGATCAATTGGGCCATCCAGTCTTCTGGTGTTGACTACCTACATCTCCTTATCATCTCCATGGACTACCTAATTCGCCGCTACAATATTCAAGCGAGACTCACCATCACTGTCCACGACGAGATCAGATACCTCGTCAAGAACGAGGATAAATATCGCGCCGCTATGGCCCTTCAAGTCTCCAACCTCTGGACACGAGCAATGTTCTCGCAACAAATGGGAATTAATGATCTTCCACAATCGTGCGCTTACTTCTCTGCCGTCGACATCGACCATGTACTTCGGAAAGAAGTGAATATGGACTGCATCACACCCTCCCACAAGAACGCTATCCCGCACGGTGAATCCCTTGACATCCAGTCTCTGCTACTCGAGCCTTCTGCTCATCTCGATCCCAATATCGTTCCAACTTCCCCGGTCGATCTCAGCAACATTCCGTACATACCCCGCATACCAGTCATGCAAGCTATGCAGCCATCCACCTCGGCCTCAAGTCTAAATTACCTGAAAGCGCAAATTACAGCCGATGATGCAGAGCTGAAGGAAATTCTCAAGGAACAACGGAAGATTGATGAGGAGAACGCCCCACTGAAGCCAAAGGTCTCAAAGAATAAAATCCTGCCATATCAGGCTTATGCGCATCTTATGGAAGAACCCATTATGGTCAGTGACGCGCTCGGAAAGGGTTTCCAGAAAACCTTTGAGGGGGCGAAGGCAAGGAACTGGGGCTGGAACAAAAATGTTAATGCAAATGGTGGGGCTGCAGGCAAGGGTGCGAGATGGTGATGAATATGCTACGGAAGTGTTTCTTTCATCTTTGTGTATGTGATACTACCACCAGATAGCTGGCTTTCCTTTTTGTGTTGTATGAATGATACGGCGGGTAGGGGTAGGGGCGGGGTGGGGGAGTACGGAGTCTAGTTGTTACGTTGCCATCATGTATTGTATTTACGGCTTTTGTAAGCATTGGATGTCTTGTATGTTCTACCTTGATAATATTGGTTTGAATGAATTATTGGGATTTAGGATGAGCGGAAAAGTCAAGGGGACAGGCCGGGGGCGCGATTTGGACTTTGGATGTAGAAATGGAAAATACACAATACATGGTATTGATCATTCTTACAGCTGCAATATTGTAATGGAGCAGCCTTTGAGTAATCACATATCGCTCAGAACATGAATCTGAAGACTCCTGTTAATGCCCAGTATTTGAAATTTCTACTAACTGTGCATTTTGGATGCCAATTCGGTCTACCTACTTCTTTCCCAGAACTCTCCCGCTCTCCTGACACCTAAAATCGCCTCCTTCTCAAACCCCAACATCTCACCCACCGCAATAATATCATGCGGTGCCGCCTGCCCAATCTGTAACTCCACGTTATTCCCCGGCACCACCTTGAACTCCTCATACAGCTTCACATCCTCCGCAAACAACAACTCGCATTCACCCGTGCTGATAAACAGCGGCGTCGGCGTCTTGAACGCCGTTCCCAAGAAACAGATGCTAGGATGCGCCATCGTCACGCCAGACCCCTCAAGCGGCTTAAAGCGCCGCGCTCCCCACGCACCAAACCCCTCACCCATATAATCCGTCGACACCCGCGGATTATCCGCCAAAAACCCCGGCGTCAACGCTCCCCCAGGATTCGTCCACGGCGACCACAACCACGCACACCCCGGATGCGGCAGTCCCGCCTCGGGATTATCATGGATGTATCTCAAGAGCGCCAGAGCCAAGTTCCCGCCCGCGCTGTCCCCAGATACAACAATCCGCTTCGGGCTAATCCGCAGCGTATCCACCAGGTACAAGTAACTCGTAACCGCATCCTGCAACGCAGCGGGGAACTTCCCGCCGGGGTTCGACGCCAGTCTGTACTGTGGGCAGAAGACGTGCGCGGCGGTGGAGTTGGCGAGCATAGTTCTCGCCGAGAAACCAGAGTCGACGGGCCGGCCGCTGCCGACGACGTAGGCCCCGCCGTGGAGATGCAGGACGACGTCGCCGGCGGCGCTGGCGTTGGTGGGCCGGTTCGGGTACCAGGTGCCGCCGAGGGTTTCCGGCCGGATCTCGAAGTTCGACATGGTCACGCCGCAGTACCGGTCTGGGCGCGCCGGGTGAATGATGGTGTAGCGGGAGGCTTCGGCGCCGGGGGTGAGGTCATGTGGGGTGAGGACTTCGATGCGGGAGAGGGTGCCGAGGAAGGCTTTGAAGACGCGCACCCGGAGAGCTTGGTTGTAGCTCCATTGCGGGGAGGGACGGAAGGATTGAGGAATGTAGTAGAAGGCCCAGAAAGGGAGACGGCAGAGGTTGTAGATGAGTGCGCAAAATACACAGATGTGTTTTCCAGGAAACTTGGTGAAAACGGTGCTTGCATCCATTTTGGCCGAAATCCAAGCCAATGGCCAATGCTTTGTCTCCAAAATTGAGGAAAACTTAAGGAGAGGTGAACAAAAAGGAAGTGCGCACACAAACCAAGATACAATTTATATCGGGAAGATATGGAACTAAATTTGACAGATTTGCCGAGGCCCTTAACCTTAGTAGGTCCACTTAAGGTCCCTTCGTAGTCTCCGTCCAATCCCCCACCTTCCCGTGCCTCCTGTGCCTCCTGTGCCTCCCAACAAAAGAGTCCAAAAAAGAAGTCCAAAAAGGAAATACATACAACAGTGGGGATTCGCTGGTGGTCACCCACCCAACTACTAATCCACCGATTCAAGGCTTATGTATGGCAGAGCGGACGGGATGCCCAGTACTCCTTGATCTATGGTCGTATGTGATAGGTTCAAACTAAATTCTAAACATAATCCTTATTTTCGACCTCCAATTGTTGCAAAAAATAACACCATCAAACCTCTTGTCCCCCTAAGCTTATGTTGTTCACTACTCCGACGCAGTATCAGTACGCGACCCTGGGTTTGCCATAACATCCTCCGTCGTCCCTTCCACTTCTGACTTCTCTGCTGCTATATTCGTCATCATCCAGTCGTCGCTACGGTCCATCTGAACCTTGCCCATTTTCTTGTGGGCATCACAGTCTTCACATCCAGCATCGTGTTGCTCATCCTCAATGTGGGAATTCCCAGCGATATTTCTATCGTCCACTCTTTTCAAATCGAATTCGATTGCTTTACACAATTCTTTATATTCTCTCAATCGCGACTTCGTACTCTCATTCCTTGCTGATTCATGGAAGTGGAGTTCCACACTACGGAGGCCTTTGGGCCGCTCCCATCCAATTCGATCGCCGACAATTGTTTTCAAAAAGGCATCGGGATAGAAAATTTGCGAAGCAGTACAATCATTATCGATGATGACACTATTCCTTAGCACGAGTGTTTGTAAGGAATCCGGCAATCTTGACAAAGCCTCTAGACAATTGTCCGTCGATACAGTAGTTGCGTCATGACCGAAGAGCAGATGTGCAGAAATGTCCAGTAATCTCAGATGCGTGAAAGTGGCAAGATCACTCAGCGGTGGATAGCTCGATTGGCCATCATTCGTATGGAACTGTGGTGCCTGCCTGAGTCGTTTTTGCGTCACTCTGAGGGTTTGGAGTGTTTGAGAAAGGTGCTGAATCGAGGCAGCGAGAACCGATGGTGTTAAGTCAAAGTGCAGGTTCTCACGGTCACCATTTTCTAGATCATATTGAAAATCCCAAGAAAAGTGTTGGAGGCTGGTGAAGTAGGAGAGAAATGTGGGTAATGAGTCGGGGCGCATAACGGTATGTGTCAGCGTTAAGGAAGTGGCGTTGAATGTGAATTTAGGAAGTGGATAGGTGTACAGTGTTGAAAGAGTATAAGATTCATCAGGCTGACGATCTGGAGAGTAGTGAAAATCGGATATCATGTGGCCGCGCACCTTGCGGACGGAGGGAAGGGAGAGGAAGGGAAAGACGCGTAGGAATTCGAATCCCATCCGAGGGTGGTAGATTGCATCATGTTTGGCAAGTCGCACAGTATGGACTTTCGACAGTGCGTACGGCTCGCCTATGCTTGTACGTTGGAGTGTAGCAGCACGTAAAAGGACGGTTTCGAGGTATGGGTAGCCATATGGACATCCTGATGCGTGATTCACAATGTTTATTTCTTCGAGGTTTGGAAGAAGACTGACAATCAACCCGACAAGAGCATCCCAGTTCCCTGCCTTGATCATAGGCAGAAAGTTCAGTTCGATCAACTCAGTGAACGAGGAACATCGTTCTCCACTGGAAGTGTGTGTTATCTTCTTGAGTGCTGATCTGATACTTTTCCAGTCATCTTCGCTCATCATCCCCATAGAGATATCAGTACAATAGCCAAGCAGCGCGTTGGCAGTGAATTGCTTCACATATTTGGCTAGGGATGGTTTTCGCGTAATGCTTCTGAGAAAGAACGACAGAGCTTCGCAACTATCACCCAGCTGGATGAAGTGGGAGTACAGGTAAGGCTTGCAGAACTGGTGTAATGTCGTTGAGCATAAAGAGAGTGCAGCGAGCGTCTTTCTAGACTCAATACTCCGTAACAACTCTACCAAAATATCGTCAGGAAGCTTCTGGAAAATAACGGAAGACATTTTTGTCGCTTCCTCTAATCGCTGTATGCTTCACTCGATTGTGAGTCATAAACAGTTGCAAACACAAAGAGGGGAGGAATAAAACGCAGGTAGCTCGGATAGACTCGAGGGTTAGAGCATATAGATACTGACAAGCATGCTGCTAACAGAGGTATTACCTCATCAAGAGGATGAGCACGTTGGGCCTCTATTTCTGTTGGACTATTTAATTCTCGCCAGATTTGGGCTGGCTGAGGTCGTCCATTGTTCTCTCACAGCCCGATATGAGAAACAAACGAAGAAGAACTGAGGTCAAGGCACAGAATAATCTGTGCCAATCTGAGAGTCACCATCATAGGATAACTGTACGTAGTGAGCAACGAAGCAGAATTAAAAGCGCCGATCCTGATATGTTAACGCGCGGTAAGATTTCACGGTTGGCCTCCGCTCGCGAAACCTCGTCGCATAATGAGCAACTATGCCCGATGGATACAATGAGATGGATGAAGGCTCGTGTAGTTCTTCATTGTATGATTCAAAGCTCGAGTAATGATTCACTGTCGAGGCTGCGGCGCAACCGAGAGTGATCTTAGTCATCAACATATCACTTCCACGTGTTCACCTCTTCCCCTTCCCTCACTTTCCTTCCCTTCCTTCGCTTCCTTTTCCATTTTCTAGACCATTATCTTTCCCATCAATCCTGCGATTTTTTTCATCGCGATGGCATTTGTGTGAAGGAATACGTTGTTTCTTCCTTGCTGTCTATGGCTGAATGTACTCATGGCAAGTGCCATGTTAGGCAGCGCCATGAAGCCACTACACAAATGTATTGTTGTCCCTGAGTAGGATCAATCACATTATTCCTTGGCAGGTCCCAAATGGTCAGCTTCGAAGGGAGAAGCTTACTTCTGTACCTGCATTGACATTCTAAAACCTGGCAAACCAGCCCTAAGGGACAACCAAACGGTGGAAATGTTTACAGCGGCTGAATTTTCTCTGCCTTCGTATCTGCTTCTAGCTAATTTCCTCATCACTAAGTTGTCGATTGCTTTTGGGTGCCAAAGGACGTCCTTATGGTTCGCCAAGGGATGGGCTGTTGAGCTGAATTTCATGCGCTGACTGATTAACGTGCTTCGGTAAGAAAAAGGATCTCCTGGGGCGTTAGCGATTTCCGACCAGATGCAGGTACGACCCTGTTATGCGATATGTCATTCGAAAATGTATGGGCAGCGTCCGTGGAAATCAAGCCAGGGAGCATATCATGCTGCTTTCATGGCTATGGGCAAGAATATTGCTTTGTGGAGGAAAGATATAATCTCCTTGCGTATATAAGGGAGTGAAGTCTTCATCCATCATTCTCCTCATATCTAATCATCGTCACTCGTTTGAATTCAGTCGCTCTTTAGCAAAACACAGTCGTTCCCTCGTTACATACTGCTTTTCTTAATATATTTCAATCTTAATCAGACTAGTCATCATGAAATTCTCGACGTGTGGCCTCTGGACCAGTCTTGCGGCTTCTGTCCTCGCAGAAGATCTTCTGTTCGTGGACACTTTCGAGTATCAAGAATTCAAAGAAGCAACAACTACGCTTGGATATTCAACGAAAGTTGTTACTAAGGCCCAGTGGAAGTTGATGACGACCGCTGACTTTGCCGCTTTCAAAGCAATCGTGATTGCGGATCCGGACTGTTCTACCAACCCCTCCGATGTTCAGTTCTTGACCGATACCAAGAACACTTGGGGGCCTGCAGTCCAGGGAAACATCGTAGTGATCGGTAAGCTCAAGACAACCCGGGTTGATAAATCCATCTTGCTGACGAGATGCAGGCACGGATCCCACCTACCATTTCTCCTCTCAGCCAGGAGCTAAAGTGCTTGTCGACAATTCTATCAAGTTTGCAGCGTCTGGAGTCTCTACGACTGGCACATCGCAAACCGGCCTTTACTATGCTCTTTCTTGTTACTACAATAGTGTGGAATCTGCCACCATAGAATCGCTCTCTTACTTCGGTGACTTCGGTGTTCGGGGAAATCTTGCTTGTTACAACAAAGTTCACATTGTCGCCTCGTCCCCTGCACTTGGCACACTTGATGATGCCGCTCTTTCATCTTGGTCTTGCAGTGTCCACGAAGCCTTCTCTCACTACCCTTCCGTCGGAGTCAATGGCTTCCAGGCGCTTGCTATTGCTCAAGATGTGATTGGTGATGGATCGCAAACGTTCGGTGACAAGACAATTGGACTACCTTACATCATCAGCCGTGGTGCCACACCTGCAGGATGTGGAAACGGTATCTGGGAGCCATCAGTTGGCGAAGAATGTGATGATAATAACAAGGTCTCCGGCGATGGATGCTCAGCTAGCTGCAAGTGTGAGTCTGGTCGCCCAACTGGAGACGGACATTGTCTACCACCAATCGTCGTGGACAACTCAACATCTTCCACTTATCACCCTTCTACATCTCGTTCATCTAACTCCTCGACCATCTACTCATCCACTCTCCATCCTTCTACATCCCTTTCATCCAACTCTTCGATCGTGCATTCCTCTACTTCCCGTCCATCTTCATCCGCAAGTATCTCTTACAGTCCATCGAGCTCCGGTGGAAGTTCTGGAGTATACAGCAACAAGACTGTAACTGCGACTGCTACAGTTCACAACACAGCGACTATCCATGACACTGCAACAATCCACAATACTGCGACAGTTCACGATACCAAGACCGTCCATGACATCACCACCACGTAAGTCTCTCCTCTTCTCACGACTTCCATATACTAATAGAGCCCAGCACTTTCACTCCGCCTCCATACAAGACACCCGCCTGCCCTACCAGTGATAAGATCGTTGGTGTTGAGATAATCATTCACGTCTCCATCATTGAGTCATACACGACCATTGGAGCATCAACACGTTCGTACATACCTACCTGCTTCTGGATACATTTTACTGATAAATTGTTAGACACCTCATACATCACAAGTGAATGTTCTACAGAACATAGACCAATCTGGAGCACCTCAAGCGTCGGTTATCCTTGCTATGCGTGTGCCCTCTCCAGCGCCGGTGTCCCCTGTCCGACAGGAGGATTTATCACCGCCACAACCGTATGTCTCCCCACCTCCCCTTCCCAATTCCTTCATCTCCCTCCTCAGACTACCCAAACTAACCTACCTCGACCTCCGCTAGACATCCTGCCTTCCCAGCACTCCCACATCCTACACCTGGACGCCATTTCCACCCACCGTTTTGCCTTGCAAAACCTGCATCCCATACACACTCTCCACCTGCCCCGCCTACTCCACCCTCCCACCCTCCTCCATCTACATTGTACCCGCACCCACATACGGCACCCACGCGGAAGGCTCCCACATCCCCGAGCCCTCAATCTACGTCCCTGCCGCCTCACCCACCACCATCGTCAAGACATTCCCTGGCGGCTACTCCACCACAGTCATTAGCTACCCACCCGGACCAACCGCCACGGTCGTTGTGTCTAGTATCGTTGGCGGAGGAGTGACTACCATCGTGACTTATGCTCCTCCAACCCCGAGTGCAGCGAAGAGCTCTACGCTTGTGCCTGTCTGTCCGGGTGGATGTAGTAAGACGACTCCTGCGCCACCTGCAGGTACGTCGTCAGTTTTGGGTTACTCGACTTATATCCCCTTCACCGGTGATGCGGTGATGGCGAGAGGAGGTAAGGGGATGGCTATTATGGCTGGGGCTGTGGGTGCTGTGTTTGGGTTGATGATTATGTTGTAAGATGATGGCTTTCCTGGAAATGAAGTAGTTGGACAGCAAGCGTGAAGAACTTCTTTTCTTTGTGTGAATTTGTTATAGAGAGGAGATGGAACGGAGGAGAGAGACATATCTAGTGGCTTTGAGTTCATTTCATTTTAATTCGATTCTTTGACTAAGTAGACTGTCTTCGTAATAGAATATGGTGTATTAGTTTTCCTGTATGGATAAATGGTTTGGGGCTTGATTCATCACTGATTATCAAATTGCATTAACTTCAATGAATAATCAATCATGTGCAACGAAAATTGATGATCATCGTTGGAGGGCATTCTAAGTGAAAGTCGTGAGCCGCTATTGGACGAAACATTCTAAAGAAATATGCACACGGAACCAAAAGATAAGTGCACAAAGAAGCAGAAACATCGATTACGAGTGAAAACGTAGTGGATACTATTCAGCTGTCCTATGTTTCCTTGGAATACGCTGGTGCATCTTCACCGGCTTTCCAGAAATATTTTGCACCTGGATGCGACTCAGAAAGCCTATTCTGGCCCTTCACTCCAAGGTAGTTCTCTCTTAAAGTACCGCCCGGAGCAGCATAGTCGTCCCAAAACAGACCTCTCTTTCGCAGCTCCGGTAACAAGTACTCGATCATGTCATCGAATGTCTCTGGAATACTAGCATAACTGAAATTGAAGCCATCCACGTCGGAGACCTCTACCCACCTCTCCAATTCATCCGCAACCGTCTTTGCACTTCCGATCAATTTTGCACCATTTCCTCCCAGAATTAGGTGCTCGGCAATCGTCTTCTTATTCCACGTGAGACCTTGTGGTGATACTGATGCCCAATGGTTCACCATACTTCTCACGGCAGGCGGCGCATTATCAATGAATCGGAAGTCCTCATCATCTCCATATGAGCTTAGGTCATATCCAGACCAGCCACCAAATAATGATAATGCACCTTCCCTGTCCCCGTAGCTTGCTAACAAGTCGAATTTCTCTTTCGCTTTTTCATCGGTCTCGGCTACTATCACCAGGAGACCAGCGACAATCTTAATACTGTTGGGATCTCTTCCAAGCTCTTTGGCTTGTGCGCGGATGGAGTCCACAGAGGGACGCACCAGCTCCGGCGTATGTCCGTTAAGAAAAATAGCTTCAGCATGTGTTGCAGCAAATTTTCTTCCGGCAGTGGAGGTTCCAGCTTGGAACAGGAATGGTGTTCTTTGAGGTGATGGTTCACACAAGTGTGGTCCAGGAACATTGAAATATTTCCCCTTATGATTGATTTGCCTCACGGCCTTCGGATCCGCATATGCCCCTGACCCTACGGGTTGCACAGCGTCGTCTCGCCAGGAAGCCTCCCAGAGTTTATATGTAACATCAAGATATTCATGAGCAATACGATATCGTTCATCGTGTTCAATTTGTGTATCGAGACCGAGATTTCGAGCTGCTGAGTCAAGATATGAGGTTACTATATTCCATGCCACTCGCCCATTGCTGAGATGGTCAACGGTGGAGAATCGTCGCGCAAGGAGATAGGGGGCCTCGTATGTAGTCGAGGCAGTGACACCAAATCCTATGCTTTCTGTGGCAGCCGCCTTGTAGGAGTTTAGCCATCTCTCCGCTTACTTTAGGCAATGAGTTCGACTTACCATAGCGGGCACACTGTACAACGGGTCATTGATGGGAAATTGAGAAGCCGCGGGTATGGTTGGGTCGAGGTTTGCAGGGCCCTTGTAGACATCATAACCACCAAGAACATCCGCAAAGAATATAGCATGGAACTTCGCCTTCTCGAGCTTCTTCGCAAGTTCGATCCATGACTGGATGTTCTTGTATTGCGATCCTTGATCTTTGGGGTATTTAAAAAGTCCTGGATTTAGATGACCAGGTGCTTGCATAGCAAACGCATTTATGATCAGTTGTTTCTTGTCGGAAGGCATATTGAAGGATGATGCAACTGAGCTTGGCCAATTGAGAAGATAGAAGACAATGGTCTTTCGATGCAGTCAAATTATGAAGGGGGAAGATCAAGTGAAGACGTGAAGGAAATTCAGAACAAACAATTGAGCGAACTCACTCATACCGACCCTTCGATCTCTGTGGACTGGCTTGTGACTATCAAATCCATTTGCAATGAGGATTACCTATCTCAATTGCTTCTGGTAACTTTTCTGGCAGTGGTTGAGAGGGAACATCCTGTCTCAATCCACAAAATCGACGCGTAGTGGTGACTATAGATGTTTCCGTGCATGGTGCGGTGCATAAGAGTGCAAAGATATCGAAAGAGCAAGAGAGTGGTTGAGATGGACGCGGTGATTGAGCGACGATGGCGTCTTAATCCTTGCAAAACGCGCAAACCCCACAACCCCGCCAATTGCGCGAGTAGGCGAACCAAACCTCATCTACTGTAACATCCGGAAAGTTTGTGTGCAAGTTTGTGTGCCAAATAAACCGGCAACGACCGATAAACGAGGGACGATAGGAAGGATAGGAAGATAATCAGCCGGGAAGATGTGGAAAATGGGTCTACATCAGGGAACACTTTGCCTTGTGCCTGACATCTGAGCAAGAAAACACATAAACTTTATCAGATCGACAATATCGACAACGACCCTTGCAATCACGGATTACACACCAAATGTGCATCAGATGGTCAGAAGACTACTGGCTGTTGCGATATCTAGCTTGAAGTTTCAATCTATCTAGAGTCTAGAGCTCACCCAGAACCAGAATACCCCGAAACTGCAATCTTCCAAACTTTTGCCGATAACATGCATGCCATACACTGTAGTAAGTGCACCAGCTCCAAGTGGAACATCGCAAACCGAGTCACCCGAACCCCTCCTGCCCCTCCACGCCCTTCTCGTTTCTCTTGTATCTTGATCTGCATCGAACGTACCTATCATCACTTAGATTGCCTCGGTACTCGTAGATAGCACTAATCTTTCGTCTTCGATCGATCCCTAGTGGGGTGCTCCGGGGTCACATACTGGTATGACACTGTAACGCAGGCAGGTTCTAGGAATCTCAAATATGGATCCGAAGATGCTGCCATCAGATAGCCCAATAGCGTGATTATTGCATGGTTGGGTCGTCTATCACTTGCTGCTTCTCTTCTGTTAGATTATGTGATTCCAGTTGTGCTCATATCTTGTAAATTGCTTTGTGCATTTTATGTGGCATTGATCTCGGCCCAGGAGGCATCTGGAGGAGGAGATTGACGACAGCTTGGTGCAAATCTAATACTTTTGCTATTTTATCTGAGATCATGGCGCCTTCAGCAGTAGAGCCGGAGAAACAGGGGGAGGATGCCCTTACGTCGCTGAAAACGTCCGTTTCTAAAAGTCGCATTATATCTGACGGAAAATCTACCGAGGATGTTACATTGGAGCAGACTAAACACTCACTGCCATTTCGACATATCCCACAACCGCACTTTGAGCTGGAAGACCATCCAGTAGATGTTGTTCAGACGCTGAAGGTATGTCGCTCATGGTCTCCGCCTTTGTAGGGCGGTGCTAACTATTGATTAACATAGGTCGCAGTCATCGGGGCTGGCCTTGCTGGAATCAATGCGGGAATCCTCCTACCAGTCAAAGTTCCGGGCATCGATTTGACAATTTTCGAGAAGAATTCAGATGTGGGCGGGACTTGGTTTGAGAATGTATATCCAGGGGTTCGGTGCGATATACCTTCAAATGTTTATCAATCCACATTCGAACCAAACACGCAATGGTCAGAGGAGTATGCACAAGGAGCAGAGATCAGGAAATATTGGCAGGATGTTGCACGAAAATACGATGTCTACAAGTACTTGAAGTTAAGGCATAAGACTACCAGCGCCATCTGGAACGAAGATTTGGCAAAATGGTCGCTAAAGGTTGAGAATCTCGACAAAGGAGAAAGTTTCGAAGAACAATTCGACGTATTAATCACTGCAATTGGCCGGTTCAATGCTTGGAAATTGCCCGATTACCCTGGCATATCTGATTTTAAGGGACACCTGCGGCATTCGTCCAACTGGGATCCCAACTTCGATCCAACCGACAAGACCGTGGCAGTAATTGGCAACGGAGCTAGTGGATTACAACTCGTGCCGAGTCTTCAAAAAGTCGCAAAGCATCTGGACCACTATGCACGCAGCAAGACTTGGATTGCAGGATCTTTCGGCGGAGAAGGAGAGGGGAGAACGTTAGAGCCGAAATATTTCTCCCAGGAACTTCTTAAATCATTCGAGGATCCAGATACATATTACAAATTCCGGAAAGAGCTCGAGAGCAAGTTCTATCATCAGTTTTCCGCTCTCTTCAAGGACACGAAAGACAATAAAAATCTCGAAGATAATTTCAGAAAGTTAATGGCTGAACGTCTTCAAAAGAAGCCGGAGTTGGTAGAACAGATTATTCCCGATTTTGCTCCCCTATGTCGCCGTTTGACGCCCGGTCCAGGATATCTCGAGGCTCTGACTGAAGATAATGTTTCCTACATTACGACACCTATTGAGAGATTCACTGAGAATGGTATCATAACTGTTGATGGAACTGAGCGGAAAGTTGACGCAGTTATATGTGCCACGGGCGCAAACATCGACATGCGCCCACCTTTTCCCATAGTTGCCTATGGTCATGATTTACGCGATACGTGGAGTTCCGATCCCCTTACATATCTTGGCCTTGCCGCACCTTCTTACCCTAATCTTCTTTTCGTCTCTGGTCCCAATGCTGCCGGTTATAGTGGTACCGTCCCAAACCAGACCGAGACTCAAGTTACCTACCTGGCGAAGCTGCTGCGTAAAGTGAGCCAGCAGAATATTAAGACTTTTGTCCCATCTCACGATGCTACAAACGACTTCATCGCATACAGTGATGCATTCTTCCCAAGGACTGTATGGACAGATAACTGCAGTTCCTGGAGCAATGGTGGTAGACCTGGCGGAAGAATCCATGGTCATTGGCCCGGAAGTGCATCGCATGTTAATTTTGTAAGGAAAGATCCACGGTGGGAAGACTGGGAATGGACATATAAGAATAAAGCAGGTAATAGATTTGGATATCTGGGCAATGGATGGACAGTGAAGGAGACTGTGGAGGGTAGTGATCGGACGCCGTATCTGAAGCGTCCAGATCAGGTGGATCTAAGAAGCTATCATGAGGAATGGTTTGAGGGTATATAGATCATTCAATGTGCTTCTTTTTCCGGATATTCTGGTGTAACCTAGATTCTGGGCTCGGTAGGAGACCTGGATGTAAACACCGAGAGAATCCGTAGTGTCATGAAGTAGATTATTTTCCGCATAGGCCCGTTGTGTAGGCGAACCACGTACAGGCAATATCTCCATTGATCCATCAAGGACATCCTAGAAGTGCTTCGAAGTCCAATTCCAGACTCAAAAACTTTCTGCTCCGCGTAAAGGGTACAGCTTCAGTTTCCTTGAGGAACTTTTATCAAACTCTCATCGGATTCCAAGCCCACAGCGTAAATGCAATTGGCGACCTTAGCCAGCTAGGTAGATTGCCCGGAAAGTTTCACGGCAATTATAACACCCTTATCTACAAAGAAACTTCAGCGTCTTTAGTGGGATAGTCTCCTAGTGGATCTGTGTATGCGCCATGACAAGGTCCTGATTTCGTGCTCGCACGCCATGCCTACTCGGAACATCAATTGTTATCGTGCATGAACCCTCACACATGAGTGTCGGTTTGATTGTTACATAAGTTTCCCAAAACCCCCAATACAAAAATGGTACCTCAAGTGTACCCTTCAATCTCACGAATCAGCCATCGCAATGACGGTCCTGAACAAATCGGGGGTGATTGACACTTTACCTGCTTCCGACACGGAAGCTTTGCCTTCGAAAAGGGAAATCCAGAAAGGTATGTAAATATAGATATTCTGGGCTTCATATTGGTTGAGCTAACATCCCAATGCAGTAAAATGGTACTGCTCAACACTGTACAATGCTATCATACTTGGTCTTTGCAACTTCCTCGCCCCGGGTATCTGGGGTGCAATGAACAGTCTTGGTGCTGGAGGGGAAGAAACACCTCACCTTGTTAATGCAGCCAATGCCTTGACATTCTGTCTCATGGTTCTTTCCTGCTTTTTCTCATCCGTCCTTGTCAAATACATAGGCATCAAGGCATCACTCGTCTTTGGAGCAGTCGGTTATGCTCCATACGCTGCGGGTCTCTACTGCAACAACCGATATGGCACAGAGTGGCTCGTCCTCTTTGGGGCTGCTCTCTGCGGTATTTCTGCTGGAGTATTTTGGATGGCTGAAGCTGCAATTGCCTTGTCCTACCCAGAACCACAAAATCAAGGCAGGTTTTTGGGACTCTGGCTCAGTTTCCGGGTTGCCGGTCAGATTTTGGGTGGAATCATAAATCTTGCTCTTAACGCAAAGAACTCCGGGGAAGGAAAAGTATCATACAACGTGTACCTGGTGTTCATCGCATTACAAGCTCTGGGCCCGTTCGTTGCACTTCTTCTCACACCTCCGGAGAAGGTCGAGCGTACGGACGGGGTGAGGCCGAACCTGCGTATTTCTGACTCTAGTTGGAAGGAGTTAAAATCGACAAGCAGGCTATTCGTCTCCAAATACTTTCTGCTACTTATTCCGCTCATTGCACAAGGAGTATATAGTGAGGCAGTAATGTTCACTTATGAATCTGTATGGTTGAGTGTGCGAGCTCGGGCACTAGGGTCTTTCCTTTCAGGAGTCGTTGCGCTAATTGCAGGAAACTTGCTTGGAGCCTTTTTGGATCGAGAAAAGTGGTCGCTGAAAAGGCGGGCAAGATGGTCGTTTATCGGTATCCTTGGTCTACAAGGTGTCTGGTGGATATGGGGTACCGTGTTGGTCACCAACTATTGGGCCAAGAGCCCACTACCAAACTACGATTGGAGCGACGGAGGTGCATTTGCGAGAACCTTTCTTCTGTTTCTCGGTTGGGTATCGGGGTTTCAAATCAACTACTTATATTTGTAAGTGCTCTAGATTCATTCTAGGGTCGATGTCTTGGGTCTTGACTAACGTTGATAGATATTTTATTGTGGGAAACCTCGCAAGAAGTTCAGAAGAGGTAATCAGAATCGCTGCGTTGTTAAGAGGAACAGAATCAGCAGTCCAGGCCGTCAGTGTGAGTCCTCAATCTCATCCGGAGCAGTCTTGTGGAGTCGACCAAACTGACATGCGTTTATAGTATGGTTTGAATAGTATTGAGGTGATGGGGGATGTCGGAGGTGTATATCTCAACTTCGGACTTTGGGGTTTGGCCTTGATCCCGGGATGGTTGATTGTGAAAGAAATCGGTGTTACACTTGGAGACCGGAAACTGGAAAGGGAAAAGCAACCTGACGCTGGGGATACGGAGTAGGGATAGCTCAAACGCCATGCAGACAGAAAAGGGAGGCGGATCACTTTTCTGGATCAGTCATATCCCAGTGGCTTCGTTGAGCCCACTGCTTTCTTGCTCTCATGGAACCGACTAATCAAGTTTGGTGGTCTCTGAAGGAATATCCTGACTCCGTAAAATGATATGGGTAACTGACAGAGTACATTTCCACGGCCTTTCCCTTGTTGATACAAGCATTTTCAATTGCCTTACCTAGTCTCTGCCTTTTTACATGTGTTTTATGGCTAAATAATGGTTGGAGGGGTAACAAAAACACCGAGGGCGATTGGGGGTGCCAAGACTTGCAGTAGCAGAACGTCAAATACCAAGGCTGGGGAAAATTGAATCCTGTACGAAGTACAATATTCTCTGGATGGAAAATTTTCGTCTCCATTCAACTCAAACAGCATTCGCTCTCAGAGGATCTTCACACACTAGCACCAGCACACTCATTGCACATCGGAAGCAAATGACTTCAGTAACTTTTGAACCGATGCCACCATTGTCATGGGAGACACACATCCTTTCTTCCCTTCATGATCCAAATCATAACTTCAGACTTGTTAGCATTTCATTGTTGGCACTGGAATCATAGTAGCGACAGGACAAGACTGCTAGAACCACCCACATTTGTTTTCCGTTTCTTCGGGTTCTAGCATCTCATGATAGCCTACCGTTCGGAACTGTTCGCTGTACTCCGGTCGTATACAACACGTAATTTTGGCAGGTACTGGCACCAGTGGCAAGATTTCATTCTGGGATTCCCGTCTGTTTTCATCGCAGAAGCCTGCAAGGAAACTTATTGGGGGGATTGGCCCGGGTACTATATAATCCATGGGCGAGAAGAGTCACTAGCCCAACCCTACTGATATTTTGCAAGTTCGCAGTTATACGGCAATAAGGTTCTTGAAGGTAGCAGGTCTTGGTTGCTGATGGCTTATGAGATCCATCTTTCACTTCATATTTGCTTCCGTACTATGCTTCAAGTTCCTCGCGTAATCATGAGAGAATATGAAGATAATACAGAGTCTTCATAAAAATATAGTCTGATGGATTATTTCAGTCGTTGGCCGATGGGGGCTGAACTATTTCTTCGCGTCTGCTCGTTTCTCTGCTGGTTTCCATTCTTGTTTTCTTTGTTGCTTCTCGGATCTGGGCGAAGTTATGTTAACATATAGGACTTTTAATCGCTGGTCACCTTAACAATCATGTGGTAGTGCAATGCAATGTAGTAGATTGTCGGTTTGAAAAGTAAATCGTTAACTACACATCCGCACTTCAACAGTGAAAGACATATGAAGGCTCGCCCTTGATTATCTACCACTACGAATACTCTGGCTTGGGAGCAACGGCAATAATGCTACCCCCTTCCAATCTTGACATTTGGTCAACAATCTTTGAGATCTCAACTTTGTGAATGAACCATTTCCGGACTCTTCGTGTAGGCCTGCAAAGGTTCTGACTAAACAGTTCCAACACGCAACCTAGTATTTAAACCATCTCTTCAGGCTCCGACTTAAGCCCGCCTTCAATTTCAACAAAATTTGCGCGATTTTTTGGATCCTTTCCCCTCACCATCTCAACGTCACCTTCCCTAGACGGGGCAGTCAATGGTGTATCCTTGTTTGGATACTCCTTGGACCTTTTCGTGCGTGAGGTACCAAAGCTAAGGAACCGATAGCTCCAAGTGCGCAGCAATGAAAAATCGTGTTGTCTGAATATGACAGGAATGAATGGCATAGAGCCGGCTATTAAACTCATTTCCACCTCGAGGAGTCTATGAGATGTTAGAAGAGTATTTCAAGTGGTGTTGACGATCATGGCGAGTATCCAATGGGGCAACTGACGAAAGAATAAGGACGGGTCCTAGCCACCAGCTGGTGTCCGGGCTGTGCCATTGTACGACACGGTAGATCAAACCGGTGACGCTCACTATGCAGGCCCTAAATTGTGTCAGCCGATGTTTTCCTGCTATTTAGATGGCCATGCATTTTGAATATTTACTTACGCAAGACCCGTTCCGAATACTGCAGCCAATCCTATTTTTCTTCTCCCGCTCATTCGTAGTTGGGAGACGACGAAGAGTGGTAGGAGCAAGACGAAGAAATCACTAAGTATGTTGATGGCACTTAATACGATATCTAGAACCTGTGTAGTGTGGGAACATTTTGCGTATTCGATAGGGTTGGAAGGAAGACAGAGAGTTACTAGTGATCTATTGATTAGCAGAAGCGGGGCGAAAGGGCAAATCGGTTACAATATGAATTATAGATAACTCACTAGCCAAGATCACACCAATTGCATGATTGATGAGTGTCGTAGCAATACCGAAATATATCCAATTGCGAAAAGACTTGGTTGTAGAGAAGAGACGGAAATAGAGTTGCAAGATGCTGAGTTTCGCAAAGAGCATCATAGGAGAATACAGGAAGTTAATAGCTTTTAGCTCCTAAAATATGTTAGCAGCTGACGGCGCGAAGAATGAATCCAGCTGACTTTGATAATAGTTTCATCCAAGAAAACTGTTAGGTGTACATTCCATTGGTGTGCTCCGATGCCGGTGTGGAAGACTTTAGATTCGTCAGTTATCCTGGGATATCAGGTGGAATAGAATGAAATATTCAGAGCTTGAATGCTGACCATGCGACACCAACCCGATGTACCCTATACATATAATCTGCCAAGATCAATAATCGGAACGCGATGCGGAAGCATACAACATACAGTTCCCAAAATACAGTAAGCTAGAGACGTATGAGCTGCTGGTATCAGAAATTTGGAACGGATAGTAATATGCTCACCATCTTCCCATCCAACTGTTTTGGAAACGAAGACTTTTGCATACATTCTTAAAGCAACAAAAATGATCAAGATAGACGTGAAGATACCATTGATCACTATAACACTGTATGCTCGAGACTCGGGATTTGCGAAATTAGGTATGACGCCTACTGGTGGAGTCAGAGCAGGCAGCGTTGCGAGAACCTCTGGAGGAAAGCCGAGAGACATCGTGAAATTCGTCTTCGAATTAGAGTGAAGAACGGTGAAGTTTAGTTGAATATCAGTAATGAATAAAGAGGATAACTCGAAGCTGTGACGATCCTCTGGCCAAGAACTGGAATCAGCAGCTCGAATAAAAAGGTATTACTTCACGAAAGAAAAGTATTCCCCCGTCCGACTAGGAGTAGATGATGTCGGGGCCTAGGGGAAGCTACGAGTCTGAACCTCCACCTCAGGAGGGTCACAATCAGTGCATCTTCGTACCGCCATCACAATCCTCGGGGAGGCACAGCAGTGAGAGAAAAGTACTATTCTCATGAAATGACGTGGTGCCGACAGGATATCGAGACCTGAACTGGAAGCTGCTAATGACTGTGATGCAGGTTTGTTGGAACCAACATTTTGCGGCTCAATCTAACCTCATACATCAAAATATTCGCGAGAAGCATCAGTGGAGTATGTTGTCCCATCCGGAAATTCCCTCGCTAAGACCTTATTGATTGTATCCAATTACCCATTCATCTTGGATACTGTCACAAATAATGGCACGGATAATGGTGGTGTCGTTATTGATGTACCTCGAAGTGGTGGTCAGCAAGGCAGTGGTATCGAGCAAAGGGGGGTTGCATTGCAGTGATCCAGGCAGCCAGGCTGGTCTCCTTCATCTAGAGCCTTGGTTTATGAAGAATACGCCGCATGCATATCTCTCGAATAGATCATTGCAGCTGGGCCCTTTAACTCGCAGCGGCCGAGCCTGTTTTTCTCCACATTTCCGCCTCTTTAGCCGGGTGAAAGATCTTCAATGGAAGTAGCTAAACGGGATTGCCGCCGATGACGAGTGGGATGTTGGTCACATCGCCCTCGCTTTATCGCTACATTCAAGGATAGATGTGAAGAACTCTGCAGGCTGTGCAGCTCAAACAATACTATCGTCTTCGCCGTTAACATACATACAAGATATTTCTTCATGTGATAGATGCAGCGATACTTCCACCAATCAACGAAGACCCGGCAATTTGGTTCTGTGCCGAGCACCCAAACACCGGGTATATGCAAACTGCTCATTATGCGACGCGTCAGATCCTATGCTCTTTCTACTTACCGTCCGTCCATCCTAAAATCTCACCGATGAGGTGCCAAGCGTTTATAGGTGGACTCTCGGTAGTCTACATGGGGTAATGGGGGTACGAACTAGGTGCTTAGATAGTAATAAATGACTATTAATTATTCAATTGACAAGAATAATTACTTCCCCATATTATTTATTCAAAGAGTTATGCTTTAGAATGTTGATCGTCGAATACTCTGATGAATAGAATACTCAATATCGGTTGTCTCTCAAGATCTATTTTCGTTCGCTACAGCATGTAGTGCTAAGGTTACATCCATCATCTGCTTCGCCGCATAGTCGCGGGCAAGCTTGTTAAAATGTCTACAACTCATTTCACTCCTCTCCAAACACTTTGACAGAATCAAAAGAATACGAAAATCACGATAACGAAGATGGAAACCCTTGAATACGATGTGGCCGTAATCGGAGCAGGTACGTTCCAAGCTAACCTACACAGTAGTAGTTATCAGCTGACTTTTGAAAGGTCCAATGGGTATCGTTGCTGCAAGATTCTACATGGACATCCATCCCACATGTAGACTTGTCATATTGGAACAGGACATGGTGGTTGGGGGTGTATGGAGCTCAGGTAGGTTCATTGGCTCTCATACATTATTGATCACATGACTAAGACTTCTGTAGCTCGCCAGTACGAAGGGTTTCGTTCCGAGAGCGGGTTGAGAATGACTGGTTTCTCTGATATGCCTGTCACATTACCAGAAGACGCTGAGAAGTACCATGATACGTTCGAAGCAAAATACGTGACAAAATATTTGGAAGAATATGTGGATAATCACGTCTACAATGGTCGAAGTTTACGCGACCGTATCATATTCGGATATCAGGTACAAAGTCTAGAGAAGATTGACGACATCTGGAACCTCCGTGGAGGTACGAATGATGCCAAAACAATCCGTTCTTTGAGATTGGTCGTTGCATCTGGATATAATTCCATTCCTTACATACCTGCTTTTCCCAATCAATACCACTTTCAGGGCCCAATAGTGCACCAGAAAGAATTTGGTCAGATATCAAAGACAGTCCTGGCCGCAGATTCTGCCTACACATCCATTTCGGTAATAGGAGGTGGCAAATCCGCTGCAGACATGGTCTATGACTGTGTAAAGGCTGGGAAAAAGGTCCATTGGATTGTCCGAAAGACTGGAGAAGGTCCGGCTGCTTTTGCTGGTGCTCAGGGTCGGGGACAATACAAAAATGGAGCCGAGATGTCTGCGACACGTTTTTTTGCTGGCCTCAGCCCTTCATGCTTTACACCGAAGTCCTGGTGGACTCGAGCAATTCACCAGTCGTCGTTCGGCAATAACATGACTACTAAAATTTGGAAGGGCGCCGACAAGGCCGCTGCGGATCTCGCCAGATTTGATTCCCGAGATGGAGCTCTACCCGGTTTTGGAAGACTCAAGCCGAACACGGAAATTTTTTGGTGCAATGGACCCATTGGTCTCATTCACCATGATGATTTTTGGGATACAGTTGCAAAGAATGTCTACGCATATCGCAGCGATATTCAAGGGCTTGACTCAAATTCAATAGTCCTTGAAGACGGTTCGAAAGTTCCCGCGGATATTCTTTTCTGTGGAACAGGATGGTCTCATAAATATCCCTTCCTCACAGAGAAGCAAATCGTTGAATTTGGTCTACCACATCCACCAGAAGACGACCCAGAACCAACGTCAGCAATGTGGACCAGCTTGCTGGAAGCTGCAGATCGACAGGTGGTCTCCGATTTCCCAAAACTTGGAGACCCTCCCGATCACTACCACAAGGAGAGGAACTTAACGCCGTCTAGACTTTATAACGGAATTGCGCCTCTCAACGACGACTCCATCGTATTCGTTGGACATGTTGTCCTCTCCAATGCGTTCCGCTCGGCCGAGGCTCAAGCAATTTGGGTCACCGCATATTTTGATGGCAACGCCAAAATTCCCCCGAGCGAACAAGCAACAAAGGAGATAGCATATGCTAACGCTTTTTCCAAGCGGCGATATCCTGCACATGGCGCTACTGGCAACTACTTTCATCTCGACCTAGTAGGCTACACCGACAAACTCATGGCTGACGTGGGCTTAAAATCGCACAAGCAGAAGGGTTGGCTTGGTAACTTCATGGATCCATGTATCGCAAGTGATTACAAGGATATGAAGGGTGAGTATCTCCAGAAATATGGATCTACAATTTGAGGGGAGAGCTTGGGGAAGCTTCGTAGGATCAGCTCATTGCACCACACTTTCAGGGTTTAGAAGCTCAAGTTACTATCTCACATGCAAATTTCTCGATGAAAATTCTAAGTGCAATCATGTTGGAGCTCAAACACGAAGCAAGGCTCTTGCGCAGAGTTTTACCTAATCTTGTCTTCTTATGACGGTCGAAGAAGGAAAACTGAGCTTCTGCCTTGAAAGAGATTGATAGTAAATGTAGATGTAACTTTTTTCACAAATTTACTGTTTTCTCATTTGTGGTGAGATGAGAAAGATACAAGAGTTCAATTCATTCATGGAGATATATATCAGCATAAGGCGAAGGCCGGTCGAGTTGACGGATCCGGCTCGTATAATCTAGCTAATCGCGTCCGCCCAATTTACCTAGTCAAAATAAAGCTTGATTGCTACATCTTCTCCGGGCCTCGGGTCAACGACTCCTGTCGTTGGTGTAGCAAACTGCATTCTTGGAAAGGGTTGTTCCCCGCTACTAACTCCAGAAGCCAGCTTGCCCGCGAAACGATGCAAGACCAAACCAACAAAAACAAAAACCTCTTGTCTTGCAACGTTTCTCCCGGGGCATTTAGTTACACCCCCACCGAACGGCTTGAAACTTGGATGGCGCTCCAGCGTTTTATCTCGGAAAAACCGATCTGGGTCACACTGGTTAGGATTCGGGTAGATCTGTGGGTCAAAATGAAGCTGTCGGAAGGGGCTCAGAACTTTGTATCCTGGTTTCAGGGTCTTCGTGCCAATGGTAGTAGGTGAAACGACAGCCCGAGCCGCAGAAGCTCCATTGACCATACGAAGAACCTCTAGCCACAAAGAGTGAAGATGTGGGCATTTAGTTACAAGATATCCCGCATTGACGGTACCATCTGCATTGATTGCAGGTGCAGTCTCAGTGTGAATAGTCTCATACAAGGTCGGTGAGTGCATGATATAAGCAAGCGCCCAAAATGCCACTCGGTATGCGTTAGTGTTTACACTATTAAAGCTCGTTAGCCTTGAACGAACCTAGGGCTCTTATTTCTTCGATGTGAACTTACACCCACATAAACATCAAAAGAACAATAGCGATATCTCCATCTTCCATACCAAGCTGCCGCTGGGCTTCTTCCATTGTTGATATGAGCCAAGCTGCGCCAGGACGGTCGGTCTTGGGGAGTGTCAAGTAACTTTCGATGGTTTTCTTAACCTTTTCCATTGGATCTCTTGCTTGTGGCGCTTTTGGCCAGTTGTACCATATCATCCAGTTGTTGTTATCGAAATCAATGAAGTTGGAAAGCAGATCCGGATCCATTGTCAGAATTTGCTCTCCGAAAAAGGCTCGAAGCCCAGCTTTCACAAAGACCTGCTGGCACAATTTGTACAGGGAAACAGTGGTCTTTTCTTCATGCCCAGGAATGCTGATGCCGTCTGGGAGCATTTCGGCTCTCATAGCATTGTCGATCAAGGAAAGGAACTTTGCTTGAATAATGGTGAGCTGTTCAGGGTGTTGAAGCTGGATATGATAGAAGTCGCTTTTGAGATCAAAGAGGCTTTTAAGTTGAGGATTGAGTCGCTGAATCTCATCTTTAAACATTGGATTAGGTGCGTATAACTTGTCAAGCCCAGACTTGGAAAGGCCGAATGAACCCGCGAGATCGCGGATCACTTCTCCATAGTTCAGAGTTGTAAGGTTCTTGTAGGCCGCGATAACGTCTTGGTAGGCGGTGAGGATATACAGCTTCTCTCGACCCAACGTAACAATGAACGGCTCTCGAGTATCTCCGAAGTATACTCTTGCGTAAGTAAACAAGTCATCTTGACCCTTGATGAATGCAATTGCGTGACCCAAGAAAGGGACCCAATATGGGAGCTCCTTTGGCTCAGATGCATGTAAATAAGGACCCAGGGTAAAACTAAACAGACGCCAGACAAGAACGCTCGTAGATGATACAAAAAGAAGAAGCAGTACAAAAAAGAAGTGAGGATGATTCTGGGCAGAGTTGCAAATCTGCCCAATAAGGAATTCTATTTCAGTGAGGAGCATTTTGGGTCTATGAATTTTCATGAAAATTGGAAAAGTTGAAGCAAGTACGGGTGGTTCTCGATACTGAATCAATTTAATAATGGGATATATTACTCGGAGGCCGATATGAAGGTTCCAACTTCCAGGGGATGTTGGAACACGTCTCGATCGGGAGTATCTCTAACTCCTCTCATGCATGTAGCTACATGCAATGCACATTTCATTATGTTGGTTCTTCGGAATCAGCAAGGCACAACGCAAGAGGCACAGCAGAATGCAACTCCATTTCAGGGGGGTCGGCAACTCACATAAGCGCTCAGCAACTGTCGGCACGAGGCGTAGTTGTTTGCAGGTATTCCGTGTTCCAACATTCGAATAACCGGAAAAATATGCTCCACTGACTCAGAACGTCTGTTCTTTTCACAGAAAAATGTTTTTGAGATAAATCTTAAAATAAAACTCCCTTGTTAGGCACAACTTTCAAAAATCCAAAAATGTACTAAAACTATTATCCATTCATATTTCAAATATTCAAGGCGATATCCAATCATAAAGACCGATAGACCATAGAGACCCTATCTGTAGAATTGAGAGTAGGGCAGATATTATACAGCTTCCTAATCCAGAAAGTAAAAATTAGAAGCCCTTTTAGTATTAGATAGGACCATCTCTTTCAATGTTGATCTTGACTTGATGTGAATTTCTTAATTACTTCTACCATTGTTGGTGTACAGCGGGGGTTGATATATTACCATTTGCTTCGTAGTATATTCTACCGTCTATTCCATCATGATACTTATATGTAAATTTGGTTATTTCATGGGTAAGATGCGAGCGCCATCTAAGAGCTGCTACACGAGTCCAACAGAGCCTAAGACTACGAGTCTGCTAGAGAAGGGTGCAGACATATATGATAATGTGTATACCCCATTGTTCTAATGGGAAGACACCACCTCTGCAGTTATTGCTCAGCAAAACGCTCCTATCTGAACCAGTCATTGACTTGATGAGTTGCTATGTTTTACTACTATGTTCTGGGCCTTCTCCTCATACTAGTTTCTTTCAAATCAAACAGGAGTTTATTTTTAGGCTTCTCTTTCTTTCAAAATGGGTCGAACATACTAGTTCAACGATATGTAAGTTCATCTGGCTCCGGACCCCAGAGGCTGATACCAACACTTATTAGGTCAGAGGCGAACCATATGTTGTACAAACTCCTGAGGGCAGAGATGTCGTCCTTTCTTCCGAAGCCCACATTAGAGAGCTCGGAAGATCCGAGGCGAAAGGCCTGTCTATGATGGTATATTTCCGGGATGTAGGTATCTTTTACCCAGAGTGTTGTTGAATACTAGTGTTGACTTAGGTTTTCGCTCAGTTATTTCATATGTCGCACACTATGCATGATATTCGGACGAACCAAGTACATACACATCAGAATTCGCTCAGAAGATTTACCCAATGCCTTGTCACATCTCAGGCCAGCTTCAACAAACAAATCAACAATACTATTTTCAAGAAACTGGAGGGGGAAAAATGTGCTACAGGGTGGACAGAAATATCACCTACCCTGCTTGCGGAAGATATTATCGGTGATATCAATTTTTATGCACTTTTTGGGGACCATGAGAGTAAGTATCCAAATTTTTACCCTACAGGCCTTTCTGACCATTCTCATAGAAAGTCAAATATTCTTGAAGAAAGTTGGGTCGTACCTGGTTGACCTCTTCATCACGAGCGAAATCCTGAATCATACTCCCGGGGTTTTAGCATCGTAAGTAAAATAAAGATTCCCAGTTTGGGTCACTGCTAACAACAGATACAAGTTCCATTGCATGGCTCACCACCCGAGGCCATCGCTCGCTCAAAGGAGTACGGAAGGTGTTGACTCCAATCGTTGAAGAAGAGATTAAGAGGGCATGCAATTGTGAGAGTGATAAAGAACTGACATGCGTGTGTTTCTCTTCCAGAATCTATTCCCCCAAACAATGAATTAACAGGAATAATATAGAACTCCTATCTTCATCATCTTATCCGATACTATCGGAAGAAAGGCGAGTTCTCCATTTCGGACATTGTACAGCAATGTCTTGCTATCTGGCTTGCTGCCATGCATCAACCATCTACGGTACGCATGCATTATCCAAACTCCTGTAAATTACTAAGAGTCTCCAGGCCGTCGCCTTCCTACTCATTGAACTATCTCTCCATCAAGATATCATCCCCGCCCTCCGCCAAGAAATTGAAGCGAATTGGACAGCCGAAGGTCCACTACTAAACAACATGGCCCTTTTAGACAGCGTAGTCCAAGAATCCGCTCGATTGAATAGTTCCGAAACAAGTACGTCTTTTTCGAACTTTCATAACACATTGGTTATTGATTGTAAATAAAATAGTAAGCCTACGACGGAAAGCAACAAGCGACTATACGTTCTCCGATGGAATGAAGGTAAAAGCAGGCACCACAGTCTACGCACCACTACGTGCTATGGGCCGCGATCCCGCCTCGTTCATCCGACCTGATACATTTGATGCTTACCGGTTCCTAAGAGATAACGAGGGCAAAATTTCGAGGCAAGCATATCGACTCTCATCTACAATTTCTTTCCATCGAATCCCTTTCTTGGCAATTGCCAATTGCTGACGCTCCTTATATTGTAGCACATGTGCAAAAAACTCGATACGGGGTCTGAAGTACACGGATATTAATCTCAAGTATCCATATTGGGGTTACGGTCTAGATGCATGGTATGTAAGCCAAACATTATGCCCTTGCCCTTTCCCATTCCCCAGCTAACAAAAATCTGACAAACACAGTCCCGGCCGGTTTTATGCAGCGTACATAATAAAAACTTCGCTGGTATATATCATACGTAACTTTGATATTAAACAAGTAGATATACCGGCGATGCCTAGATACTTCTCCTGGCGTACCACTATTATACCAAGAGTATCTACACGGATTTTAATTCGACGGCGATAGAAAGCATTTGAAAGTTGGGTCCTTGGGGAGAGTACTATCTAAACACGATCATGCGATCACTGGTGGTGCAAGTTATGCAAAATTTTCACTCTGGCAAAAGATCTCTGCTATACTTTTAGTAATTAAAAGTTGAGAAAACTGTCTTCGAAAAACAATATTGATAATGCCTGCATCAAATGATCTCATAGCACTGACCCAAACCGGTAACAATCGCGCGATGCCGGATATTTGATCTAAGGCGCCGAAAATGGTAACTTCCATGCTACTGGGACATGCCGAGCGGGATCAAGTTTCCTTGTCAAAGATGCTAGACCGGAGAATAAAGTAGGCGTGCCATATTCTCCGGAATGGGTTTGTCGATGGTCGTAAAGCCAAGCATGGTCTTATCTCATCTTCCGGCTCCTAATTTCTGCTTTTTCTCGGAGCGATCTCAATCGTTATACTGAGCGAAATTCCGACCCATTCCGGGGTACAACTGTCAATCTGCGTGATAGTAGTCGCATGCAGTACTGACTTGTACTTTCGGCATGAACGGAGGCATGATGGTGATGCAGGGTTGGCTGTAAAGCTGCGAAACATGTCGCCTGTTCTCATTTACAGTAGCAATTTTGTACGTACGAGGTGTCGTACCCACATCGCCAATTGTTCATTACACAAGCTTCTCCTCTCATGCCTATGATGACAGAATATAAAGACATGTATACTACCCGTCCGTTTCTCTCAGAAAGTCATCAACGGTCACATTCTCAGCATCTTCAGTAGATTCGCCCTCATTGTCAGTCTCAACTCAATCCCACACTCCCCCATCAGTTTCAACGTTCGTAAACATCAGCACCGACAAAACATGTTTATCTCAGCGCAACTCTTCCTTATGTTCCTCATATCAAGGACTCAGGCTCAGGCTCAGGCTCAGGATCAGCCTCAGACGGGCATAGGTCAAGCATCAAACTTCAATATCAGCGCCGATGAGGCGTTGAAATACGGGTGCGGCGAGAAATGTCAAGAAGTCCTGGCTTACACCAACGCTGGTGACCTCCAAACCATGGGAACCGCGTTCGACTTTGAGTTCTATGCCACGGCAAAGAATTTCTCTTCTTCATCCACCCCTGGCGACTTGCTGAAGCTTGCGCCCATCAACAGCACTCAGCTCACTGTCCCCGATGGCATGACTACATTTCGATTTCAGTACGTTTCTAAAAATGTCGATGGGAGATCCGTACCAGCGACTGGATTTATCGCATTCCCATTTTTAAAACCCGATAGTGGAAAATATCCTCTCGTCGCGTTTGCTCACGGAACTATCGGCGTCTTTCCTGGTTGTGGCCCCTCCTCTTCTCCAACTCTGTTCAACTATAATAGCTGGGGTCCGCTGATGTACCGCGGTTATGCAATTGTGGCAACTGACTATGCCGGCCTTGGGAACAATCACACTACGCTCAGATACCTCAGTTACGTTGACCACGCAAACGACGTGTATTATTCGGTCCAGGCAGCTCGCAAAGCCTTTCCTGGAGCTTTCACGGAAGAGTGGATGAGCATTGGTCACTCTCAAGGAGCCAGTGCGGTATGGAAGCTATCTGAGCACCCACTAGTGCAGTCTTCTACCTCTGGATATCTTGGGACTGTTGCAGTAGCTCCCGCACCTAAGCTCTATGATACGGCGGTAGCTGTCTATGAGCAGATTATTCCTCGCCCGGACTACCATCAATATGTTTTCACTGCTGAGATGGGCCACGTTCTTTACGGAGTCATGCAAGCATTTCCTAACTACACGGCTCCATGGTGTGGTGAAGGGCTCAGGAAGAGGATAGGGCTCGCCACTCTCGGTCAGATGTGTACTCTAGCGTTTGGGGGCCTATCATTAGACTTGCCACGAGACCAGCTCTACCTCCCGGGCGTCAGCGTCAAAGACGATGAGACGCTCAAGGAATTCCAGAGAATCCATGCTCCAGCCCAAGGTGATCTGGCTTCACGCCCAATGCTTGTCATACACGGTATGAACGACACCTCATGTCTCATCGAGATAACTGAGGAGGCGGTTCGGGACGCTGTCTCAGCAGGAAACGAAATCGAATTCCTCCGCTACCCTGGACTCGATCATTCGGCGACATTGACTGCTTCCTCACCAGTCTGGTTGAAGTATATCGACGAGACATTTGCTCGGACGCGTAGATATTCAAACTCAACAATCAAGACGGTAGAGCCATTCAATCTCGCCGTGGCCAAAAAATCATTGGAAGCTCCAATGCTGGATGAACAGCCATGGCTTGGGATTTTCCCAACGTCCTAGACATCTAAAAGGATTCTACTTCAAACAGTGTGAGATCATTTGGTTTGATTTAGGGGCTCTAACCAGAATGGAATCAAATCAGGCTTGATTGTTCTGATTCAAATCGAGATTTTTGGATATCTTTTGCTCGCACTAATATCAAAGGGTGGCCTGTCATGTGGTGGGATGGCTGTAGAAATTAAAGAAGTGGTTTTGGCACCGTTGTAACTTACATCTCCATATCTTTACTTCAGTACTGAGACTATGTATATTCTATAATACGATTCACTCTCACCGAATTTTTGCTCGCAAATGCTATATATATATTCCAAGAATACCGGGCAACGTTTTCTAACAAGGAGAACTCTTCATCACCAGAGTGACTTCGATTAGAAGAGATTTCGAGCGATTTTTGGTGAGACCCCTATGAAGAGTTGTTTTTCGAAACCTTTTGATATTAAGATTGTAATCCATAACTTCTATTGCCACATGGAGCAGATTCAAGGCTGAAGCCAAACTCAACTAGACCTAGAGTGGATACGATATATACGAGCCAACACCCCGCAAGAACAGGGATCGCGTGAATGTCTCCCAATCCGGCTAGCGCAGCAAGGAACACGACGGCAAAAGATTAAGGTTTGAGCTCCCTGCCAAGCCTACCAGTGCTACCACCGATGTATTTCTCCGATTCTTCTTTCCGATCCTTAATCTCCATCAGGGATCGCAGGAATACTTCTAAATTGAGTATGGTGTCGCCGCTGCAGATTGCATTCTGGATAGCTTTATCCCCAGCGTACCGCCCGCCCTCGGGGATGCAAATCGTCCCTACGAAGTACTTCGTAATCTTACATGATCACAGCATCAACCTCCGGCTCTGGTGAAGCTCCGTGGCAGGCTGGCAGCATCATGAAAACCATTGGCCCGTTTGACAAGCGTCGCACACTCCGCCGGTGCCAGCAATGTCGCACAAGTCGAACCAAGGCAAGTGTGCCGTCGCAATCCAGAGGACGTTGAGGAACTATGCTTACCATATCACCCAGTGTGACGGCAGGCGGCCATGCCATGCCTGCAAAAACCGCCGCACTAAATGCCAAGACCAATCGTTTCCTGTCCCGAGACGGTATGAAATCCTCTCACCAAAAGTGTCGCCAGCGGTGCCAGACCGTTCTGCGACGTGGCCGAAGAGCCAGATAAGATCACTGACAGAATATCTCACCTTGGCTCAACAGTTTCTGGGGAGGTGCCCTTCGCCCGTGACCCGCCCGTTCGCGACAACTTGCTTCCTGCGCTTGATTGAAGAGAACGAAAATATCCGAGATGCCGTAGTTGCCATTGGCGCCGCGTATGCGATCCACAGTCAAAAATCAACCGGCCTCTCAGATGAGAGCGGTCTTGCGGACTCCTTACAACGCAAGGTGTACGCCAAGATTCAAGGGCGGCTACGAGAGCCTGATCCACACGTTGACCCTTCGCTACTTCCGCTTGTTGTTCTTCTATGCATCGCACAGGTACGGCGAGATTAATCGAACCCTTTATTCCACGTGGACTAAACTTACTTAGGTGATGACTACTAAGTCCACCAATATCTGCTTGCAACTCTTAGACCAGTCAACTCTTTACCTAGTCATGCCACGTGGGCCTTACGGATTCTCGACGGAGTTCGAGAAGTCTTTCCTTTTGCTCTTTCGGGTGATCCAAGGGATGGGGAGCTTACAACGTGACCAAAGCACCGGGTTCGGAGATCGGCATTGGCGCAGAACCATATCTGAAGCCAGCGTGCTGCAATTTAGTGAAAGTGGGGACCAGGATACTTTCTTCTTCGAATGCATCTGTACATTTATGACTGCTCTGGCAGAGCTTAACGTTCAGTAAGTTGATCTTGGTTGTGTACAACATCTATTACTTGATCATCTTGTTCACAATACTAGGAATCTATCGTGGCTTGAGGATGAGAAGAAACCCGGTCGTGAATTTTCCACCTACGATGATCACCTCAAAACAGGAAACGAGATCATATGGCGGGCCTCGGTGTTAATAAAGTCCTTAGACCAACTCGAACTGTACCTGATCAATTCAAAGCCTGCTGACGACAGTTCTCTTGATATGTTCTTCGCGTATTGCCTCTCCATAAAAATAGGTATTCTTCGTTTATTCGCCTTTCCTCCTTGGCAGAGTGTTCCTCTTCCAAGAGCGGGTTTACAGGAATCGAGAGTTCAAGAGTATGCCATTTCCGCTTTAGGACACTTAGAGAACAGAATGAAACATACTGGTCTCGAGACGGTACTCTATCTTTCTCATCTTGTGGCAATTGCGGTTGAGATACGAGACCTGAGTGGCAGGCAGCGTGTTCTCTCATTGTTTCGCACAATCAGCGAGAGAGGCTTTATGGTGGCAGATATTTATATTTGCGATATAGAGTTGGCTTGGGAGGCTATTGGGCCAATAACATCGAAGAATAAAGTTTGAAATGGGTAGAAAGTATAGAAAACGAATTCTAGATGAAGAAGAGGCAGATAGGTAAAAGCGGAAGGTAGCACAAGTCTTACTGTATCTTTTAACTAGTGCACCGCCACCGAGAGCCGTTTCTATCGGCGGGGTAGAGCTGAAGAGAGCTGAAGGTGGGTTACCACACGTTTCTTAGATGAGAATATACTTCATGCTTTCCGCCGCTGTCATTCCTCAGTCCATTCTCTAACCATGCCAGAGCATGAGCTCCGCTTACTAGCTCTTGATGGAGGTGGCGGTCGCAGTTTAGCAATGCTTCAGAATCTTGAAGCAGGTGATAGACGTCGTCAATCCGGAATCCCCGCCAAAGCCTTGCGACTATGTCGACATGATTGGCGGGACTGGTACTGGCTGTTTAGTCAGTGAAGTAATTTTTGATACTGGGCATATAGCTAACGGCCACAGACTTATCGCGATAATGCTCGGACGGCTTCAGATGACCATCAACGAGTGTATCGATGCATATATCTTACTTTCTGATAGGGTATTCCGAAAGCGGAGACACCGTGACAAGCAAAAAACAGCCCACATATCATGTGGAAGGCCGGCAATATACTTCCTTTGCTTCCTTGGGCTGATCGCTAGTGCACCTTCAATATTCTAAAGGTGAGTTTTGTTCTGTTTCCTGTGAGTTCTCCACATATGGAGAGTGGTTCATCGTCTTCTGTTTAGATTCAACGATCGAGAAGTACGACTGTTCTTCTGAAGAGACCTCGAGTCTCGAAAATAGAGATGTCTCCTAGCGGAAATGTTGATGTCACTACAACATACTACCCGAAAATCGCACAAGCTTTGAATTAAACATCAATCAGGCTGCTTTCGCCCTGGAAGAATGAGTCAAATATAATGATGATCGCCTCAAGCCGTTCGGGATATACGATTGTCCATTATACATCGCGTTATCCTACTCCTAGGGTGATCGCTAAGGTTACATTTCAAAATGCACTGAATGAGACGGAAGCAGTCAATCGCAAGTCGAAAACTACGATGGGAACTTCACAAACAACTTCGAGACCGACGTGGGAAAATTCTCGCGGTACATTTGGATCGTGCAGACCTGGATTAATCAGGATTGTGTCGCAGCAGAGATTCGCCCAGTTAAGCTCATGTAGGAGATTTACTCACACGCATATTCGGTCCTCGCATGGGTAGGACCTAAGAATGGGCTTATGGGCTTACTGTACGAGAAGAGCGATAGGCAATTTTCGAAGCACGGGCGGAATGACTGATTTGGTAATTGTATTCGAGGAAACCGACAGGTTCATTCCGATATTAACTAATTGCAAATAGCTTAATTCCCCTCATCATTACAGATAAATCAGCATAACAAGAAACCATAACAATTCGCCAAGATATAACCAAATGTGATCACGACATCAGTGACAACACGGTGCTACATAGGCCTGGCTCTTAGAAGAGAGCTATCCATTGCGGGCTCCACTTAAGCCAACCTCGCCCATGCTCTCTGATATGCCCGAGTCCGATCCGCCGATACGTATTCCCTGTTTCCCACGCCAGCACCAGAACCCAGCGCAGGTCATAGTTCTTCGCTGAAAGCGCCGGCCTGGTGGTGAGGACCTCATCGCGACTGGCTTCATCCCCTGTCATCTCGCCGTAGCCATAGTCAAAGTTGACATCACCATCGGGTGCGTGGCAGAGCTGCGCCAGCGTGTAGATTGAGCTATTTGGGCCCGGGTCCGGAGAGCCCCCGTTGTCGAAGTAGACGATCCCAAGCACATTGTTTTTCAGTGTGCTATGGATCTCATAGCCCATGGATCCTGGGGTAAGGATGAAGTTAGTGCGTGGGTAGCGGGGTAGCTTGTAGCTTGTATCGACCGGGCGGGGATTTGTGCCGTTCTCATCTGTATACCAGTACTCGATCTTGCCTGCTTGGTGATCTATCCGATGCTGCTTCTTCTCGGCACCCATGTGCTGATGAGGACCCGGTCCACGCGGCCCAGCTCCAGCTTGGCGCGTGGCGGGCGCGGAAGGCATTCCCAGCCCCGCCTGCAATATCCAGTCGGTGGTACCTGTGAGTTCACTTACCTCCCACGATTATACTCAAATAGATATACTATATAGAATCTTATAAATAATAATTACTATTTTCATTATATATATAAAATCTTTATTATAATTATATACTTCAAGATCTATCCGAAGTATAATATATTAGTATAGTATCCGGGCTCGCTATACTTGTAGCAAGTCACCGTCACGGATATGTTACAGCATTACTAGCATAATGATTACTTTTATCGATAAAGCGACACCGTTACAACGAACTACCGCATGGTTAAGGTATGGAGAGTAATTAGTATATTAGGGTTGGTCGGTAGGGAATTGTAAGCGGGTCACTTAGTAGCCAGAGGGTCGACGGAACCTGAACGTAGGGTCGTAGTTGAAGACAAACTAATTACTACTGATTCCTTTCTCAACTTTTCCTTATCTTCTCTGGGATCGCTGTCACCGAGGGCGTTGATTTCGGCGCGGATGTCGTAGTTCGAGAAAGCGGACTTGGGAGGGTGATTGTTTTGTCGTTGGCGATGTGCCAGGTATGTGAGGGGAAGAAGAAAATGAGGAGGACCAGGGCGACTATGGTGACTGTGCTGGCTGATTTAAACGCCGAGCGCCGGTTTGATAGAAACATTAATACGACGTTTAGCCTGTGGCAACTCGAATAACGATTTGGAGAGGTAGGAAGGGCGAAAACATGATGTTGGGGTGAGGTGTGAAGTATATCCCAGTGGAACACCTGAAGGTGAGAAGCCCAGCAGCTAAGCGCCGGGCGGAGGGGCCCCCTCTTCGGGTCCAACAAAACCTGCTCATCTGAGGCACAGCAGTATTCGTATGAAGTGGGCAGTGAGCCGGTGGTTTATGAATTGTCGCCAGAGGTGAGGCGGTAGAATTAGCATATAGAACGGTTTAGGTACAAGAACTTTTGCTTCACAGGAGCTTATACGAGCTTTTGCCTTCTTGCAGAAGCCGAATGCAATTGACGTTTTTCTTTGGCAATGATAAAAGCATAATGACTGATGGCGAGAAGTATGATAATGAAAAGTGTATTGCTTACCAGCGTGCAAGCTACGCGAATGGCAAGTTCTTTAGTCTTGTAGAAATACGTTGCAAAGAGAATCGTGCCGGGAATGAAGCCATCTTCACAGGCTCCGATGAAAGCTTCACTCTCGAAAGGAAACATACAAACTGTTCCCCAAACCGTCATCATGGTGAGCAGGACAACCATATCGTTTGGTGAGAAATTGGACCGGAAACTGTGCAGTCAAGAAGCACAAAAGCTGAATCTTGGTTCCCTACATATCTCATTAATGGTAATTTCTTCTTCGAAGGCGGTACGGCTCTCACATTATTGTAATCGTCACTAGTGAGATACAGGTCCTTCAGCACGTTGTCCGCGAGAGGATTTGAAAGATTTCCTCTATCCAACTAAAGGCTGAAAAACTTGATGCCATCCTCGTCAGCCAGACACAGATCCTCGGGCAATTTAGGATCGTAGAATAGATGAAGCCGAGCACTAGGAGGAGACTAAAGGTACGAAAGGGGTGGTCAAGAAGTGAAAATCACCCCCATATCAGTAGTAAGAATGATCTGACCATAGAAATTCGTCGAATGCTTCAATTTGCCCTACTAGTTTCCTAAAGAGGTTAGGCAAGATACACGAAGGTGTTCCTGCCCTATTCTTCCGCGACGAACGGCGGCTGTTCGTTCGAGATCCCGCGTGCGGATTGGTCGTGGGCCCCCAAGTGGGGCGAAAAACGGCCTCAGTTCGTCCTACGCGCGGCCCTAGTTCGTTCCAGTCTGCGCAGCGGTGTTATACTATGTTGCGGAGGCGGTAGGCGAGGTATGGTATATGTACCAATCCCTCTATATCTTTACTATCCGGCTATATCTTTTCTATACTAGTAGTAGTCGGATGGCGAGTGTACTACTGGGTTGTGAGGAGGAGTCTGGTATTGCTGTTGTTCCTCGATTTGAAAGGGTACAGATGGCCTGTGTATATTTGTTATCCTGGTTGTGGGGATGTATATTGGTATTGTCAGGGGGTTAAGGAGAGGAGAAGGGGGCTCGAGGGTCAGGATAGAGATTATCACCGGAAAGCCCGGAAAGAGGTTACACGGCCAAGGAGCAGGGTTTAGTCCTAGAAGTGAAGAGATAAAAAGGAAGATGGAAAAGAAGGGATCGGTAGCAATTAGTTTGTCTTCAATTGATACCCTACGTTTACCCTCCGGCAACCCCCCGGTGACTAAGCGACCCGTTACAATTCCCTGCCAGTACAGCCCTGACAAGTATATATATAACGATGCCTTTCTGTACATATATAGTATAGCTCCACTTCTCGTTTAGGAAAGGGATATACTGCTCGACTATATATATATACTATCTATCTACTAAGTAGAAAGACTGGATAAAAGATAAAGTTATATAATATTGTTATATTTATAGTTATATATAAAACTAAGAGCTTTAGATTTAGAAAATAATTATCTATATTCGGAGAGCTAATCTACTATATCTAGATAATATAGTATATATACCCGCGATAATATAAATATATATAGATAGAAAGTATTTTATAATATAAATATCTTCAGAATAGAAAGTATTTTGAAGAAATAATATTTATTATTATAAAGATATCTAAAAAAAGAATAATACTTTTAATAAAACCTTTAATTATTAGAATATATAATATAATTATTCTAATTATCTGAACTAATCTAGTTAATTAGAATAATTAAGATAATTAAAATAATAAAAAATAAAGATTTATATAATTAGATAATTTCCTTTAATAAATAGAGTTTTATATTTAATAATAATTACTATTTATTTATTTATTATTATAAATAATAATCGATTCTTTATATAATTATTATTAATAATAAACTTTATAATAATATTATTAATTTTTATAATTAATAATATTCGAGATTCTAACTACTTTTATATAATTTAAAAGATAAATATTTATAATATTTTAAATATCTTTATTATTTTATATATCGAATCGATATCTTTATTATATCTAAATTAATATTTAATAACTAATCTATTTCTTAAATATTTAAAATTCTAAATATCAACTAAGATAATAAAGATAATATAAAAATAAATAAATTATATAAAATTATTATTTTGGAAACTTTTAGAATAACTTTACTAGATAAATATAAAGATAACTAATATAAACTCGAGATATTTTTATTATAAATTGAAATATATATAATATTTAACCAAGATAAATTTAACAAACTAATTATATTAAATAACTAGATTATATTATATCTTAAAAAGGAAATAATTAAATAGATTTAATTATATTTTCGAAATTTCTTTAATAATAAAGATAATTCTGATAAATTATATATAATTTATCAGAATTATCTTTAATTCTTTTAAAGAATTCAAAATAGAAATCTATTAAATATTTAATATTACTAATAAAAAGAGAATTATAAAGAAGAAATTTTACAAATTGATATAAATTAAATTAGTTATAAAATATATTATTAAGTTTAGATATTATATAAATATTATAGAATAGAGAAATAAAATAATTATAAATTATTATTATAAAGAATTTAAATCTATTATTAAACTCAAATTAAAAAGATTAATTAAATATAAAGATTTAAACTTTCTTATTAAAGAATTAATTTAAATTAACAATATACTATATAAATATTAGTAAGATAAATAATTTAAATAATTTCAAGAAAACCAAAATAATTATAAACCGAATCAATCTAAAAAATAACAAAATATAAATATTTATAATAACTTTATAAAGTTAGATATTATAAATTTAGAAAATAATCTTTTCTAAAAAGAATAAAATTATTATAAAAATTAGAAATTTTATTTCGAATATAGATTTCTAAATTATTAAAAGAAATTTTATAAAGCGAAATCTAAAAAGAATATTTAAAGAGAAAAGAAATAATTTAAGATTATAATAAATTAAAATAGTTATTAGAAAATATCTAAATATTAAAATAATATAAAATAATATTTTAAGAAACTTAAAAATAGAAATTATAAATATTATAACTAGAAATAATTTATAATAGAATTATTAGAAAGATTAATTAAAAATCTAAAAATTATTTAAAATCTAGATAGATTCTTTATAATATATATATAAATAAATACTAGTTCCGAATAATAATAAATTTAGAAATAATAGAAAATTTTATAATATTAGAAATTATAATATTAATAAAATTATAAATCTTTAAAAAACTAATTCTATATAAACTTTATTTTACTAATAAATAATTAATTAAAAGAAATAGATTAATTTAATATAAAATATAAGAATTTAAAATATAATTAAAATAATATTCTAAATAGATAAAAATAGATTTAGTCTTATTAGAAAGATATTAATTAATATTAAGAATATTATAATTAAAGAATTATAATTTATATATTAACTAGATTATAAAGATTATATAACTCGATAAATATAAATATAAAATAAAGTTTATATAGAACTTTATAAAACTAATATCTAGTTAGAAATTGAAAATAATAAATTTATTAAAATTAGATATCTTAATTTAAAATCCTTTATTAAAAGATATATTAATATAATATTAGAAATATACCGAGATCTTCAAAAAAAACTTTATAAAGATATTTTATTAAAATATTAATTTTGAGATTATAAAATAAAATTAGAAGAAAGAAAGAAATTATTATTTTTATTAATTATATTATTATTAAAGAAGAAACTTAAATTATTTTATAAATATTTTAATAAGAATTTAATAAAAGAATTTATTAGAAAATCCTTTTTATTTATAGAAATATCAATTTTCTTTATATTAAGAAAAGAAGATAAAAAAAATAGATTAATTATTAATTATTATAAATTTAATATTATTATTATTAAAAATAGATATCTATTATTATTAATTAATAAATTATAAAATCAAATCGAGAAAACTAAATATTTTATTAAATTAGATTAATATATAGAATTCAATCTAATCCGAATTAAGAAAGAGATAAATAGAAAATAATATTCTATATATAATACAGATATTATAAATACTAAGTTATATTCTTTGAGTTTATCAATATATTAATAATATATATATATTTAATTAATAACTTATTAAGAAAATACTTTGATAATTACTATATAATATATTTAAATAATATTTTAATCTTTACTAAAATCTTTGAAGAATATATCAAGATTATATAAGAAATATTATAAGTTTTAATAAATATAAATATTCTATTTAAATCTTCGAAATATAAATTCTATATTTATAAAACTGAATTTTTAGAATATATTATTGGGATTTACAAATTCGAAATAAATTTAGAAAAAGTAAAAGAAGTTTTGAAGTAGATATAGTTTATTATAATTAAAAAAATATAATTATTTTTAGAATTTGCAAATTTCTATAAACGATTTATTAAAGATTATTCGAAAATTATAATATTATTTATAGAATTAACTAAGAAGGATTATAAATATAAATAAAATAATATAATATAAAAAGTATTTGAAATCCTCAAATAAACTTTTATATAAATATTAATTCTTATTATCTTCAATCTAAAACTATTAATTACTATCGAGATAAATATATTAAATTATATATTAAATATAATTCTTAACTAATTAGATAAGAATAAGAAGTTATAATTAATAATATATTATTTAAAAAAGTTTTAACTAATTAAACTGAATTATAAAATTTATAATAAAAAACTTCTAATAATTATCAATATTTTCAAAAAATAGAAAGTTTATTTTAAAGAATCTAAATATATAGTTTAAATTTATTTAGATTATAAGAATTTAATATACTTTATAATAACTAAAATTCTTAATAAATAATAAATATAATAGATAGAAATATTAGTTATATATAATTTTAAAATATTATATATTAAAAGAAACGAAAATATTAAAATTGATATATTTAATAGAAAACCAGAATATTTAAAGAATAAGATATATAAATTATATATTATATTTTATTAAAATAGAGATTTATTAATATTCAATTTAGTTTAATTAATTATAATAATATCATTTTATAATAACTATTTGAAGAAATAAATATAAAAATATTATAGAAATAATTTTATTATAAAATAAATATTAGAATAATTAGATAAAAGATTTATAATTAAAGATAATATTATATACTTTTATAAAAAGATATATATCTTTTTGATTTTAATCAAATAGTTTACTTAAAAATAATATAAACTATTAATTATAAATATCAAGAAATTATAAAGATATTTATAAAAATCAAAGTGAATTTATATTTTCTATAAATAAGAAAGATAATTAAGAAAGTTATCGGAAATTATAATATTTATATATAGAATAAAATCTTATAATATATTCTATATAACTAATTTAAAACTCTGGATATATCTATTTAATTATATAATTAATTAATTTATTAATTGATTTATTATTTTAACAATCTTTTTGAATCTAAAATTATAATAAGTTGGTTAATAGCTAAATATTATTAGTAGCTAAATATAAATAGTATTTAAATATATTTTAAACTAAATAATATCAAGAGATAATAAAGAACTAATTTTAATAAATGAAAATAACTAAAATAATGAAAATATCAATTTGATTAAAATGAAAATAAAATCATTCCAATTTAAATATCTATACTAATTATCAATTAACTCTCGAGCTAAATAATATTTTCAGATATAAATTCTTATTTCGTTTAAATAAATAATGCTAGCTTCGATTCCAGAGATAGTATTAAGAAGAAATGGAAATAATAAATAATTTATAGTTAATTTATCTTTTAACTTGCTCCGAGCTAGATTAAAATGAAAATAATTTAAAAGTAGATATTTGGAAATCTCTTTAGTTCTACAAATATATTTATTAATATTAGTATATTCTAATAAATATAAATATGATTTTAAATAACTATATTTGATTTTCAATTAGAAGAAAGTATTAGTAATAACTTTTTTAGTCAAATTTGGGATTTGGATATAATTTCGAGAAGTGGATTTAAAAATTTTTAAATAATTAGTCGAGCTAAGTAAATTAGTTTCCGATATAGTTTCCAAAGTTTTTAAAAGAGATTTTAATTACTTCTGATTTTTAATTTGTTTAATTTGAGTTCTTAAATAATTAAGACTAGTTATTTAAGTTATTAAATTTATTTTAATTTCCAATTTAGTTAGTAAATCCACTTTTTCATTATTTAATATTTTGAAATAATTTAGAATCTAAACTAATTTGATTTTAGTTCCTTTTCTAATTATTTCTTAGTTAGTTTTATATATTAATATTATTTGATTTTATTCTAATTTATTATTAAGTAATTTTAATCTTTATAAAGTAATTTGGTTATCTAAGAAAATAGTAAATTCTTGATTTTTTGAACTATTTTATTTATTAATTTAATTCTTTCGACTATTCTAACTAGTTCGTTATTATAAACTAGCTAATTAGTTCCAATATTCTAATTAGATTTCTAAATTAACTTCTAATTAGAATTAAAAAGAACTAGATTGATTCTAATCTCTTTTTAATTTATTAATTCTAATTTATTAATATAAATTAAATATTGGTTTGGAGCTAGCAAAATAGTTAAGTTTTTATAATTTTTAGTTTCTAATTCTTTAAATAACTTACTAATTTCGACCGAATAAAAGATAATAATCTAGAGTGGAAATTTGAATAAATTAATTAATTTCAAATATTGAAATTGAATTAATAAATATATTAAATATCTAATTCGCTTTATTTAGATTATTTTAACTAGTTCTTTTTAGATAGATATTAAATAATCTTGAAAATAATAATTAGTTTTTGATTTATTTCAGATTTCTTTGAAAATTAAATGATTTTCAATTATTTTGAGAATCCGGAGTATATATTGATAACTAGTAATATTTAAATAAGTTTAGAGAAATACTAAAGTAACTTCTATTTTTATAGAAACTATTAAACTAATTCTAAATATTTTGAGAATCTTCCGAAATACTAAATTTTGTAAATATTAAAATTAACTTTTAAATTTTATTTATTCTTTTTATTATATAGAGAATTTATAATTTGAAATATTAGTAATATATATAAAGTATAATTAATATATAATATAAAGTGAAAGTCTATTTTCTATATTAGTTAATTAATTAGTTCTTAAAAAAGTTGATTTAGTTTAACTAATTCTAATTGAAATATATTTATTGAAATATAAAATATTATCAAATTAGATCTCTAATTATTTTATTACTTTTGAAAATTATATTAACTAATTATTCAGTAATTTAACCGAATTAATTTCAGTAATAGTTTATTTACCTTCGAAAAAATAAATTAATTCGTTTTTAATTAAATCAAACTCGATATTATTTACTTCTTCTAAAATATATAATTTATTAACTTCTCTTTCCAAAATTTTATAGTTCTTTTTGAAGTTAGTAAAGCTAGTTGCTAGCGCGATATCATCTATATATAATTAGATTAAGATAGAAATTAATAGAAATAATTCTTTTATATAAATTAAAAAAAGAATTAATAAGATTAAATTATCTTAGAGAATATTAATTAAAATAAATTGAAAATCTTCTAATTATTTATCAAAACTTAAATAAAGTAGTTAGTATTTTAGAAAGTAGTTAATTCAAATAATAAAATTAATTAGAAGTTTTAATCTTTTTAAAATAACTAAAAACTGATTTTTTGAGATATAGTTGAAGGTTCTTTTAATATCCAAAAATAAAACCGATATTTTATAACTTTTTAAATAATTTTCTTGAACTTTATTTATTAGTAATAACTTGATATCAATAACTGATTTTTTAAATCTTCTATTAATTTAAAAATTATATAGTAAATTAATAGTTTTGGCTAAATAATCTAGTTTTTTTACTAGTATTCTTTTATTTATTTTATCTAAATAATTCAAAAGTGAAATTACTTTATAAGTTTTTGAAACTAAATAATTAAGTTTAATTAATTTTTTAAAAATAGTTTTAATTACTTATCTCCAATATCGGGGATAATATTTAAAGTTGATTAGATAAATAAAAACTTTATAAAATATTTTAAGAATAGCTAAATAAGTTTTATTAATAATTTCTTGAATAATTCTATTAAATTCTAGAGTTTTCTCTTTAATTTTAACTAAACAAATTAATATTGATTCGATATTAACTAGTTTAGATTAATTCCAGTCCGCTACTTTATATTCTTCCCAATTAGAACTAGTCGAACTAGAAGGTTGGGGAAAGAGAATAGTTTTCAAAATAGTTTCTTTCTTTTTAAAAGTAATTTTATTTAAAATTATTAGAAGGGATTAGTTCGAATAAGATTTGATATAACTAAAAACTTTAAATATTAATTTAGAATTATTATTTTCAAGAAAATTATTTCAGTAATCCTTTTTAACTAGTTTAATTTTTAGAAAATACTAATTTCGAATTAATTAGTATTATTCTTAATAAAAGTTTTAATTAATTTGATTATTTTGGATTTTTAATTTTCTCTAAATTAGTAATATCGATTTCTTTAGCTCTTTTAGCTTTAGAGTTTATTAAGATTTAATTTTTAAATTAAGTTTAATCTTAAAAATAGTTTTACTAATTACTAATTAAATTAATGAAAATAGTTCCGAACTAATCGATTCTAGATAATTTTATATAACTTTATCTAATTTCAGATCTAACTAAATAAAGTTAGAATAATTAATTCTTTTATAATTTTAATTAAATAATCTGAAAATAACTTCTAGTTTATTAATTTAGTATTAAAGTAAATATTAGTTACTTTTAATCTATTTGGAAATATTAACTCTCTTTTTTCTTTCAAAGTAAATAAAATTAATAAATAATTAGATCCAAATTAGTTAATATTTACTAATTATTAATATATCTAGTTAATATTTATATAACTAGTATAAAATCTAAAACTGATTTGCTAGCCTCTCTAAAAAATATAATAATCTTAAATTTATTAATTAGTTCTAAATTTTACTCTTTAATCTATTAAATTAACTTGATATTAATTTGATTATTTCGATTATTCAGATTTTACTAAAGATAATAAAGATTGAAATTATCCAAAATAAATAAATTAGCCGAAATAATATTAGTTAGTAAATTTCTTTTTATTATTTTAATTAAATTTCCCTCGATTTAGTTAATTTCATTATAAATATTAACTAGTTCGAATATATTATTTCCTTTAGTTATTAATAGAATTAATAGATTAAAATCGATATTTAAAGAAACTAATATAATATTAGATATATAGATCTTCGAGATATAAATAAATATTCGAAATTTAAATTTTATAATAATTAGAAGAATTTAATTAAAGCTAATATAAAAGATCGATCAATTATTTAAATAGTTTAGACTTTTATTTATAATACAAAGTTCTTAGATTAAAATTAAATCGATTTTTAACTTAATAGTTAGTTATAATATTGATTTAGTTATAATTAAACTTTGATTAAAATTTATTTAGATAATTTAGATATTAATACTAATTATAAATTAATATTCTTAATAACTTTATAAATTTCATACTTTTTAGAAATGGAAATATAATTATTTTTGCAATTAGTATATTTTGAAATTAAATAAAGATATTTCTAACTATTTTATTTATAGATTGAATAATAGTATTATTATATAATATAAAGTTCGTTATAAAGATTATATTTAGCTTCTTTTCGGCAAAATTTTACTAAATATCCAAATCCTTGATATTTAATATACTAGATAGATAGTATAAATAATATTATTTAGTAGATAAGAAGAAACTAAAATATTATTGAACTATCTATATTATTTTAAATATTAGTATATATTTATATTATCATTATTATTATTAATATCTATACTATTATATATTATCCTAATTATTCCCCTTTTTAATAAAAGATAATATTCTTATTAATATTATCTTTTTAATTTATTCTATTGATATCTCTTTATTAATTGATTTAATTACTTTCTTATTATCTATTTCGAAATAAATCTAGTTATTAAAGTTTGATTGGAACTTAAGATAAGTATATATAAAGATAATAATCTCAAAGTATCTTTTATTAATATTATTTAGGATTCTCTCGATTATTATTATATTTTCAATCTCTTTCTATATTATATTATCTATAATATATTTCTTACTTTCTTTCAAAACTTTATCGATATTATTATATATTATTAATAACTAATCTAATTAAAGTATTTTATTCTTTTCGAGAGCTTTTTATAAAAAGATAATATAGATTATAATATATAATTAGATTTCTATTATATTAAGAACTTATATCTATATTATAATATATTATATATATAATAGAGATATCAAGGTGATAATATTGATAATAGTTTTTATAATTTTATATATTTGTTCAAATAGATTTGTTATTATAATTCTTTTTATTATTAATATATATAACTTGGTTCTATTATTTAATATATTTATTTTAGTAATACTATCTAGTATATCTATTTTGATATCTTTACTTTATATTAATCTTTTTTACTTTCTATTATTTAGTATCTTTATTATAATTAATAATATCTTGGACTTTATAATTTCGAATAATTCTATAATTATATTCTTTATTCAATATCTAATTTGAGATATCTTAACTAATAGATTTTCTTTCTTAGTATTAATAATATCTACTTTAAAAGATATCTTAATTAGTAGATATCTCTTTATAATATCGAATATATCTAGATTTAAATTTATTTTATTAAATTAGATTCTTTCCAGGAATTTCTGAATAATAAAGTAATGATTATTAGTTTTATAATCTATTTCGATTAAATATAAAATAAGTATTTTTATAAATCTATTCTTTATTAGAATACTAATATTATCGATTAATATTAGTTTATTATATTTAATTCTAATAATCTATATTACTATTACTATTCTTTATATAATTACTACTAATTATCTAAATTGTAATATATCTAAGAATAATATATTATCCGAATTGAAGGTTCTTGAAAATAAGATTTATCTAGAGGATATTATAATTAGAATATTTAGGATAATTATAATTACTAATACTAATAGAAATATTAATACTAGAACTTTATTAATATTTATAATATTATATATAAATTTAAAGGTTAGTATCGGTATAATCGATAGATTATATCTAAACTATATTATAGAATTATTAGAATTACTATTTCTATTATCTAGTAATTAATATATATAAATCTATTTTTACTATTTCTTTATAATAATAGTTATTATATTGTTTATTCTCTTCTATAAATTATTTACTATATCTATATTATATAATAGAATCTATATTAAGTTATATTACTTTATAAAATTATAAGGTTATATTCTAAACTATTTTGTTATAATATTTATTATATTATATTACTATTGTTTTATACTTTATATTATCTATATCTTATTCTCGTTTATTATTATATCTATTATCTCGGATATTCTTATTAATGAAGAGATAATATATTGAACTATAATATCTTATTTGGAGATATTTATTATTTATATCTATAATATTTACTATTATATCAACTATTGTTTTGGTATAAATAGTATAATACTAAGTTTATCTTTATTAATATTATATATTCTGAATTAAAAGTTATCTATAATTGTATTTATATCGATATTATCTATAAATCTATTATATCTATATTGTTTTTTCGGAAGCGAAAAGGTAAATAGTAAGTTAGTATTATAATAAGATTATATAATAATATATCTTATAGATAACTATATCAAAAGATAAATAAATAATAAATAAAACAAAATTATATCTTTAAGTAATATCGATATTATCTTTATATTATTTAATAGTTATTATAAGAACCGATATTAATATTATCAAGGTGATATTTATAATACTATTATAATACTTTTCTTATAATTAGCAATTAAATTCTTATTATATTCTATATATCTCTTAAATATCTATTAGTTGAATTCTAGTTTATATTCTTTCTACTTTATTAGATATCTTATAAATTTTATCAATATAATATATTTCTAAAGTATTTTCTCTATTTTATATTCTTTATATTTTTCGATTATAATCACTTTTGGATTAGATAGATATAGTTATTTAAAAAGATTCTTACTTTTTAGTATTAGCTCTAGATATATTATTAATATTATTAAATAGATATATCAATATTCTACTATATCTAGTCTATATATTAATTATCTAATATATTCTAATATTGAAAACAACTTTATTTTTTATTTATTAATCTTCTTGTTTTTTATTATAGATATTTTATAACTTTTATTGATTTATAAGAATATTAGATTATCTAATATAAAAAATATCAGAATATACTTTTTATTATAAACTTTCTTTATTTTAATAGTTATAAAAGTAACTATATCTATAATATTAATTCTGAATAATATCTTCTCTAAATCTTTTATCTCTATATTTAATAACTATATTATATTATTTGATAAGAATCTATATAAGCTCTTATTAAATAATTTCCTTATTAATATTAAGAAAGAGTTATTTAATATAAACTATAATTTCGATAATATTGATAATTATTATTCTATATATTCTATATTTACTAAATAATAATGAAGACTAATCTCCACTATCTAATTAATAACTTCTGATTATTTATTTATCTATATATAGTATACTATCAAATATAATAACTTTATTTTAAAGATATTGAAGATTACTTTCTATATTTCTAATAAGAATTTAGAATTTCGATTACTAATAATAATCTTAGATAGTTCCTAATCTAGATCTAATAAATATATTACTAGTACTATCTTTTAATTTCTAATTATCCAAATATCTTTATCTAATAATAGATTTATCTTCTTAATTAGTTTATTAGTAGTTATTATTATTATATTATTATTATTGGTAATTATTAGTAATATAAAGATAAAGTCGATTATAATAATATGAAAAGATATTAATAATATTAATATTAGTTATAATATATTATATAACTTATATTGTTTTGTTTGGTATTACTAATATTATAAATAAAATCTAAAATAGTTATATATAGATCTACTAATATTAGAGATATAGAAATTCTTATTAATAAAGTTTCTGAATTTAGTATAATCTAGATATCCCTTTTTATATAATAGATTGAAGATTTTCTTGATTATAGATTTTAGTATATATAGATATATATATTAGTTATTCTAATTTATCCGGTATAGTAAATTATAGTAGAGTTTGAATAGTAATATTATTATATTTTCTTTAAGTTTTATATTATTCTTAACTACCAATATTATCTTGATTTATTTTTTATTATTATAGTAATCTTTAATAAACCTTTTATAGAAGTTATTAGATATCTCTATAAAGATTATTATAAAGATATATAGAGAATATTCTAAATATATAATCGCTTTTATAAATAGAATATCTAATTTCCTTACTTTCTATTCTAATAATTTACCTTTATCTTCTTTATATTATAATTTCAATAATATATCTAGAACTATATTATCTTTATCTACTTTATATCTAATTAGTAATAGATATTATAATAAGAACTATATAACTAGAATAAGTTTAAGGTTCTATTTAGTTATAAATATTATAATATTGATATCTAACTTCTAGGAGATATTAACTAAAGAATTATAGTTTATATAAATAATAATTAGAAGCTTCTTATTATTTAGTATTATTATTAATATTTTCTTTATTCTCTATATAAATTCTATTATCTTTAGTTCTAGTAATTAGTATCTAATTTCTATATCTTATAGTTATCTCGAGAGAAATATAATAGATTTAATTAATATATATATTAGTTACTTTTTAAATATATTATCTCCTTTTATATAATATATTACAATCTCTATACTTTATATTTTCGATATATTAAAGTCGATAAAAAGTAACTACTATAAATTATAATATATTAATATTTATTATTTATTTAATTCCTTCTTAATTTAATTAAAAGTTATTAGTTTCGCTACTAATAATATTATTATCTATTCTTATAATATAAAGTTCTTTCTTAATTATCTATTAAGAGATATTATTTTTAATAGAACTATCTTCTATTTTTATAATAGTTTGATAATATTAATATAATCCTTTATAAATTGTTTTAAATAATTAGTAATTCTTAAGAACTATTCTAGATTAGTTAAGTTCTTTAGAAAAGATATCTATTTAATTATTACTAGTTATTTTTATATTATTAATATTCCGAAGTTATCGACTTTATAATTTAATATTATTACTAAAAAGTAATTGAAAAAGTATTTGGATTTCTTAATAGTAATATTATATTCTATAAATCTTAATAATACTTGGTTTATATAATAGAGATACTTTATTAGTATCTAATTTATAATTATTATATTATCTATATATATTCTAGCGAATTCCTTGAAGTTATTAAAGATAATATCTATTTGATATTATATATAAATTGGAGTATTCCTGAAACTTATAAATATATAGTTGAATATATACTAACCTAGATATATTATTATTATAAAGTATTATTTTAATATTAGATATATCTATTATTAGAAGAAAAATAATATATAGTCTATTATTATAATATATAGATAGCTATAGATTATATTTAGTATTTCGCTTTATAATAATATTGGATATATATTAAATATTATAATTTGGTTCAGATTATAGATATCGATTATAATTCTCGGTTTTAATTTGCTTTATAATAACTATCTCTATATAACGAATATTGGAAATATAAATAGTATTAATATTATTATTTATTCTAATTATCTTTATTTCTTTAAATCTTCAAATATCTTTTCTATTACTTCCTTATCTTTATAAATAAATAAATAGTACTTTATATAACTATTTAACTTATCTATCTAATCTGGATATAGTTTTATTATTATTTATTATTTTAATAATATATTTACAAAATCGATATTATTTTATAGTGAGATAGAGAAGATATTAAGTAATTATCGAAATTATTTAACTATTTCTAGTATTCTGTAAATCATAATATTATTATTATAATATATTTCTAATATTAGTAATATTATAAAATTCTTATATTCTGAGCGAGATAGTATATAAACTATTAGTTTTATAATATCTATTATATTATTTATAATATAATATACTTTGTTAAAATCGAATTCCAAGATATAATTTATAATTATATTCTTATTGAAATAAATAGATTATATCGAATTATTTCTTATTAATATCTATATCGACAAAATATCGATAATATAGATAAAGAATAATAATAATAATATTTCTAATTCGAAAAGTATAATCTTATTTTTAATAATTGATATATAATATATCTGGATTATCTTTATTTGATTTGGATTAATAAGAATTATTTCTATATTCCTTATAATTCCTAATATCTATATTTTATTTCTAGATATAATTTTGATATTGATATCTATATTATAATTACCGATATATATTAGCTTTTTTGATATAATAATATTAATATACTTTATTATTAGAATATTATTATTTATAATTATACTTATTAAGAATATAATATCGATTAAATAGATTTCTCTCTAGAATTATATTATTATTACTTTATCTTTCTTTATCTTTAATAGTATAAAGATACTTATTATATATTATATTGATTATACTTCGATATCTATAATATCTTCTATTTTAACTAATATAGCTTTAATATAAATATCTATATTTAGATTATATTTTAATATCTATTTCTTTTCTACTATTATCAATTATAATTCTAAATCAAAGTAGATCTCGGAAAGGTTTATATTACTAATATTGAAATAAATATATATTATAATATAATATTATCTATAGAATCTATATCTAATATCGATTTATATTATTAGATTTACTTCTAAATCTGCGAATTATAGAATAGTTATTATTATATTCAATTTATAATTTATATTATTATTCTTCTTATTAATATAGTTATTAATAGTAAATATCTTATTAAATATATCTAGATATATATCTATATTAATCTCGGTTATAATAATAGATTGATATATATTAGCTAAATATTTAAATAAACTATTTCTTAATAGAAATATCTTTTTATATTTATAATATCTTTACTTATCTATTAGAATTTATTATACTAATTTAATATTATTAACTATTATATTATATACTTTTTATTAATATAGATAATATCTATTTCCTATTATATATCTATTTCCACTACTTTGGAAAAGTTATTAGAAATTGTTATAAACTTCTTTAGATTTAGATTTAATTAACTTAGAGATATTATTTATATTAATCTATTAGTTATATATCTGATAATCACTTCCCTGATTATTTTGGTAATAACTTTATTATAGAAAACTTTGAAATTATTAGAAGTTTGAATATTAGTAATATTATTAATAAGGTTATTACTATTAATATTATTGGTTTTGTTTGGATATTCGATCTATTAGAAATTAGAAGATAGATATTTTTATATCTATATCCTTTATAAACTAAGTTAGTATAGTAATAAATTATAGATATATTATATATAATTGGAAATCTAGCAAGAATCTATTTTATTATTACGAATATTTATCTTCTAAATTATATAGAAGTGGTTAGAATCTCGAATACTATCGGTCGCGATAATTAGTAATATTATTATAGGGTTTATTATTGATAATAGTTATATAGAGAATCGATCATAATCGTAATAATAAGTAAATAAATAGTAATTATCGTTAAATACGAAGTTCTATATACTAAGGAAAACTATCTAGTTATATAGATCTTTGTTTTCTATTATTCCAGTTATCCTAGTTATCCTAGCTAGCTAGTCCAACTAGGATAGTTAGAATAGCTATATTATATATCCTAATAACTAAAGGTTCTACTAAAAGTATCGTTCTTTCCTTAGATATCTTTATAATAATAGATATCGTTCTTTCAGAATACCCTTTACTCTGAAAGTATTTATATTATAAGGTATCTTATATCTATATATATCTATACTATCGTGGGTATATATACTATATTATCTAGATATAGTAGATTAGTTCCTCAAATATAGATAGCTACCTTCTGAATTTAAGGCCTTTAGTTTTTATATAACTATAGATATAATATCTATATTACTATTAATTAGTTATATTTATTTATAAAGTCTATTACTTTGATATTATAAAGTATAATATTAGTAAAACTCTATATTATTTTCTTATTATATATATCTTTAATAATATATTTAAATAATATTAGATTTGTTAATATAACTTCTAGATAAATCTGGAAATAGTTCTTAATTAGTTTATATAATATATCTATTCTTATTATTATATAGAATTTCTATTCTATATTAATAAACTTAGTAAATATCTAAATATATATTTCTTCTTTAAGATAACTTAGAAAGGCTTTTTATATTACTATTTTGTATTTTATATATAATAAATATTATAGTTAAGTTATAAAAACGAATATATTTATATATATAATAACTTTACCAAGTATAATTATATTTATATCTTTAGAATTGTTTATTTATAAGTTAAAATATCCTATATTATCTATTTTAAGATTATCTTGAATTATTAATATTATTATTATTAACTCTAGTTAGGATATATCTAATAGTAAACTAGTTTATCTAGATTGGAGTTACTAAATTATTATATTTACAATATATATTAAATTATCTTCTTTTAGTTAAAAAAGTTTTTAATATTCTTTTTCTAATAGTTCTATCTTTATATTTCGGTTATTATTTATCTCGATAATATTAGTTAGTTTATTATTTAATAATATTACTAATAATATATTAATTTAGTTATTAATTTGGTTAGAGTTAGGAATAATAGTAATTTCTATTAATAGAATTACTTATAATAATACTATATCGGGGATAATAATTCCGATAATATTATTATTATTATTGAAATAATATTATTTCTTTGTTTATCTTATTATTATAGATATTATAGATATTATAGTTCTAATATATTTATTTGAGGTCCGGTATTTCGAGATAATTAGATAACTTTTCTAAAACAAATAAAACTTCTTATTAAATTTATTTATTATCTTCTTTAGTTCTATTTTATCTACTATCTAAAGTAATAGAAAATCCAATCTCTTAGTAAAACTTTTCAAATAGATATAATAAATAACTATATTAGATAACTTTATTTATAATATTAACTTATTAGTATCTAAACTAGATTATATTATTAGTATTATTTCTATAATTAATATTAACTTGATTATCTTCTATATTTATTAGTTGATAATTTCTATAAATAGATATTTAGAATTAATAAAGGATTATAACTTCTAAATTCTAGTTAAAAGATCTAGATCTATAATTATATAATTAGTAAGGAAAATATCTTCTAAAAAGAAGATAGTTATAATTAGATATAAAAGTTAATATTAGAATAAAAAAGATAAAATCTATTAAAATAATAAAGAAACTAAAATATATAATCTAGTTCTTATTTAGAAAATTATCTATTTTATTAAAGTAGGTAGTAACCGAAATATAAATAATCTCGATTAAATAATATTAAAAATTCTTCTATTTACCGATATAAAAAGTCTGTTTAATAGATTAATCCGAAAGATAAATTGATAATATCAATAATAATATTATAATATATAGAAAGGTTTTAATTGATCTATAAAGATCTAATATCTTTTATAATAGAGATTGATTTAAAGAGAAAATTTTCCCTTTTTACTAGATATTACTACTAATTAATATAGATAATACTATTTAATAAATAAGAAGAAACTGAAGTACTATTAAGTTATCTATATTATCTTAAATATTAGTATATATTTATATTATCGTTACTATTACTAGTATTTATATTATTATATATTATCCTAATAGATTTAGAAATAATTAGAAACTTTTTAGTTCTAATATTAATTCCAATTATCCAAATTCGGTTTCTAATATATCTTTTAGTTTCTATTTCAATAATAAATAAAACTATTATTAATCCACTTTACTTAATAACTCGATTTTCTATTAAGGATAGTTAATAAAAAGTATTAATAAATTTTAAATTTAGATTAGAATTAAAAGTCTTTAATTTATTCAAAACTAATTCTATTCTATAAGATATATTGAAGTTCAAAGTGGAAATTCTATAAAGAACTACTTTACATCAAAGTTCATCTTTAATTATTAATTTAAAAGTAATTAAATATTTCCAAATAGTTCTTTTTTCGATTAAGAAATCAGAAATAAAAGGATTAATATTAATAATTATTAAATTCTTCTTATTACTAATATTAATAATAAAAGAGATTATTAATCTCTTTATATTTTTATCTAAAAAGACTTTATTAATAATATTTCGAAATACTAATATCAAAAAGAAGGTTTTAGATTCTCGAATCAAAATTAATCAATTTTGAACTTTAGTTTTTTTCAATACTTTTTTAATTATAATCCAGTTTCCAAAGATATTATTAGTATCTACTAATATTATAAAGATAAAAGTGAGTTTAGAAGATAAATTAGCCGCCGAATTAGCCGGGGTAGTACTAGTAATAATCGAATTAGTTATATTAATCTAATTAAAAAGATTTTTAAAAATCGAGATATTAGTATTATTAATAGTACTAACTATTTTGATCTTAGCTTCGATTTTTCAGATAGTATATTCTAAATTATTGATTTGAAAAATTAGTTAATTAGTAATCTTTTATAGTTTTCTTAATTTAATATATTCTCTAAATATCTCGATTAAATCGAGGATTTGAGATTGCTTTTTATATAATTTTATAGTTAAATATACTTCTATTAACAAATTATATATCTAGAGAATTTTCGCGCTAGCTAGATCCAGAATAGTTAGTTCAATAATAAAGAAATAAATAGTTTTATTTGATTTAGAAAGAGTGAAGAGATTAATTTATTTAGAAAGATAATAGATATTTCTACTAAATCTAGTAATAGTATTTATAATAATATTAAATAGATCTAAACTGAAAATCTTATTTAGATTAGATATATCCAAATTTAAGTTGAAAATCGAAATAATTAATAATTTAGGATTATTATCTATATCCATCTTAATATTAATAGAAGGGAAGAATCGAATAATATATCTATTTATAAGTTTAGAGATATATTAATAAGTTAGAATTGAAAGAGATTCGATTTGAATAGGATTTTGAAAGATTTAAATTCCCAAATCAGTTATTTTGATTATAATAATAATATCTCGATAACTAGTAAGTATATTACTAAGCGAGCTAGCAAATTCGATTCGTAGAAATATATATAGTTGGATTTTATATTGATATTGATATTTTTGAATTCGGAATTATTTTTTCAAATATTTTTTCTTCTTTCGCCAAAGAGTTATCAAATTCTTTAACAAATTTATATTTCTTAAAGTTAATATAAAGTTTGAATTTTCTAAACTTCTATAATATTTCTATTATAATATTATAATATTTACTTTTATTCTGAATAGATAAGGATATTATTAAAATAGATAATATAAATAATATCAACTAATTTTATTAAAGTTCTATTAATATAAATTTGAAATATAGTTAGAATATTAAATAATCTAAAGAGAATAATATAATATTTATAATATTTATAATAAGTCCAGAAAGTTATCTTCTATTTATTATCCTTTCTAATCTTAATTTTATAATAAATATCTTTTAAATTTAGCTTTATAAATATTTTAATTTGATTTAATCTATCTAATATCTTATTTATAAATAATAATAATATCCAATCTTTAATAATAATTTTATTAAATCTATAATAATTAATATAAAGATATAAATCTTTATTCTTTTTCTTAATAAATATAATAGATATATCTATAATATTAATTAAATAATATATCTATTCTTTCTTTTTATATACTTTGAGATATTTTTATAAAGTTTAGAATTTAAAGTCTAATAATAAATATAAAAATTCAAAAAGTAATATTATATTTAATTTAAAGTTAATTTAGTATTCTATTATATAGTAATTAGAAAGGATATTAATTTCTTTCTTATCAAAAATATTTTTATATTCTTAGTATTTTTATAATAACTATATACTTTCTATTTTAATTATCTTTAATATCTTTCTTCTTTATCTTATATATTTTTCTATTATTATAATATTAATATATAGATATTAAATTATCTTTATTTTATATAGTAGATAAATCTTTTTATATCTATTATTTCAATCTTAGATAATATAATATTATAATATTATATATATAATAATTAATCGATATCAGAATTTATAATTTTAAATTATAAAATATTTAGAATTTCAAAGTTATATATAACAAAATAATAATTAGATTTAGTTTATTTACTAATCGAATTATTATAAGATAACTTGAGATTATAAATATTATAAATATAAATTATCTCTCTATTTATAATATATAAATTTATTAAAAGGTAATTAGAGATATTTAGTTATTTATAGTTAATTATAGAACTTTATACTATATAATTTTCCTCTACTTTATTATTCATTAGTATTTTCTCTATTCTCTATTTATTTTATATTTATATTTATATTAAGATAATTATTCTCTTTCTCTTTTCTTCTATTTCTCCGAAAGTATCTAATTATTTAGAGATAATATTAACTAGATAGTTCTATTTCCCGATAATTATAGGATTATTATATTTTATAATAAATATATATTTATATAATATCTAGATTTACTATATTTATAATAAGTTATTATTATAAATCTATTATAATATTAATAATAATTTCTAATAATATAACTAGATCTATTATAAATATAATATTTCCGATTAGATTATATTTTATTTCTTTCTTTTTTACTTCTAATTAGTATCTAGTTGATTATTATTATTAATATTCTCTTTATTTTATTGAAATGATTATTATATAATCTTCAAATAAATAACTTCTTAACTTTGTTTTAATGATAATTATTATCTTTATCTTGAAAGATATTATTTATTTATTTTAACTTCTTTATTAAATTAACAAGATTTTATTAATCTTTAGAAATCTTATTATATTATATAATTCTCTTTTATAAATTGAGATTAAGTTTTATAAAAAGCTTTTTCTTCTTCTTTTCTATATTAGTTATATTTAGTTTATTTTTATATTATCTAAAAGAGTAATAAAGTTAATAACTAATTATTCTAATTTTTATTTAATTTTTTTATATTCGATAGATATATTAAATATCTGATTATCTCTATTTATAATAGAATCTATTATATATATAATAAATTCCTTTTATATTATTTTAGTTCTTTCTACTTTCTCTTTCTATATATATTATACTTTCTTTAAGATTTTATTAAAGTATTAAATATAATAATCAATCTTCTTTTTATCAATTCTTTATATTAAATTATAATCTGCTCTCTATTTATCTTTGATTTAATCAAAGAATATTCAAGTATTTTAATAAACTTTTCTATTATATTAAAGTAGATCCTTTATTTTAGATATCTATTAGTAGATTATAAAGAGAATAAAGTTATAATAAGATTATATAAATAACTTTCTTTCTCCTTTCAATATTATATCTATTTATTACTTTTATTATTTCTATTTTATAATTATTTCTCTTTCTTTTTCTTTTTCTAAATTTATAATTTCTTTTTTTAAATATCTTTTCTTTAATAATTTTATTAATAAGATATTTTTTTCTCTATTTCTATTCTAATTATTATATTTTCTCTTTCTTTATTTTTAAAAAAATAATTCTTAATATTATAATCTTATTTTCTACTATATCTTTGTATTAGATTAATAATTAGATAATATTTTATTCTAATAGAGAATTCACTATTTTAACTTCTTTATTTTCTATTATAAATATATTAATATCTATCTAATTATAATTATCTTCTACTTTTCTTATAATAATGATTAATTAGATTTTGAAGATATTTATTTCTCTAAATTTATTCTATTTTATTATAAACTCAATTCTAGTTTTTCTAATTAATAATAGTATAATATACTTTTAATTAATAAACAATATTATTATAATAAATTAGTATTTAGTTAAGGTTTGGAGAATAATTAGTATATTAGAATTATATTAATAAAGAATTATAATAGATCGTTTAATTAGTAGGAGGTTATTAGAGGATAAATATAAAGTATTAATTGAAGATAAACTAATTATTATTAATTTCTTCTTCTCTATCTTCTTTTTATCTCTTCACTTTTAGAACTAAACTTTATTTCTTAACTATATAACTTCTTTTCAATCTTTTCGATAATAATCTCTATTTTAATTCTTAAATTCTTTTCTTCTTTTCTTAACTCTTTAACAATCTAATTATTTTAATTATATATTAAGTTATATTAATAAAGAATTATAATAAATTATTTAATTATTAAGAAATTATTGAAAAGTAAATATAAAGTATAAATTGAAAATAAACTAATTATTATTAATTCTTTTCTTCTTTATCTCTCTTTTTGATTGATTTGATTTATTATTTTAACGACCTTTTTAAGTCTAAGACTATAGTAGGTCGGCTAGCGGCTGAAGGCCGCTAGCAACTAAATATAAATAGTGTTTAAATATATTTTTAAGCCAAATAGTATCAAGAGATGGTGAGGAACTAGTCCTAGTAAATGAAAATAACTAAAATAATGAAAATATCAATTTGATAATAATGAAAATAAAATCTTTCCAATTTAAATATCCAAATTAATCCTCAACTAGCTCTCGAGCTAGATGATATTTTCGGGTACAAATTTTTGTCTCGCTTAAATAAGCGATGCTAGCTTCGATTCCGGGGGTAGTATCAAGAAGAAGTGGAAGTGATAAGTAATTTGTAGCTAATTTGTCTTTTAGCTTGATCCGAGCTAGACTAAAAAGAGAACAACTTAAAAGTAAATGCTTAGGAGTCTCTTTAGCCCCACAAATACATTTATTAGTGCTAGTATGCCCTAATAAATATAAATATGATTTTAAATAACCATGTTTGATTTTCAACTGGAAGAAGGCGCTAGCGGTAGCTCTTTTAGTCGAATTTGGGATTTGGATATGATTTCGAGAAGTAGGTTTAAAATTTTTTAAATAACTAGTCGAGCTAGCTTCCGATATAGTTTCCAAAGTTTTTAAAAGAGATTCTGACCACTCCTGATTTTTAATTCGCTTAATTTGAGCTCCCAAGTAGTTGAGACTAGTTGTTTGGGTCACTGGGTCCATTTTAGTCCCCGATTTAGCTAGTAGATCAGCTTTTTCGTTGCCTAGTACCTCGAAATGACCTGGAACCCAAGCTAATTTGATTTTAGCTCCTTTTCTGACTATTTCTCGGCTAGCTTCGTATACTAGTACTACTTCATTTTGCCCTGGTTTATCACTAAGTGATTTTAACCTTTGTAAAGCAGTTTGGTTATCCGAGAAAATAGTGAATTCTTGATCTTTTTGAGCTATTTCGCTTACTAGCTTGATTCCTTCGGCTATTCCGGCTAGTTCGCCGTTATAAACTAGTTGACTAGTCCCAATATTCCAGCTAGACCCCTGGATTAGCTCCTGGTTAGAGTTAAAAAGAGCTAGACCGATTCCAATCCTTTTTTGATCTACTAGTTCTGATCCATCAATATAGACTAAGTATTGGTTCGGGGCTAGCAATATAGCTGAGTTTTTGTGATTTTCAGCCTCTAGCTCTTTAGATAGCTTACTAATTTCGACTGAATAAGGAGTAGTAGCCCAAGGTGGAAATTTGAATGAACTAATCGATTCCAAATACTGAAACTGAACTAACGGGTGTATTAAGTGTCTAATTCGCTTAATTTGGGTCATTTTGGCTATTTCCTTTTGGGTGGGTACTGAATAGTCTTGAAAATGATAATTAGCTTTCGATTTAGCCCAGATTTCTTTGAAAATATCTCTCTTTTTATTTTTTAGATTTTTAAAACTAAATTCTATTTCTTAATTATATAATTTCCATTATTTTTCTTTTTAAAAGTTATTTTTATTTTAATTATTAAATTCTTTCTTTTCTTTTTAACTTTTAATATTATTTTCTTTTTTAAACTGGGTTTATTATAGTTATATTAGATCTTTATATTATCTATATTATATAAAGTATTTACTTTTTCTATATAAATATTTATTATTATTTAATTATTATTTAATAATATTTATTATTTATATTTATCGATAGTTATAAGATAATTATTTTTATTTTTATTAAATTTAACTATCTTTTTATTATAATTATATAATAATTATTTCTTTATTAATTAGAATATATTTCTATAAATTTTTAAATTACTATCTAATTATAATATCGAATATCTAATACATTCTTTACTTTCTGAATATATTATAAATAATAAATATAAAGAGCTAATATTATTATTATTATTATTACTATAATTAATATAATATTTTAAATATAATCTAATTTTGTTATTCTTATATCGAATTTATTATAAATAAATATATTTCTTTATAAATAATATTATTCGATTTATTCTTATTATATAATTTATCTAATTCTGAATATAATTATTTTAATTAATTTTATATACTTTTTATAATAATTCAATTCGAATTATATTTATATAGAATATAATTATCTAAGAAGTTAAATTATAATATTTATAATAACTATAAAGCTTTATAGATTATATATTTACTAAGATAACTAGAAGTTATATAAATAGTATATATATAATCTATATTAACTATAATAAATTCTTCAATTCTTCGATTTTATTATTTTTTTCTTTCTTTAGTTTTAAATTTTAAAGATTGATTTAAATCTTTTTATTTATTAAATATTATACTTTTCTTATTATTATTATTTTAGAGATATTATATTATTTATAAATTTAGTTTCTATAATTATTCAAAACTTTCTCTATTATAATAATTTATATATTTATAACTATAACTATATTTCTATTTTGGTTATCTTATATTTCAAATTAATTATATTTATTATTTATTATATTATATAATAACTAGATAGAAATAATAATAAATAGATAAATAAGATCAATTTTAGGAATTATCTAATAAAATAATAATCAATTATCTTTCTTAAACCTAGTTCCAAACTTTTTATTGATAAATAAATAAGTTTAATAAAGGATTTGAGAAAATCAAAAATAATTAAAAGAGATTTTCTTAAAAAAAAATTTCGAAGTTCTTATAATTAGTATTTAATAAATAAAAAGGATATATATTACTTTATATATAATAATAATATCCTAAAGATTAAATAATTATTTTCTATAATATACTTTCTAATTCAAACCTTAAATTAATAAATAAAGGAAATAAAATAATAAAATTATATTAATAATAATAATAAATAAAATAAATATATTCTTTATTTAAATAATCTTCAATTTAAATATAGAAATATAAATCAGGATATCAATTTATAGAAGTATATATAAATATAATAAATATATATATTATAATATTTATATTATGGATTTTTGATATATAAAATTTCCTACAAAATTCATAATTTCTTTAATTATTATTTTGGAATTAAATAGATTTTATTTACTTTTTTATAAACTTTTTATATTCTATTAATAAAGTATCTCGAATATATATTATATAAATGAAATTATATTTTAAATCGAAATAAGAATAGTAATATATTTATATATATCAATATTTAATATCTGTTTTTATATTAAAGATTAAAAAGAGAAGAAAGAAATTCGAAAGTTGAAATAAAGATTATCTTCGAAAAGAAAAATAATAAAAGTTATATAATTAAGAAATAGAATTTAATTTTAGGAATTAGAAAATAAGAAAGTAAATAGAGAAGAAAAGGATTAATAATAATTAGTTTATCTTTAATAAATACTTTATATTCACTTTCTAATAACTCTTTAATAACTAAATAACTTATTATAATTTCTTACTAATATAATCTAATATATTAATTATTCTTTAAACTCTAACTAGATAGTAATTTGTTATAATAATATTATTTTATTAAGTAAAAGTATTATTATATTACTATTAATTAGAAAAGCTAGAATTAAGTTTATAATAAAATAAAATAAATTTAGAGAAATAGATATCTCCAAGATTTAATTAATCTTTATTATAAAAGAAATAAAGAATAATTATAACTAAATCAATATTAATATATTTATAATAGAAAATAGAGAAACTAAAATAGAAAATCCTTTATTAAAATAAGATATTATTTTATTATTAATTTAATAAAAAGATATAATAGAAAGTAAAATTATAATATTAAAAGTTATTCTTTTAAAAATAATAAAGGAGAAATATAATAGTTAGAAGAGAAATAGAAGAGAAATATCTTAATAATAAAATTATTAAAGAAAAGATATTTAGAAGAAGAAATTATAAATTTAGAAGAAAAAGAGGAATAAGAAATAATTATGAAATAGAAATAGTAAAAATAATAAACAGATATAATATTAGAAAAAGAAAGAAGATTATTTATATAACTTTATTATAATCTTATTCTCTTTATAATTTATTAATAAATATCTAAAATAAAGAATCTATTTTAATATAATAAGAAGTCTAATTAATATATTTGAATATTCTTTAATTAAATTAAAAATAAATAGAGAATATATTATAATTTAATATAGAGAATTGATAAAAAGAAGATTGATTATTATATTTAATATTTTAATAAGATTCTAAAGAAAGTATAATATATATAGAAAGAAGAAATAAAAAGAAATAGAATAATATAAAAGGAATTTATTATATATATAATAAATTCTATTATAGATAGAGATAATCAGATATTTAATATATCTATTAAATATAAGAAAGTTAAATAAAAACTAAAATAATTAGTTATTGATTTTATTATTCTTTTGAATAATATAGAATATAAACTAGATATAATTAATATAAAGAAGAAAAAGAAGAAGTTTTTTACGAAATTTAATTTTAATTTATAAAAGAGGATTATATAATATAATAAAATCTCTAAAGATTAATAGGATTTTATCAATTTAGTAAAGAAATTAGAAAAAGTAGATAATATCTTCCGAAATAAAAATAATAATTATTATTAAAATAAAGTTAAAGAATTATTTATTTTGTCAAAGAATTAAAAAGAAGAGAAGGGAACTCGAGAATTAGAATAGAAATTATTATTAAAAAAGCTAGAAAGAGGTTATATAGTTAAAGAATAAAGTTTAGTTTTAGAAATAAAGAAATAAAAAGAAAGATAGAGAAAAAAGGATTAATAATAATTAGTTTATCTTTAATTAATACTCTATATTTACCTTCCGGCAACCTTCTAGTAACTATATAATCTATTATAATTCCTTATTAATATAACTCTAATATATTTAAAGATTATATAATAATCGTTTTAATAAGATAAAGAGAATATCGATAATAATAATTAACTAGATACTAATTAAATATAGAAAAAAAGAAAATAAAGTATAATCTAATTAGAGATATTATAATTATAATAAATCTAATTATATTAATAGAAATTATTATTAATATTATAATAGATTTATAATAATGATTTATTATAAATATAGTAAATTTGGATACTATATAAATATATATTTATTATAAAATATAATAATTCTATAATTATTAGAAAATAAAACTATTTAATTAATATTATCTTTAAATAATTAGATATTTTTAGAGAACTAAAGAAAAAGGAAAAGAAAATAATTATTTCAATATAAATATAAAGATAAGATAAATAGAGAATAGAAAAGATATTAATAGATAATAAAATAGAGTGGGATAATATATAATAATATAGATATTAGTAATAATAACGATAATACAAATATATACTAGTATTTAAGATAATATAGATAGTTTAATAGAACTTCAACTTCTTCTTATTTATAAAATAATATCGCCTATACTAATTAGTAGTAATACTTAGTAGAAAGGGAAAATTTTCTTTTCAAACTAATCTCTATTATAGGAGATACTAAATCCTTATAGATTAATTAAAGCCCTTCTATATATTATAATATTATTATTAATACTATCGATTTACCTTTCAAATTAATCTATTAAGTAGACTTCTTATATTAGTAAATAGAAGAATCTTTGATATTATCTAATCAGAACTATTTATATCTTGATTACTACCTATCCTAACAAGATAGATAGTTTCCTAAATAAAAGCTGGATTATATATTTTAACTTCTCTATTATTTTAATAGATTTCATCTCTTTTATCTTAATATTAATTCTTATATCTAATTATAAACTATCTTCTCTTTAGAAGATATTTTTTTTACTAATTATATAATTATAGATTTAGATCTCTTAACTAGAGTTTAGAAGTTATAATCCTTTATTAATTCTAAATATTCATTTATAGGAATTATCAACTAGTAAATATAGAAAGTAATTAAACTAATATTAATTATAGAAGTAATATTAATAATATAACCTAACTTAGATACTAATAAGTTAATATTATAAATAGAGTTATTTGATATAGTTATCTATTATATCTATTCGAAAAATCTTACTAAGAGATTAGGTTTCCTATTATTCTAGATAATAAATAAGATAGAACTGAAGAAAGTAATAAATAAATTTAATAAGGAATCTTATTTCCTTTAGAAGAGTTATCCAACCATCTCGGAATACTAGATTTCAAATAAGTATACTAAAGTTATAATATTTATAATATCTATAATAATAAGATAAATAAAGGAGTAATATTATTTTGGTAGTAATAATAATACTATCGGAACTATTACCCCTGATATAATATTATTATAAATAATCCTATTAATAAAAATTACTATTACTTCTAACTCTAATCAAACTAATAGCTAGGTTAGTATATTATTAATAATATTATTAAGTAACAAATTGATTAATATTACTAAGATAAGTAATAACCGAAATATAAAGATAGGATTATTAAGAAGAGGATATTAAAGATTTCTTTAATTGAGAGAAGATAATTTAATATATATTATAGATATAATAATATAGTAACTCCGATTTAGATAAGTTAGTTTATTATTAGATATATTTTAGTTAGAGTTAGTAATAGTAATACTAGTAATTTAAGATAACCTTAAAGTAGATAATATAGAATACTTTGATTTATAAATAGATAACCTTAAAAATATAAATATAGTTATATTTGGTAAAGTTATTATATATATAGATATATTCGCTTTTATAATTTAGTTATAATATCTATTATATATAGAGTATAAAGTAGTAATATAAAGAACTTTCCTAAGTTATTTTAAAGGAGAAGTATATATCTAGATATCTATTAAGTTTATTAATATAGAATAGAAATTCTATATAATAATAAGAATAGATATATTATATAAACTAATCGAGAACTATTTCCAGATTTATCTAGAAGTTATATTAGCAAACTTAATATTATTCAAATATATTATTAAGGATATATATAATAAGAAAATAATATAAAGTTTCGCTAGTATTATACTTTATAATATGAAAATAGCAAATCTTATAAATAAATATAATCAATTAATAACAATATAGAATAGATTCTTGCTAGATTTCCAGTTATATATAATATATCTACAACCTATTATTATATTAACTTAATTTATAAAAGATATAAATATAAAAGTATTTATCTTTCAACTTCTAATAGATCGAATATCTAGATGAAATTAATAATATCAATAATAATAACTTTATTAATAATATTACTAATATTCAAACTTTTAATAGTTTCAAGGTTTTCTATAATAAGGTTATTATTAAAACAATTAGAAGGGTAGTTACCAGATATATAACTAATAGATTAATATAAATAATATCTCTAAACTAATTGAATCTAAATTTAAGGAAGTTTATAACGATTTCCAATAAACTTTCCGAGATAATAGAAATAAATATATAATAGGAAATAGATATTATCTATATTAATAAAAGATATATAATATAATAGTTAATAAAGATATTATTTTAATAGATAATAATAATTTGATATATAGTGAAAATACCGAATAATAAAGATATAAAGTAAAATTCTATTATAATTATAATTCCTTTAGTACTTTCAATCATTATAATATTAGTAAAGACTTTATAGATAAACTAATTATAAATTTCATAGTAGTTAATAATACTAAATTAGTATAGTAGATATCGATAGATAAATAAAAATATTATAAATATAAAAAGATATTTCTATTAAGAAATAATCTATTTAGATATTTAACTAATATATACTAATCTATTACTATAATCGAAACTAATATAAATATATATCTAGATATACTTAATAAGATATTTATTATTAATAACTATATTAATAAGAAAGATAATAGTATAAATTATAAGTTAGATATAATAATAATTACTTTATAATTTGTAGATTCGAGAGTAAATCTAATAATATAAATTAGTATTAAGTATAGATTCTATAAATAGTATTATATTATAATATATATCTATTTCAATATTAATAGTATAAACCTTTCCGAGATCTACCTCGATTTAGGATTATAATTAATAATAATAGAAAAGGAATAGATACTAGAATATAATCTAGATATAAATATCTATATTAGAGTTATATTAGTTAAAATAGAAGATATCGGAAATACCGAAATATAGTTAATATAATATATAGTAGATACCTTTATATTATTAGAAATAAAGAAAAGTAGAGTAATAATAATATAATTCTAGAAAGAAATCTATTTAATTGATATTATATTCTTAATAGATATAATTATAGATAATAATATCCTAATAATAAAGTATATCAATATTATTATATCGAAAAAACTAGTATATATCGGTAATTATAATATAGATATTAATATCAAGATTATATATAGAGATAAAATATAGATATTAGGAATTATAAAGAATATAGAAATAATCCTTATCGATCTAGATTAAATAAAGGTAATCTAGATATATTATATATTAATTATTAAAGATAGAGTTATATTTTTCGAATTAGAAATATTACTATTATTATTCTTTATCTATATTACTAATACTTTATCGATATAGATATTAATAAAAAACGATTTGATATAATCTATTTATCTTAATAAGAATATAATTATAAACTATATTTCGGAATTCAACTTCGATAAAGTATATTATATTATAAATAATATAATAGATATTATAGAACTAATAATCTATATATTATCTTGTTTAGAATATAAGAGTTTTATAATATTATTAGTATTGGAAGTATATAATAATAATAATATTACGATCTATAGAATATTAGAAATAATTAAATAATTTCGATAATTACTTAATATCTTTCCTATTTTATTATAGAATAATATCGGTTTTGTAAATATATTATTAGAGTAATGAATAATAATAGAACTATATCCAGATTAGATAAATAAACTAAATAGTTATATAAAATATTATCTATTTATTTATAAAGATAAAGAGATAATAGAAAAGATATTTAAAGGTTTAGAAAAATAAGAATAGTTAGAATAAATAATAATATTAATATTATTTATATTTCTAGTATTTATTATATAGAGATAATTATTATAAAGTAAACTAAAATCGAGAGTTATAATTAATATCTATAATTTGAACCAAATTATAATACTCGATATATATCTAATACTATTATAAACCGAGATATTGAATATAATCTATAACTATCTATATATTATAATAGTAGATTATATATTATTTTTCTTCTAATAGTAGATATATTTAGTATTGAAGTAGTACTTTATAATAATAATATATCTAGACTAGTATATATTTAACTATATATTTATAAGTTTCAAGAATATTCCAGTTTATATATAATATCAAATAGATATTATCCTTAATAATTTCAAGGAATTCACTAAAATATATATAGATAATATAATAATTATAAACCGGATACTAATAGAATATCTCTATTATATAAACTAAATATTATTAAGATTTATAGAATATAATATTACTATTAAGGAATCTAAATACTTTTTCAATTATCTTTTAATAATAATATTAAACTATAGAGTTGATAGTTTCGAAATATTAATAATATAGAAGTAATTAGTAATAATTAAATAAATATCTTTTCCAAAGAATCTAATTAATCTAGAGTAGTTCCTAGAAATCACTAGCTATTTAAAACAATTTATAAAGGATTATATTAGTATTATCGAATTATTACAAAAATAGAAGATAACTTTACTAAAAGCAATATCTTTTAATAAATAGTTAAGAAAGAACTTTATATTATAAAAATAGATAATAATACTATTAGTAGTGGAGCTAACAACTTTTAATCAAATCAAGGAGGAATTAAATAAATAATAGATACTAATATATTATAATTTATAATAATTACTTTTTATCAACTTCGATATATTGAAAGTATAAAGTATAAAGATTATAATATATTATATAAAAGGAGATAATATATCCAAGAAGTAATTAATATATATATTAATTAAACTTATTATATTCTCTCAAGATAACTATAAAATATAGAAACTAGATATTAGTTATTAGAATTAGAGATAATAGAGTTTATATAGAAAGTAAAGAAGATATTAATAATAATACTAAATAATAAGAAATCTCTAGTTATTATTTATATAGATTATAGTTCTTTAGTTAATATCTTCTAGAAGTTAGATATTAATATTATAATATCTATAACTAAATAGAACCTTAAATTTATTCTAGTTATATAATTCCTATTATAATATCTATTACTAATTAGATATAAAATAGATAAGGATAATATAGTTCTATTATTAAGGTTATAATATAAAGGAAATAAAGGTAAATTATCAAAATAAGAAATAAGAGAATTAGATATTCTATTTATAAAAGTGATTATATATTTAGGATATCCTTTATATATCTTTATAATAATCTTTATAGAGATATCTAATAACTTTTATAAAAGATTTATTAAAAGTTATTATAATGATAAGAAATAGATTAAGATAATATCAGTAATTAAAGATAATATAGAATTTAAGGAAAATATAATAATATTATTATTCGAGCTTTATTATAATCTACTATACTAGGTAAACTAGAATAACTAATATATATATTTATATATATTAAGATTTATAATTAAGGAAATCTTCGATCTATTATATAGAGAGAAATATCTAAATTATATTAGGTTTAGAAACTTTATTAATAGGAATTTCTATATTTCTAATATTAATAGATCTATATATAATTATTTTAGATTTTATCTATAATATTAGTAATATCAAATGAAATAATATAAACTATATAGTATATTATAACCGATATTAATATTATTAATATCTTTCTATACTATTATAATCGACTTTATCCTTATATTACTAATAATTACTAATAATAATAATATAGTAATAATAGTTATTAATAAACTAATTAAGAAGATAAATCTATTACTAGATAAAGATATTTGAATAACTAAAAACTGAAGAATAATACTAATAATATATTTATTAGATCTAGATTAGGAACTATCTAAGATTATTATTAGTAACTAAAACTTTAAATTCTTATTAAAGATATAAAGAGTAATTTTCGATATTCTCAAAATAAAACTACTATACTTGATAATATATTATATATAAATAGATAGATAATTGGAAGTTACTAATTAGATAGTAGAGATTAATCTTTATTACTATCTAATAAATATAGAATATATAGGATAATAGCTATCGATATTATTAAGATTATAATTTATATTGAATAACTTTCTCTTAATATTAATAAGGAAATTATCTAATAAAGATCTATATAGATTTTTACTAAATAATATAATATAACTACTAAATATAAAAATAAAGGATTTAAAGAAGATATTATTTAGAATCGATATTATAAATATAGTTGTTTTTATAACTATTAAAATAAAGAAGGTTTATAATAGAAAGTATATTCTGATATTTTTTATACTAGGTAACCTAATATTTCTATAAATCAATAAAAACTATAAAGTACTTATAATAAAGAATAAAAAGATTGATAGATAAAGAGTAAAGCTATTTTTAATATTAGAATATATCGGATAACTAGTATATAGATTGGATATATTGAAATACTGATATATCTATCTAATAATATTAATAATATATCTAGAATTAGTATTAAAAAGTAAAGATCTTTTTGAATAATTATATCTATCTAATTTAGAAATAATTATAATTAAAGGATATAAAGAATATAAAGTAGAGAAGATATTTCAGAAATATATTATATTGATAGAACTTATAAGATATTTAGTAAAATAGAAAGGGTATAGACTGGAATTCGACTAATAGATATCTGAGAAATATATAAAATATAATAAAGATCTAATTACTAATTATAAAGAGAGTATTATAATAGTATTATAAATATTATCTTAATAATATCAATATCAGTTCTTATAATAATTATTGAATAATATAAAGATAATATTGATATTATTTAAAGATATAATTTTGTTTTATTTATTATTTATTTATCTTTTGATATAGTTATCTATAAGATATATTATTATATAATCTTATTATAATATTAGTTTATTATTTACCTCTTCGCTTCCCAAAATATAATATAAATATAATAAACTTATAGATAATATCGATATAAATATAATTATAGATAATTCTCAGTTCAGAATATATAATATTAATAAAGATAAACTTGGTATTATATTATTTATATCAAAATAATAACTAATATATTAATAAATACTATAGATATAAATAATAAATATCTCTAAATAAGATATTATAATTCGATATATTACTTCTTTATTAATAAAAGTATCTAAGGTAATAAATATAATAATAAGCAAGAATAAAATATAAATAGTATAAAGTATAAAGTAATAGTAATATAATATAATAGATATTATAATAAGATAATTTAGAATATAACTTTACAACTTTATAAAGTAATATAATTCGATATAAACTCTATTATATAATATAGATATAGTAGATAATTTATAAGAGAGAATAAATAGTATAATAGCTATTATTATAAAGGAATAATAGAAATAGATTTATATATATTAGTTATTAGATAATAAAGATAGTAACCTTAATAACTTTATAATATAATTTAAATATAATCTACTAATTATACTAATACTAATCTCCAAATTTATATATAATACTATAGATATCAATAAAGTTCTAATATTGGTATTTTTATTAATACTAGTAATTGTAATTATTTTGAATATCCTAATTATAATATCTTCTAAATAAACTTTATTTCTAGAAACTTTCAATTCGGATAATATACTATTTTCGGATATATTATAATTCGGGCGATTAATAATAATTATATAAGAGATAATAATAATAATATAAATTATCAAAACTAAATATAATAAACTAGTATTAATTGGTAATATTAATATTCTAGTAAAAGATAGATTTATAGAAATACTTACTTTATATCTAACCGAAATAGATTATAAAGCTAATAATTACTATCTTATTATTTAGAAGTTTCTGGAAAGAATCTAATTCAATAGAATAAGCTCGAATCTAGATATATTTAATATTATAAAGAGATATTTATTAGTTAAAATACTCTCTAAAGTAGATATTATTAATATTAAAAAAGAAAGTCTATTAATTAAGATATCTCAAATTAGATATTAGATAAAGAATATTATTATAGAGTTATCTGAAATTATAAAGTCTGAAATATTACTAATTATAATAGAGATACTAAATAATAGAAAGTAGAAAAAACTAATATAAAGTAAAGATATTAAAATAAATATACCGGATAGTACTACTAAAGTAAATATATTAAATAGTAGGATTAAGTTATATATATTAATAATAGAGAGGATTATAATAATGAATTCATTTAAATAAATATATAAGATTATAAAAACTATTACTAATACTACCACTTTGATATTTCTACTATATATATAATATATTATAATATAGATATAAGTTCTCAGTATAATAGAGATCTAATTATATATTATAATCTATATTATCTTCCTATAAAGAGCTTTCAAAAAAGGTAAGGTACTTTAATTAGATTAGTTATTAATAATATATAATAATATCAATAAGGTTTTGAAGGAAAGTAAGGAATATATCGCGGATAATATAGTATAAGAAGAGATTGAAAATATAATAATAATTAAGGGAATCCTAAATAATATTAGTGAAAGATATTCTAAAATTATTACTTTTATATATACTTATTTTAAATTCTAATTAAACTTTAGTAACCAGATCCATTTCGAAATAGATAACGAAAAGGTAACTAAATCAATTAATAAGAAGATATTAATAGAATAAATTGAAAGGGTAATATCAATAAGGATATTATCTTTTATTGAAAGAGGGGGTAATTGGGATAATATATAATAGTATAGATATTAGTGATAATAATGATAATGCAAATATATATTAATATTTAAAATAATATAGATAGTTTAATAGAACTTCAGCTTCTTCTTATCTACAAAACAGTATTATCTGTATTATAGAGGAAAATTATATAATATAAAGTTTTATAATTAACTATAAATAGTTAAATCTCTCTAATTATCTTCTAATAAATTTATATATTATAAATAGAGAGATACTTTATATTTATAATATTTATAATTTTAAATTATTTTATAACGATTTAATTAATAAATAGATTAAATCTAATTATTATTTTATTATATATAACTTTGAAATCCAAAAAGTAATTTTAATTCTAAATATTTTATAATTTAAAGTTATAAATTTTGATATCGATTGATTATTATATATATAATATTATAATATTATAATATTTAAAATTGAAATAATAAATACAAAAAGATTTATTTATTATATAAAATAAAGATAACTTAATTATTATTCTTTAATAAAAGAAGGAAAAATATTAGAAAAAACGATTCCGAATCTAAAAACATTAATATTAATATAAAATCCAACTATATATACTTCTATAGATCGAATCTATTAACTTATTTAGTAATATATCTACTAGTTATCAAGATATCATTATTATAATTAAAATAATTGATTTAAAAGTTCAAATCTTTCAAAATCTTATTTAAATCGAACTTCTTTCAATTTCAACTTATTAATATATCTCTAAACTTATTAATAATTATATTATTTGATCTTCCCCTTTTATTAATATTAATATAGATATAGATAATAATTCTAAATTACTAATTATTTCGATTTTCAATCCAAATTTAGATATATCTAATTTAAATAAGATTTTTAGTTCGGATCTATTTAATATTATTATAAATATTATTACTAGATTTAGTAGAAATATCTACTATCTTTCTAAATAAATTAATCTCTTTACTTTTTTCATACTAAATAAAACTATTCATTTCTCTATTATTGAACTAATTACTTTGGAGCTAGCTAATATCAAAATTCTCTAAATATATAATTTGTTAGTAGAAATATATTCAACTATTAAATTATATAATAAATAAATTCAAATTCTTGATTTAATCGAGATATTTAAAAATTATATTAAATTAAAAAAATTATAAAAAGTTACTAATCAACTAGTCTCTTAAATTAATAATCTGGAATATACTATATAGAAAATCAAAGCTAAGATCAAAATAGTTAGTATTACTAATATTATTAATAATATTAATATTACTATTTTTAAAAACCCTTCGAAAAACCAAACTAATTTAATTATTATTATTATTACTCTAACTAATTCTTCGATTAATTCAACTTCTAAATTTACTTTTATCTTAGTAATATTAATAAATACTAATAATACTTTTGGAAACTGGAATATAGTTAATAAACCCTTGAAAAAAACTAGAGTTCAAAATCGATTAATTCTAATTTGAGAGTTAGAAACTCTCTTTTCAATATTAGCTTTTCGAAATATTATTAATAAAACTTTTTTAGATAAAAATATTAAAGAACTAATAATTTCTTTTATTACTACTATTAGTAATAAGAAGAATCTAATAATTATTAATATTAATCTTTTTACTTTTAATTTTCTAATTAAGAAAAGAATTATTTAGAAGTATTTAATTCTTTTTAAATTAATAATTAAAGATAAATTTTAATATAAAGTAGTTTTTTATAGAATTCCTATTTTGAATTTCAATATATCTTATAAAATATAACTAGTTTTAAATAAACTAAAAACTTTTAATTCTAATTTGAATTTAAAATCTATTAATACTCTTTATTAATTATCTTTAATAGAAAATCAAATTATTAAATAAAAAGAGTTAATAATAATCTCTTTTATTATTAAAATAAAAACCGAAAAGTATATTAAAAACTAAATTTGGATAATTAGAATTAATATTAAAATTGAAAAGCTCTTCATTATTTCTAAATCTATTTAGTATATTAAATATTAAGAATTTGAATATTTAATCAAATTTTATCGAAAAGAGGTTAAATATAATCTTTATAATGAACTTTATATTATATAATAATATTATTATTCGATTTATAAATAAAATAATCAAAAATATCTTTATTTAATATCAAAATATATTAATTATAAAAATAATTATATTTCTATTTCTAAAGAATATAAAATTTATAAAATTATTAAAGGAACTAGTTTATAATTAATATAAATATCCGAATTCTCTAAATAAATTTAAATCGAAGTTTAATTATTATTAAATTAATATTATAACTAGTTACTAAACTAAAAATCGATTTAATTTTAATTTAGGAATTCTAGATTATAAATAAAAATCCAGATTATTTAAATAATTAATCGATTTCTTATATTAGTTTCAATTAATTTCTTCTAATTATTTTATAATTTTGATTTAGAATATTTATTTATATCTTAAAGATTTATATACTTAATATTATATTAATTTCTTCGAATATCAATCTTAATCTACTAATTTTATTAATAGTTAAGAAAAGTAATATACTCGAACTAGTTAATATTTATAATGAAACTAGTTAAATCAAAGAGAATTCGATTAAAATAATAGAAAGGAATTTACTAACTAATACTATTTCGGTTAATTTATTTATTTTAGATAATTTCAATCTTTATTATTCTTAATAGAATCTAAATAATCGAAGTAATTAAACTAATAAAAATTAGTTCGATAAATTAAAAAGTAAAATCTGGAATTAATTAATAAATCTAGAATTATTATATTTTTTAGAAGAGCTAATAAGTTAGTTTTAGATTTTATACTAATTATATAAATACTAGTTAGATATATTAATAACTAGTAAATATTAGTTAACTTAGAATCTGATTATTTACCGATTTTATTTACTTTAAAAAGGAAAAAAGAGTTAATATCTCTAAATAAACAAAAATTAATTAGTACTAATTTTAATATTAAACTAATAAACTAGAAACTATTCTCAGATTATTTAATTAAAATTATAAAAGAATCAATTATTTTAATTAGTTTCCTTTCTAATTTTACTTAGTTAAATCTGAAATTAAATAAGATATTATAAAATTATCTAGAATTGATTAGTTCGAAACTATTATTACTAATTTAACTAATAATTAATAAAGTTATTCTCAAAACTAAATCTAATTTAAAAACTAAATTTTAATAAACTTCTAAATTAAAAAGTTTAAGAAAATCGATAATACTAATTTAGAGAAAATTAAAACCCCAAAATAATTAAACTAGTTGAAGCTTTTATTAAAAACAATATTAATTAGTTCGGAATTAATATTTTTCAAAGATAAAACTAATTAAAAAGGATTATTAGAATACTTTTCTTGAAAATAATAATTCTAAATCAATATTTAAAACTTTCAACTATACTAAATTCTATTCTAATTAATCTCTTCTAATTATTTTAAATAAAATTACTTTTAAAGAAAAAAGAACTATTTTAAGAATTATTCTTTTTCCCCAATTCTTTATTTCGACTAATTCTAATTAGGAAGAGTATAAAATAATTAACTAGAACTAGTTTAACTAACTAATACTAAATTAGTATTAATTTATTTAATTAAAACTAAAATGAAAACTTTAGAATCTAATAGAATTATTTAAGAAATTATTAATAAAGTTTATTTAGTTATTTCTAAGATATTTTATAAAATTTTCGTTTATTTAATCGATTTTGGATATTATTTCTAATACTAGAAATAAATAATTAAAACTGTTTTCAAAAAACTAATTAAATTTAATTATTCAATCTTAAAAGTTTATAAAGTGATTTCACTTTTCAATTATTTAAATAAAATAAACAAAAGAATACTAATTAAAAAACTAAACTATTTAGTCGAAATTACTAGTTTATTATATAACTTTCAAATTGATAGAAGATTTAAAAAATTAATTATTAATATTAAGTTATTATTAATTAATAAGATTTAAGAAAATTATTTAAAAAGTTATAAAATATTAGTTTTATTTTTGGATATTAAAGAAGCTTTTGATTATATCTCTAAAAATTAGTTTTTAGTTATTTTAAAAAGATTAAAACTATTAATTAGTTTAATTACTTAGATTAATTACTTTCTAGAATATAAACTACTTTGTTTAAATTTTGATAACCAAATTAAATAATTCCAATTTATTTCGATTGATATTCTATAAAGTAATCTAATCTCACTAATTCTTTTTTTAATTTATATTAAGGAACTATTTCCATCGATTTCTATTTTAATCTAATTATATATAGATAATATTATATTAATAACTAGTTTAATTAATCTCAAAAAGAACTATAAAATTCTAGAAAGAGAAATTAACAAATTATATATTTTAGAAGAAGCTAATAATATTAAATTCGATTTAGTAAAAATAGAACTAATTTACTTTTTCGAGAGTAAATAAATTATTATAAAGATTAATTTGGTTAATTTACCGAATAATCAGTTAATATAATCTTTAAAAGTAGTAAAATGATTAGAAATCTAGTTTGATAATACTTTAAACTTCAATTAATATATTTCAATTAGAATTAGTTAAATTAAATCAGTTTTTCTAAAAACTTATTAACTAACTAATATTAAAAATAAACTATTACCTTTTATTATATATTAATTATATATTGTTTATATTATTAATATCTCAAATTATAAATTCTTTATATAATGAAAAAAGTAAGTTAAATTTAAAGTTCAATTTCAATATTTATAAAATTTAGTTTTTCGGAAAATTCTCGAAATATTTAAAACTAGTTCAATAATCCTTATAAAGATAGAAACTATATTAATATCTCTTTAAACTTATTTAAATATTACTAACTATTAATATATATTTAAAACTCTTAAATTAATTAAAAATTATTCAATTTTCAAAGAAATTTAAACTAAATCGAAAACTAATAATTAATTTTAAGATTATTTAATATCTATCTAAAAAGAACTAATTAAAATAATCTAAATAAAGCAAATTAGATATTTAATATATTTATTAGTTCAATTTCAGTATTTGGAATTAATTAGTTCTTTTAAATTTCTACTTTAGATTATTATTTTTTATATTATCGAAATTAATAAACTATTTAAAAAGTTAGAAATTGAAATTTATAAAAACTTAATTATATTATTAATTGTGAACTAGTATTTAATTTATACTAATAGATCAAAGTTAATAAATCAAAAAGAGATTAAAATCAATTTAATTCTTTTTAATTCTAACTAGGAATTAATCCAAAGTTCTAATTAGAATATTAAAACTAGTTAATTAATTTATAATAACAAATTAATCAGAATAATCGAAGGAATCAAACTAGTAAATAAAATAGTTTGAAAAAATCAAGAATTTACTATTTTCTCAGATAATTAAATTACTTTATAAAGATTAAAATTATTTAATAATAAATCTAAACAAAATCAAATAATATTAATTTACGAAACTAATTAAGAAATAATTAAAAAAGAGGTTAAAATCAAATTAATTTAGATTTCAGATTATTTCGAGATATTAAATAATGAAAAAGCTAATTTATTAATTAAATCGGAAATGAAAATAGATCCTTTAACTAATATAACTAATCTTAACTATTTAAAAGTTTAAATTAAATAAATTAAAAATTAAGAATAATCTAAATCTCTTTTAAAAACTTTAGAAACTAATTTATTTAGCTCGACTAGTTATTTAAGAATTTTTGAACTTTTTTCTCGAAATCGAATCTAGATTCTAATTTCGATTAAAAAAGTTATTATTAATATTTTCTATTAGTTGAAAATCAAATATAGTTATTTAAAATCATATTTATATCTATTAAGATATACTAATAATAATAAATATATTTGTGGGATTAAAGAGACTTCCAAATATTTATTTATAAATTGTTATCTTTTTAGTTTAGCCCGGAGTAAGCTAAAAGATAAATTAGTTATAAATTATTTATTATTTCCACTTCTTCTTAATACTAATCCCGGAATCGAAGTTAGTATCGCTTATTTAAGCGAGATAAATATCTATACCCGAAAATATTATCTAGCTTATAAGCTAGCTGATAATTAAATTGGAATATTAAATTGGATTTATTTTAATTTTATTAAATTGTTATTTTCATTTATTTATTTTCCTTAACTAAAACTAGTTTCTCATTATCTCTTGATACTATTTAGTTTAAAAATATATTTAAATTTTATTATTACTAATTATTAATAGCTTTCAACTATTAGTTAACCTATTATAGTTTTAGATTTAAAAAGGTTGTTAAAATAATAAATTAATTAATCAATCAAGATAACTTAGTATCTATATATTAATATTATAATAATAAAAGAATATATAAAATAAAAAATAAAAGATATTAGAAATAATAAAGATAGAAGATATATAATTATTATAAAAATATTAGAAATATAAAGATATTTTTAATAAGAAAGAAATTTATATACTTTATAATTATTATATAATAAAATATCGAATTGACTTTAAACTAGATATAATATTATCTTTTGAATCTTTATATTTATTATTAAATTTTAAATTTTAGATTTTATAAAAATATTTCAAAGTATATAAAGAGAAAAGATAAATATATTATTTAATTAATATTATAGATATATCTATTATATTTATTAAGAAATAAGATAGAGATTTATATTTTTATATTAATTAATATAAATTTAATAAAATTATTATTAAGAATTAGATATTATTATTATTTATTAATAAAATATTAAATAGATTGAATTAAGTTAAAATATTTATAAAACTAGATTTAAAGGATATTTATTATAGAATTAAAATTAGAGAAAATAATAAATAAAAGATAACTTTCTAGATTTATTATAGATATTATAAATATTATATTATTCTCTTCGGATTATCCAATATTCTAATTATATTCTAAATTTATATTAATAAAATTTTAATAAGATTAATTGATATTATTTATATTATCTATTTTAATAATATTTTTATCTATTTGAAAAATGAAAGTAAATATTATAATATTATAATAGAAGTATTATAAAGATTTAGCAAATTCAAACTTTATATTAACTTTAAAAAATATAAATTTGGATTTATAGAAGTTAACTTTCTAGAATTTATTATCAATATAGAAAATATATAAATAAAAGAAAGATATATTATTATAATTCGAAAATAATTATTATCAAAATCTTATTAAAAGATATAGATTTTCTTTAGTTTTACTAATTTTTATAAATAATTTATTAAAAGTTATTCGAAAGTTATTTAATTATTCTCCGATTTATTAAAAGATATAATAAGAATATTCTGGATAATAAATAAAATATAAATAATATTCAAATAATTAAAAGATATATTTACTTTTATTTTTATATTTAAATATTTCGAGTTTTTAAAGAGAATCTATTTAGAGATTAATATATTTAGTAATATAGATAATATATTTATATTTATTCATTATTAATATTTCCTCTAATATTACTTTTCAATATCTATTTTTATATTATCTTCATTATTATAAACTTTATAATTAAACTTTTTAATTACTTTTTTATTTTTAGTTCTAAAGTAAATAATATTATCGAAATTTGATTTTATATTAATATATAATCTTATTAATATTATTATTTCTAAATATTTAGTTTTTACTATATTTAATATTTATTTTATTTATATTAACTTTTCGATTTCGATCTTGATTATTATATTAGTAAAGTATTTTCCTTTTATATTTTTTAAAATCTTATTAAGTTTATTATATATATTAAATAATTATATTTTTGTTAATATTATTTTATTATCAAGATATATTCTAAGTTTGATAATATATATTATTATAATTATTTATATATTGATAATATTAATAATATAGTTCTATATTTTTATATATTATATATAGAGATAAAATAATAGATTAATAGATTTATTTATTATAAAATATTCTTTATTAACTAGATTTTCGAAAAGATCGAATATTTAATTCTTTTACTAATTAATATATATTATATTGATAAAGTTTCTAATTTATTTATATAATCTTTAATTTCTTTATTTCTAATAATGTTTTTTTCTTTCTATAATTTAATTAATATAGTTAAAAGTAATTTCTCAATTAATAATAACTTTCTAATATTATTATTATCTAATATATTAGATATAATAACTTTATAATAAGTTTTATTATAATAAGGTTTTTTATTAGATCTCTTTTTAATATCGAAGATATCTATATTATATAATAAGTTATTATATTATATATATATCAAAAAGTTTTATAAGATTAGATATTTTAAATTAGTTTTCTATTCTATCTTTACTATATATAAGATAATTATCTTAATTAATATATTATATATTAAATATCTATTTTCTCTTCTAAATATAAATTAATTATCTCTTTTATATTAAGTAAATATTATAATTAACAATCTTTATAATATAATTATTAATTAGCTGAATTATATAATATCTAAATATAATAATTTATCGAAATCGAAGATATCTAGAAAAAATATTTATCTTAATAATATAATAATAAATATTTTCAAAATAGTTATAATAATTAATATTAATAGAAATATATTGATAGATATTCTATTAATTCCTTCTTTATTATATATAAATTTCGAAGTTAGTATAAATATAATTAGTATATTATATTTTAGTTATAACATTAGATTATCGAGATTATTATTATCTTCTATCTAATATTTATATTAGATATAGTAATTTCTATTATTCTTTCGTTATTTAATAAAACTTTATTATTTTATTATTTATCTATATATTATTTATAATATCTAAATTATATAATAGAATAAATACTATATTTTTATATTTAGTAAAGTTATAAACTATTTTTATTTCTAGATTAATAATAATAATATTATAGTTAAGTTCTTTAATTATATATTTATTACTTTTAATATTATTTACTTTTAATAATATTATTTTGATAATTTTTATATTGAAGTTCTGATTTGAATATAGAGATTCTAATAACTCGGAAAAAAGATTTATTTTTAATTATAATTTTAATATAGATATTTTGATTAATTATACTTCTTATTAAATTAATAATCCTAATAATAAATTTATAGATTTTATTAATAATATCTCTTAATCTCTTATTAATATAACTTTATTTGAAGAAAGATAATATTTAGTATAATATCTTTTCTATAATAATGATAAACTATCAAATTTATTATTATTCAAGATATAATTACTATATTATTTCTTATTTATACTTATAAATATATTCTCGATATAAATAATATTATATAAATTATATTTTGAAATAAAAAGTATAAAATAAATATTATTATTATAATAATATTTTAATATAATATATTTCGTAAATAACAATTTATTATAATAAATAAATAATAAATAAAAGAAATTTCGGTTTATAGATAATATTAATATTAACTTTATATTATTTCTTAATTATTAGAAAAATCGATATTAGTATTATTAAAAAACTATTAATAAATATAAATAATAAATATTATTAAATAGTAATCGGTATTTATATAAAAAAAGTAAATACTTTATATAATATAAATAAAATAAAGATCTAATATAATTAAAATAAAGTTGATTTAGAAAAAGAAGTAATATTAGAAAATTAAAGAGAAAAGAAAGAAATTTAAAAATCAAAATAGAAATTATTATTAGAAAGATTGAAAGAAGATTATATAATTAAGAAATAGAATTTAGTTTTAGAAGTAAAAAGATAAAAAGAAAGATAAAAAAGAAAAAATCGATAATAATTAATTTATCTTTAATTAATATTCTATATTTATTTCTTAATAATCTTCTAACAACTAAATAAATTATTATAATTCTTTATTAATATAACTTTAATATTAATTCGAACTTTAACTTCTCTATATATTAGATTTAGAAATATATACTTTCTAATTTGAAGAATTTCACTTTATAATCTAATTATAAAAAATTTAACTTTCTAAATTATCTATAAATAATAATCAAAAGATTAATAATTAGAAAGAAAATAATTAATTTTACTATTTCAAATTCTCAACTTTATATTTTAACTTTAAAATACTTATAATATTATAATTTATAATAATTTCGATATAAAAATAACAAAATTAGATTATATTTGAATATCAAATTAACTATAATAATAATATTAATAATAATATCAATTCTTTATATTTATTATTTATAATATTTTCAAAAAAGAAAGGAATATAATAAATATTTAATATTATAATTAGATAATAATCTGAAGATTTATAAAAATATATTTCAATTAATAAGAAAATAATTATTATAAAGTTATAATAGAAAATAATTAGATTTAATAAAGATAAAAATAATTATTTTATAATTATTAATAAATATAAATAATAAATATTATTAAATAATAATTAGATAATAATAAATAGTTATATAAAAAAAGTAAATATTTTATATAATATTGATAATATAAAAATTTAATATAATTAAAATAAAACCAATCTAGAAAAAGAAGTAATATTAAAAATTAAAAAAAGAAAAAAAGAACTTAAAAGTCGAAATAAAGATTATTTTCAAAAAAATAATAATAGAAATTATATAATTAAAGAATAAAATTTAATTTTAGAAATTAAAAAATTAGAAAGTAAATAAGAAAAAGATATTATTAATAATTAGTTTATTTTTAATAGATATTTTATATTCACTTTTTAATAACTTTCTAATAACTAAATAACTTATTATAATTTTTTATTAATATAACTTAATATATAGATATTTTAAAGAAAATAAATTATTAGAATTTAGAAAGAGAATTATTATTTAATATAAATTTTCTTTTATTATAATAATAAACTATATATAATTTAAAGATAAAAAAGAATTAGATTTCGATATTAATTTAGATAATTATCGAATTAATTTAAAAAAGTATTTGAATTCTATATAATATAATATTTAATAAATAAAGAGATTTAAATTAATTTTTAAAATTTAAAATTAAAAAAAGAAAAAAATAATAAAATCGAAAAACTTATTATAATTAATATAGATTATATATATAATAATTATATAACTTCTAATTATTTTAATAAATATATAATTTACAAAACTTTATAATTATTATAAATATTATAATTTAATTTCTTAGATAATTATATTCTATATAAATATAATTCAAATCGAATTATTATAATTATATTTATTTATAAATTATTTTATATAATCTAAAATTAATAAAAAGTTTAAATATATAATAAATAAGTTTTTAGAATTATATTAAATTTCTTATTAATATAAATTATTATTATTTTTCTAATTATTATTAATAAGATATTATAAAGAATTTAAATATATAATAAAATAATTTTTAGATTTATATTAAACTTTTTAATAATATAAATTATAGATATAAATAATTAATATATATTTTGATAAAGTTATTATATATAGATATTTTATATTATTAATTAGTTTTACTTTATTTTAAAATATATAAATAAATAAATAAAATTTCTTCTAATTAAAAAGTTGGATTTAATAATAATTTATATATATAAATTTTTACTTTCTTTTTATTTAATTAATATTATATTATAACTTAGATTATATAGATATCTAAGGACTTTAAGTTCAAAAAGTAGCTATCTTTATTTAGTAAAGTAAAACCATTATATAAAGATTATATAATAAAGTAAAGTTTAGATATTCTTATTTCTAATATAGAGATAGGAAAGATATTTATAATTATCAATATATCTTTAGTAAATATAATATCTTAAGATAAAAGGTATCTATTAGAGGGATAATATTTGGAGAATTATAAGTACTCTTAGTAGAATTTCAAATAGGAATATAGAAAGAAAGATTAGCTCTTAATCTCTCTAAAGATAACCTAATAGAAAGTCTATTAGATTATCTTATAGAATATAAAGATCTATATAATTAGATAGTTTTCCTTAATATATAGAGTTTTATACTTAATAATAATTACTACTTATTTACTTATCATTATAATTATAATCGATTCCCTATATAACTATTATCAATAATAAACTTTATAATAATACTACTAGTTATTATAACCGATAGTATTCGAGATTCTAACTATTTCTATATAATTTAGAAAATAAATATTTATAATACTTTGAATATCTTATTACTTTATATATCGAATTGATATCTTTATTATATTTGGATTAGTTTCTAATAACCAAGTTACTTCTTAAATACTAGTTATCCTAAATAACAAATAAGATAACAAAGGTAATATAAGAATAGATAAATTATATAAGATTACTATCTTAGAAACCTTTAGAATAGTTTTACTAGATAAGTATAAAGATAACTAATATAAACTCGAGATATTTCTATTATAAATCGAAATATATATAATCTTCAATTAGGATAAGTTTAATAAACTAACTATAGTAAATAACTAGATTATATTATATCTTAGAGAGGAAATAGCAAAGTAAATTTAGTTATATCTTAAAGATTTCTTCGATAATAAAGATTAACTAATAGATTATATATAATTTATTAGAATTATCTTTAGTTTCTTTAGAGAATTCAAAATAGAAATCTATTAAGTATTTAGTATTACTAACAAAAAGAAAGTTATAGAAGAAAAACTTTACGAATTAATATAAATTGAATCAATTATAAAGTATATTACCGAGTTTAGATACTATATAAGTATTATAGAATAAAGAAATAAAGTAATTATAAACTACTATTATAAAGAACTTAAATCAAATATCAAGTTCGAGTTAGAGAAATCAATTAAATATAATAACCTGAACTTTCTTATTAAAGAATCAATCCGAATTGATAATATATTTGTTATAAAATCGATTATCTATTATATAATTATTATATTTAGTACCCGGGTAAAAATCCTTTAGTACTAAATAGAGCTTATCGTTATATAGTGATAGTAACTATAATGATTCCAAAATAGATAGCGATAGTTTTATAACTCGATCTTTTATCTCTATAGTTATTTCCAAGCCTATTGATTTTATAAATATAGGATTAGAAACTTATTTATAGAAAATCAATTAACTATTATTTTATCATTTATATATCTAACTCTTTATTAATATAAAAGTTATAAATCTAATCTATATATATATTTCTCTATATAACTTTCTATTAATTTATTGAAAAGTTATTCTTTTTCTTTACTAATTATTTGATTACTTTTACTTTACTTTACCAAAATATCATTTATTGATCACTATATCACATCTTATAATGCTCGGAGATATCAAGCTAAGTAATAGAATATAATAGCTAACTTAGGTTATAAAACTATAAAGATAATATTAAATCAATAATATCTAGTATCTAGTCGACCCCGATCTTACTATATACCCCGAATCTAATTGGTTAATTATTCTAACTCCAATCTCTTTATTAATCAAGACTTTTAGAGAAGAATAATATTAATATAACCTCTAGATATTTTATTATCCTCAATTCATACTATCAAATAGTACTCTATCTAATATTTAGATAAGTGGAACTAATAATTAGAATAATGAAGATAATCTATTTATCGATATATAGATTCCATTACTACTAGATTATCTAATTATTAATTAGATTAAGGATAAGTTCCTATTTTTGGAATATAAATATAAAAAACTTAAAGCCAAATAGAATTATAAATATAAAGCTTTTAAAGATATATATAATTAGATCTCTTCCTCTATTCAATATTTATATCTAATCTAGTTAGATCTCTTTTAGGAAATCTATTCTTATATTTAAGAAATATCTCGTATTTATTAATACTATTATAATACTTGATATTCAATTTCAATACTATAAAGTATTTAAATAAGTAATCTTTATATATATTATATTATTAGATTGATATACCAAATAGATTGAAATCTATAATAAAATATAAGTTTATCAGTTTAATAAAACTAGAAGTTCTCTTGATATAATTAACTTCCTCGAAATAATTAAAGAACAAATCCTTTCTTCCTAGATCGAATAAGAACTTATCAAAGTATAGATTAAGGAATATTTTAGTAAACTAATCAATAATTTAGAATACTATATCTAACTTATCGGTATTCTTCTCCAGAATGCAGTTTGTAATTCGAAGAATAAAGATATATATATAGTAAATATTCCAGAATCAAACCTAAGTTCGGGAAGCTCGGAAGATAACTTTAATATATCTCGATAAAATACTAGAAGATTACGAAACGATAAAAACAAGAATATAAATAAAAAAGAAAAAATCTTATATTTATATTGCTTTATTATCTAGTTCAAATTATCTGAAGGTAAATATTATTAGAAACCCGAAGATTATAGTATACTTCGAAATATATTATAAGATAAGAAGATAAAAGAAGTATTTTCCGAATCCAAGATTAATCAGATTAAGGAATATATTAAATCAGCTTGATAAAATAATCTCTAATAGAAACTCTCTAATAAAGAGATCAATATTATAAATATATCTATAATTAATAACTTATAATCTTTATTTCCTAGAAAGATTATCAATATAATCTTATTACTAACTTTTATATAGAATACTAATCCAAATATATATATTATCTTATTGATTACTAATAAATATTTCCTTACTAATTCGATACTTCTTAATAATTATAAAACTATATATTTAGTAAACGATATCTTATTTCTTGATAATAGTAAAATCAAATATATCGAAGAAAATAATTATATTAAATATAATATATTATTGTTTCCGATCATCGAATATAATATTTATATAATCAAGAATATTATCAATAGAATAAATAGTAAATATATTAAGGATTTTATACTATCAAATATTACTCTAGTATCTAGTTTCTATATTAATATTATTTCTGAATCTCGATTAATGGATTTATATATATAAATATATAACTACAATATAATATTAAGATATAGATCAATAGAGAATAGTATAATTATAACTAGATTCTTATATAAATATAATCTAGTCTTTTTGGAATATAAGAAAGTTATTTCTTCTTATCTAAATATTTATAATAATATTCCTATAAATAATATTATGATAATATATCTTATTATAAATCAAATTGTGAGAAATCGTTTTAGACAATCTTATAATTCTATATTATCAAGATTAGATATAGTATAAATATAATATAATTAAATAGAATATCTAGATGAAAAAGCTCTCGAGTATTTGGTAAATAAAGTAAGAAGTATAAAGATTAAGAAGATTAAATAGATTGATTATAAATATTATATATATATATATATATAAAATAAGTTATTAATAGAAACCTATCTAATCGGAAATCATTATAACTATTTTATAAGATTATTTAGAATCTTTTCAACTTTCCGATAATATATAATAACTATATTTGGATTCTATTAATCAAAGAAATATATAGTAGGAAGATTTTTGGAATCCTATTTATTCAGAAGATTTATATAGAAGTATTCAACATTATTATTAACTTTGAAATATAGATAAAATATCAATATAACTTATCTATATATATAATCAAATAAGATAATAATATTTCTATAATCAGTATTAAAGATAATATAGAATTCCAGTATTAGATTAAATCAAAAGAGATCGAAGTAGAACTCTCTTTATCTTATATATATAAACCGAATAGTATTATAGAGTAAATAGAATAAGAAGTTGTAATTAAATCAATTAAAATATAAACCCAAGCAAATCTATTAGCAAAGTTATAATTTGAAATTATATAGATAGCTATTTATCTATATAATATAAATCTATTATAGATAAAGAGTTTTCGAATATTTAATAAGATATTCGATCTATAATTTAGATAATATTTTAGATAGTATAACTTTATATTAATCATCAAAATAATTATAGATCTATATCCGGACTAGAACGGAATTTACTATTTCGGTTATCGAATATATTCTCTTAATAAGAAAAGAGAATATAATAGAAAAAGGAAATAGTATAAAATAAATCCGAAAATATATATAGATTATTTAGTAGGTTATATATCTAGAACTCTAATCTATAGAATATAGATATCAAAGTTTAATTAGATTATTATTACTCGAAATATTATATTCGACGAAAAGATTATTTATTCTAAAGAAAGGGAGAAACTAGAAATCTCTGAAAAAATATATTTAGAAGAGATCTTATAAATATTAAATACTATATTTAAGAAAAACTCTAATAGATCAATTTTTAAAGATAATAATATAATTAATTTCAATATAATTACTATAAAGTTTATTTTTTAATCAATTGATTATACTAGAAACTATAAATAGATCTCGGGGGTAAATAATAATCAGGATAATATTAATAATAAAGAATAGAAACTTTCTAATAATCTATAATCTGAAGATAATAATCTATATTAGATAGATAGTGAAGATAGATAGAATATATAGTAATTAGAAGATCAGTTTATAGATTAAGAAGTAGTTAAGATACTATCTATATCCGATAATATTTATAATATAGAAATTATTAATCTTATTAACAAAAAGCAATTAGATAAGATAAATATAGATAGTTTAAAATCAAACAAGTTTGGAATTATCGAAATATCGGAAAATAGGATATTTACTGATCTCGAGAGTAAAATAGACTTCGAATATACTAATTAGACTGATATAATTTATAGAGAATATAAATCTAATTCAAATAAAGAATCTCTCGAGATAAAGTTTCTAAGAATTGAAGATATTCTATATAATTTTATATATATCTTATATAATAGTGATTAGCAATATAAACGGAAACAAATTGAAGTTCCACTAAGTATTTAAATATAGATAGAAATACTATTAGGCCCTCTCAAATACAAATCGGATAAATCTTTTAATAATACTTAACTAATAATATTACTAACGGATAAATATAATAAATAACTCAAGAAATTTAAATTCGCAATTAAGATATCTATAAGAAAACAAGATATATCTAAAAAGATATAATAAAATATTAGTTCCTTTATATATAAACTATCCAATTTTATATTAAAGATCGAGATATATTAATAGAACTATCTTTATATTCGGTATAATGATAAAATGATCAATATCTTTATAGATATAATAATTATATAAATATCTAAATAAGGTATTGATAAGTTTGATAAATTTTATAAAGTATTCTAATCTGATTAATTAGATATAGATAAAAACGAAGAGTTTGATAATTATATAATATTCTATAATATAATAATAGTAGTGATTATAAACAAACTTAATAAGTTTATATTAGAATCTATATAACTACCCAAAATTCATTATAGTTAAATACCGAAACTATTATATAGATATTATAATCTCTATAATTACTTATTAGAAGATATATTCAAAATAGATTATAATAAGGAGATTGGTAATTTTAAAGTTAGGAATATATAGAGAGAAATATTAATTATATCAATCTGAATAAAGCTAATTTCTCTCGAATAGATATTTATTTATAAATACGATTAGGATAAATATATTATATATTATAGATTGTAACTTGTAATAAGAAGAGATCTCCAAACCAAAAATATAATCGAATCAATTTATATAATTATATTCGCTTTCTATTCTTTTCGTATTATTATAGTTATTATTACTAAGCTTAATTTAGAGATAAAGTAATTCGATATAGTAAATATTTTTGTGAATATACTATATAATCCAAATAGTGAACTAGTTATATATTATCTCCCTGATAATTATAAGATTAATGGAACGGTTATAATTATTAATTATATTCTCTATAGTTTATATAATTCCCCGATTATATAATTCAAAACTTTCACCAATATATTAACTAGCCTCGGAATGAAATTATACTTAAATAAGTTTTATATTCTTATTAATAAAGATTATAAAGTATTAATACTATTCTTTATAAATAATCTCCAAGTTATTTATAACGAAAGTAACAAAATAGTAACTAATAAGATTATTGAGAATATCTATATAGTATATAAACTATATAAAATAGATAATACCGAATAGTTCCTAGATATACAAATTATCAGAAATCGGAATCAAAAGAAACTATAACTTATATATAATATTTATATTAAGAAGATCGCTCGAAAATTCGATCTTGTAAATAATAAAGTAGCGAGTACTTTACTCCCAATCTTGGAATTTAAAAAGAATAAAGAAGTAATAATAAAGTTGAAAATTAAAAAATATTAAGAAAAGATTAGATCGATCTTATATATAACTATTACCTTATATATAGATATTATATTTACAGCTTTATAATTTAGTTATTTCTTAACTAATCCTTTAGAGAAGTATATTATAACTACTAATTATTATATTCGGTATTTATAGGGAACAAGATATCTCATTATAAAATATAGTATAAACTTATTAATTTAATTATTTATTACCTTAGATACTTTATTTATAGATAATAACAAAACGAGATAATTATTTTAGAGGTATATAATATCACTTTATAAAAGATTGATTATTTGAAAGGTTTTGAAATAAGATATAATTACTATTTCTATAACTGAAGTAGAACTACCTAGTATAAAATGAATAGTAAAAGAAATAATAATAATAAAAAGATTACTTAAAGAACTCAATTTAGTTATCTTAGAACTTATAATAATCTTCTATAATAATATCTAGATAATCAGATTGATAATAAGCAAAAATAAACAAATATCAATCAAACTATAATATATCGATATATAAAATATATAATTATGATAAGAGTATATAAAAGGATTATTTGATATTATCTATCTTCCTATATAAAATATATCTATAGATAGTCTTATCAAGAATCTTACTTAGTAATAATTCGAATATTTCTATATTTATCTAAATCTATAAGATATAAAGAATAGAATTGAAAATCTCTCTAAAGTAGCGAAAAAGTTATAAAAATATCTTTTATTTATATATTTTTCATTTGTTAAACTGATATAATCACTAATCCCGATATAGTATATAAAATGTAAAAACTAATATATATTTCGAAAATAATAATCGAGTTATTTATAATTACCGAGATTAGGAAGATATAAAACCGTAGTTTATATATCAAATAAATAGCGAAATTCATTTATTTATATAATGGGATAAAGTTAGATAAGTAGGAAAATAGATTGGATAAGTTTAGATAAACTACTAAATTTATCTAGATATACTAAAAACAATATTACTTATTAACTAATTATATTAATAATACTTTATCTATCAATTAATCTATTTATCTATTACTACTAAAATATCGATTATCTGAAGAGTATATATTTATAATACCTCTCTATTTATATAATTGATAGTAATTTAAGAAGTAGATAGAAAAGATTGGGAAGATTATTTATTTATTTAAAAATACTTTTATCTAACTTTCTAGTATCTCAATATATAAACTATATAAACTATAACTAATTCGAAAAATTCTATATATCTAATAACTATTTCTTTGATTAGAAAATCCCTTATTATATAACTTTCATCTAGATAAATCGAACTATTAATCTATTAATATAATCAACTAAATAATTTAATTAAGTCCTAATTTCAATATATAAAGTAAGAATCTGATTTTGATTATTATTTTCTATATTACTACTTAGTATATTAATTATTTTCTTATTATATTATAGAACTTATCTAGTGAAATAACTTTAGTTTAGAATATTCTTCTTAATTTATCAAATATATAAATCTAAGTTTCTTCTTTATAGAATTCTATAATTATGAAATTATATTTAAAACGATTTAGAGATAGAAGTATTTATTAACTAGAAGTTCTAATTTGATCTTCTAGTTAAGGGAAACTTATATTATTAAAATGATAATAAAGAGAAGTACTAGATCTTTAATATATATTAGAAAGAGATTAGTTAGAAAGATAAATAAAAAGATAAAGATATAAACTAAAAAGAGTTTTAGCTTTATCAAACTTAAATTTCTAAATAACTTTCTTATAAGTATCTGAACTATAATTATGAAAAGAAATATATTCGGATAGAGTAATAAGAATAAATATATAATAATCAAGATAAAAAGTAAAAGGTATTCGATACTTAGATTTATAATTATAACTTCTATATTTAGAAATATTAGAAGAGCGAGAATCAAAATTAATGATTCCAATAATAGAAGAAAATATATTATTATTATATATAGTAATAGAGCGAGTAGATTCTTAAGATTGATAATAATTATAAGAACGAGATTGATTATCGCGAGAAGAAGAAGAATAATTAAAATAATAACTATAGTGAAATATATTAGAACGAGGTCTTTTTATTAGACTAGGAAGATATTGAATATTCTTTATATTATTATTATCGTTATTATTAATAACGATTGATTTCTTGAAATAAAGATAACGAGATGATTTCGGAATAATTTCTTCTTTATTATTATTATTATTATCCAAATTTATCTGGTTACCACAATTCTAAATATCTTGAGAATTGTTAGAATAATCCCTTATTTCATCTTTAAAACTATATTTATTCATTATAATATAGAAAGTAGTATATAGTTATTTTATCTTTTAGATTAATCTGATTAGTATAACTTAAGTAACAAATCTAATTAATTTATAGTTTTACTAATACCTTTTTTAGAAAGATTATATAATTTGTTTCCAAGATATCTAAATAGCTAAAGTATTTCTTTATATTTATATATATAATAATCCTAATAATAAGTAAAGTTCTTACTTTTCCGATTATAATATTACTTTTTTCCAATACTATAATAAGTATTATTTATATAACTAGTATATAGAATTTGGCGGCGAGCATTATAATTATCAAAGTTATTATAATTCTGGAAGTAAATATTGGGATTATAACAATAGTTAGAAATATTAGAAATATTATTAAGAGTAGAAGAAATAAGTTGAAGATCAATTTGAAACTTGATCTTAGTAAAGAGAGAATCTTATTATAAACCTCTTTATAATATAAAGATAGATAATTGAACTTAGTAAAAGTTATAACGAAGAAATAGTGAAGTTGGAGGAAGAGAATTTGTAGAAATTGGGTTATCTATATAATCAGAAACTAGAATAAGCTTAATATAAATATAAAGACTAAGTATAATAATTAAAAGATCAATTCTATAACTTTGATCAAACTAAGATTATAAATATATAATAGTTAGTTTATCCTATTTAAAATATATTATATTATCTCTCTCCTACTTAATTAGTAGATCTAGATAAAAGAAAGAATTCTTAGATTTATTAAATAGGATAAAACCTAAATCTAAGTATTGAAAACTTCCAATTATAGATAGAGCCAAACTTTGATAATAATATAACTTAATATCGACAAGATTATAAAAAAGAATCTATAAAGAAACTAAAGGAGATTATATATTTATACTAATTATTTATAGACTAAGCTATATAAAACGAGGAGAATTTCCACTATTCGGAGAATCTATCTAAATTATATACGAAAAGTTAGTATATAAATAATATAAATAATAATTAAAACAAATAATAAAACCAAAGGTGAAAATAATTAATTACCAAAAATATATATACCAAAAGATCAAAATAGAGAAATAAATATTACTTTGTTTATACTATTAATAAGTTTATCTTCTTTATTCTAAATAGTAAAAGGAAAGTTATTATTATTAATAAAAACCTTTCGAAATAACGGATTCGCGCGATTTAAATAAAGATAAATAGGATATTGAACTGATATAATCCTATTATAAAGAGAATAAGTACTAATAATTATAATAGTATTATAAATAATAGAAATAGATATAAGATATTTTATAGAACCGAATTTATTAGATATATTAAGTTCTGGAATATCTTGTAAAGAAATATAACTATACTTTTAACTAGATATAATAAAGATCAAGAAATAAAATAGAAGAGGTGAAAAGATCAAAAAAATTAAGAAAGTACCGAAAATAATAATAGATATTAGAGATAATAATGATAATATAATAATAAAGAAGTAATTATATTATATATAGAAAAAATGATTACTTTATACTTACTATATTCATAACAAAATATATATACTAAGCCGATTACTAGAAGTAATAAAAGATAGATATTATAATTACTACGATTTTTCGATCTATATTCACCTAATCGGATTATATATTATATATTAGTATCATCGATAATTTATTATTTTATCTACTTCCTTCCTTCTAAAAATCAGGTATTAAGAGCATTTTTATAGAATTATATATACAAATTCATCTGATTGCGAAGTATTTTACTATCTAATAGTATACTATAAGGAAATCTTATTAGTTAAAGAGAAAAAGATTATTAGAAAACCTATCACTTTTATTAACTTTTGAGATAGATATTAAGAAGAATATTGATTTTATAAGCAAATATATATATATTTAGATAATTAAGTAAGTATTATAATATATATTCCCGTTGCTAATATATATATTATAGAATAATATATTCTAATCTACTTTTCTATATTTAGTTTGAAGGTTTTAGATCTGATTTGGAACTTATTTCGTTTGTTACAATATATACAAAATATACTACTAAACTGATATTTTATATATATTATTTCCTTTATTTCACAATTTAGAAGCTAAACTAGAAGGTATATTATAGAATCGATTATCTATTATATAACTATTATATTTAGTATCTAGATAAAAATCCTTCAGTATTAAGTAGAGTTTATAGTTATATAATAATAGTAATTATAATGATTCCAAAGTAGATAGTGATAGTTTTATAACTCGACCTTTTATCTCTATAGTTATTTCCGAGCCTATTGATCTTATAAATATAAAATCAGAAGTTTACTTATAGAAAATCAATTAATTGTTATTTTATTATTTATATATCTAACTCTTTATTAATATGAGAATATTATATAAATATCAGTAAGATAAGTAATCTAAATAGTTTTAAAGAAATAAAAGATATTATAAATTAAACCAATTTAGAAAATAATAAAGTATTTATAGTAATCTTATAGAATTAGATATTATAAACTCTAAAAACAACCTTTTCTAAGAAGAAAAAAACTATAAATATAAAAAGAAGCTTTACTTCGAATATAGATTTCTAGGATATTAAATTAAGGATTATTATAAAAAGTTCTAAATAAATAAATCTAAGAAAGGAAATTAGAAAGAAAAGAAATAGTTTAAGAATATAATAGAATATCAGATTAATATAATAAATAGTTAATAAGTTTCTAACAAATATATAATATTATTATAGATAGTATATTATAATAATCAATATATAATCTATAAATTAGAAAAGGATAGTATAAAGTAATCTTTTAAAAAGTTTAGAAATAGAAGATAGAAAAAGAGATCCTATTAAATAAATATAATAAACCGAGATTTTACTATCTATAGAAAATCGGTTATCAAGGAAAAAACAGATTATAAGTATATCTAATAATTTATATATCATAATAATATATATAAGAAGTATTATAAAGAGAAATTTATAAATAACTATTTTCTGGAGAAACTATAAATACTACAAATAAGTATAGTATTCGAATTACCAAATATAGATAAAGAATAAATTATTAAGGAATATAATATTTAGAAAGTTAGAGTTTGAACTTATCTAAACTATAAGAATTAATATTATAACTATATAGAAACTTCCGAATCTAGAATAAACGAAATCTACAAACTTATATATAAAGATAATAAATACTTTGGATAAAAATAACTTGAAATAAATAAGATCTATTAAGAATTCTCGAGAGATAACTTCGAGGATAACAAACTACGAATTGGGTAATTATAGATAATATTCCGATATTTACAAATAATATAATTATAGAAACAAATCGGAAAGGAAGAAAATATTTATATAAAATAACTAGTAAAATAATTTCTAGTAGAAGATTAGATCTATTATATCAAATCAATTAAGGAAAGAGTTAAATTATAATAGAATATACTTATTATAGAACTATATTACGAAATACTCTATATTAATTAAGAATAATTTATAGAGTTATATAGAATACTAATTAGAGAACTGAAGATTATTCTAAAGTTAGAATAAATCTTTTATAAAATATATATAAATAGATGAATATTCTGAATTATAATAGATTTAGAAGTAACAGAAAATTTTATAATATTAGAAACTATAATATTAGCAAAATTGCGAACTTTCAAGAAATTAATTCTATATAAATTTCACTTTACCAATAGATAATTAACTAAAGAGAACGAATTGGTTTAGTATAAAATATAAGAATTTGAGATATAATTAGATTAGTATTCTGAATAGATAAAAATAGATTTAGTTTTATTAGAAGGATACTAGATAATTCTGGGAATATTATAGTTAAAAAACTATAATCTATATATCGACTAGATTATAAGAACTATATAATATAATAAGTATAAATATAAGAAGAAGTTTATATAAAGTTTTGCAAGATTGATATCTAGTTAGGAACTGAAAGTAATAAATTTACCGAAGTTGGATATTCTAATCTAAGATCTCTTACTAAAAGATATACTAATATAATATATAAAATATATCGAGATCTTCAAAGAAAGACTTTAAGAAAATACCTTATCAAAATATTAACCTTGGGATTATAAGATAAAATTGGAAGAAGGAAAGGAATTATTATTCTTACTAATTATATTATTATTAAAAAAGAAGTTCAGAATACTTTAAGAATATATTATAGAAAATTTAGCAAAAGGATTTATTAGGGAATCCTATTTATTTATAAATATACTAATCTTCTTTATATCCAAACTTTATAATATAAAGTTGAGATTAATTATCGATTATCGAAAACTCAATATTATTACTATTAAAGATTGATATATATTACTATTAGCTAGTAAACTATAAGATCGAATTGGGAAAGCTAAATATTTTACCAAGTTAGATTAATATATAGAATTTAACTTAATCCGAATTAAGGAAGGAGATAAATGGAAAATAATATTTTATATATAATATAAATACTACAAATACCAAGTTATACTCTTCGGATTTACCAATATATTAATAATATATATATATTTGGTTAATAACTTATTAAGAAAATATCTCGATAACTATTATATAATATATCTAGATAATATCTTGATCTTTATCGAAATACTCGAAGAATATATCAAGATTATATAAGAAATACTTTAGATTTTAATAGATATAGATATCCTATTAAAGTTTTCAAAATATAAATTCTATATTATCGAAATCGAGTTTCTAGAATATATTATCAATATAATAAGATTTAAGATAAACTTAAACAAAGTGAAAGAAATTCTAGAATGGAAATAACTTATTATTATAAAAAAAATATAATTATTTTTAAGATTTGCGAACTTCTATAAACAATTTATCAAAGATTATTTGAAAATTGTAATATCTTTTATAGAGTTAATTAAGAAGGATATTGAGTATAAATAGAATAGTATAATATAATAAGTATTTAGAACCCTTAAATAAATCTTTATATAGATATTAGTTTTTATTATCTTCGATCCCAAACAACTAATCATTATTAAGATAGATATATTAGATTATATATTAGATATAGTCTTTAGTTAGTTAGATAAAAATAAGAAGTTATAACTAGTAATATATTATTTAAGAAAACTATAACTAACCAAACTGAATTACGAAATATATAATAAAGAGCTACTTATTATTATCGATACTTTTAGAAAATGAAGAGTTTACTTCGAAGAATCTAAATATATAGTTCAAGTTTACTTAGATTATAAGAATTTGATATATTTTATAATAATCAAAATTCTAAATAGATAATAAGTATAATAGATAGAAATATTAGTTATATATAATTTCAAAATACTATATATTAAAGGAAACGAAAATATTAGAACTGATATATTTAGTAGGAAACTAGAATATCTAGAGAATAAGATATATAAATTATATATTATATTTTGTTAAGATAGAGATTTGTTAGTATTTGGGACAATATATAATAGTATAGATACCAGCGATAGTAGTGATAGCGTAAGTATATACTAGTATTTAAGATAATATAGATAGTTCAATAGAATCTTAGCTTCTTCTTATCTACAAAATAGTATCGCCCGTACTAATTAGTAGCGGTACCTAGTAGAAGTGGAAAATTTTCACTTTAAACTAATTTCTATTATAGAAAATACTAGATCCTTATAGATTAATCAAAGCCCTCCTATATATTATAATACTATTATTGATATTATTAATTTATCTTTCGGATCAATCTATCGAGTAGACCTTTTATATTAGTGAATAGGAGAATTTTCGATACTATCTAATTAGGACTATTTATATCCTAGTTATTATTTACTCTAATAAGATAAGTAATTTCCTAAATAAAGGCCGGACTATATATTTTAGCTCCCCTACTATCCTAATAGATTTCGTTTCTTTTACTCTAATATCAATCTTTATATCTAATTATAATTATCTCCTCTTTAGGAGATATTTTCCTTACTAACTATATAACTACGGATTTAGATCTCTTAATTAAAGCTCGGGAGTTATAATCCTTTATCGACTTTAAATATCTATTTGTAGGAATTATTAATTAACAAGTATAGAAGGTAATTAAACTGATATTAACTATAGAAGTAATACTAATAATATAATCCAGTTTAGATACTGATAAATTGATATTATAAGTAGAGTTATTTAATATAGTTACCTACTATACTTATTTGAAAAGCCTTACTAAGGGATTAGGGTTCCTATTACTCTGGATAGTAGATAAGGTAAAACTAAGGAAGGTAATAAATAAATTCGATAAGAAGTTTTACTTCCTTCAGAAGAGTTATCCGATTATCTCGGAATACTAGATTTTAAATAAGTATACTAAAGTTATAATATCTATAATATCTATAATAACAAGATAAATAAAGGAGCGATATTATTTCAATAGTAATAGTAATACTATCAGAACTATTACCCCCGATATAGTACTATTATAAGCAATTCTATCGATAGAAACTATTACTATCTCTAACTCCAACCAAACTAATAGCCAGGCTGGTATATCTTCAGTAATACTATTAAGTAGCAAGTTAACTAATACTATTAAGATAAGTAATAGCCGAAATATAGAGATAAAACTATCAGAAAGGGGATATCAAAGACTTCTCTAGCTAGGAGAAGATAATTTAGTATATATTATAGATATAATAACTTAGTAACTCCGATTTAGATAAGCTAGCTTACTATTAGGTATATTTTAGCTAGAGCTAGCAATGGTAGTACTAATAACCTAAAGTAACCTTAAGATAGATAATATAGAATATTTCGATCTATAGATAGATAACTTTAAGGATATAAATATAGTTATACTCGATAAGATTATTATATATATAGATATATTCGCTTTTATAGCTTAGTTATAATACCTATTATATATAGAGTACAAAATAGTAGTATAGAGAGCCTTCCTAAGTTATCTCAAAGGAGAAGTATATATCTAGATATTTACCGAGCTTATCAATATAGAATAGAAACTTTATATAATAGTAAGAATAGATATATTATACAAACTGATCAAGAACCGTTTCCAGATTCATCTAGAAATCGTACTAGTAAACCTAGTATCATTTAAATATATTATTAAGAATATATATAATAAGAAAACAATATAAAGTTTTGCTAATACTATACTCTATAATATCAAAGCAATGGACCTTATAAGTGAATATAACCAATTAATAGTAGTATAGAACGGATTGTCGCCGGATTTCCAATTATATATAATATATCTATAATCTATTATTATACTAACTCAGTTTATAAAGGATATAGATATAAAAGTACTTATCTTCCAACTCTTAATAGATTGAATACCTAGATGAAACTAGTAGTATTAATAGTAATAATCTTATCAGTAATATTATTAATATTTAAACTCCTAATAGTTTCAAGGTTTTCTATAACAAGGTCATTACCAAAACAATCGGGGGGGCGGTTACTAGATATACAACTAATAGGCCAATACGAATAATATCTCTAAGCCAATTGAATCTAAGTCTAAGGAAGTTTATAATGATTTCTAATAACTCTTTCGAGGTAGCGGAAATAGATATATAATAGGAGATAGATATTATCTATATTAACAAAAGATATATAATATAATAATCAATAAGGATATTATCTTGGTAAATAATAATAACTTAATATATAACGAAGATACCGAATAATAAGGATATAAAGTAAAGTTCTATTATAATTATAATTCCTTCGGTATTTTCAATAATTATAGTACTAATAAAGATCTTATAAATAAGCTAGTTATAAATTTCATAGTAGTTAATAATACTAAATCAGTATAATAGATACTAATAGATAAGTAAAGATATCATAAATATAAAGAGGTATTTCTATTAAGAAATAATCTATTCAGGTACTTAGTCGATATATACTAGTTAACTACTATAACCGAGACTAATATAGATATATACCCAAATATACTTAACAAGATACTTATTACTAATAACTATACTAATAAGGAGGATAGCAGTATAAACTATAAGTTAGATATGATAATAACTACTTTATAATTTGCAGATTCGGAGATAAATCTAGCAATATAAATCGGTACCAGATATAGATTCTGCGGATAGTACTATACTATAGTATATATCTACTTTAATATTAGTAGTATAAACCTTTCCGAGATCTACCTCGATTTAGGATCATAATTGACGATAGTAGGAAAGAAATAGATATTAGAATATAATCCAGATATAGATATCTATACTAGAGCTACACTAGTTAAAACAGAAGGCGTCGGAGGTGCCAAAATATAATTAATATAATATATAGTAGGTACCTTTATATTACTAGGGATAAAGGAAGATAGAGTAATAATAATACGATTCTGGCGAGAAATCCACTTAATCGATACTATACTCTTAATAAGTATAATTATAAGTAATAATATCCTAGTAATAGAATATATCGATATTATTATATCGAAAAAACTAGTATATATCGGTAGTTATAATATAGATATTAATATCAAGATTATATCTAGGGATAAAGTATAAATACTAGGAATTGTAAGAAATATAGAAATGATCTTTATCAATCCGGGTTAAATAAAAGCGATCTAGATATACTATATATCAATCGCTAAAGATAGAGCTATACTTTTCGAACTAGGAGTATTGCTATTATTATTCTTTATTTATATCACTAATACTTTGCCGATATAGGTATTAGTAAGGAACAATTCGATATAATCTATTTATCTTAATAAGAATATAATTATAGACTATATCTCGGAATTCGACTTCGACGAAATATACTATATTACAAATAATATAATAGATATCGTAGAGCTAGTAATCTATATATCACCTTACCTGGAATATAAGAGTTTTATAATACTATTAGTATCAGAAGTATATTATAGTAGTAGTACTACAATCTACAGAATACTAAAAGTGGTTAAGTAATTTCAATAATTACTTGATATCTTCTCTATCTTACTATAGAACGATATCGGTTTCATAAATATATTACTAGAGTAATAGATAATAATAGAGCTATATTCGGATTAGGTGGATAAGTTAAATAACTATACAAAGTACTATCCACTCACTTATAAAGATAAGGAGGTAATAGAAAAGATATTCGAAGATTTGGAGAAGTAAGGATAGTTAGAACAAATAATAATACCAATACCATTCGTATTTCTAGTATTCGTTATATAAAGATAGTTACTATAAAGCGAACCAAAACCGAAAGTTATAATTGATATCTATAATCTAAACCAAATTATAATATCCGATATATATCCGATATCATTATAAACCGAGATACTGAATATAATCTATAACTATCTATATATCATAATAATAAACTATATATTATTTTTCTTCCAATAGTAGATATATCTAGTATCGAAGTAGTATTTTATAATAATAATATATCTAGGCTAGTATATATTCAACTATATACTTATAGATTTCAGAAATACCCTAGCTTATATATAATATCAAATAGATATCGTTCTTAACAACTTCAAGGAATTCGCTAGAATATATATAAACGATATAGTAATTATAAACTGGATACTAATAAAGTATCTCTATTATATAGATTAAGTATTATTAAGATTTGTAGAATATAATATTACTATTAAGAGATCCAAATACTTTTTCAACTACCTTTCAGTAATAATATTAGATTATAGAGTTGATAGCCTCGGAATATTAACAATATAGAAATAATTAGTAACAATCAAATAGATATCTTTTCTAAAGAACTTAGCCGACCTAGAATAGTTCCTAGAAATTACCAGCTATTTAAGATAATTTATAAAGGATTATATTAATATTATCGAACTGTTACAAAAACAGAAGATAGTTCTACTAAAAACAGTATCTCTAAATAGATAGTTAAGAAAGAACTTTATATTACAAAAGCAGATAACAATACTATTAATAGCAAAGCTAGTAGCTTTCAATCAAATCAAGAAGGAATTAAGTAAGTAGTAAATACTAGTATATTATAATCTATAATAACCACTTTTCATCAACTTCGATATATTGAAGGTATAAAGTATAGAGGTTATAGTATATTATATAAAAGGAGATAATATATCCGAGAAATAACTAGTATATATATCAATTGAACCTATTATATTTCTCTCGAAATAACTATAAGATATAGAAACTAGATATTAGTTATTGGAGCTGGAGATAATAAGACTTATATAGAGAGTAAAAAAGATATTGATAATAGTATTAAATAATAAGAAACCTCTAGTTATCATTTATACAGATTATAGTTCTTTAGTCAATATCTTCTAGAAGTTAGATATCAATATTATAATATTTATAACTAGATAGAACCTCAAACTTATTCTAGCTATATAGTTCCTATTATAATATCCACTACTAATCAAATATAAGGTAAATAAAGACAATATAGTTCTAGATATATTATCGAGATTATAATATAAGGAAGATAAAGATAAACTATCGGAATAGAGAATAGAGAAATTAGATACTCTATTTATAGAAATGATTATATACTTAGGATATCCTCTATATACCTTTATAATAACCCTTATAAAGATATCCAACAACTTCTGTAAAAAGCTTATCAAGAGTTATTATAACGATAAAAAATAGGCTAAGATAATATTGGTAGTTAAGGATAATATAGAATTTAAGGAAAATATAATAATACTATTATTCGAACTCCGCCACAACTTACTATACTAGATAGACCGGAATAACTAATATATATATCTATATATACTAAGGTTTATAACTAAGGAAATCTTCGATCTACTATATAAAGAGAGATATTCCAGCTATACTAGATTCAGAGACTTTATCGACAGGAATTTCTATATCCCCAATATTAGTAGATCTATATATAACTATCTTAGGTTTTGTTTATAATATTAGTAATACTAAATGAAACGATATAAACTATATAGTATATTATAACTAATACTAGCACTACCAGTACCTTTTCATACCATTATAATCGACTTTATCCTTATATTACCGATAGCTACCGACGATAATAATATAGTAATAATAACTATTGATAAACTAATCAAGAAGATAAACCTATTACTAGATAAAGATATTTGGATAACTAGAAACTAGGAGATAGTACTGATAATATATTTATTAGATCTAGACTAGAGATTATCTAAGATTATTATTAGTAACCAAGACCTCAAATTCTTATCAGAGATATAAAGAGCGATCTTTAATATTCTTAGAATAAAGCTACTATACTTGATAATATATTATATATAAATAGATAGGTAATCAGAAGTTACTAATTAGATAGTAGAAATTAGTCTTCATTACTACTTAGTAAATATAGAATATATAGAATAATAGCTATCGGTATTACCAAGATTATAGTTTATACTAAATAACTCTCTTTTAGTATCAATAGAGAAATCACTTAATAAAGATTTATATAGATTCTTACTAAACGATATAGTATAACTACTAAATATAGAGGTAAAGAGCTTAAAGAAGATATTATCCAGAATCGATATTATAGATATAATTGCTTTTATAGTTATTAAAGCAAAGAAGGTTTATAATAGAAAGTATACTTCGATATTTTTCGCGCTAGATAACCTGGTATTTCTATAAATCAATAAGGGCTATAAAGTATTTATAATAAAGAATAAGAAGATCGATAGATAAAAAGTAAAGCTATTTTCAATATTGGAGTATATCGGATAGCTAGTATATAGACTGGATATACCAGAATACTAATATATCTATCCAATAATATTAATAATATACTTAAAGCTAGTACTGAAGGGTAAGGATCCTTTTAAGTAACTATATTTATCCAACTTAAAGGTGATTATAATCGAAGGATATAAGGAATATAAAGTAGAGAAGATACTTCAGAAGTATATTATATTGATAGGACTTATAAGATATCTAGTAAGGTAGAAAGGATATAGACTGGAGTTCGATTAATAGATATCTAAAAGATATATAGAATATAGTAAAGACTTAATTGTCAACTATAAAGAGAATATCACGGTAATACTATAAATATTTCCTCGATAATATCAATATCGGTTTTTATAGTAACTACTGAATAGTATAAAGGTAATACTAATACTATTTAAGAATATAATTTTGTTTTGTTTATTGTTTATTTACCTTTTGATATAGTTATCTATAAAATATATCGTTATATAATCTTATTATAATATTAACTTACTATTTACCTCTTCGCTTCTCTAGATATAATATAAATATAATAGATTTATAGATAGTATCGATATAAATATAATTATAAATAACCCTTAGTTCAGAATATATAATACTAGTGAAGATAAACTTAGTATTATACTATTTATATCAAAATAATAACCGATATAGTAGTAGGTATTATAGATATAAATAATAAATATCTCTAAATAAGGTATTATAGTTCGATATATTACCTCTTTACTAATAGGAGTATCCGAGGTGATAGATATAGTGATAAGTGAGAATAAGAAATAGATAGTATAAAGTATAAAGTAGTAGTAATATAATATAATAGATACTATAATAAGATAGTTCAGAATATAACCTTATAACTTTGTAAAGTAATATAGCTTAGTATAGGCTTTACTATATAATATAGATATAGCGGATAACTTATAGGAAAGAGCGAATAGTATAATGATTATTATTATAAAGGAATAGTAAAAGCAGATTTATATATATTAGCTACTAAGTAATAGAGATAGCAACTCTAACAATCTAATAATATAATTTAGATATAATCTACCGATTATACCGATACTAACCTCCAAATTCGTATATAATATTATAAATATCAACAAAGTTCTAGTATTAGTTTTCCTATTAGTATTAGTGATTATAACTATCCTAAATACCCCAATTATAATATCCTCTAGATAAACTTTATTTCTAAGAACCTTCAGTTCGGATAGTATACTATTCTCGGATATACTATAATTCGGGTAACTAATAATAACTATATAAAGGATAATAGTAGTAATACGGATTACTAGAACTAAGTATAACAAACTAGTATTAATCAGTAATACCAGTACCTTGGTAAAAAATAGGCCTGTGGAAATATTTACTTTATATCTAGCTGAAATAGATTATAAAGCTGATAATCACCATTCTATTATTCAGAAGTTCCTAGAAAGAACCTAACTTAACAGAATAAACTCGAGCTTAGATATATTTAGTATTATAAAGAGATATCTACTAGTTAAAATACTTTCTAAGATAGATATTATCGGTACTAAGAAGGAAGATCTATTAGTTAAGATACTATAAGCTAGATATTAGATAAAGAATATCATTATAAAGTTATCCGAAGTTATAGAGTTCGAGATATCGCTAACTATAGTAGAGATACTAAGTAATAGGAAGTGGAAAAGATTAATATAGAGTAAAGATACTAAGGTAGGTATACTGGATAATATCACTAAAGTAGGTATACTAGATAATAGGACTAAGTTATATATACCGATAATAGAGAGGATTATAATAGCGAATCTATTTGAACAAGTATATAAGATTATAAAGACTATTACTAATATTACTATCTTGATATCCTTACTATATATATAATATATTATAGTATAGATATAAGTTCTTAGTATAATAGAGATCTAATTATATATTATAATCTATATTACCTTCCTACAAAGAACTCTCGAAAAGGGTAAAGTACCTCAACTAAATCAGTTATTGATAATATATAATAATATTGATAGGATCTTGAAGGAAGGCGAGGAATATATTATAGATAATATAATATAGAAGGAGATCGAGAATATAATAGTACTCAAGGGAATTCTGAACAATATTAGTAAAAGATATTTTAAGGTTATTATCTTTATATATATTTATCTTAAGTTCTAATTAAGTTTTAGCGACTAGATCCACTTTGAAGTAAATAACGAAAAGGTAACTGAATTAATCAATAAGGAGATATTAATGGAATAAATTAAGAGGGTAGTATCGATAAGGATATCGCCTTTTGCTAAAAGGGGGGGTAATTGGGATAATATATAATAGTATAGATACTAGTGATAATAGCGATAATATAAGTATATATTAGTATTTAAGATAATATAAATAACTTAATAGAACCTTAATTTCTTCTTACCTATAAAACAGTATCGCCTATACTAGTATTTAACTTAGTCAAATTAATTATTATAATATCACTTTATAATAATTATTTAGAAAAGTAAATATAAAAGTATTATAGAAACGATTCTATTATAAAATAAATATTAAAACAACCAAATAAAGAATTTATAATCAAAAATAATATTATATACTTTTATAGGAAAATATATATCTCTTCGACTTTAGCTAAATAGTTTATTTAGAAATAGTATAAGTTATTAGTTTATAAATATCAAGGAATTATAAAGATATTTATAAAGATTAAAACGAATTTATATTTCTTATAAATAAGAAAGATAGTTAAGAAAGTTATCGGAAACTATAATATCTATATATAGAACAAAACTTTATAATATACTTTATATAATTAACTCAAAACTCTAGATATATTATCTCAATTATAGAAATCTATTATATAGAACTTTATAATTAAACTACTATCTTTAAAGAATCTAATAATAAAAATAATATATAATTCTATTCTAGTTATTATAAATTAGTTAACCAAGTTTAGATATATAATTCTATATAAAGAAAGTAATATAGTTAAAGATCTAGTTTATATATTTCTAAGAATAGTAGTTAGTATATATAATATACTTATAGAAATTATCTTGGATAAAGATAAGCTTTTTACCTCGAAATTTTAATAGATATTTATAGTTTTATTAAGAATTAAGAGAAAACTCTCAATAGTATTCTATTTATAAATAGATAGTTAAACGAAATAATTAAACTAGATTATAGAATAATATCTAAGATATTATATTAATTATAAATAAAATAATTAGATAGAATTACTACTATTTATATAATTTACTTATAATATTATAGAAGCAGTTATTATAAATATAATATCGATATATACTAATTTTAGTTTCGAACCCAAAATATATAATATATAGTTACTAGATATAATAAAATCAGATATAGAAATAACGAAAACAGAAGATTTTAGAAATCTATATAAATAATTATTACTTGATATCAAGTTTATTATATAACGAATAGTATATTATTATAATATAAAGTATAATATAGAATTAATATTTAAAAATAGAGATAAAGTTTACTTCTTTAGATAAAATATTAATATGAAAAGATTAAATAATAAATTGGATTATAAAAAACTAGAATTCTTTGAAATCGTTAAAATAGTTAGATTAGTTAACTACTACTTTGAACTATCAAAAACAATAAATATATACCCGATATTTTATATTTCACTTTTAAAACTAGTATTATCAAGAATATCAAATATATCTTATATTGAAATTAAACTAATTAATCCAAATATTAAATATAAAGTTAAAGAAATATTAGATCAGAAATATATTAGAGGAAGTTTTTATTATCTAATTAAATAGGAAGGATATCTATATTTAGAAAATATATAGGAACTAGTTAAAAATTTGAATTATCTAGTTAATTTGAAGAAATTCTACTAAAGGAATCCTTAGCTTTCAACCAAATAGTTAGTTTAGAATTATTTATCGAAGAGAGTTTAAAGATTAAAAGATCGATTTTGGAAGAATTAGATATTTAAGAAGTTTATTTAATTTATTTAATCTATTTCTTTTCTATCTTCTCTCTCTTTTTTAATTTATTCAACTTATCTAATAAGTTTAGATTTGTTTAGATTATTTTCCTTTTATATTTATCTAAGAAATATTATTACTATTATAACCAAAAGATTTTGGTTATTATCTTCTCCTTTTTCTATTTTAATTACTTTTGTATTATATCGAAACTTAACTAATATTATATAAAAGTGATATTAGGATATAATATTATATATTAAGACTTATAAATAGAGGATTGAATAGTAAAAGAATTCTAAGTAATTATAACTAAATAATGAAATTACTATTTGAGTTAAATATAAAGCTCTATATATTAAAGAAATACTATCTATTTATATAGACCTTTATTCTTACTATATTAGTTATTCTAATAATTCTAATAATCCTAAATCGCTAATATTATTGTTACGAACTATAAGGCCTGAGGACTTTAAGTTTAGTTGTATTAGATAATAATAGAACCTTAGGTAGGAATTGAATAGTATCGGATAGTATATTATCTAGTACTAGAGGATAGTATATTATAATATACTATTTAGTACTATCTAGATGAAGTGAAGGTTTATATAAGCAGATAGTTTCTTTAGTATATAGAGCTTTGTGCTTAATTTAAATAGTAATTCCATTATTTAGTTATTATCGCTCCAATCCTTTTATCAGTTAATCCCCTGCTTGTAAGTCTCAATATATAATATTATGTCCTAATCTTACTTCTATATAATATTAGCTAAGTGAGATATAATACTTTGAGTACTAGTATTGCTTTAAATATTGGATTGAAATCATTATAAGTAATTTTCAGGCTAACTAGAGCCCGGAAGGTATCGTACCTCTTGCTCCAACTATAACAGCCTCAGATATATCGATGATCCCAGTTCTTACTACGAATCCACCTATCTAATAACCTGGTACCTAGAATAATAATCACTAGGATGATGATAGTAATGAAGATGAAGTTAGAAAGTAGTATCCAAAGGTTAAAATGTTTAATCCTTATAATAGTAACCGAGGTACTTTTATCCACTTCCTCATCTAGATTAATATCTATTTGACTTTCAATGATTATCTGTTCGAGTATAAATTCGAGAAAGTACTCTAGATGGAAGTATTCCTTAGAGGACTAGCTTTCGACTAGTTCTCTTTATTCCTTATTAATTATACTAGAAATAAGAATATAGAAGAACAAATCCTTATTATAACTAAAGAAGAAACAAAGTATATATTTCGTACTATAGATAATTTCGCTGATAGATTATCTCAAGTCTTTAAAGATATCGATTAAGACTAGAATACAACTAGAAGCCTATTGAATTTTAAATAGAGGGACTTTATAGTTTATTATACTACAACCTTCTAATAGTATATTATATAAATTAATTAGAATGATAACTTGCTAAGAGCTTAGTATTATAAAGGCCTTAAAGATATTATCAAGGATAAGATAGTTAGATCCAATAAACTAGAAAATTTGGGACTTATAATGGAAATGGCTATTAGAATCGATAATTATATATACGAACGAACCTTGGAACGAAAAGGATATTACAAGCCGAGGAAGTCGAAGATTTATTTATAATTAAAAAGTAGATAGTTAGAACTAATAGAGTTAGATGCGATCCAAGTTGGAAATCGTCTATTTAAAGAAGAAATAGATAAATGATGAAAAGAAAGTCTATATTTCGAATATAGAAAATCAGGATATTAAGTAAGAAGCTATTATAAGAATCAAAGAAAGAAATTATAAAAGGGCCGAACTTAGCAACTCAAAGTAATACAACTTCTAGAAGTAGTAACCTGTTTAATACCGGAATAGGAATATACTTATCTATTATAGATAGTATATTATAATAATAACTGCTTAATATATAGATCCGAAAAGGATGGATCGGGTTGGTATCCGAAGAGATTTAAGAATAAGAAAGCTAAGAAGGTTTAGGACTCCGAAGATTTGGAATAGTAACTAAAGTCAATATTAGAATAGGCCTAGATCTACTATCCGATCGAACTAAATAGATATAAACTCCGAGCTATAATAGACTTTGGAGCTATAAGAAATTTTATCATACTAGAAGTTATAAAAGCTGTTAAATTTAAGATTTGGTCGAAGTTATAATTATATCTACTATAGCTAATAGATAGTTAGTTAGCTAGTAAAGATAGTTATATTTGATAAGAGATATAAGATATAATAATATAAATTACTAATTATAAGGAGTAAATATAACTCGATATTGTATTATTAGATAGATATCAGGTAATCCTAGGTATACTATAGATATATTGGTATAATCTAAAGATAGATTGGATTATAAGGAAGGTTATCTTGAACTAATATAATTATGGTTAATAATTAGATATATAAGGGTCTGTGAGGCTAATATCTTGGGAAGAGCTGAAGGCAAATAGTATTTACAAAGTAGGATATTATATTACTTAGGATCTCTTACTGGAGTAAATACTAATATAGTATAAGAAATATATTAGAATGTTTGAAGAATATCCTATTAAGAAAGTATTTCTGGAATATAAGCTTTGGGATTATAAGATTAAATTGGAAGAAAGAAAGGAACTACCTTTTTATCTATTGATACTATTTCCAGAAACAAAACTAGAGAAGCTAAGAGAATATATCGACGAGATATTAGTAAAAGGATTTATATGAGAATTATTATTACTAGTTGATATACCTATATTCTTTGTATCTAAGTTAGAGGATATAAAAGAAAGATTAGTAATAGATTATAGAAAGCTTAATATAATTACAATTAAGGATCGATATCCTCTATTATTAGTAAACAAGTTATAAGATCGATTAGAACGAGCTAAGATTTTTACAAAACTAGATTAGAGGTTAGGATTCAACTTGATAAAGATTAAGGAAGGATATAAATAGAAAACTGCTTTTTATACTCGATTTGGATATTTCGAATACTATATTATACTATTTGGACTTACGAATATACTTATAATATATATATATTTGGTCTACAATTTACTATATAAATAGCTCGATATATATTATATTTGCTATTTAGATGATATTCTGATCTTCTTGGAGATAGAAGTAGAATATATCAAGATTATCCAAGATATACTATAAGTCTTGATAGATATAGGTATTCTATTTAAATCTGAGAAGTGTAGATTCTATATTACTAAAACTAAATTCTTAGGATATATTGTTAGTACTGAAGGACTTAAGATAAGCTTAAAGAAGGTAAATAGTATACTCAAGTAATAGTAACCAAAGAATATTAAGGGAGTCCAGTTCTTTTTAGGATTCGCGAACTTCTATAGAAGATTTATCAAGGGATATTCTTCTATAGCTATACTACTTATAGAATTAACTAAGAAGGAGTAAGTATTTGTATAGAACGATAAAGTATAAATCGCCTTCAAAGCTTTGAAGAAAACCTTTTCAGAAATATTAATTCTTATTATATTCGATCTAGAAAAGGAAATTATAGTTGAGACTAATATATCAGACTTCGTACTCGGAGTAGTTCTTAGCTAAGCAGGTAAAGATAGGAAATAATAATTAATAGCCTTCTATTTACGAAAACTATTATTAGTAGAACTGAATTACAAGATCTATAATAAAGAATTACTTGCGATAATCAATACTTTCAAAGAATAGAGAGTCTATCTAGAAGGATCGAAATACCCGGTATAAGTATATATAGATTATAAGAATCTGATCTACTTTATAACGATGAAATAACTTAATCGATAATAAGTTAGGTAGGCGGAACTATTAACTTTATATAACTTTTATATTTCGTATATTAAAAGAATGGAAAATACTAGAGCCGATACTCTTAGTAGGAAGCTAGAATACAAAGAAAATAAGATATACGAATTATATATAATCCTTAAATAGGAAGATAATGTTTTGGTCTTCAATAAAGTATAGTTTGCTATTATAATATCGATATTCGATATCGATTTAATATAGAAAGGAATTAAGGTCTATTATGATTTAGATCTAATTACTAAGTATATATTAGAAATAGGAAGTAAAGAATTCACTATCGAAGATAATATTATATACTTCTAAGGAAAGATATATATCTTTATAGTAATAACTAAGCTATTTATAAGAGAATACTATAAGCTATCTATTTATAGATATCAGGGAATTACGAAGATATATATATAAATAAGGAGAGATTATTACTTTCCAAGAATAAGCTAAATAGTTGAAAAAATAGTTGGGAAATATAATATCTATATTAGGAATAAATCAACTAGATATACTCTATATAGATAGTTTAAGACCTCTAATATATCTTCTCAATTATAAAAGTTTATATTATAGAACTTTGTAGTTAAACTACTTAACTCGAGAGATCTAATAATAAGAATTGAATATAATTCAATCTTAGTAATTATAAACTAACTAACGAAGTTTGGATATATACTATCCTTTAAGAAAATCTATATAATAGAAGATTTGGCCTAGATATTTATAAGAAATATAATCAGTATCTATAAAATACTAATAGAGATAATATCTGATAGAGATAAGTTATTCACTTTAAAATTTTGGAAAATATTAACTATATTTATAGATATCAAATAGAAGATATTAATAGTATTTTATCTATAGATAGATGGTTAGATAGAATAATTAAATCAGATTATAGAAATATATCTATAATATTATATTAACTATAGATAGGATAACTAAGTAGAATTACTACTACTTATCTAGTTCGTATATAATATATCGGAGTAAGGGATTATAGCTATAATTCTAGCTTATATAAACTTTAGATTCTATCCCAAGTCCTATAATATACCACTATCTCAGAATACTAATTCCGATATAGCGATTAGGAAAATAGAAGATATAAAGGAGCTTCAAGAATAATTATTACTGGATATCAAATTCTTTATCGCCAGGTTAGTAGAATACTATAATAGGAAATATAATATAGAATTTATATTTAAGGAGAGGGATAAAGTCTACTTTCTACAACGAAATATCGATATCAAATAATTAAGTAATAAATTGGATTACAAGAAACTTGGACTATTTAAGATTGATAAGAAAATTGGATTAGTCAATTATAAATTAAAATTACTAAATATAATGAGGATATATCTAATATTCTATATCTCCTTACTCGAATTAGTATTAGATGGAGCACCGAATACTCTATATACCGAAGCAGAACTAATAAACCCAAATACTATATACAAAGTTGAGAAGATACTGGACTATAAATATATTAGAGGAATACTTTATTACTTGATTAAATAGGAAGGATACCCAGACTCGGAAAATATATAGGAACCGGTTAAGAATTTGAACTATCTACAAAATCTGGAGGAATTTCACTGGAGGAACCTTTAGCTACTAGTTAGGTAGATAGCTTAGAATCGCTTATCGGAAGGAGTTTGAAGATCGAAGGGTTAACCTCGGAAGGGTTAATTTCCAGAAGAGTTTATTCAACTTATTCCTTCTCTAACCTCTCTTTCTCCTCAGTAGCATCTAATTCGTTAAGGGAACCTAGCCTAGCCTCTATTATTTTCCGCTTATATACCTTAAGGAAGGCCTTTTCTTTTCGCAAACGAAGGATTTTCGCTATAGCCTTTTAAGAGATAATTATAGTTTATTCCTCCTCTTTATCCAACTTCACTAACTAACAATCCAGCGAAGTCCAGTTAGATATAGATAGCATCCGATTCCGCTCTATATAATTATAAGAAGAGTAACCCTAATAAGTATATTCAGTATAATGTTTGGAAGCTGAGTTGCTATCAGTAGAGGGTAATATAATATAGTAATACTTTACTCTCTTATAGCGAGAATAGAGAGCTATTTCAATACCGTTTTTTTCAATCTTATTTTCTAGGAGAATTTGCCCAGAATATCTTTTCGAGTTGTAAGTTGTTATATTGAAGAAAGAACTAAGTAGATAGGGTATTTAGAACCTAATAAGGCCGGCTACTATTTATATATAATCGAGGACGATACTTATCTAGAAGGGGGATAATATTACGAACTATAAGGCCTGAAGACCTTAGGCTCAGTTATATCAGATAGTAGTAGAACCTTAGATAGGAATTGAATAGTATCAGATAGTATACTATCTAGTACTAGAGGATAGTATATTGTAGTATACTATTTAATACTATCCAAATAAGGCGAAGGTCTATATAAGCAGATAGTTTCTTTAGTATATAGAGCTTTGTATTCAACTCAAATAATAATTCCATTATTTAGTTATTATCGCTCCGATCCTTTTATTAGTCAATCCCTTACTTATAAATCTCAATATATAATACCACGTTCTAATCTCACTCCCACGTGATATTAGCTAAGCGAGATATAATAACTATTAGTATTACTAGATAATATATAACTTCTCTATAAAGTTCTATTTATAATTAGTTACCTCAATCTCTAAACTTAAAGTCTTTATAGTTATATATTATTAAGTTGTAATACTATCCTCTTTCTAGATAAATATTATCCTGATATTTATTATAACAATTCCGAGTACTTTATTAAGTATTTCTTTAATTATTCCTTGGTTTTTTCCTTTTCTTTTACTATACCAGTTTACTATCATTCTCGTATAATAAATAATCACAAAACTTAGTATACTTATAATTAGGAAAAAGATATAATTATAATTATCTCTTATAATCATTATTCGGAAAAGAACTATAAGTATTAGATTCTTCTAGATAGCGATTAATATAGAGAATATAGGAAGAATAGAATGGAAAAGATATATAATATTTTTGGTTATTTAGCCGATATATAGACTTATATAAATAATAAGGAGAAATATCTATATATCAAGTATAAGAAGTTTCAATATAAAGAAGAAGAAGTTACTATAAAGATTTAAAAGGTATTAGCGAAAATATTAAGGCTTTATATATAAATATAATAGATTTAATCTAAGCTCAATTCTTTGCGAGAGAAAGCTAGTAAAATATTATAATATAATTTTAAAACGATCAAAGAGTTAGATACTTTCGAGAAGCTAGAAAGATTAGAATAGAAAAGGTAGGAAAGAGAATAAATAATTATTAGGATTAGAGAGTTTAACTTCTCTATAATCGATCTATCCCTCGAACTTCCTTTAATAAATTCTTCCGAGATAGTTATCTAGTTAGAAGGCGAGGATTCCTTTAGTAAAACTTCTCTAAATCAGATAAATAGTTCAAGTTATTCCTAGGTTCCTAGATGTTTTCTGAATATAAGTAATCTTTCTATTTGATTAAATAATAGAGTTTTCCTCTGATATATTTCTAATCTAGTATTTCTTCGACTTTATATTCGGTTTTTAGTTCTAAAGGTTCTATTTTAGTATATAGAGTATTTGGTATTCTATTTAGTATTGGTTCTAGTAAGGATATATAGAAAATTAGATATATCTTTATAGTATTTAGTAGTTTAAGTTTGTAATTAGCTATATCAATTTTCTTGTTAACTTTGAATAATCCAAGTTTCTTATAATCCAATTTATTACTTAATTATTTTATAATAATATTTCGTTATAAGAAGTAGATCTTATCCCCTTCTTTAAATATAAATTCTATATTATATTTCTTATTATAATATTCTACTAATCGGGTAATAAAGAATTTAATATCTATTGATAATTATTCTTAAAGCTCCTTTATATCTTTAACCCTCCTAATCGTTATATCGGAATTAGTATTCTGGGATAATAATATATTATAGAATTTAGAATGAAATCCAAAGTTCATATAAGTTAAAATTATAGTTATAATTCCTTACTCCGATATATTATATATAAACTAGATAAGTAATAATAGTTCTATCTAGTTATCTTATCTATAATTGATATAATATTATAAATATATTTCTATAATCTGATTTAATTATTCTATTTAACTATCTATTTATAAATGAAATATTATTGATATCTTCTATTTGATATTTATAAGTATAGTTAAAATTTCCTAAAATTTGAAGGTAAATAATTTATCTCTATTAGATATTATCTCTATTAGTACTCTATAGATACTAATTATATTTCTTATAAATACTTGGATTAAGTTTTCTACTATATAGATTTCTTTAAAAAGTAATATATATCTGAACTTTATTAATCGGTCTATAACTATTAAAATTAAATTATATTCGATTTCTATTATTGGATCTTTCAAATTAGATAGTTTGATTATAAAGTTCTATAATATAAACTTTTATAATTAAGAAGATATATTAGAAATCTTAAACTATTTATATAAAGTATATCTAGCTAACTTATTCCTAATATAGATATTATATTTCCTAATTATTTCCTTAACTATCTAGTTTATTCTTAGGAAGTAATAATCTCTCTTTATTTATATATATATTTTCACGATTCCCTAATATCTATAAATTAATAGTTTATAATACTCTTTTATAAATAGCTTAACTATTATTATAAGGATATATATCTTTCCTTGAAAGTATATAATATTATTTTCGATAGTGAACTCTTTACTTCCTGTTTTTAGTATATACTTAGTAGTTAAATTAGAATTATAATAGATCTTAACTTCTTTTTATACTAAGTCGATATCGAGTATTAATATTATAACTATAAGTTATACTTTATTAAAGACTAAGATATTATCTTCTTATTTAAGAATTATATATAATTTATATATTTTATTCTCTTTATATTCTGGTTTTTTACTAAGAGTATTAACTCTAGTATTTTCCATTCTCTTGATATATAAAATATAAAAGTTATATAAAGCTAATAATTCCGCTTATCTAACTTATTATCAATTAAATTATTTTATAGTTATAAAGTAGATCAGATTCTTATAATCTATATATACTTATACTAGATATTTCGATCTTTCTAAATAGATTCTCTATTCTCTAAATATATTAACTATTATAAATAATTCTTTATTATAAATCTTATAATTTAGTTCTGCTAGTAATAGTTTTCATAAATAGAAAGCTATTAGTTATTATTTCCTATCTTTATCTACTTAGTTAAGGATTACTCCAAGTATAAAATCTAATATATCGGTTTTAATTATAATTTCCTTTTCCAGGTCGAATATAATAAAAATTAATATTTTTGAAAAGGCTTTCTTTAGAGCTTCGAAGGTGATTTATACTTTATTATTCTATATAAATATTTATTCCTTCTTAGTTAATTCTATAAGTAATATAGTTATAGAAGAGTATTCTTTAATAAATCTTCTATAGAAGTTTGCAAATCCTAAAAAGAATTGAATTCCCTTAATATTCTTTAATTACTATTATTTAAATATATTATTTATCTTCTTTAAGCTTATCTTAAGTTCTTCGATACTAATAATATATTCTAAGAATTCTGTTTCAATAATATAGAATCTATACTTCTCAGATTTAAATAGAATATCTATATCTATCAAAACTTATAATATATCTTGGATAACCTTAGTATATTCCACTTCTATCTCCAAGAAAATCAGAATATTATCTAAATAGTAGATATAATATATATCGAGCTATTTATATAGCAAATTATAAACCAAATATATATATATTATAAATATATTTATAAGTCCAAATAGTATAATATAGTATTCGAAATATCCAAATTAAATATAAAAAGTAGTTTTCTATTTATATCCTTTCTTAATCTTTATTAAGTTGAATCCTAACCTTTAGTTTAGTTTTATAAAAATCTTAGTTTATCCTAATCGATCTTATAACTTATTTACTAATAGTAGAGAATATCGATCTTTAATTATAATTATATTAAGTTTTCTATAATCTATTACTAGTCTTTTCTTTATATCCTCTAGCTTAGGTATAAAGAATATAGATATACTAGCTAATAATAATAATTCTTATATAAATCCTTTTACTAATATCTTATCGATATATTCTCTTAGCTTCTCTAGTTTTACTTTTAGAAATAGTATTAATAAATAAAAAGATGATTTCTTTCCTTCTTCCAATTTAATCTTATAATTCTAAGGTTTATATTTTGGAAATACCTTCTTAATAAGATATTCTTCAAATATTCTGATATATTTCTTATATTATACTAATATTTGCTTTAGTAAGGGATTCTAAACGATATAATATCTTATCTTATAAATACTATTTATCTTTAGCTCTTCCTAGAGTATTAGCCTTATAAGTTCTTATATATCTAGTTATCGATTATAATTATATTAATTTAAAGTAATCTTCTTTATAATCCAATCTATCTTTAGATTATACTAATATATCTATAATATATCTAGAATTATCTAATATCCATCTAATAGTATAATATCGAGCTATATTTGTTTTTTATAATTAATAATTTATATTATTATATCTTATATCTCTTATCGAATATAATTATCTTCATTAACTAGCTAACTATCTATTAGTTATAATAGATATAATTATAATTTCAACCAAATCTTGAGTTTAGTAGCTTTTATAACTTCTAGTATAATAAAATTTCCTATAGCTTTAAAATCTATTATAACTTAGAGTTTATATCTATTTAGTTCGATCGGATAATAGATTTAGATTTATTCTAATATTGATTTTAATTATTATTCCGAATCTTCGGAATTTTAAACCTTCTTAGCTTTTCTATTTTTAGATCTCTTCGAATATTAACCTGATCTATCTTTTTCGGATCTATATACTAAATAGTTATTATTATAATATACTATCTATAATAGATAAGTATATTCCTATTTAGATATTAAATAGATTATTACTTCTAGAAGTTATATTATCTTAAATTACTAAATTCAACTTTTTTATAGTTTCTTTCCTTAATTCTTATAATAATTTCTTATTTAGTAATCTAATCTTCTATATTCGAAATATAAACCTTCTTTTCATTACTTATCTATTTCTTCTTTAGATAGATAATTTCTAATTTAAATTATATTTAACTTTATTAGCTCTGGTTATTTACTTTTTAGTTATAAATAGATTTTCAACTTCCTCGACTTATAATATTCTTTTCATTCTAAGGTTTGTTTATATATATAATTATCGATTCTAATAGCTATTTCTATTATAAATCCCAAATTCTCTAGTTTATCGGATCTAGTTATTTTATCTTTAATAATATCTTTAAAGCCTTTATAATATTAAGTTCTTAACGAATTATCGTTCTAGTTAATTTATATAATATATTATTGAAAGGTTATAATATAATGAGCTATAGAATCTCTCTATTTAAGATTTAATAAGTTTCTAATTATATTCTGATCTTAATTAATATTTCTAAAGACTTAAAATAGTTTATTAGCGAAATTATTTATTATTCGAAATATATACTTTATTTCTTCTTTAGTTATAATAAGAACTTATCTTTCTATATTTTTATTTCTAATATAATTAATAAGGAATAGAGAGAACTAATTGAAAGCTAGTTCTTTAAGAAGTATTCCTATTTAGAGTACTTTCTCGAATTTATATTCAAATAAGTGATTATTGAAAGTTAAGTAGATATTGATCTAAATAAGGAAGTGGATAAGAATATTTTAGTTATTATTATAAAGATTAGATATTTTAACTTTCAGATATTACTTTCTAACTTCTTCTTTATCATTATTATTATTCTGGTAATTATTATTCTAGGTACTAAGTTGTTAGATAGATAGATTTATAGTAAAAGTTAGAATTATCGATATATCTAAAACTACTATAATTGGAGCAAGAGGTGCGATACCTTCCTAGCTCTAGTTGGCCTGAGAATTATTTATAATAATTTCAATCCGATACTTAAAGTAATACCGATACTCAAAGTATTATATCGGGGCTTAGCTAGTATTATATAAAAGTGATATTAGAATATAGTATTATATATTGAGACTTATAAATAGAGGATTGAATGGTAAAAGAGTTCTAAATAATTATAACTAAGTAATGGAATTACTATTTAAATTAAGTATAAAGCTCTATATACTAAGGAAATACTATCTATTTATATAGATCTTTATTTTTATTATACTAGTTATTCTAATAGTTCCAGCAATCCCAAATCGCTAATATTATTAATATTACTAGATAATATATAACTTCTCTATAAGGTTCTATTTATAATTAGTTATCTTAATCTCTAAATCTAAGATCTTTATAATTATATATTATCAGGTTATAATATTTTGTTGGGAATCTATAAAATCCTAATTAGATAATTCCGATATCCGATTTCGAGAGATAAAATCACAAATTTTACTTTATCGAGAGTATTTAGTATAATAACAATTCGGAAGATTAATAACTATCTCAATATAATTATCAAAACGACCAATCTTTTTATAATAAGAATAAGTAATTATTTTTTATTCTAATCTTTCAATATAATTTCCTAACTTAATTTATTTTATTCTTTGAATATATAGTATAAATATAATAAAAAGAAAGAAAGAGATAGTTATTAAATAACTAAATAAGTATCTTATATTATTATAATAAATATCGGGATAATACTAAACTAGAAAGGGGATAATATTATAATTTAGATTATATAGATATCTAAGGACTTTAAATTTAAAGAATAATTACCTTTATTTAATAGAATAGAATCATTATATAAAGATTATATAATAAAGTAAAATCTAGATATCTTTATTTCTAATATAGAGATAGGAAAGATATCTATAATTATCAATATATCTTTAGTAGATATAGTATTTTAAAGTAAAAAATATCTATCAAAGAGATAATATCTAGAGAATTATAAATATCTTTAGTAGAACTTTAAATAGAAATATAGAAAGAAAGATTAGTTTTTAATTTCTCTAGAAATAATCTAATAGAAAGTTTACTAAACTACTTTATAGAATATAAAGATTTATATAATTAGATAGTTTTTCTTAATATATAAAGTTTTATATTTAATGATAATTACTATTTATTTATCTATTATTATAATTATGATCGATTCTTTATATAACTATTATCAATAATAAACTTTATAATAATACTACTAGTTATTATAACCGATAATATTCGAGATTCTAATTATTTCTATATAACTTAGAAGATAAATATTTATAATATATTAAATATAGATTAGTTGGAATATTAATAATAATAAATTATTAATTATTTCTTTATATAAATATAATTTCTATTTAAATTTTAGAAATTCTCTATATTTATTTTAACTTTTAATAATAATTTGATTATTAATTAGTAGAAATAATAAGGTTTAATATAGTTTAGTTATATAATATATTAAATAAACTTACTCGAAATCTTAATCTATTTTTTACTTACTAGAATATCGAGCTAGACCTAATTTGGCTAAGGCTCTAATTATATAGAAAAATATAAGTAATATATAGGCTCGAATCACGCCGATATCTAATAAAAAGTTGGGAATCTATCATCAGGGCTTGGGTGTCGTTCTGGTTTAACCAAGTAGGGCGCTATCCTACTTTACACTGGTGTAATATCACGTGATATACCATGGACTGAGTCAACGTAAACAGCTATAATACGGTCATCACCCTGGCGCGGCACGGCGAGACCCCTCGGAGTCCAACAATGGTACCCAATTCACCCTTCATAATGGCGGCCAGCCGGCAGATGTTGGGCCTCACAAGGCTCGGCCTTAAGACTCCCCAGCGTCTGGGCACAGTACGAACCGTTCAGACAGGTCAGTATTCATTCTCCCAACTTAATGTTCAGTCACTAAGCTCTCGCAAAGCTGCTGCGCAGACGAACGGACAGACTTCACTAGCATGGGTGCAATTATATGATCAGTCAAGCATGTGTATAACGCAAACTTGATTGGATCCCTCTGCCATACCGAGTTGGGGGGGGAGGCTAGGATAAATAGTGAGTTATACCTTTGTACAGCGGAATACAGAATTGATTGGCAGTACTCCTCTGGGTATAACAGTTGGTGGCGTCTGACTTGGACCGTTCGTGCGAAACTCAAGAATTGTTCACTGCGGGTGCGATTCGGTACGAGTTGTCATACATATCTAAATTTCACCATACAAATTTTCAAGCAGCGACGTGCTCTGATTGGCTCAACCCCTGTTATAAAGGGTATTTTTGGCCGCTTTTTGGTGTGTCTTACAATACTTACACCTCCGAGCTTCGTACAGGGCGGCTAATCGCGGGAATTTAATTGGCTTCCGTCGCTTCGGTTTGCCAACCACAGAATGTAATCTACAGGGCAGTGAAACTTTGCTAATCCGGAAAGGCTTCTGTTGTTGCTTCGATATGCCAACAAGAATTTATACGGAGGTACAGCGGTTAAGTATGGTAGTACTGGTCTCAAGGATAAATAAGTGTAGTCCCTGTTCTCGTATGTGTCAACCAATCAGCTCGCCGATTATAACTTCTTTGTGTTATTTGACTGGCTAACATTTAGATCGTGGAGCGACAGGGACTACACTTATTTATCCTTGAGACCAGTACTACCATACTTAACCGCTGTACCTCCGTGGGCCAGTGATGCCTGTGATATTTAAAACCCAACTGCAGGAAGCCATGTGCAAAACCTCACCTACATAACCTCGATGAAGCTTTCTCTGGCCAGATTCCGAGTCAGAATCCGACAGACAGAGAAGATATCATCAGATTCATCACTTCGCAGATCGCTCCAAGTACCGCCCGTAACCCTGCATAGCAATCCTCAATTTTCAAATATGATCATCTGCTAGCAAACTTTATCTCGTCTCATCCTCCAAATATACGTCCATACAGTTCTCCAAATTTTACTCCCTCTTGCTCTCAACCGTTTATTCGTTTACATACTACGCGAACGAAAGTCCAGCCTTACCATACTTGGGTTACGCCGCTGGGATGAACTCCACACCGGACTCTTGGTACTCTGCTCCTGAGGTGGTTCCGGAGGCAGGTTTGCAGTATATCGACAAGCAGGACCCAACACAATCCTTTCCTGAGGTGGTTCCGGAGGTAGGTTTGCACTATATCGACAAGCAGGACCCAACACCACCCTTTCCTGATGATGGGTACGGCTCTAAGGTTCATAAGAACCGTATCTGTGGTCTGAAAGCACGGAGCTTTTGGATCTTGTTCTCGATAATCACGGCTGTCGTGGTCATTGGCGCAGTAGTCGGCGGTGGCATTGGCGGGTCGATGGCTGCCCGATCTCAGAAGTCCAAGGACAGTTCTTCTACGACAACAGGCCAGCCATCGAATGATACAGTCACCTCTGCCTCGTCATCCTCTGCCTCGTCATCCTCTGCCTCAAATACGAACAACACTCCTACTCCAACCAGTTCAAAGCCAATTACGCTCACGACCACGGAGGTAATAGGTCCATCTCAGACATTATTTCGAGACTGCCCATCGTCAAACGGCACGTTATATGATGTGACTCTAGGTCCACGGGTCTATTCATTTCGCAAGTTCTGCAACACGGTTCTTGTTGCTACCGGACCCAACGTCGTCGGCACTCCTACAAATGACTTGAACACTTGTATCAACCGCTGCGCCGAGTATAACGTCCAGAACAACTCAACTGGCTGGTATGTTAAGTTCCTCTCGTCTGCCCCTCCTCCCAGGATACACATTCGCTCTACCATATTATCAAAAACTTTCCTGTATTGATTTTCATTGTGAGAAACCCATCGCTGACTTTTGAACTCCGAATTAGTAATTCGGTTTGTTGGTGGAATACCATGGATTCCAAATACCCAGGTACATGCTGGGGCTTTTCAACTCAGAACTCATCAAGTGGATTCCAATTCGAGGTACAACCCATATGTGACTCGGCTGGGTGGATAAATATGCTTTGAATAATTGTTTAAGCAAAGTAAGAAACTGAGCGAGTAGGACTTGACAACAAATCAACCATGCCGCCATAACTATGAGATATGGAAAATCTAGAGGCATGCACTTGTTTCGATCAACATGCATGATATGAGGCGAGAATGTGCGAAGAGTTAATACTGCGATGCAGTCAGATGATAGAGAATATCTTCATTTCTGGGAAATTGATAATTAATCGTGGGTGGCCCCACTTAATCTCTTTTCATACCAGCATACGCTTAAATAGGCGAATGCAAGATTACAAGCGAATATAAGATCCCGAAAAATAGAAAAAAGTATATCAAAAATCATCATTTACCACCAAAATTTGTATATAATTCAATAATTCAAAATATCACAATTCGATCAATATCTAGAGGATATATTAATATTCTATTTTTAATAATCTGAAAAGTTTATAACTAATATAAATCAAATATAATATATTGAACTAAATATATTTCGATCTTATTAATATTATAATATATATTAGATTATTATATATAGAGATAATAATTGGATTCTTTCTAAAATTTAAAAAGATATTATTATTAAATAGATAATTAATTAATAGAAAACTTATTAATTATTATAATATCTTTATAGAAAATTATAAATCTTTAATTTATATATAAATTATATATATTAATAAAATAATAATTAGTTTATATATAATTATCCAAAGAAAGAAATATATAAAATCTTAATATAAAAATTATAATTTTAATAAAAGAGAAATAATTAATATCTCTAAATCCGATTTTATAAATAATAAAATTATATTAGAATAATTAAAATACTTTATAAAGAAAATAAAAAAAAAATATATTAAAAAATCTATTTATATATTATTTATATTATATAGTTATATAATATAAATATATTCTCAATTTAGAAATATTAATATTAAAAGATTGTTATAGAATTTATAAATAATTTCAATATCAAATATAATATATAATAATTCTTTAAAGATCTTCTTTTTATTTATATAAAGATATTCAAAAAAATAAATAATCAAATATATATTTGAGAAAATCAAAATATAATTATTTAATATCGATATTATTAAATTGAATATATAGTAATTTATATAAATTAATATTTTGAAAGAACTTATTTTATTTTAACTATTTTTAATTTTTATTATATATTTCGAAAATATTCAATATCTTAATTATATAAATAAAAAGATTTATTTTTTACTAAATTTACTAAATTAGAAATAATATAAAGATATAATTCAAAAGATTATTATTATACTTTATCAAAATAAATTTATAATTATAAATTTTTAAATTATATATAATAAAGTAAATATTATATATATTCTTAAGATAATTAATAAAAAATCTTTTTAAATAAAAAGAAAGTTTTCTTTTTATTAGATTTAATTTAGATTAATTATAAAAAGGAAATAAAAAGAGAAATTAAAAGGGAAAAAATTTCGAATTATTATAAAGATAAAAAGATTTAAAGATAAAACGAATTTTTATTTGAAAGTAATAAAGAATTAAAAATAAATTTATTATAAAATTAGATAAAATAAAATAATCTATTTTAAATAAATTGCTAATTTAAATCCGAATTTAAAGTTTGATTTTTTAAAATTAACAAAATTTAAAGAAGTATAAAATTAATAGAAAAGAGAATAATAAGAAAATTATAATATAATAAAATTTATTATATTTAGAAAGATCGAAGATATTATAAAGAAGAATAATTATATTTCCTTTAATATTATTAATAATAATAATATTATCTTCGATTAATTTAAAAGTTTTATAGATATTAAATCTAATATATAGAAAATATAATTTGATAACTCTATTAAAAAACTTATTCTTTAGCGAAAGAAGAAAAAAAACACTAGAAAAAACAATTCCGAATCCAAAAACATCAATATCAATATAAAATCCGACTATATACACTTCTGCGGATCGAACCTGCTAGCTCGCTTAGCAATACGCCTGCTAGTTGTCGAGATATCGTTATCACAGCCAAAATAGCTGATTTAGAAGTTCAAACCTCTCAAAATCCTATTTAAATCGAACCTTCTTCAACTCCAACCTATCAATATATCTCTGAACCTACTAGCAGCTATATTATTCGATCCTCCCCTCCTATTAATATTGATATAGATATAGATAATAGTTCTAAACTACTAACTATCTCGATTTTCAACCCAAATTTGGATATATCTAATTTAAATAAGATTTTCAGTTCGGACCTACTTAATACTACTACAAATACTACTACTAGACCCGGCAAAAACACCTACCGCCTTCCTAAACAGGCTAATCCCTTTACCCTTTCCAAACTAAATAAAACTATTCGTTTCTCTATTATTAAACCAACTACTCCGGATCTAGCTAGCGCCAAAATTCTCCAGGTATACGATTTGCTAGTAGAAGTATATTCAGTTACAAAATCATATGAAAAGCAATCTCAAATCCTCGATTTAATCAAGATATTTAGAGAATATATTGAATTAGGAAAGTTATAAAAGGTTACTAATCAGCTAGCCTCTCAAGTCAACAATCTAGAATATACTACCCGAAAAATCGAAGCTAAGACCAAAGCAGTTAGCACCACTAATAGTACTAATATCTCGATTCTTAAAAATCTTTCTAATCAAACTAATATAACTAACTTGACTATTACTAGTACTACCCCGGCTAATTCGGCGGCTAATTCACTTTCTGGACCTACTTTTGCCTTTATAGTACTATTAGGTACTAATAGTACCCCTGGAAACTGGACTATAATTAAAAAAGTACCGAAAAAGATTAAAGTTCAAAATCGATTAATTTTGATTCGAGAATCTGAAACCCTCTTTTCGGCGCTAGTACTTCGAAATACTATTAATAAGGCCTTTTTGGATAAAAGTATAAAGGGATTAGTAATCTCTTCTATTATTAATACTAGTAATAAAAAGAATCTAGTAGTTACTAATATTAGTTCTTTTACTTCTAATTTCCTAATCGAAAAAAGAACTATTTGGGAATATTTAATCACTTTTAAATTAATGATTAAAGATAAATCTTAGTATAAAGTAGTCCTTTATAGAATTCCCACTTTGGACTTCAATATACCTTATAGAATGGAACTAGTTTTGGACGAACTAAAGACTTTTAATTCTAATCTAAATTTAAAATCTATTAGTACCCTCTATTAGCTATCCTCAGCAGAAAATCGAGCTATTAAGCGAGATAGATCAGTAGTAATCTCATTTGCTACTAAAGTAGAAGCTGAAAGATATATTAGAAATCGAGTTTGGATAACTGGAATTAATATTAGAACTAAAAAGCTTCTAACTACTTCTAGATCTATCTAGTATACCAAATACCAAGGATTTGGATATTTGGTAAAATTTTGCCGAAAAGAGGCTAAATATAACCTTTATAACGAACTTCATACTATATAATAGTATCACTATTCAATTTGTAAACAAAATGATTAGAAATACCCTTATTTAGCTCCAAAGTATACTAATTGCAAAAATAATTATATTTCCACCTCTAAAGAATATGAAGTTTATAAGGCTATTAAGGATATTAGCTTATAATTAGTACTAGTACCCGGATTATCCAAATAAATCTCAATTGAAGCTTAGCCGCGACTGAATCAGTACTATAGCTAGCTATTAAGCTAAAAATCGATTTAATTTTAATCTAAGAGCCTTGGATTATAAATAAAAGTCCAGACTACTTAAATAGTCGATCTGTGACGTACGTCGTGCAAAAGAATCGTAGACCTTAGAATTTCTAACTGAAGAGCTAACTAAGTGGGAGCTTGTAGAGCTTTATATACAAGAAGGAGATACTGCATATGAATCTTGCCTCAGGCCACTTAGGCTCTTTTCGTGATGTTCTTCACACTACCCCCCTCTTCGAAAAAAGCTCGTCCCGAGCGTCAACCTTACCTTTCTACATACCAGCTTCAAAGAATCGTCTCCTCTCATCTTTACTCATCTCGAAGTCGCCGTCAGCATAGTCGTAATTGTCTTCTCCATCCTCGAACAGCCTTAGCCATTGTGGTAGCTTAGCCGGAGGCCCTGGGAGCATTTTGTTAGTTAGATGAAACTCTCTTAACTTGTGCGGAGCTGTTTTGATATCGCTGGCTTTGTACCACGTAAGGTCATCGTCGTGGTTGCGCCAGGAGACTCGGTATTCTAGAGACTTCCATCGCTTTCGTACTGCTAGGATATCTTCCACTTCCCATTCCTCGTCACCGGTTATATTGATTGGCGGCAACGGGTCGTTCACTTGGCCCGGAAGTGGGTTATTAGCTGCTCGTCGCAGTTTCTCAGCAGGAAGCACATCATGTATACGCATTGAGGTCGGGAGATCAAGACGGTACGAATGTCCAATCTTCTCAACTATCCTGAATGGACCGTTGGTGGGGTAATCTAGCTTTTTCGACGGTCGTTGAGTTGGAAGGTGTCGCATATCTAGCCATACATAGTCGCCTACATCGAAATCGACAGGTCGGCGGTGTGCATTTGCGGTTTGGGACATTCGTTCTTGGGCTCGGAGGATAGCTTCCTTAGCACGCGCTAGAGCTTGGTGATTGCGACGAACATACGATCGTGCCTCGTCGGTACTAAACTTATCAGTCGCTGGGTAGTCACGTTTTTGCCAGTCCCATACGTTGCTCGGTGAGCTTCCGTAGAGAACTTCGTAAGGTGCGAGTCCACCAAGGGATTCGTGAGGCAGAGTAAGTTGAGCATAATCCATCATCGGTAGAAAGTCTGACCAATCGTCCTGATAGTAGCTGACGAAGGGCCTTAGTCGTTGCTGCAGATATTGATTATAGATCTCGGTTTGACCATCGGTTTGAGGATGATCTGCAGTTGACAGTACAATCTTCGTGCCTAGGATAGTATTGAACTCTTTCCAGAAAGCAGAGATAAATTGAGGGCCACGATCAGAGAGCATTGTGGTAGGGGCACCATAGTAGCGGTAGACGTGGTACAGGTATAATTTGGCTTGGTCTCGGGCAGTGATCGTCTTATGGCAAGGGATGGTGATAGCTTGCTTGCTGAGACGGTCGATTGCTACGAAAACGTTATCGAACCCGTGTTTATCCTTGTTGAAGCTGCAGTAATCCATGGTTACATGTTCCCACGCGCGAGTTGGTATTGGCAGCGGGTGAAGCAACCCTGGCGTCTTATCCCTAGGCACAGCGCTTCGTTTACAAGCGTGGCAGTTATGCACGTAGGTTTTGACTGTTTCGGAGAGATTCCGCCAGTAGTATTGCTTGGTAACAAGTGAGGTTGTCTTCTTTATGCCCGGATGAGCAGTAGTTACAGAGTCGTGAACCTCACGGATTAAGAGGGTTCTCAGATTCTCGTTGTCGGGAACAATAAGTCGGCCATCGTACAAGAGCAAGTCACCTTCAAGTGTCAGGAGCTTGTGACCTTTGGAAGCTTGTACACGCAGAGCTTGGAGGGAATCCGCATTGCGATTTGCTTGGAGCACACGGTCAACTATCGAGAGGCCCGGTGAGATCGGGGCTAGATCGAGTGCAGAGATCACTGGGTTATCGTTGGCAGGTGCTCGGAGCTCTTCTGACAGAAGGCGGGGATCCAACTGGTGTTCTTTGAGGAGTTGTTGGATACGCTGTTCTTTCTTGGCTTGGTTCTGCGAGTCCAATTCGTCAACACGTCGGGTCAGGGCATCAGCCAGGGGGTTCTGAGTACCGGGCCGGTACGCGATCAGAAAGTTGTATTCGCTGAGAAGTTCTGCCCATCTTGCTTGTCGTGCGTTCAGAGCTTTGGTGGTCATGAAGTATTCCAAGGCTTTGTGATCGGTGTAAACACGAATTTGATGAGGAGTACTGGTGAGCTCAGCGCGCCAGTGGCCTAGCGATTTGACGATAGCGAGCATTTCCTTGTCATGAACCTCGTAGTTCAGCTCGGCGGCGACCATCGTTTTGGAGAAGAAAGCAACAGGAAACCAGTGATCGTCGTGTTTCTGTGATAACACAGCAGCAACTACTCCGTCAGAGGCGTCGGTCTCAATCATACACGGGAGTTCGTGATCGTAGTGCCTTAGCAGTGGTGCTGTAGTCAACAGCTCCTTGAGCTTGTCGAATGCGTATCGACATGCTTGATCGAAGTTGAACTTGGCGTTTTGTCTTGTCAGTTCGTTTAGAGGTTTAGCAATGATTCCGTAATCCTTGATAAAGCGTCGATAGAAGTTACAGAATCCTAGGAACGATTGAACACC